>BSBN01001184.1:0-1232988 GCA_027924645.1 Cunninghamia lanceolata | reverse complement strand
AATCTAGTTTTATGGTTGTGAGATTTTGTGTTCTTGTATTTCTATGTCTTGAATGTTCACATAAGTTTGGATGCTACTGGAAATAAAGTAATTTAATTAAGTATTGAAACATCCTCCCTCTCAGTACCTCTGTGTGTTCAATAATTGGTATCATAACGAGATTCCTTGGATGCAATCTAACAACTAAGGTAGATCTTAGTGAGGAACACACGGGAACAACAGTAAGATTTATTGGGAAGAATCCTTTGGAAGATAATATTAACCTGACAGCCTACAATCCTGAAGATTGTGTAGTTGATTATGAAGAAGAACTCATTTCTGCCCTAGAAGATCTAGATGTAGCAAGAAGTGAAAATAAAAACTATAAGATCAAGCTCATAAAATTAAAGGATGCAATTGCAAACTTAAAAGTTCAAATTGAAGAAAGTAAGAAGATTACATATTGTCTAAATATAAAGTTGAATGACAAATCAGCTGATTGCTCTAAACTTGAAGGAGAAGTTGTATCCCTAAAGAAAGAATTGGAAAGGCAAAGGAACAAATAGACAAAGGTCTAAAACTCTAGAATAGTACTAACATCCTCGATGAAATAATCAGTAGTGAAAGACCACTTAAGAACTGTTATGGAGTCAAAAGTGGCCACATGCCTTTTTACCTCCTAGTTTAGCTCCTAGGTCCTATTTTCTTTATTATACTTCATTATACATTACAATTGATCAGTAAAGAAAACTTCCTGACACCTATGACATTTTGGACCCTTGGTACCTCCTTTATCTTAACCCTGACCTAATTTGGGCCCCTAAACTGAGGCGCCAACTACCCAAGTATCCCCTTATTGGTCAGGGATAAATAATGGCATGTCATCTTGGGCCCTTCCAAAGTATTTCTCCTTATCAACTTTTGTGATTTAAATTTGTAAATGTTAGCGAGAAAGCATATATAAGTGAGTTTATGACTTCATTTTAAACCTAGATGGAGAACATGAACTTGGGAAAGCTTGAATGCTAACCTGAGATTTGACTAAGGAAAATCCCTAAACACCACAACCTCTAAACCCCTCTCTTGTCATCTTGTGTGTAGGTTACAGGTACAGGTTTCGAGAAAAGTGGAGCTACAGGAAGGTAGTGCGGGAATTATTCCTCTAACTTGACTTCGGTGATTTTCACCCTAGTCTACAAGGCCTCAAGTTTCTAGATCTGATTTCTGAGCATCATTTGCAGCATTTTCTCAATTTTGACCTCTGACAGAATCTCACTTTTGGACTTGGGCTACTGCTGAATTTGTCCTCTGACACCTCTACTTTCGAGAGATAGGTTCCAACATCTTACTAATCCTCTCTATAATTTTGGTTTCCAGATTTCTATTGTCGATCATCTGTTTCAAGATGATTATCAATATTCTAGGGTTTAGTGCATTGATTGTACTAGGGTTTGATAAAAGGCTTGGTTTAATCTTATCTTTCCTTGGAAAACAAGAACACAAAGATCAGTAGCTGAGCCCTCTTCTATCTTGTAGTGGCTTGGCTCAGTTTTTGTCCATGAATGTTGTAGTGAAAGGAAGGTTTGATCTAGTGTACTCATACTTTTCATTCATCCCCCTTTTAACATATAACAAGAACAAGGATGGCATTGGATTTAAGAAAGGTTAGAGTTCAAAGACATATGTACTTGAAGATTTATTTGGAATTGAAAAGATCATGTTTGAAAGTGAGAAGGGAGAACCCTATTCTAAAGAATCTGAAGAAGATAAATAATGACTTCATAAGTGTCAAGGAAGCTTTCAAGAAGCCTCCTTCTAAACATGCTACCAATCCCAAGTTCTCTTAATTCTTGTATGGTTACTATTATTCCTGCTATAAATTTGGTCATAAGGCTATTGATTGTAGAACTAAGGCAAGAAGAAATGACTACATAAAGAAAAATTCATTTGTGCCTACAATACATGATGTTGTGATCTCTCCTTCTTTCTACGAGTATTGTTATGCATGCAATAAGTTTGGTCATAAGGTTGTTGAGTGTAGAGCCAAGCTAAGGAGAAATGTTATGACTCCTGAATATAATTTTGTTTGCTACAAATGTAACAATCTTGGGCATAAGACAAGATTTTGCAAGAAAGATTTTGAGAAACCATATGTTTAGCACAAGAAGATAGAAGATATTGTAACTCAGTAGAAGAACAAAATGGCAAAGACATGGAGAAGGAAGGAAGAACAAAGTAATGAAATGATGGAGGAATGTGTGTCTTTGCCTAGTGTAGAGGACTCTGTTGTCAATTTAAATAAGACATAGGGTCAGGGGGAGTTAATGAGGATATATTCTTTCATTCCCCCTTCTGGAAGTCGTGGCATTTGCAAGTGAAAGCCACTCACACAGTTAAGTCGAATGAAACTAGTCGAAGAGGATGTTGATATGACAAGATAATATCCTTTTCCCAAATGTCTAGAGTAGAATAAATTAATGTAGAGGTTTGCAGAGAATCCTTGAGTCTCTGTAAGTTCATAGGGAAACCCTGCAGCTGGTTACCTACCAAATGAAGGAGCATTAATTATATAAATTTAGGGCAAATACTTATACCTTTTTGGACAATCAAAAATCATTTGTGATCAAGTTTTCACCTCTAGAGCTGAGTAGAGAAGAAGTCTATCAAAGCATTTGGAAAATTTGAGAAGAATTGAGTTGAAGGTAAAATCTTAGAGCTTGCACAAAGAGGTATTTATCAAAACTACTGCTTCTTAAAACCCTAGTTGCTAGATTCATACAAATTGTGATGGAAACTGTACTAGTTGATGTTTCAGAGAAACCTAGACCTAAACATAAGAAATGCCCTTTTAAAGCAAGGGAGATCAATATGAAAGGAGAATTTTCCTATATACCTGCGTATGTTATTTATACAGAAGATGTCAAAATTTATGTTCACTCAAAAATGGATGAAATTAATCATGTGAAATTTGAGGAGGTCAAAAATCAACTTCTTGATAATGGGGTTATCTATAAATTTGAATATGCAAATGTTGAGACAAAACACATGGACATTTGGAAAGACTACCCTGATATCTATGATGAGCACAAGTGGGTTAGATTCATATTGAGCATAATTTATGACAAATTCATATATTTGGACGAAACCTACTAGATATCCAAGGATGCAATTAACGCTGTCACAAGGTTATGTTCCTTTGAATCTGTACCGGTGATGAAGTTAGTGAAGAATGAAAAAGTCACTTGAATCTGTACCGGTGATGAAGTTAGTGAAGAATGAAAAAGTCACTAAGCTGTCTGGAGCAAAATTTGATAAAAGAACATTGATTGTGAATGAGATAATCAATCTGGGTGTTCGTTATGCAACCATGGGAATTGTGTACAAAGTTTACTTCACAAACAGAGAAGGTTCTGTCATTGGTACTACTATTCATACTACATACTAGATGGTCAAAGATGGAAAATATTTTAACATTTGTGAGGTCATGAGAGATAATCTTATGGAGAATTTAAGAAGGACAAAGGAAACCAAATACATTTTCAGCTATGGTACATTGATTATCTATCTTAAATTCTATTTCCTAAATGAATTACCTGGCTTTAGTGGAAAGATCGGGCAAGAGCACATTCTGGTAGCAACACAAATCAATAGTCATGTAAGGTGGTTTAGTGATCCAAATCACTACAAAACAATGTACTAGGGTTTCTTCAAAACCATTCAGACCAACATGCATGCCAGAGAAAGGATTCCTTACCACTCTATACAACAATATAGGGATAATATTACGTTTTTGGTTGACAAAGATTGTACCTACATGGAGGCAATTGGACCTAGAACTGCATGGATTCCTAGACTTCCATATGAATCTTTTGAAGAAGAAATAAAAGTCTATGCTGACATCCTACTTAGCAAACCCATAGATAACACTGATGAAAGGTTCAGAAATTATGATGAAATCATGAAAAAAAAAGCATAAGAATGATGCAGAAGAACATCTTGAGAAGAATAGGGGTAAGCTACATGAGAAGTAGGGAACCTGATCCAGAACTACTTTAGAAGCCCTTGCAGAGGAGATACATCATGTTTCTATAGATCCATCAGTTACATAGAATCTGAGGAAAACTAGCAGAGCCACTTCTGCTACTACAAATGTGCCACTACCCTCTAGATCAATACAAATGGGATCCATTGAAAGAAGGGATGCTTCTAAAACACAAACATAGAAGAAGATTGGAGAAAAGAAGCATGCAAGACCTAAAATTCAAGATAAAAGGAAGAAGGTGAAGGGAGTAGAGATTGAAGAGCAAGAAGAAGAAGGTGAAGAGGAAATCTCCAAGCTAATAAGAAAAGGTAAGAAGTCTAAGCAAAATACTCTGATGGCAACTACAGAAGGTCCTCTTCAATTGGAAGATGTATTCAATGGATTTGTACAACATGGGCTATTAAAGCACACTACTAAGTTGTACCCTAATATTCCTCCTAAGGATCAAAAGACTATTAAGAAAGTAGTGATCAAGTATATGCTCAAATATAACTTTCCCATGATTGATGTGATTGAAAAGGTGCCAAAAAGTCTAGCTCAAACCTTAAGGTAGAAAAGAGAAGAAGCCATTAAGATGAATAATGAGCTGAGAAAACAAGCTCTGGAAAAGGCTAGATAGTCTATGTAACAGGAAGAAAAAGTTAAATTGGCCCAAATGCAAGCCCAAGAATTGAGGAAAAAACAAAGAGTGGACACAATTATGGGCATGAAGGAAAGTGATAAAGAGAAAATTCAAAAGGAAACAGAGGTTGTGACCAAGAAAATTGTAAGTGAGGTAAAAGGAACTAAGAATATGGAGCAACCATAAGTATCTCCACCACACAACACTACATCTCCACCTCATTTGACCGCATCTCCTTCACATATCACTGAGCATCAAGTTCCTCAAGATGAGAAAGAAGAGAATGATTATCTAGATCATAATACTGGGCATGATGATCAACCTCTAGTGAATACAAAGTAGCAGAGTAACCCTGAATGGGTAGAGGGGTAGACAAATAATGATCCAGAGGAGAATTTAGAAAAGGAACAAGATACATCACCCTCCTCCTCTCCGGTTGTTCTATCAAGGAGTTTCTTGCTCAGCAAATGTAGATTCAACCGGTGGTCTCTCCATAAGTGTTATAGCTAACAATGTTAGATGGATAAGTTAACTTGTCCAATATATCTCCTCTTCACAAGTTACAACTGGGAGATATTTTTCAATCCTCTACAAGACAAGAGATTCTACAACAATAGGTTGAAGGGGTTAAAGTATTAGAAGAGGCAATCAAAATGTTACAAGAGGAATTGCTTGAGGCAAAGAAAGATCCTACCTTTTCTCCTACTCAGTAGATGAAACTCATGCTGGAATCTTTCAAGACTCATTCTTCTTACTTACAAAAGTAGGTTGAGAAAAAGATAGCAAAATAAATAAATAACAAAAGGTTGGTTGAAGTGTCTGATAGGTGTGCAAAGGTACATAACAATCTGCAAGAAAATTTGAAAACTTTCTAGAAAAGCATTGGTGAAGCCAAAATTTTGTAACAATTTTGTTTGAATTGGCCAACCACTACAGAGAACATAAAGGATCAAGTTGACTCTATTGAGTCATAACTAACTCAAGTGGCCAAAGTGTACGATCCCCTAAAGGACAGAGATGGAACCATTAAGGCTCAAATTGAAAACCTGCACAGTCAGTTAAAGAAACTCTTGGAGCAAAGAGAGAAAATCATGAGAGAAATAGGTCAACTAATAAAGGTTGCGGATATGAAATTAGAAGTCTTAACTGGCATCCTGACTGAAGTAAAAAATGTGGCTCAAAAAGTTAAAATGTTAGTCACTTTAGAAGAAGCAGAAGACTTGCATATTTAGTTTGAAAGCCAGTCTCACATCCTATCCTCTGCAAAGAAGAACTGGGACTCAACTCTTGTCCAGTTGAAGGTAATTTACAAAAATATTCTACCTTCCTAGTGAACAAATTTTTAGAAGGTATGAAAAATTTTGAAGTATGTATATGTGGTGAATAAAAATAAGAATATGCAGTGCTATATTTATATAAATAAGGCATATTATACATAGTATCTTAAAGGATAATTTTTGCTACATCAGTTTTTGAAAAGTTAGAAGCTGCTCCTCAAGGGCATTTGACTTATAAAAATGATAAGAAACATTCAGACAGGGGGAGCCTACTTGTTTTTACCAGAGTAGAAAAAGCCCACTTGCCCTTTGCCATTGATGTTAAAGGGGGAGAAATGTGTACATATCACGGTATGTGTTTCCATCAATGACAAAGGGGGAGATTGTTGCATATAGGTTGTCATTTATGTCAATAGTGGTATGGAGTGCTACAATGAGAAAGATTGCATATGATGCCAAAGGGATTGCAGCAATATGATCATCAAGAAGGATAGTAGAATAAGAATTGTGAGACTGACAAGTAAAGTGATGTGTAAATGTTGAAGTACTCAAAGGAGCAGACAGTGAATGATGATTAGAGAATTGTGAAGTAAAGGATATGGATTAGTATCATCAGTACACAATCATACCTTATCTATTGAAGTTCATGTGAAAGTAAAATTCTTGATATGATTATACTTGAAGTACTTGATGAGTTTTCTTGAATTCATGTTGCTTGGTGATGATATAATGAGTGCCATTGGATGAAGAAAGTTGTGAAAGGTTAAAGGAATTTGTCCAAGTATAGTATAAGTCAGGGAAGATGTTATAGGCTCAAAAGAATGTACCACATTTTATCACATTTGAAGATATGGACCTATAGATTGAACTGTTGGCTAGGTATTGCACTCAAGCACTTATGTTTCAAACTTGAGATCATAATGCTTACCACAAAGTGTTTGGGAGACAAAAGAATGAAGATAGTAAATAAATAGGGAAAGTACTATCACAGAGCGATAGGAGAATGCTCCACACTTCTCCACAGTTGAAGATATGAAGTTGCGTCTTGGAGGACAAGTAGATATGAGTAATAAGTATGTATGTTTCAAGTTTCAAGAAATAATTTGTACCACAAATGCTTCTCCAAAGTTAGATCTATGAAGACATGCCTTGGTACTAAGTAGTGTGAATAGAACCTGAGAGAGTTAATGTTACAACAGAGCACCACACATTGATAATTGGTTTTGTTGATGGAAAGAAAGGTACATTGGTTCATTTGGTATGCTCAATTCAAGTTTCAATTATTTTGTTTACTGCAAGTATGATCTTCAGTCTTTCATTTCAAGACCGTGCTATCAGAGGATGGTAAGGATACCAGAATCAATGTTCAAGTGTTTGTGCCAACATATAATTGCTTGGTTTGATAAGAGATGTGTTCAAAAATGTTTTACAAGTCATATAACATTCATAGCGTGATTCACATGATATGATTTAGTCTTCTCTGGTACCGCTTTTGGTTTGGAGTTAAATGTAAGGAAGGGTAAGTGTTTGTTATGTTGACCTAATATATGTTGATGATCATGCCATGTGTATAGTATGTGCGCCATTGTGGAAGAGTGTGCCAAGTTGAGATAGGACCTGATTATGCCTTATTGATCTTGAACTGCATTGGAGTTTTACTTAATGTTTGGGAGCCAACTGATATGGCCACTACATGTTTCATGCTACATGTTTCATTTTGGACGACCAAGGAGAAAGATTCTTGAAGCTTGTGGAGGATATATATGAAGAATCAAAATCATTGAAAGGGATATATGTTGTGGATGAGAAGATAGAAATCGATATTGTGCAAATATACTTTCAGCAGAAGTAGATATGATGATGAAAAGTGATAAGGATTAGTTCATGTAATGTAATATTGTTGCGGAAGATATGATGAGCTCTTCAATGATAAAAAGGGATTCATGAATATTTTTTGATGTTGCAGAGATTAGTATTGTTGTCATAAGGAAGATAGATATTAGTGCAGAGGCTAAAGTGATCAACATTCTTGCTGCATGAAGAACCTTGAGATAAGTATTGTAAATGTTGTAATTATTTTGGGAGTTGCAACTTCCTTTGGGATGTAGCCCATAAATAATATTGTAATCCTATTTTTATTTGTGAAGCTGGATTTGGAAAGTGGATCCAAGTAGCTTGCTCACCGTGGTTTTCCCTTTTCTAGGTAAATCTAGCGTTATGGTTGTGTGCTTTGTGTTCTTGCATTTCTCATGTCTTGAATGTTCACATAAGTTTAGATGCTGCTGGTAATAAATTAATTTGATTAAGTACCAATTCACCCCCCCTCTCGGTACCTGTGTGTGTTCAACCTTATAGTCAGATCGCTGAATTGAGGTAGTTGCACTGGATCCTAGGAAGAGATGTGGCCGAGGAGAATGCCTATTATGGCCAATGTTGCTAGAAGAATGGAAGAAGTGATAAAGATGATGAGAACAATGAAAGTTAGATTGGATGCTATAGAAGAAGAGGAATGAACCCTAGACATGAGGATGGAAGTGATGATAATGAATTTCAATCCGCTGAGCGAAATGAAGAAACCATAGAAGAAGAAGAATCAGATTAGGTAAAAATGTTGAAGCAACAAAAATACAACACGGTCCATCGAATTCATACATTTCTAAGAAATATCATGAGGTCATGATCAAACATCATGCGCTTCAACCTAGACAAGGACCTAGTGACCAACCAACCTCTAAAAATACATCTTATCATGTTTATATAACATTTACAAAGCAATGTTGTAGCCTTGGACATGAGAAAACCTAGTCAAAACATGTTGTCGACTGCCCATACTACAATAAATCTAGCCCATAGCCCTATCAGGGGATCTACACAATTTTGAGGATGCCCATATCCTGCAATAAATTTGTCCCATGACACCTATAAATGAAAATATGGATCTTAATTACTGCCTATGCCCTACAAGTCCTTATGCATATTGATGGCATGCTCAAATCCATCTTTCGTCCTCACTCGTGGCATAACATTAACCATTGACACCGTGTTATGTTAGAAAATGTCCCCTTGGGGGCTTTTGCCTCTTAAGGTTTAGCTTCTAGGTCCTTAGAATTCATTATAAGCATCTTGCATGTTAATCTTGAATCCTGATGAGAAAACCCTTAAGTCTTGTGGCAAATAGGACCTAGGGGGTGCTATTTTGATAGTCCCTGATTCAAAATGGGGGGGTGAACTTGGGCGCTAGTGCCCTAGTCCTGTCCCATTTTAGGTTAGCCCTAAATTTTAATGTCAGTTTTATGATCGTTACTTAGGTCCTATGCTGACATCACAAGTTTGAATTACAAAATTCTTAGCGGTAATGTGCATTGTTGCATATATAAGCATGTTTAGGGTTTCATTTGTAAACTAGAAGCTAACTAGAAGATGATTGTGAACTTTTGGCTAACTTATGATTTTAGAGCATTCAAGATATTCATTGTTGTAGAGCAAAGCATTATTATTGTGTTTGTGATTATAGATTTACCTTCATCTTCTCATGTGTTGAAGAGCCTTCATTTATGTGAGATCTACACCTCCAAGGTGATATCTATTTGTGTTTGAACCATTTATCAATTTGTTTTTGCCTCTATCCCATAGGGATACGCACTTTCTATCTGACAACGATGTTCAGAAGACTTGAATGTCTCTTTGAGGCTTAACTGAGGCAAGCCTCTAAACACCACAACCCCAACCACTCTCCTTGTGATTGCAGGTTACATGTTTCTCATCTTGACAAAGTGGAGTTGCAGGGAATAGTAAGACAGTGTGCAGATTCTAGATCCTTGAAGAAAAAGATTGCTTGGACTACGATGCCAATGCCAATGTCCCATGCAGTTGAAAACATAGAAATAATTTGGACAGTGATAATCAACATCTAAAGAGATTCTGACATCCTAAAAATAACCCTACCATGGACTCAGGCACTAGTGCCAGTGTCCTCCACATCTCATGGGACAGAAACAGAAAGTACAACGATCATCAATGTCGGAAGGAGATTAGGATTCCACAAAGAAAACACCACCTTGGACAAGGGTGTTAGTGCCAATGTCCCTAAGTATTCCACAATCTAAACTTTGAAAAATAGTTAGTTATTAATCTCTGCCTACTACCTTAGTCTACAAGGATTTGTCGTAATTCATCAATTTACTTACTATTTTGCATAATTACGGTTTTAATGGTATTTGAGCATTAAATTGAGACATTAGTTGATAATATCTGAGCTTCCACATCATTCCAAGTGACAGCCTAACTTATAGGTGAATCCTCTTACAAAAGTGTAATTCAACTCAGTTGATATGTCCTTGAATGTTTGTTGAGAAAGGAGGATTTAACCCACACTTCCATTGAAACTAAAAACCCCATCAAATCCCCCTTTTTCCTACTAAACACATTGTTTCACCAACCTGCAAGTATCCACGACCAATATTAATGGTGCCTTGGAAAAAAACTACGGACGTTTCCTTGACTTTCATGGACCTTTACAAGGGTTGGGGGCCAATCGGACATGAGGAAAATGTCTGCCCTTATTATTGATTTTTTGCATTGACTGAATTAAATCCCCCATCATTCATGATATATCAGGCTCCTACACATTGAGAATCAATAGGATCTAGCCATCACTTCTGGTTGCATTGTTGATTTCTCCAACCAAACATGTGGGTGATTGGATATGTCAATAGGGAATGTATCATCATCTAGATGTTGTTCTGTATTTTTCCTTTATCTTGATCCACATCCACTTTTTGATGTTCTTCCTAATGTTGACCATCTAGATGTTGATCCTTTGTATGCATACTTCGCACCCCAAGAACATTCTCTTGTTCAACTAGATGTTGGGAAACATCAAGCTGAATGTTCACTTGCTGAGGCCCTTTTTCCTTTGACCACTTGAAAGATACCCAGTTGGAATGACGTGCTTGAGAAATTTTAGGTTGGAAAGTCAAAAGTCAACTAAATATTAAACACTCAACAGGATGTGGAAATGGATTTGGAACACTGGACATTTGGTTCATCCTGATTCCACATCCAATTAGAAATACAAAGCAACTTCAACATCTGATAGAAATACAAAAATTTGCAATTGGATGTCGAAGCGTAACTAGATGTGGATGTAAAATATCTAGATGGAAATGTCTGATTAGAGCTAGAGTCCTACAGAAACATAACTTAGTCAATTTTTCTCATATCTTCATCAAATTTGAACTGTAGGTACCCATTTGGCCCCTCTTCAAGATGAACTATGATGTGACCAGATCTGGACATGAAATACAACCTGATAGAAATGAAGCAACTAGATCTGGATGTCTAGATATACGGTTGGAGTGATGAGCATAACTAGGAAAAATTTATCAGATCTATAACAATCCAAAATCTAGTTTAACTTTGAAATCTAAATTTTACCATAGGTATATTTTTTTTTGTGTTCAAACATAAAAGATATCACTACTAACAAGTAAAAACATTCTTCGACTTAACAATTAACATAATTTCATTATTCGTAAAGCCGAAAGAAATGATAAACCATAACATTTAGTTATCTTAATAATTTGAAAATACTTAAAGCAAATTCAATATTAGGAACTTACCATTATCACCGCATCTCAATTGTCAACCATTCACATTCAAGTCTCGGCATTCCTCAATAATTGGAAGAGAAAATATCTTCAAGGAGCTTAACCTCCAACCACAGACCATTGGTCTCCCGCACTCCTTCCTAACAGAAGTGGCCCTACCCTACTCAAGAGGATAGACTTAGGATAACCATTGGTGTTTGCCATCTGAGCTCTGGTGTTGTGACCTACGTGACTTGTTATCATGTAGATCCCTAGATACCCTCTAGTCATGCATGACCACTCCACAAGCAATGTCGTCCAGTCACAGTGAACATTCAATGCATTTGAGGAACATGCATTACCTTGGCCAAAGGATTTTAACTTAATTTGTGTTATTTCACGCAGGATTTAAGTTCACCCACCCTACTCGACTCGAACTAATCACAATCCTACAGTTTTCCTAATTGTAGGGTCTATATATATATATTTCAACCTCGATGACCTCAAGGTACTTATAATTTCATCATGTAATAGCGCATGGCACAAAAGTTTACTCTGTCCCTAGGCTTATGGAAATGTCTCCGTTCTCACAATATAAGAATGGATTTCTAGCACATTGTTCATACGGATAACATTTTGTGATGCAATAATGATCGCAAAAACAATCTAGCCCATTGTTTAAATTATCCACTCATAAGTGGTCACTAAATTTGACTATATTGTTTTTAGAAAGTTTTACAATATACCCAAATATAGAATACGAATACCCGAAGGCTCTAAGTTAAAGTTTTAGAATACATAAGGGTTTTCTATGAACCTTTAAATCTCTAACTCCGCTTAATTCTTTTATCATTATAGGTATTTAGAAATATTTCAAATTGTTTTCAAAATACAAGGATATTACATGCAAGTTATAAAACTAAATCTCAAAGTGTCGGCCCCCCTATCTTCCTTATTTTATTTGTGTGACGGTTTAGATCAAAGATATCTATTTATACTTCATTTCTCTATCTCTTCATAACTTTATATCTTCCTTCAAATACAACATCTTGAATGATTAAAAGTGGAAAGAGATATGTATAAAATAATGATTTAAAGGACTTAGAAGTAATCATTCGCAGCTAGAGAAGAACATTCTCAATAATCGACTACCAACTAGAACTTGTACCAGAGAACATACTAAGTTATTTACATTTGTCGTATACATACCACACTAAATTTCTTTCCTACCAATGGTGTTCACACCTCTAAACTTTATTGAGATAGGTTATTAATATAAACGACAAAGTCAACTAATCTCATAACCCATGTCGACGAGGTTAAACCTCTATGGTTTTTGGAACCAATAAATTGTCAATCTTTGACTATTCACACCTATCATGAGTGCACCACGTATTCACACTCTTCAGTAAAAAAAAAACAACAACACAGATTGAAATCATTCCATCTACCATGCTGTCGGGGTTCAACAATGATATGACTATGAGACATTTTAAATCCAACTCCTATGCTAATACCATCCTTAGTTTATTATAATCATTAGAAATAAAACCATAGGCTCCTCAAAACAATCTAAACCTACGTCAATAATATATAAAAACTGTGGTTTTCATTTGCACCCTTGGTGTGACATAGTGCAGGGTGGCAACATCACACAGAGCTTACATTTTTATTGAAGACCAGCTTCACACAGCTTGCAGTTATAAACAACACTTGCATTTTCATATACGTTCAAAGATCCATCACAAAAACTTGCAAAGATAAAACACAAACAATGAACTAAGACTGCGCAGGGAGGGAATGTAAGAACCTATCGTAGAACTCAGAAATTTGCTTTAGCTAGTCTGGCCTTGCTGTTCTCTCAACGACACCCTTCCAAGCTCCTTGCTTAGACTCTGATCTCCCAGCTTGTTCCCCGTATCCTCTCTAAAACTAATTCTAAAAACTCCCCTTAATCTCTGCCCACGGCCAAGAAGATAACTGACTCTCCACTCTCCACTTTAGCCTCCTCATGGCCAAGGAATATCGCCCATCATGCTACTGACCATGCCTGTTGAAATGGAGATTTTTATGGCATGGATAGCGGGCTCCTATCCTTCAATGAATTCTCTCCATAATGGAGCATTCCAAAGTGATGTGGCGGGTGGATAAAATAACAACCCGTCCACTACACATGAAATAACGACTGCAATACCAATTGATTCACCATTACACACCGAAGTGGGCTCAAATTCTTATGAGGTGGCAAATTCAAATAATAAAAACATCCCCACACTCTAAACTGACCACGAGAATAAATACTTGACACCTTAACAATAACAGTTTGGTTGATAGCAAGTTGGTGGTCTATAACTAGAAAATGAAAAGAGTTATTTGAAGGAAATAGACATCATAAAAAGAACTAAAAGGTATCCCTCTTCAAACCTTGAATCAATTCCATCAACAATCTAGAATAAGGATATACCTCACGATTACTAAAATATAACTTATGTAATTTTGGCATATTCCTCCATATTATGACTAAAACAAGTTATAACATGCCTTGGTTTCTAATTTGACATCTGTCGATCTCTGTAAAGGAAAGAGTTTACAACATACGCTCAAAGTATTTTTATGACAATGTCGACGGATTGGGCTCAACGCAGATCAAGAATTGAGATCGATTTACGGGTAAGTGCAGGAAGATGGGGGGCCAAAAAGGGGTCTTAAGTGGCCACTTTTTTTCTGAAATCAGGAAATACTGGCCTTGGATGAGAAATTGAGCATAGTTACACTCAAAATTTGGAGATGAAACCAAAACAATGTTCGTAGTGCTCCGAGTCTACTTTCTAAACTACTATTTTGTTTTGAAAATGACATAGATTAAGGGGTTCAAAAGAGGGAGCCACAAAAATTGGTGTTGTTTCTGTCAAAAAAACATAACATAGCATGTTTTGTGGCTCCCTCAAAAGGTCAACTTTTTTTTGGTATTTTTAAAATCACTTCAGTGAGAAATTAGCTAATAGCATGTAGTTTATGCCCAATTTTTCTGATAATTTTTTGATGAATATTTGATTTTTTACTAATTTTCAAAGTGGACACATCCTAAAAAACAAAATTTTGGCCGTGCTACCCCTATAAATTATGAAAACTAATTGAAAATCATTTTTTTATTTTTTTAATATTTGTAGAATGGAGTCTAGTTTCTAAATATGTAATTTTTTTGAAATTTGAATGAATAGTTAATTTACAATGAAAAAAAGACCAAACAGTGGTTTTTGCCTAAAAACGGACACACAAATAAAAGAAATTAAAGATGAAAGGCTTAACATTGTTCAAATGTGAAAAAAATCACATCGTCAAAGAGCTAAGAGAAAGCCTAACATTACCCAAGTGCTTGATTTGTTTGACCTTGAAACACGTGCAAATCTGAGGGTTAGCACGAATGAAATTATGTGAAATTTTGAAGAATATAGAAAAACACATCTGTGATGGTTCATAAGTCACTCCAAGCCTTTGGGTTGGAAATCCAAAGCAAATCCCAAGCCCAAGGCTTGGGATTCCCAAAGCAAGACATAACGCAAGTGCATTATAATGCGCTCGCGTTATGTTTTGCTTTGCATTTTTCCTTTCCCGCAAGTTTGTTGTTTGTCATGTTTGACATAATGCGAGCGCGTTGTTCCCCTTAAATTTTTTTACGTTCAAGGCTATTAATCATGAGGGTTAAGGGATAAGGGATAGGGTTGGAGGGTTTAGGGATAAGGGATTAGCGTTTAAGGTATAGTATCGAGCCCATTGAGGGTCTAGGAATAGGAATAGCATTTAGGGTTTAGGGATGAGGGATTAGAGTTGAGGGATGACAGATTAGGGTTGAGGGTTTAGGGATAGGGTTGAGGTTCAAGGGTCAAGGGTTTAGGGATAGGGTTTAGGGTCAAGGGATTAGGGTTAAAGTAGAGTGTGGAGGGTGTAAGGATTAGGGATAGCGTTGGAGGGTTTAGGGATAAGGGATTAGGGTTTAAGGTATAGTATCGAGTCTGTTGAGGGTTTAGGAATAGGGATAACATTTAGGGTTTAGGGATGAGGGATTAGAGTTGAGGGATGATGGATTAGGGTTGAGGGTTGAGGGATTAGGGTTTAGGGATAAGGTTTAGGGTTGAGGGTCGAGGGATTAGGGTTTAAGGTATAGTGTTGAGGGTTGAGGGTTTAGGATTAGGGTTTAGGGTTGACGGATTAGCATTTAATGTCAAGGTTAGGGTTAGAGTGTCGAGGGTAGATGGATTAGGGATAGGGTTTAGGGTTGAAGGTTTAAGGATTGAGGGTTGAGGCTTTAGGGATGAGGGTTTAAGGATTGAGATATAGTGTCAAGTGTTGAGGGTGTAGGGATAGGGTTTACGTTTTAAGGGTTAAGGGTTGAGGGATAGGGATTAGGGTTTAAGGTATAGTGTTGAGGTTTGATGGTTTAGGGATAGGATTTAGGTTTGAGGGATTAGGGTTTAGGGTTGATGAATTAGGGCTTAAAATTGAGAGTTGAGGGTTGAGGGTTGAGGGTTGAGGTTGAGGGATAGGGTTCATGGTCAAGGGATTAGGGTTAAATAAGAGTGTCAAGGGTAGAGGGATTAGGGTTTAAGGTATAGTATCGAGCCTGTTGAGGGTCTAGGAATAGGGATAGCGTTTAGGGTTTAGGGATGAGGGATTAGAGTTGAGGGATGATGGATGACAGATTAGGGTTGAGGGTTGAGGGATTAGGGTTTAGGGACAAGGTTTAGGGTTAGGGTTGAGGGATTAGGGTTTAAGGTATAGTGTTGAGGGTTTAGGGATAGGGTTTAGGGTTGAGGGATTAGAGTGAAGGGTTGAGGGATTAGAATTTTACGTTGAGGGTTGAGGGTTTAGGGATAGGGTTAAGGGTCGAGGGATCAGAGTTAAGGTTTGAGGGATTAGGGTTTGACGTTGAGGGTTGAGGGTTGAGGTTTGAGGGTCAAGGGTTTAGGGATAGGGTTGAGGGTCGAGGAATTAGGGTTAAAGTAGAGTGTGGAGGGTATAGGATTAGGTATAGGGTTGGAGGGTTTAGGGATAAGGGATTAGGGTTTAAGGTATAGTATCGAGTCTGTTGAGGGTGTAGGAATAGGGATAGCATTTAGGGTTTAGGCATGAGGGATTAGAGTTGAGGGATGACGGATTAGGGTTGAGGGTTGAGGGATTAGTGTTTAGGGATAAGGTTTAGGGTTGAGGGTTGAGGGATTAGGGTTTAAGGTATAGTGTTGAGGGTATAGGGATAGGGATTAGGGTTGAGGGATTAGAGTGAAGGGTTGAGGGATTAGGATTTGACATTGAGGGTTGACGGTTTAGGGTTTAGGGTTAGGGTTGAGAGATGAGGGATAAGAGTTAAGGGTTGAGGGATTAAGGTTTGACGTCGAGGGTTGAGGGTTGAGGTTCGAGGGTCAAGGGTTTAGGGATAGGGTTTAGGTTCAAGGGATTAGGGTTAAAGTAGAGTGTGGAGGGTGTAAGGATTAGGCATAGGGTTGGAGGGTTTAGGGATAAGGGATTAGGGTTTAAGGTATAGTATCGAGTCTGTTGAGGGTTTAGGAATAGGGATAGCATTTAGGGTTTAGGGATGAGGGATTAGAGTTGAGGGATGATGGATTAGGGTTGAGGGTTGAGGGATTAGGGTTTAGGGATAAGGTTTAGGGTTAAGGGTCGAGGGATTATGGTTTAAGGTATAGTGTTGAGGGTTGAGGGTTTAGGATTAGGGTTTAGAGTTTACAGGTTAGCATTTAATGTCGAGGTTAGGGTTAGAGTGTCGAGGGTAGAGGGATTAGGGATAGGGTTTAGGGTTGAAGGTTTAAGGATTGAGGGTTGAGGCTTTAGGGATGAGGGTTTAAGGCTTAAGATATAGTGTCAAGTGTTGAGGGTGTAGGGATAGGGTTTAAGTTTTAAGGATTAAGGGTTGAGGGATAGGGATTAGGGTTTAAGGTATAGTGTTGAGTGTTGATGGTTTAGAGATAGGGTTTAGGTTTGAGGGATTAGGGTTTAGGGTGGATGAATTAGGGTTTAATGTTGAGAGTTGAGGGTTAAGGGTTGAGGGTTGAGGGTTTAGGGTTTAGGGTTTAGGGTTTAGGGATAGGGTTGAGGGATTAGGGTTTGAAATTGAGGGTTGAGGGTTGAGGTTCAAGGGTCAAGGGTTTAGGGATAGGGTTTAGGGTCGAGGGATTAGGGTTAAAGTAGAGTGTGGAGGGTGTAAGGATTAGGGATAGCGTTGGAGGGTTTCGGGATAAGGGATTAGTGTTTAAGGTATAGTATCGAGTCTGTTGAGGGTTTAGGATTAGGGATAGCATTTAGGGTTTAGGGATGAGGGATTAGAGTTGAGGGATGATGGATTAGGGTTAAGGGTTGAGGGATTAGGGTTTAGGGATAAGGTTTAGGGTTAAGGGTCGAGGGATTAGGGTTTAAGGTATAGTGTTGAGGGTTGAGGGTTTAGGATTAGGATTTAGGGTTGACGAATTAGCATTTAATGTCGAGGTTAGGGTTAGAGTGTTGAGGGTAGAGGGACTAGGGATAGGGTTTAGGGTTGAAGGTTTAAGGATTGAGGGTTGAGGCTTTAGGGATGAGGGTTTAAGGCTGAAGATATAGTGTCAAGTGTTGAGGGTGTAGGGATAGGATTTAAGTTTTAAGGGTTAAGGGTTGAGTGATAGGGATTAGGGTTTAAGGTATAATGTTGAGGGTTGATGGTTTAGGGATAGGGTTTAGGTTTGAGGGATTAGGGTTTAGGGTTGATGATTAGGGTTTAATGTTGAGAGTTGAGGGTTGAGGGTTGAATGTTGAGGGTTGAGGGTTGAGGTTGAGGGATAGGGTTAATGGTCAAGGGATTAGGGTTAAATAAGAGTGTCGAGGGTAGAGGGATTAGGGTTTAAGGTATAGTATCGAGCCTGTTGAGGGTCTAGGAATAGGGATAGCGTTTAGGGTTTAGGGATGAGGGATTAGAGTTGAGGGATGACGGATGACAGATTAGGGTTAAGGGTTGAGTGATTAGGGTTTAGGGTTAAGGGTTTAGGGTTTAAGGTATAGTGTTGAGGGTTTAGGGATAGGGTTTAGGGTTGAGGGATTAGAGTAAAGGGTTGAGGGATTAGAATTTGACGTTGAGGGTTGAGGGTTTAGGGATAGGGTTGAGGGTCGAGGGATCAGAGTTAAGGGTTGAGGGATTAGGGTTTGACGTTGAGGGTTAAGGGTTGAGGTTCGAGGGTCAATGGTTTAGGGATAGGCTTGAGGGTCGAGGAATTAGGGTTAAACTAGAGTGTGGAGGGTCTAAGGATTAGGGATAGGGTTGGAGGGTTTAGGGATAAGGGATTAGGGTTTAAGGTATAGCATCGAGTCTGTTGAGGTTGTAGGAATAGGGATAGCATTTAGGGTTTAGGGATGATGGATTAGAGTTGAGGGATGATAGATTAGGGTTGAGGGTTGAGGGATTAGTGTTTAAGGATAAGGTTTAGGGTTGAGGGTTGTGGGATTAGGGTTTAAGGTATAGTGTTGAGGGTTTAGGGATAGGGTTTAGGGTTGAGGGATTAGAGTGAAGGGTTGAGGGATTAGGATTTGACGTTGACAGTTGAGGGTTGAGGGTTTAGGGTTTACAGTTAGGGTTGAGAGATGAGGGATACGAGTTAAGGGTTGAGGGATAAGGGTTTGATGTCGAGGGTTGAGGGTTGAGGTTCGAGGGTCAAGGGTTTAGGGATAGGGTTGAGGTTCAAGGGATTAGGGTTAAAGTAGAGTGTGGAGGGTGTAAGGATTAGGGATAGGGTTAGAGGGTTTAGGGATAAGGGATTAGGGTTTAAGGTATAGTATTGAGTCTGTTGAGGGTTTAGGAATAGGGATAGCATTTAGGGTTTAGGGATGAGGGATTAGAGTTGAGGGATGATGGATTAGGGTTGAGGGTTGAGGGATTAGGGTTTAGGGATAAGGTTTACGGTTAAGGGTTGAGGGATTAGGGTTTAAGGTATAGTGTTGAGGGTTGAGGGTTTAGGATTAGGCTTTAGGGTTGATGGATTAGCATTTAATGTCAAGGTTAGGGTTAGACTGTCGAGGGTAGAGGGATTAGGGATAGGGTTTAGGGTTGAAGGTTTAAGGATTGAGGGTTGAGGCTTTAGGGATGAGGGTTTAAGGCTTAAGATATAGTGTCAAGTGTTGAAGGTGTAGGGATAGGGTTTAAGTTTTAAGGGTTAAGGGTTGAGGGATAGGGATTAGGGTTTAAGGTATAGTGTTGAGGGTTGATGGTTTAGGGATAGGGTTTAGGTTTGAGGGATTAGGGTTTAGGGTGGATGAATTAGGGTTTAATGTTGAGAGTTGAGTGTTGAGGGTTGAATGTTGAGGGTTGAGGTTGAGGGATAGGGTTAATGTTTAAGGGATTAGGGTTAAATAAGAGTGTCAAGGGTAGAGGGATTAGGGTTTAAGGTATAGTAATGAGCCTGTTGAGGGTCTAGTAATAGGGAAAGCATTTAGGGTTTAGGGATGAGGGATTAGAGATGAGGGATGACGGATGACGGATTAGGGTTGAGGGTTGAGGGATTAGGGTTTAGGGACAAGGTTTAGGGTTAGGGTTGAGGGATTAGGGTTTAAGGTATACTGTTGAGGGTTTAGGGATAGGGTTTAGGGTTGAGGGATTAGAGTGAAGGGTTGAGGGATTAGAATTTGACATTGAGGGTTGAGGGTTTAGGGTTGAGGTTTAGGGATAGTGTTGAGGGTCGAGGGATAAGAGTTAAGGGTTGAGGGATTACAGTTTGACGTTGAGGGTTGAGGGTTGAGGTTCGAGGGTCAAGGATTTACGGATAGGGTTGAGGGTTGAGGAATTAGGGTTAAACTAGAGTGTGGAGGGTATAAGGATTAAGGATAGGGTTGGAGGGTTTAGGGATAAGGGATTAGGGTTTAAGATATAGTATCGAGTCTGTTGAGGGTGTAGGAATAGGGATAGCATTTAGAGTTTAGGGATGAGGGATTAGAGTTGAGGGATGATGGATTAGGGTTGAGGGTTGAGAGATTAGTGTTTAGGGACAAGGTTTACGGTTGAGGGTTGAGGGATTAGGGTTTAAGGTATAGTTTTGAGGGTTTAGGGATAGGGTTTAGTGTTGAGGGATTAGAGTGAAGGGTTGAGGGATTAGGATTTGACGTTGAGGGTTGAGGGTTTATGGTTAGGGTTGAGAGATGAGGGATCAGAGTTAAGGGTTGAGGGATTAATGTTTGACGTCGAGGGTTGAGGGTTGAGGTTCGAGGGTCAAGGGTTTAGGGATAGGGTTGAGGTTCAAGGGATTAGGGTTAAAGTAGAGTGTGGAGGGTGTAAGGATTAGGGATAGGGTTGGAGGGTTTAGGGATAAGGGATTATAGTTTAAGGTATAGTATTGAGTTTGTTGAGGGTTTAGGAATAGGGATAGCATTTAGGGTTTAGGGATGAAGGATTAGAGTTGAGGGATGATGGATTAGGGTTGAGGGTTGAGGGATTAGGGTTTATGGATAAGGTTTAGGATTGAGGGTCGAGGGATTAGGGTTTAAGCTATAGTGTTGAGGGTTGAGGGTTTAGGATTAGGGTCTAGAGTTGACCGATTAGCATTTAATGTCAAGGTTAGTGTTAGAGTGTCAAGGGTGGACGGATTAGGGATAGGGTTTAGGGTTGAAGGTTTAAGGATTGAGGGTTGAGGCTTTAGGGATGAGGGTTTAAGGCTTAAGATATAGTGTCAAGTGTTGAGGGTGTAGGGATAGGGTTTAAGTTTTAAGGGTTAAGGATTGAGGGATAGGGATTAGGGTTTAAGGTATAGTGTTGAGGGTTGATGGTTTAGGGGTAGGGTTTAGGTTTGAGGGATTAGGATTTAGGGTTGATGAATTAGGGTTTAATGTTGAGAGTTGATGGTTAAGGGTTGAGGGTTGAGTGTTTAGGGTTTAGGGTTTAGGGATAGGGTTGAGGGTCGAGGGATCAGAGTTAAGGGTTGACAGATTAGGGTTTAACATTGAGGGTTGAGGGTTGAGGTTCAAGGGTCAAGGGTTTAGGGATAGGGTTTAGGGTCGAGGGATTAGGGTTAAAGTAGAGTGTGGAGGGTGTAAGGATTAGGGATAGGGTTGGAGGGTTTAGGGATAAGGGATTAGGGTTTAAGGTATAGTATCAAGTCTGTTGAGGGTTTAGGAATAGGGATAGCATTTAGGGTTTAGGGATGAGGGATTAGAGTTGAGGGATGATGGATTAGGGTTGAGGGTTGAGGGATTAGGGTTTAGGGATAAGGTTTAGGGTTGAGGGTCGAGGGATTAGGGTTTAAGGTATAGTGTTGAGGGTTGAGGGTTTAGGATTAGGGTTTAGGGTTGACGGATTAGAATTTAATGTCGAGGTTATGGTTAGAGTGTCGAGTGTAGAGGGATTAGGGATAGGGTTTAGGGTTGAAGGTTTAAGGATTGAGGGTTGAGGCTTTAGGGATGAGGGTCTAAGGCTTAAGATATAGTGTCAAGTGTTGAGGGTGTAGGGATAGGGTTTAAGTTTTAAGGGTTAAGGGTTGAGGGATAGGGATTAGGGTTTAAGGTATAGTGTTGAGGGTTGATGGTTTAGGGATAGGGTTTAGGTTTGAGGGATTAGAGTTTAGGGTTGATGAATTAGGGTTTAATGTTGAGAGTTGAGGGTTGAGGGTTTAGAGTTGAGGGTTGAGGTTGAGGGATAGGGTTAATGGTCAAGGGATTAGGGTTAAATAAGAGTGTCAAGGGTAGAGGGATTAGGGTTTAAGGTATAGTATCGAGCCTATTGAGGGTCTAGGAATAGGGATATCGTTTAGGGTTTATGGATAAGGGATTAGAGTTGAGAGATGACAGATGATGGATTAGGGTTGAGGGTTGAGGGATTAGGGTTTAGGGATAAGGTTTAGGGTTAGTGTTGAGGGATTAGGGTTTAAGGTATAGTGTTGAGGGTTTAGGGATAGGGTTTAGGGTTGAGGGATTAGAGTGAAGGGTTGAGGGATTAGAATTTGACGTTGAGGGTTGAGGGTTTAGGGATAGGTTTGAGGGTCGAGGGATCAGAGCTAAGGGTTGAGGGATTAGGGTTTGACGTTGAGGGTTGTGGGTTGAGGTTCGAGGGTCAAGGGTGTAGGGATAGGGTTGAGGGTTGAGGAATTAGGGTTAAAGTAGAGTGTGGAGGGTATAAGGATTAGGGATAGGTTTGGAGGGTTTAGGGATAAGGGATTAGAGTTGAGGGATGACGGATTAGGGTTGAGGGTTGAGGGATTAGTGTTTATGGATTAGTTTTAGGGTTGAGGGTTGAGGGATTAGGGTTTAAGGTATAGTGTTGAGGGTTTAGAGATAGGGTTTAGGGTTGAGGGATTAGAGTGAAGGGTTGAGGGATTAGGATTTGACGTTGAGGGTTGAGGGTTTAGGCTTTAGGTTTTAGGGTTAGGGTTGAGAGATGAGGGATCAAAGTTAAGGGTTGAGGGATTAGGGTTTGATGTTGAGGGTTGAGGGTTGAGGTTCGAGGGTCAAGGGTTTAGGGATAGGGTTGAGGTTCAAGGGATTAGGGTTAAAGTAGAGTGTAGATGGTGTAAGGATTAGGGATAGGGTTGGAGGGTTTAGGGATAAAGGATTAGGGTTTAAGGTATAGTATCGAGTCTGTTAAGGGTTTAGGAATAGGGATAGCATTTAGGGTTTAGGGATGAGGGATTAGAGTTGAGCGATAATGGATTAGGGTTGAGAGTTGAGTGATTAGGGTTTAGGGATAAGGTTTAGGGTTGAGGGATTAGGGTTTAGGGATAAGGTTTAGGGTTGAGGGATTAGGGTTTAAGGAATAGTGTTGAGGGTTGAGGGTTTAGGATTAGGGTTTAGAGTTGACCAATTAGCATTTAATGTCAAGGTTGGGGTTAGAGTGTCAAAGGTAGAGGGATTAGGGATAGGGTTTAGGGTTGAAGGTTTAAGGATTGAGGGTTGAGGCTTTAGGGATGAGGGTTTAAGGCTTAAGATATAGTGTCAAGTGTTGAGCATGTAGGGATAGGGTTTAAGTTTTAAGGGTTAAGGGTTGAGGGATAGGGATTAGGTTTTAAGGTATAGTGTTGAGGGTTGATGGTTTAGGGATAGGGTTTAGGTTTGAGGGATTAGGGTTTAGGGTTGATGAATTAGGGTTTAATGTTGAGAGTTGAGGGTTGAGGGTTGAGGGTTGAGGGTTGAGGGTTTAGGATTTAGGGTTTAGGGATAGGGTTGAGGGTCGAGGGATCAGAGTTAAGGGTTGAGGGATTAGGGTTTGACATTAAGGGTTGAGGGTTGAGGTTCAAGGGTCAAGGGTTTAGGGATAGGGTTTAGGGTCAAGGGATTATGGTTAAAGTAGAGTGTGGAGGGTGTAAGGATTAGGGATAGGGTTGGAGGGTTTAGGGATAAGGGATTAGGGTTTAAGGTATAGTATCGAGTCTGTTGAGGGTTTAGGAATAGGGATAACATTTAGGGTTTAGGGATGAGGGATTAGAGTTGAGGGATGATGGATTAGGGTTGAGGGTTGAGGGATTAGGGTTTAGGGATAAGGTTTAGGGTTGAGGGTCGAGGGATTAGGGTTTAAGGTATAGTGTTGAGGGTTGAGGGTTTAGGATTAGGGTTTAGGGTTGACGGATTAGCATTTAATGTCGAGGTTAGGGTTAGAGTGTCGAGGGTAGAGGGATTAGGGATAGGGTTTAGCGTTGAAGGTTTAAGGATTGAGGGTTGAGGCTTTAGGGATGATGGTTTAAGGCTTAAGATATAGTGTCAAGTGTTGAGCGTGTGGGGATAGGGTTTAAGTTTTAAGGGTTAAGGGTTGAGGGATAGGGATTAGGGTTTAAGGTATAGTGTTGAGGGTTGATGGTTTAGCAATAGGGTTTAGGTTTGAGGGATTAGGGTTTAGGGTTGATGAATTAGGGTTTAATGTTGAGGATTGAGGGTTGAGGGTTGAGGTTGAGAGATAGGGTTAATGGTCAAGGGATTAGGATTAAATAAGAGTGTTGAGTGTAGAGGGATTGATGAGCATTTTTCTATTAAGAACTTGATTATGAGGGCTTGCCCCTTCATTGTTATGCCTATCATATGGCGGAGCATTTGGCAAGCTCTTGCAGGAAAGAGATGTGATCAATGCAAAGGATGTGATGAATCTATAGCAGGACAAAACATGAGCGCGTTATAGCGCGAGTGCGTTATAATGCACTCACATTTTTTCTTTCTATTGAAATGGTAAAAAAGTGGTTATCCCAGTGATCCAGGCCCACATGCTCTGTTTTCTTACTGGTTCTATGCATGCTCTAACAAAAAAGAAGTGCTTCATGCTGTTGACAAGTTCACATGCAGATTTGACACATTATACCACCTTTGCATGATCTTTCCACCACCTTTTCTACTTTGCCAACTTGAGGAGGAAATAATATAGTTTTCACACCAAGTTTGATATATATCTATTCAAGTTTCAATTTTTGTAGTGTTGCAATGTTAATTGTGATTCAATTTTAGGAATTTAACATTATAGATTGGTTAATAGTATTGTTGTTAGTAATGATATTTGGGTGTTATTAAATTTAACATTGAAAAGGAAGCAAGTGGTGAAAATCTCAAATTGTTGAGGAGTTTGATGCAAGAAGATAAAAACACTAATAATTGGGTACTCTCTCCATTCAAATCTTCATTTTTTGGGTATGTCAAGTCTTTACATCCATGTTCTTTACATTTTCCTTATTTCAAATTGAATTACTTTGTCATGCTTTATCATACATGTTTAAAATAGATACATTCCCAATCAAGAAAGTAGCCTACAATCTCACATGATGCCATGTATATTTTCTACACTTGGGCTCTTTAATAAATATGTGTAATAAACAAACCTTAACATACCATGATGTCAAACTATACAAGAATAAATCCTTACAACATAAAAAAAATACAATCCCACTATTATCTTGTATTCATTTCTTAGGAACTAATATTGGTCTCTTTATCATGCTATAGACAAATTTTCTGTTATGCCGAGGAAACGATCAAGAATTAAACAAACATAGGAAGAGATAGAAGCTAAGAATGCAAAGAAAGCAGTGGCTATGGGGGAACTTCATGAGAAGAGGAAATTGGACATGATAAATGAAGACATACCAATTGAAGAGGAACCACAACCATTACTGTAGACACCCAAAATTGTCCCAACTTTGTCCATGTCTAACAACACATTGTTAAATCATTATTCATTAAGCCAATTAATTAAATAAATTTTATTTATTTAATTAATTCCACATCATTTCTCAATCATATCCTATCCCCATCCCAATTAATTAAATAAATCTTATTTATTTAATTAATTTCCACATCATATCTTATCCCATTTTATTCATTTATCCTATTAATTAAATAAATTTTATTTATTTAATTAATATCCAACTCATATCCCAACTAATTCAAATAGTTTATTTGAATTAATTCCTCCCCTTTTATCACATTCCAACATTTGTCCAGTCAATCATGTGTTGTAAGACAACTTTCATTCATATCCTTCACATGCACAACTAATGAAACCTAAATTTAGTAACTTTCAATCCTAGCCATTCACATAGCCTCTGAATCTCCACCGTTGATTGATCTTGGCTAAGTCCTATATAAACACCCTCTCACTCCATATGAGACATCTAGCAATCATATCCAGCAATCATATAGCACCTACATTATCATCTTGAGCATCTGATCATCCAACTGAGCTTTTATCATCTATCATGGCAGCTTTCAGCATTGCAATTGTTCATTGTTGAAGAAGTAGTCCACATCTCTCAAACAAGGAATCGCACGGTCTAGGTGATGTTATGCTTGAATTGCATTGTTCTTTGATTTCATTTAGGTTAGATTCCTTGATGATGGTAGGGTTAGGGTTTCATGACTATGTCTGATCTGCTACACCTGACTTTCACCTATCACATTTTGGCACGCCCGGTGGGACTCACGTCCTTGATTGACTTCATTTTTTTGGAGTTGTTTTCTTTGAAGATCAGATTTTGCAGGTGCTTACACTAAATTCCGGTCACTTCTGAACGAACATCCATCGCTTTTGGATCTCTGTGCCACTTTTATGCTAGAACCGGCCGCATTTACCTCTCTGGATTGCCTTTAAATAGACAGTTGTCGCCTACGGTAAAATTGTATCGCTTTTATTTTTAATAAGGCTCGCCTGTGATTAAGCACTATTTGCGGTTCTTTTTAGACAGTATTTGTCACTTTTGACCTAACAGTGGCCGCTTTTGGACATATCTGGATCGCTTTTGACCTAATAGTGGCCACTTTTCCACATATTCGCATCGCTTTTGATCTAACAATACTCACTTTTACTCTGATCTGAATTGCTTATGAACTGAGAATGATCGCCTGTGCAGGTTAGGGTTTAGATTTTTTGCAGATACAGGTCGCTTTTGTCTCACAGTCGGTCGCTTTTGGGTATATCTGGATCACATTTGAGTCGACAGAGGCCGCGTTTGAATTCATTGGAATCGCTTATGGACTGATAATGCTCGCCTATTAGACTAGGGTTTTCTCTGTCGACTATGTTTTGTAGATACAGTTCGCATTTAGCCCTCAATTGATCGCTTTGAGATTATGTGCATCGCTTATGAGCTGACAGGTGTCACATACTATATTTTCAGTGTCGCCTATGATCTGCAGTCTTTCGTCTATGGGAAAATGAAGATCGCTTTTGATCAGCAGTGAATCGCATCTGGTAAGTTTTATTGTTTTCAAATCTGTTTCAGTTCCAGTTCAATTTCTTTGGCTATTAATTGGGTATTTGCACAGCATCTTATCGATTTGTCCAAGAAAGGAGGTTATCAAACTACTGACATATCTGTTGCAGGTTCGATCGGTCCAAGATTTGTGTTTTTTCACTAAATTAGGCATATTTGGGCTTGGTGCTTAAAATGAATCATTGTTTGCTCTGTGCTTGATTTATCTTTTTTGATTGCTTGCATGTGCCTGATTGTAACCCAAATTTAATGACAAAAGTATCCTCTCCCCTTGCCTATCAAATGGATCTTGGGTGTATGAGAACTTGTCATTATCTTTAGAGGGCCTGCCTTCCCAGTGTGAGAAGGGATACGACCTAAGTGGTAACAGGCTAAAGCCAAGTCCTTCCGAACTGCTATATAAGAAAAGTGTTTGTGTCGAAAGCCACAAACAACGGGTGCTGTTGCATTATACCGACAGCTAACCTCCCCCAAAACCCTCCAAGGCGCAACCCTTGGAGGCTGGGAGACTCCATAACGGAGAGTAGCACTGCCGCATGTATAGCCATCCGAACGGATGCCCTTATTAGCAACTTTGTGTAGTAGCCAAAAAACTTCTATCTATTGACGCAGAGGGCAAAACCCTTGAAGCGGCCCTGATTCATGCGGTTCTTAGCCGAGGTAGCAGGGACAATCTAAAGGTTTGGAGAGGGTCAAGCCTTATAAGAAACCTGGATCTTGGTATGCGTGAGAAGTGTGTGCAAATGTAAGGAGGAGCCGGTGCTACCAAGATCTTGGAGCTACCCGCTTTGAATAGGTGCAGCTAGGGGATTCAACGGATACTGTCCTATCCTATCCTAGGTTGTATCAGTTTGTGCTTGTTGTGAGTGTGAGTGACTGTTATCACTATTTTCTTGATGAAAAACTGCAAAATCAGACAACTTTTGGACAAACACAGTCGCTTTTGAACCTAAACTGCTCGCACAGATCACAGACATCACTTCTGAACTGTAGTAATTCACTTTTTGCCTGAACTGTGTCACTTTTAAACAACAGCTACCCGCATATTACCTGAACAGAGTCGCTTTTAAACCATAGCAGATCGCCTATTGCCTGAACAAAATCGCATTTGAACAATAGTTGATCACATCTTGACTGAACCAGGTCACCTTTAAGCCACAGTTAGTCGCCTTAGTCTGAACAAGCTTGCCTTTGAACAATAGACTATCGCCTTTAGGGAAATCTGAGTCGCCTTTGATCAACAGGAAATCGCCTTTGAACCAACAGTCATCGCCTCTGGCATAGCATTCGCTTCTGGTTAACACTGTCATTCTCTATTGAGCCTAAACCATATCGCATCTGAGCTATTATTGATCGCCTTTAGCATCCTTTGAGTCGCATTTGAGCTATCATCAGTCGCCTGTAGCTAAATTGCCCGCAAATCCTAGTGTCTCAACTAAATTAGCCACAGGTCCAGCTTGCTTGAGTCTTAAACATCAGCTTTCAGACTTCTCTTTGATCAACAACAAATACCTGGACTTTGTTTCCTGTTTTTGAGTTTATCCATCAATCACAACTCATGAGCTTTCCATCTTTTTGAGACCCCAACCAGCAAATCAGACATCAACACAATCATTTCAATCAGCAAACATCCTTCAGTTTTAGCTTCAGCCAACAACATCCTTTAGCTTTAGCTTCAGCAAACAACATCCTTTAGCTTTAGCTCCAACAAACATAGCAGCAAACAATCTTTCCCTTGAGTGTTTGAGCTATCCTCTAGGGAGAACGAACAACAACCCAACAACAACAACTCAGCCAAAACAAATCAACCAAGCGACTTAGCCAAACCAGCAAACCAAAACAACAACCAATCAACCAACCAGCCAACTATCATCTTTTGGGTCTCAAAACTTTGACAAGCTCAACTTCATCATCAACATCATGCCTCAAACTAGGAGTCAATATTGAGCTGAAATAGAAGCCAAATTGAAAGCTGAAATGGAAGCCAAATTGCAAGCTGAGATGAAACAATTCACAACACCTCTTAAGGACACAAATCAATTCACAACTGGTATGCCTTCTCATATGTTTATACCTCAAGGATACACTATTGGCGAGTCATCTTCACAACGAATGCAACCTACACCATCCTTGGAAACTTTCGAAGAACAATCTCAAGACAACTCATCAGAATTCCAAGATACCTATCTATGGGACCAAGTTGAGAAACTCATGATATCTGAGCCTGATCGTTACTTTCTCCAACTTGCTCGCATGGGTGCTAAGCTACCTAAGGACTTTGACATATCTGCTATTAGAGAACAAGATCCCAACACTACTGCTGTTGTTGCGAATGGACCATCTACTATAGTCACATCATCTCCTATCCCATCGCAAACATCGTCCTCATTGCCTATTGTTGCTTCATTTGAGCCACCATGATCAGAGCATACTTTAGAACCATTGACAGTGCCCACCAATGTGCTCCCTCTCATGTCACAAAATCTCAACATTCCACCTTTCCATGTTCCTCAACATATCTCTCCTTCTACCATGACTGTTTCCATGCCACAAGTAACACAAGCTGTCCATGTAACACAAGCGCAAATACTTCGAGCATCACAAGCTATTCCCATGTCTTATAGTGTGCAAACCTCTCAAACCACTCCAACAACACATGTTGTCCATGCTTCACACCCATTACAATCTACTACATCTCATACGAATACCATATCCCACATACCAACTGCTAATACCTCAATGCTATCATATAATCCCAATGTTAGTCTCATTGACATGAGTGATCCCCCCGTTTCTCAAGCCAATCTGAACAATAAGATCGCTTATGTTGATCAACTCACATCCATGTCGTCATATTCTTCCAATCCTTCACGCACCATCAATCCATCCTATGCTACCCAAAGCGTTCCTATTGTCACCCAACCTATGACACATACCCATCCTCATATCGTCCAAAATACAAATCCAAATGTTTCTATCGTATCTACCAATCCCTCTGTCAATTACCATGTCATCAATTCAATCCCAACTTCCCAACCATTCGCTACTATCAATCCACTATCCACTTCCCATGTGATGCACACCCAATTGCCGCTTGTGTCTCAAGGACAGCAATCCTCCAACACATACGTGTTGCATACCAATCCTTAGACATACATTGTGGGTACACAACCGCAACAAACAGTCACAACTCCATATATCCCACAACCGCAACCACAATACATCTCCTACCATACTCCACCCCCTTCGCAACAACAGCAATTATCTTCAGCAGATGTTCAACAGATGATCGATGAAAGGGTAGGACAAGGCAAGAAACCTTTTTCTCTCGAAAACATATGCGCCTGTCCATTTGACAAGTCTCTTAATATGATACCTTTTCCACCACATTTTGAAATCCCACAATTCGATAAATACAAAGGGAAAGGGAATCTGGAAGACCATCTTCGAGCCTTTTTTGTAGCATGTCTTGATGTCTCTTATGACGATACGTATCTTTTAAGACTATTTCCTCGAAGCTTAGCAGGACAAGCTCTTGAATGGTTTTCTCATTTACCCCCGGGCATCAAATCTTTTGCGGAATTAGCAAACAAATTTTGATCACACTTTGCCTTCAACATTGAACATGAGGTAAACATGAATGACCTTGTCAATACCAAACAGCGCAACGGTGAACCCTTTTCTACTTTTACCCAACGATGGCGTAATATGGCTAGCAAATTATCATGGGAAATACCTGAGAAACAACAGCTTGACATCTTTGTTCAAAATCTTCATCCTTAGCTGTCATTCCAACTACAATTGCAGAGTGCTAGTACCTTTGACAAACTAGTTTCCAAAGGAGTTATTATTGAATGAGCCTTAATTGCCAAGGGCACTATCAAGATCTTTCGCGACAACAAAGATTCTCCCCAAAATTCCAATGATAAGTCTCGCTTTTAGAACAAGAACAAGAATGTTGTCAATGACGGTATTGTAGACGCGAAGAATATTCAAACTATGAGAGCTCCCATCAACATTCAAGCAGCCTCTACACCAAGACAGCCTTTTCCACAATGAAGAAACCAACGCCAAACTTCCAATCCACGCTGACAATTTACACCATTAGTGGAACCCATGGAAGTTGTTCTTCAAAAGCTACTTCAAGCAGGAGATATTATTCTACCCGATGCACCACCAAATGGCGAGCCACTCTTTCGAGCTCCTTGGTACAAAGAAAATGAGTATTGTGATTACCATCGAGTTAAAGGGCACAAAACAAATGGTTGTATGCGCTTAAAACATGTTATCCAAGACTGCATTGATCAAGGTTTAATCAACGTCACACCTTCAACAGCTCAACCTGCTCAACAATCAACATCAAACTATGATCTAGAGACTTTCAAGAATCCACTTCCATCTCATGATCAGACAAATAACCTTCAGGCTGGAAATGCTATTCCATATAACTATGCATCATCTACCATTGGCCGCATTGACCATGCTCGCATTTCTACCATTACCATCCAAGGGAGAGCACCTGATTGTGCCATAACCATGCGAAGAGGTCGAGTTACTATTCAAGGAGCACCTCCTCACTCTCCTCGATCTCTCTCTGACTATAACCTCTTGGATCACCTTGGTAAAACACCCACACACATATCTATTCTTGAGCTGCTCTGCATATCCCCCGCACATAAAGCTATCCTTGATAAAGCCTTACAAGAGTCTTCGGTGCCTAATAATATTAATATCACACAATTCCAATCTATGGTCGCTAGCATTGCAGCCCCTTGTCATTTGACCTTTTCTGATAAAGATCTTCAGCCCTCCATTCATCCGTCACACAACGAAGCCCTCCATATTGAAGTATTTGTTAAACAACGCCGTATCAAACGAGTCTTGATAGATGGGGGAGCTGGTCTTAATATCTGTTCTTTGAAACTTATCAAGCAATTGGGATATTCTAAGAAAGATGTTGACACCTCCAAGGTTATTACCATCAGAGCATATGATGACGCTGAAAGAGATACCGAAGGGATTATCTTATTGCCTATTCAAGTTGGGCCGGTCATTACAGAAACTCGCTGTCAAGTCCTTGATATTGATCTTCCTTACAACATCATCCTTGGACGCCCTTGGATCCATACCCTTAAAGTAGTTCCCTCTACATACCACCAATGCCTTAAATTTCCACATAAGGGTGTTGAGGTTACCATTCAAGCTGATCCCAATCCATTTGAGTTCTACCGTGCCTTTCAAGCTAAATATCAAAGTCCGAATCGCATTCCTATCAACACCGAGGCATATCCATCTTCATCCTATATAAACCCATCTGATCTTCTCAAGCCCTCATCTAGCAAAGCCACTTCCAACCTCCATATCAAATATACCGAACATGGCCCTGGTGAATACAAATTACAAGAGTCCTATTGCATTGGTACCCTTCCATTATCTCCTAAATCCCGTGGTAAGCCCTCTACATCCAAGCCAACTTCATCCTCCGCTGTTATCAAAGCTCCCCCTACAGTATTCATTAAGGGTGGTTTCTTGGATGATGAAGACATTGAGGACATCAACTCTTGGATATTCTTTGATGACAATGACCAAGTCCAACTTGAAGTAGAGCGATACAACAATGGGTTTCGTATCATAAAGAACATGGGCTATAAAGGACATGGCGGCTTGGGATCATAGGAACAAGGACCTACTGAGCCTATTATTATGTCTAAGAAGTTTAATAAGCAAGGCCTTGGTTACCAACCGGAGGTACCGCGACCCAAAGACATTAAGTGTATTTCTGATATTGACGTTGGACCTTCTTCAGTAGGAGAGACTTCTAATTCAAATACTATCGATGACTCCTCCCTTCATATCACCGACCTTTTTCAAGAACAGTCCATCTTCATGTTTTCTGCAACCTCTTCTAGTCATCACAATTCCTCCATTAGCCTTTCACTCGTATAACCTGACCTCATCGATTGGGACCAACAGGGGGCACTGATATTAGATACATTTGAAAATGACGAAGCCATTGCAGAATTCATGGGTTTGAGACAAGGTATTCCACTAGGTGATCATAAAGCAGGTTTCATGATGGATTTACCTAAACTAGCATATTTTGGCGGAAGTATCAAATCCTTCAGTCGCAAAAGTGAAATAAACAAAATTCAACAAAATAGGTCACTAGGTGAAAACTGCAAGGCATCTCTTGACCATGAAAAAGTAAAAATAAAGGACGTATCCGAAGGTGAAAACCTCTCTGAGGCGCCTGAGGATGAGGGATTTGATCTTCTTGTTGTCACTGATTACTAGGAAAAATCAACTGTGCTAGTTGAAAACTCACAAGACATGAACTTGGGAACAGAGCAAAATCTGAAGATTACTTTTTTGGCAGCATCACTATCAGAGCAAGAACGAAGAAACTTCACAGCATTTTTTATGAGAAGAGCTATAAATTTTGCATGGAATTATGCAGACATGCCAGGTCTAGATCCTTCACTTGTGGTACATCATTTAGCAGTATCTCCTAATGCAAAGCCTGTCAAACAAAAATTGCACAAAATGCATCCACAAGTTGCCTTATTGGTCAAAGCAGAGATTCAGAAACTGTTAGAAGCAAAATTTATAAAGCCTATTGATTATCCAGAATGGGTTTCAAATTTGGTACCTGTAGCAAAACCAGATGGACGTGTTCGTTGCTGCACATACTTTAGAGATCTTAACAAAGCTTGTCCTAAGGATGATTTCCCACTACCAAGTATAGACAACATTGTAGATCTTACAGCAGAACATGAAATGCTATCTTTGATGGATGGATTTTCAGGTTATAATCAAATCCGAATAGCAGAGGAAGACCAAGATAAAACATCTTTTATTTGTCCATGGGGCACATATTGCTGGGTTGTAATGCCTTTTGGTCTTAAAAACGCTGGAGCTACCTATCAACGAGCCATGACCGTTATTTTTCATGACCTTTTTCATACTATCATGGAAGACTATGTTGGTGACATCCTGGGAAAATCCAAGACAAGAGAAGGACATCTACAAGTATTGGCACAAATCTTTGATCGATTAGAAAAATACCAAGTCAGACTAAACCCAAAGAAGTGTGTATTTGGTGTAACATCAGGAAAACTATTGGGATATATTGTGTCTCGACGAGGGATAGAAGTGGACCCAGCTAAGGTAAAAGCTATCATAGAAATGCCTCCACCAACGAATCTCAAACAACTCTGCAGTTTACAAGGTAGACTACAATCTATCCGCAGGTTTATCTCACAACTAGCAGATAAATGTCATCCTTTTCAACATCTTCTTCGTAAGGGTGAACCTTTTAAGTGGGATGAAAAGTGTCAACAGGCTTTTGATAAGATAAAAGAATACTTGGCAACACCTCCTGTGTTAGTACCTCCGATACCTGATAGTCCATTACTGCTCTATATATCATCAACAACTGCAGCATTGGGTGCCCTTCTAGCTCAACATGATGACTCAGGCAAAGAACAAGCCATTTACTACATCAGCAGAACCCTTGTGGGCTATGAACTCAATTACTCATTCATGGAAAAAGCTTGTTTAGCATTAGTGTTTGCTTCCCAAAAGTTGCAACACTATATGCTGAACCAAACAGCGAAGCTCATTTCTAATGTGGATCCCCTCAAGTATCTCCTTTCAAAAGCCCTTCTCACAGGGAGATTAGCCAAATGGGTTATGATCTTAAGTGAATTTGACATACAATATGTGAACTGCAAAGCTATCAAAGGACAAGTTATTGCTGATCAATTAGCTGCAGCACCCATCATAGATATTCAGCCAATATATCTAGAATTCCCTGATGAAGGATTGTTTAATTTGAATTCTCCAGCACGATGGCAACTATACTTTGATGGATCATACACACAACATGGTTCTGGAGTAGGTATCTTGTTTGTCACCCCTCAAGGAGATTGCATACCTAAATCATACAGAATAGCATTCCCATGTACCAACAACATAGCAGAGTATGAAGCTTTAATCACAGGCTTGCGCATGGCAGTACAATGGGCTATCAAACAGTTACGAGTCTTTGGTGATTCTCAGCTGGTTATCAAACAAGTCTTAGATGAATATCAAACGAAAGACTAGAAGCTTCTCCCATACAAGCTAATGGTGGATGATTTCAAGAGATATTTTGAGGATATTACCTTTGAGCAAATTCCCAGACTACAAAACAGAGCAGCAGATGCCATGGCTATGATTGGATCTCTTTTAGACATGCCATCTAACACCTATAAATGTGAATTCTTGATTGAACAGCTTTTGATCCCAGCATTTGAAGTTCCACAGTCTGAGCTTATATGTCAAATTGTTGGTCCCAACTCGTCGTGGTACAAGGATATATACGAGTATCTCTGTAATCAAACCTTTCCACTCCCACTATCCAACACCCAGCGCAAAACCTTTATCCGTCAAGCCTCTCGTTACACTATCTTAGGAGACACCCTTTATTGCCGGAGTCTTGATGGTATCCTTCTTAGATGTCTTGATTCTGAGGAAGCAAAAACGGCCTTACGTGAAGTACATGAAGGTGTCTGCAGTTCGCATTCTGCTGGCCCTAGCCTTGTTCAGAAACTTCTACGAGCAGGATACTATTGGCCAACTATGGAAAAAGATGCCCAGCACTTTGCAAAGCGATGCCTACAATGTCAAAAACATGGAGATCTAATACATGCACCAGCACATGAGCTTCAGCCTATTGTCACTCCATGGCCTTTTTCGCAATGGGGACTTGATCTCGTAGGTAAAATCCATCCTACTTCATCCAACGGTCATAAGTTTATTATTACTGCCACTGAGTATTTCACGAAGTGGGTAGAAGCCATACCAATGACCTATATCACAGGTAAATAAATAGCCAAATTCATTCTACATTACATTATCTGCCATTATGGAGTTCCTCAAGTTATTGTCACAGACAATGGTCGGCCTTTCGAGAACCAAGAGGTTAGAGATCTTTGCAACAAGTTCCATATTCAACATAGATTCTCTACGCCTTACTATCCTCCGAGCAATGGTCAAGCTGAAGCCTCTAATAAGACAATCATCAAGATCCTTAAAAAGACTGTTAATGAAGCTGGTCGAGATTGGCATCTACAACTACATCCTGCATTATGGGCATATAGAACAAGCATCAGAACTCCTACTGGAGCCACACCCTATGCTCTCGTCTATGGCACTAAAGCTATTTTGCCTATCGAGGTTGAGATCCCCTCTTTACGCATATCCCTGCAACATACTATCTCAGATGAAGAGTACCGAGTATCCAGACTCCATGATCTTGAGCTATTAGATGAACGCCGCCTTACAGCATTGAACCATCTTCAAGTCTACCAAAACTGACTACGCCACAGCTACAACAAAAAGATCAGAGCACACAGATTTCAAGTTGGCGACCTTGTCCTTAAAGAAAACCAAAGGAATCAACAACATCGAGAGAAACAGGGCAAGTTTGAACCCAATTGGCTTGGTCCTTTCATTATCACAGCAGTCTATGGATCAAGTGCATACACTCTGTCAACACCTGAAGGCATTCCCTTGGATGAACCAGTCAACAGCGTTCATCTCAAGAAGTTTTATCCATAAATCTCAGCTATCGCCAAAGCCAAAAATAAATATAAAAAAAATTAAAATAAATAAATAAATAAATAAATAATCCGTCCTCTGGTGAAAACCTGGTAAACATGCGCCTTGGATAAGTACCATAGTGAAAACCTGGCAAACAGGCGCTATGTGTAGTGACCAGCTTCCCTCATCTGTTTGGTTCGTTTGATCATATTTCCCCATTTCATCTTGTATAAGCCATAATCATAAGCCATATCGCAATGCCACACACAGCCTTTCATCTTCATCCTTTGCCAATGCTAGCTATCATATTTGAGACATTGTCGCGATATCCATATCTTTTGGCACCTTAGCATCTTGGCCATATCCTTTCTGCATTATCGCTTCTGCATAATAAACCTCATCCCGCACTGGGGGCATTTGTCGAGTCTTATTTGGAAGTGGATCCTGTTCTCTCTAGCTCATAACACATCAAACAGCTTAGCTTACAACACAACAAACCTTATCAACTTCAGCCATGGCATATATCCAAAAACAAATGTGACTTAACGACTTGCAACTGGGACCCATATCTTCGCAATCTATCCCCATTCATCCAACAATTGCAACTAACGTCGCCTGATCAAACATCCAACCAATTAGTGACATCAATAAGAACTACATACAGCTCTATCGTTGATGCCTTGATCCCGTGGATACAGGGTATGTAGGCAATCTGAGATGCAAAGGAAGCACTCTGATTCAGGCTAAGACGATAGCCCCTTTCATCATTCATCTTTCAATCTTTCATCTCAAATCCTTCTATCTTTCATCACTTACATCATCAATAAAACCCAGAACTACATATTCATCATGTCTCATCTTTATCGTAAATGTGCTTTGATCCCGTGGATACAGGGTATGTAGGCAGTCTGGAATACGAAGGAAGTTTCCAGTACTCAAGCACAGATGATCCACCCCATCTTCTTCATCTTCTCTCCTCATCCATCTTATTCTCTTTGATTAGCTCAAACAAGAAGCAAACCATGTGTATAGTGAAAGCTCAAGCACTTTAACCAATCAACAGTACGCCAGAAGCTATTTGTCCGCATGCCTTAAGCCAACATTTGCTGTAACAGTTTATCACCAACTTTAGCCTTCAACAGGATGTAGCTTTCCTCTTAACAAGGTGCCAGCTTGATCCATCTAAGAGCACCCAAAATTTGGCAAGAGAACGTGATGACAGTATCTTTTGTTTTATATTTTGATTTATCTTTTGTCCCTTTTCTATGCCTAATCAAGACTGCCTTGATCCATTTATATCTTGGTATGTTGCAATGAAGTAAGGATTGGGGCATGGTCATATAGCTTTCGTATGCTGTGTTTGCGGGATGATCTTATTCTCTTCCTATGCGTATTGGTATCTTGTACGTGTTGGGATTAGCATCTTACATATCAATATCTCTAGCATCTGAGAAGCTAAACAGTCTCTTATGCATTTGAGACTATTCTATGTTAAGACTAACTCCATACATATAACCAACAAGCTACTATTATGTGTAGTGGAGATAAGCTCAAACCATTGCTTGTAGCATCAAAGTCCAACACTAGCTGTTATTCATATCTTGTGTATGTTGGCTCAACATCTTGACCTCATGCGTTCAGACAAGATTGTAACATGCTAGTTGCGCACTGGATACCTCGACACCTTGGTCTCTTATACCCTGGTGCGTAACATCCATATGCTATATCAAACATAAGGACTGCATTTCTTTTCATTTTGAGCAATTACTTGAAAGCTGCCCATCATCATCCTACCTATTCATTCTATCTATCCATTACATCATACTCAGCCAAGATCAATCATTTCCATCATCCTTTGTCCATGTTCCCACTCCTGCAAAAACAAGTGTGTTAGCCATACATAAGTCCATCATATATATCTTTCATTACCATCTACCTATATGCATACATCTATCCATATCCTTACCATTTACATATTCATACATTTTCTATTCATTACCATTTGCATAAACATCCATCCATAATCCATATATAATCCACATAACATGCATAGCCATCATAATATCAACATCATACCCATTACAACATCATATAGATTGCCAAAACTGCCATATATATATACATGTGTGTCAAAATACAAGTGTCTACAATACAAGCTAAGCCCTGAAAGAATGAATGTACAAAATCGGCTCTAGGCCTCATCATGATACAAAATACACAAGGTAGCCCTAGTGACTACTACCAGCTCCCTCACCCTGACCACCACCGCCACTAGGTCCTGTACCTGGTCCTCCATCTCTCGGTGGCCCCATCACTGAGGCTACTGATCGAGATCCACCTGACCTCCGTGAACTTGAAGCCCCTGATCTGCTCCTGAAGCTAGGCTATCTCTGCTCTGCCAGCACAGCTCCATAGTATAAGCCTCTGTAATACTCAGCCTCACCCTGCACTCTCTGAAGCTCTGCCTGTACCGCTGTCAACTGTGTGGCCAAGTACATCATAGCTCCATCAGTCCCCAAGGCAGCTGCTACACTGCCCTATCTCTCTCAGCTCACAGACCATCCCTCTCGGCTCTCATAGCCTGCACTTGCTATATCGCATTGTCTTGCTCTAGTCTCATCATCTGCTCATGCTGCCTAGCTGCGTCTCTCTCTCCTGTCACTCTAGCTAGGGCACCGTCATCCTGTCCATCTCCCCCCTGTGCTCTCAACTATAGCTGAGCCTGATAGGTCTATGCCTGTGCTCTCGCATGCCGCAGACTAAGCACGGCCTGATGCCTATCCATCTCCACTCTCCTCAGCCTCATCTGTGCCCGCTGCCTCCATCTCCTCTCCTCTCTAATCCATCTCCGTAGCTACTGAATACCAACATCATCACCTGCTCCAATCTGTGCCTGAGGCTGTGCTAATATCGTAGGCTAACCTGGCACCTGCCCTGGCATCTGTATCCCTGGTGCAGCTGGCACAACCGCCTATGCTGGTGGAGTCCGTCGTCGTCTCCTCTGAACTGGCCTCTCCATCCCAATCTCTCCTATCTCCCCATCTCGTGTCAACCGAGTTGGCCTCGCTGTCGCCCAGTATACATCATACTCTGGCAATGTGCCTGGATCTGCAGGACCCTGTCCCCACTGCCATGCTACTGGCTGCAATCCATCTCTCTCTGCCAAAGCTGTGTCCACCACAACCTCTGGACCCCAATCAAACACCTCCTGCCTCGTCCTCCCAAAAATGACATCACCTACTGGTTCTGCCTGTGCCTCTCCGAACTGTCTCAAAGCTCTCTCTGGCAATAGCGCTCTATGATATACACGTCGTGTCCAAAAATGTATCTCACCTGTCTAGCATAGACAAGCTCCGCATCCTCCTCCTCCCACTGCTCACATCCTAGCCATGGCCTCCATACAAATCTATCTACCTCATCTAATCTCCGCCTCCAGTATACCACACCTCGGCGCTGTCAATATGTCAATGCTCCTCTATACATCCGTGCAAATGGCTCTCCTGCTGCTCTAGCCACCCATCCCTCTGGTCTCGTCACCGGAATGTGCTCATACACCCATACATGTAAAACTGTCACTCCTGCTGACATACTGGCTCCAAACATATACGCGCAATCATGCAGGTAATGATAGAGCTGTCCCAACACGCACTCTGCCCATGCATATCTTGTGCCATAGGAAAACATGCCCTCCATCACTGTCCCCCATCCTAAGGGAAAACCTCTGGCTCTCCTATCACCCACTAGCCATCTGATGATAGCCACTACTACCCGCTGTAACCTCTCACAGAGCTCCTCCATCCTCCCCATCGGAATCTCTGAACCCTCTGCTCCGATGTCTGGTGTCCCAAACAATCTCCTGAATGCAGCTGGACCCATCTCCAGATCATAATCCACATGATCCCCATCTATCAAAATCCTCAAAATCTGGAATACATCCTCCAAGGTGATGGTCACCTCTCCTGTTGGTAACAAGAATGAACTGTGCTCGCTCATCCATCGCTCCACCATCGCTGTCATTAGCCCTCGATGTGCCTACACTGGCTCTAATCAGGATACATGCTCTAAGCCCAGGATCTCTAACACCAGTAGCTCCTCTGCATCTAATCGTCTCACCAGCCGTAAATCTCTCGGATGGGGCTCTCGCGATAACAATGGCAGTAGTACATCCTGCATCATCCATTTACCCTTGTTAGTCCATTCCGTTAGTCATACATATCAAAATTTGCTTCTCTATTTGCTATTTTACCGTACATCTACCATAAGCGGTCCACTTTACCATGTGCGTTTCTTCCTAGCTCATTAGCGACTAATTTTCCCTTATGCGCACCTGTTTTAACTACATGCGAACTCTTTACCGTATGCACTTTCTATTTAACCGTAAGCGAGCTCCACCACCATATGCGCTTTTTATTGCTTCATGTGCACGTCATATACTATATGCGAGCCTATTTGGCCTAAACGCGAGCCTTATTCTAAATGCACCTAGTTTTATCCTATACGCGAGCCAACTAAGCATATGCGACCATTCTAGCCTTAATCGCGCTACTTTCCCTATGCAAGCCATTTCTATCTATATGCGAGCCACACTACGTGAAGCGACTGCTATTTGCTTATAAGCGAGCCATTTCTATCCATAAGCGACGCATATTGCTCTTTCCGCGCTTTTCGACTATGTTTTTCCCGCCGACAGGATGCGACCTGTTTTCCCCTATGCGACCTACCCGCGCCCATAAGTGACCCAAACTACCATAAGCATTCTATCCTCCTACATAAGCGACCTACAATGACTATTCCCTAACCTAGTCGCTTTTGGTGACGTGTGTGAATTAATTACGCTTTTAGGCTATTAATTACACACTTTTGGGAAAAGTTTTGAAACATACCGGTGCGCCTGCTCCCTCTGGTCGTCCATGTGTCCTCACTCGCTCCGCACGATGATCCCTGCGTGGAATAACCATCCTACTAGCTCTGCAACTCTCACTCTCAGGAGCTGTAGGTTTCTCTAGTTTCTGAGCACAAATGAGCCTATTTGCCATTGACGAACCTACTTATAGTCCTTCTCAAAACCCTAATTCTTCTATGCCACAGCCTATTTTCTTCCATCCAACTCCCATTTTCTTCGTGTCTGCCTTCTTTTTAGCCATTTTCTTCTATCGAGAGCCAACCCAGCCCTTCCTGGTTAGCCTGGCTTACCTCTCGAGGGGGCATCACCTGCCAGTTACATTGGGGCATAACTTGTTTATCGAACACATATCATATCTTCTTTGACACAACGCTCTATCGAACATTGTATCAAAGAGGGGCAAAATGTAGACACCCAAAATTGTCCCAACTTTGTCCATGTCTAACAACACATTGTTAAATCATTATTCATTAAGCCAATTAATTAAATAAATTTTATTTATTTAATTAAAATCCCATTCTCATCCATTTAGCCAATTAATTAAATAAATTTTATTTATTTAATTAATTCCACATCATTTCTCAATCATATCCTATCCCCATCCCAATTAATTAAATAAATCTTATTTATTTAATTAATTTCCACATCATATCTTATCCCATTTTATTCATTTATCCTATTAATTAAATAAATTTTATTTATTTAATTAATATCCAACTCATATCTCAACTAATTCAAATATTTTATTTGAATTAATTCCTCCCCTTTTATCACATTCCAACATTTGTCCAGTCAATCATGTGTTGTAAGACAACTTTCATTCATATCCTTCACATGCACAACTAATGAAACCTAAATTTAGTAACTTTTAATCCTAGCCATTCACATAGCCTCTGAATCTCCACCGTTGATTGATCTTGGCTAAGTCCTATATAAACACCCTCTCACTCCATATGAGACATCTAGCAATCATATCCAACAATCATATAGCACCTACATTATCATCTTGAGCATCTGATCATCCAACTGAGCTTTTATCATCTATCATGGCAGCTTTCAGCATTGCAATTGTTCATTGTTGAAGAAGCAGTCCACATCTCTCAAACAAGGAATCGCACGGTCTAGGTGATGTTATGCTTGAATTGCATTGTTCTTTGATTTCATTTAGGTTAGATTCCTTGATGATGGTAGGGTTAGGGTTTCATGACTATGTCTGATCTGCTACACCTGACTTTCACCTATCACAATTACAAAGAGATATGGTATTGGCGGCACAAAGAGAACGAATGCAAAAACTTCATGCTATGAGAGATTTGAATACCATAGTTGCAGACACATCCTCTACCACTTGTCAACATGTAGGGACACCATCTACCACATCTCAAGTTGAGAGTACATCATCACTCACATGTGATGAAGGAGGTATGCCATCATTCCCACCTCAACCTCAAGGTATGTCATCTATTCCATCTTTGATCGAAGGTATTCCATCTAACCCATCTCATTTAAATATTGATGAAATTCCTAATGTTGAGATAAATTTACCTAACTTGACACCACCTAGAATTTTGCATAGAAAGCCAAAGTATTTGATTGATATTGATGAGAATATTTTGCAGCCAATGGAAGGTAAGATTCCAAAATGCATTTGTAGAAGATATGCTAATAAGATTTAGAGATTGTTCTTTGAAAAGTTAAATGAGACTACAAGATGTCAACTATTCATTGAAATGATGCGAAGTATAAAGTATAGGTCTATCATGAAGATTCTTGGGTTGAGAACATCAGAGGCTTCAAGTGAAAAATCTATTGTCAAGAATCTAATGAGTGCATATGAGAGTGTGGGTAACACCTCACGCACAAAAGATAGTAATGCAACATGGCGTGTGATTACATCGACTATAGTAAGTAGTCAAACGAGGAAAGCTCATCTCATTCGAAAGACAAGTCAAGAATTGAGAATTAATAGGAAAACTTTATCAAGAGCCATTGGAAGATGCCAAATAATTGACACTAATGCCAATGAATTATGGGCGTTCTCGGGGAGACTACCATGAAAAGACAAATAGTTGAAGCGTTGAGATCACTAATTGAAGACTTTTGGAAGAATTACACAAGGGTATCTCTGAATCAAAGGGATGTGGTAACAAGGAGAATAGGTAGTCAGAACCGTGAGCCACATCCAAAGAATTTTTTGGATGAGACTCAAACACAGTTTTATGGTAAATTTCTAGAGAAGTATCCTCAAATTAAAATTTGTCAATGATATTTTGAATTGCTAAAACCTTTCTATGTTAAGATAAATCACACACGCACTACTTGTTGTTGTAGATTACACATTGAATTTTCTAACCATTTTGATGCTTATAGGTCTATATGTTTAGATATGCATACTAACAATGATTTGCAGGGTTGTGCCATATGTGCCCCACCAACATCTTCAAGAGTCTTCATATCAAGAATTTTATGTGAAAGAGAAGAAGGTCAAATATTCTACAAGAAATTATGCTTGGATGGCACATATCATCGTTGCGGTGGCTTGCAACATTTGCCAATATGTGAACATATGGAAATAACACATGCGGTTGGAAATGAACTAGTAGAGTTTGGCAAGTATAAAACAGTGACATACAATACAAAAAATGGTAAAGAAGAAAAGAGGTGTGAATTAGTTTTTGAAAAGATTCCAGTGTATCAGTTTATGCCTATGTTTCATGATAGCATAGTGTATGAGTATGCAAGACATGCCCATAGAGCTCGATGGTTGGACTTGCAATTTGAGTTATGCAAGGACACATTTCTAGTTGGTAGCATTATTTTAGTCGTAGACTTTGCAGAGAACTACAATCTACAGCCACAGCGTGAGGTGCAATCACAATATTACAACTCCAAATAGGTTTCTATATTTGTGCACATCAACTTCATTCATGCGAATGATAGTACAGAGGATGACAGAAATATCATAAGGGAGTATAATTTCTATATTAGTGATAATCGCACGCATTCTACAGAGTTCGTGTAAGGTTGCTTTCAGGTGTTCTACAATGATTTGGCTAGAAGGGGCATATCGTTCAGTCAGCATATCATATGGTCGAATAACTGTGCGTCACAATTCAAGAACTCGCGAAATTTCTATTGGCTGAGTAGGAGGCATAATTTTACAGGTATTCAACATACGTGGAACTTTTGTGAGGCCGGGCATGGAAAGGGGGAGTATGATGGTGCAGGAGCATGTATCAAAAGAGCCATAGCACGAGAAGAGTTAAAGTTTAAAGACAATGCAAAGTTGACAGATGCAAAATTGATTGTCGAGTGGTGTAATGCTTCCATGGGTCCAGGTAATGAAGGTAGGTCTTTAGTTCGTAGATTTTTTTGGTTGATAGATGATACTAACATTGCACCATATGAGGATTGTTGTACACTGACAGGATCAAATGAGATGCACACTTTCAGAAGCTCAATTGCAGGTTCATGGAGTATTAATACACGAAAGATGTCATGCTTTTGTTCTTCCTGTACAATTCAAGTCTGGGATGACTGTGAGTCAAAGGAGTGGGTTAACGAATGGCAGTTAAGTTATCTTAGCCCACTTGACACGTATCGACCCCCGATAGCACTGGAACTAACACAGATGGAATCCTCAGTTGACTTTAACCACATATCAGATTTAGTTCAACCAGGTAATATAGGGCACGTATATGCATCTAATTTCATCTATTTCAACCAGGTAATGTCATCTTACTTTGTAGTGTTTTTGTAATGTTGACTAATTTCATCTAATTTGCTACACATATTAATGTAGGGCACGTATATGCAGTTATTGCAGATGAAGATAATGAAGAGGGAACAGATTATTACTTATGTCATTGTGTTGAGGCCAAAAAGAAATTGGAGGCCCCTGTTACAGATGGAGAAAACATCAAATACCCTGTAGGCTCAGTGGTTATTACTGGAACATGGCTTAGAAGGTACCCACATAAAAGTGTTAATATTTGGCTATTTCAGGACTTTGACATGCATTGGAAGATTCTTCATTACTCAAACCTTGTTGTGGCATCCAATGTTCATTTGATAAAGTATCAAGGTAGACCTTTGAACAAAATATTGTGGAAGGTGAGTCTAACCATGAAGCAATACTTGACACAATAAAGAGTAGAGCAGACCCAGATGGTTCATTGGATTAATTTGTAAGTATTCACATTGATTTTTTAAAGTTATGTTACATTGAGTTGTAAGTACGCACATTAATTTGTAAGGTTTGTCTTTTTTTTATTTCCTCTTGCATTTTTACACATATGTACACATTTTTACATCATCATGTTATGCATTTTTGGTGTCCTGCTCCTGATGCGGCCAAACTCATAACTCACCCTACTTCCTCTAAACACCATTTGATGATCTCTCCAACACTCTGGATCCAGGGTGCCCAATCATGATGATGACCTATATACCATTCTCCCAAGGCACTCATAATGAATGAAAAGAAGACCAAGGGCACCCAAGCTTAATAGACATATTTCCTTCAATTTTGATGATCCAAACTTTTGTAATATGACATCCACTTTTATGCCTTTAGATCTTCCTTCACATACAGGGCACCAAATCAAGTTGAAAAATCTACATAAGGGCACCAAACTGGATGAAAGGAGACATGAAATGCGCCTTAGGACTCCATGCTAAGGTTTGAGCCATTAAAGTCTCTTGATATTAAGCGGTCATGATGATGAAACTTAGAGCTTTTTCCTTTCCTATGCGCTCATCTAAGATGTTTGAGTGATAAGGAGTGCCTCGACCTCTATAATGTACATTGCGCACCAAAATCAAGGTGATTTTAAGTCACTTTGAGTCGTTTGGGGTCAGTTTCAGTCTTCGAGTCATGTTGCAAAAAGGTGTCAATGTTGTCAAGTTGCACAAAGCAACTTTTGCATTTTTGGTGTCCTGCTTGTGATGTGACCAAACTGACTATTCCAACATGTCTAGATGGGTACATTTATGCTAGGCATGGTCCTATTTTTCACCCAAACATGTCGAAACAATCTGAGCTACATTGTAACGACGATATCCCTGAAGAGTCCAAAGTGCAAAAAGGCAGCAATCTTTGATGAGATGTTACTCGAAAAATGTGTCACTTAAAAACATTCCATCTAAGGAAACACAATCATGTAAAGTGCTTCTACAATAACCTCTCTTAGTTTTTATATCTCTGAGGCATTTGCCCGTGGTGAAAGGTTTTCTGTGGCCCCAAAAATCGTCAAAAGGAGGCAGTGTAAAATTGTAAAGGGGTGTAACTTTCATCCTGCTCCTGATGCAACCAAATTGACTATTCCAACGTATCTGAATGAGTACATTTATGCTAGACATGGTCCTGTTTTTCACCCAAACATGTCGAAACAGTCTGAGTTACATTGTACCGACGATATCCCTGAAGAGTCCAAAGTGCAAAAAAGTAGCAATCTTTGACGAGATGTTACTCAAAAACCATGTCACTTAGAAACATTCCATCTGAGGCAAAGCTATCACGTAGAGTGTCTCTACAATAACCTCTCTTAGTTTTTTATATCTCTAACACATTTACCCATGGTGAAAGGTTTTCTGCTGCCCCAAAACTCGTCAGAAGGAGGCAGTGTAAAGTTGCTAAGGGGTGTAACTTTTGTGCTGCTCCTGATGCAACTAAACTAACTATTCCAATGCATCTGGATGGGTACATTTACGCTAGGCATGGTTCTTTTTTCACCCAAACATGTCGAAACAGTCCGAGCTACATTGTACCCACGATATCCCTAAAGTGACCAAAGTGCAAAAAGGCAACAATCTTTGACGAGATGTTACTCAAAAACCGTGTCACTTACAAAGATTCTATCTAAGGCAACACAATCATGTACAGTGCCTCTACAATAACCTCTCTTAGTTTTTATATTTCTGAGGCATTTGCCTATGGTGAAAGGTTTTCTGTTGCCCCAAAATCATCAGAAGGAGGCAATGTAAAGTTGCAAAGGGGTGTAACTTTCATCCTGCTCCTGATGCAACCAAACTGACTGTTCCAACGCATCTGAATGGGTACATTTATGCTAGGCATGGTCCTTTTTTTCACCCAAACATGTTGAAACAGTCTGAGCTACATTGTACCGACGATATCCCTGAAGAGTCTAAAGTGCAAAAAGGCAGCAATTTTTGACGTGATGTTACTCCAAAACCATCTCACTTAGAAACATTCCATCTGAGGCAACACTATCATGTAAAGTGCCTCTACAATAACCTTTCTAATTTTTTATATCTCTGAGACATTTGCCCATGGTGAAAGGTTTTCTGCTGCCCCAAAAATTGTCAAAAGGAGGCAGTGTAAAGTTGCAAAGGGGTGTAACTTTTGTCCTACTCCTGATGTGACCAAACTGACTGTTCCAACGTGTCTAGATGGGTACATTTACACTAGGCATGGTCCTTTTTTTCACCCAAACATGTCGAAACAGTCTAAGCTGCATTGTACCCACGATATCCCTAAAGAGTCCAAAGTGTAAAAAAGTAGCAATCTTTGACGAGATGTTACTTGAAAACTGTGTCACTTACAAACATTCTGTCTAAGGTAACACGATCATGTGGAGTGCCTCTACAATAACCTCTCTCAGTTTTTTATATCTCTGAGGTATTTACTCGTGGTGAAAGGTTTTCTGCTACCCCAAAAATCATCAAAAGAAGGCAGTGTAAAGTTGCAAAGGGGTGTAACTTTCATCCTGCTCCTGATGCAACCAAATTGACTGTTCCAATGCGTCTAAATGGGTACATTTACACTAGGCATGGTCCTATTTTTCACCCAAACATGTCGAAACAGTCTGAGCTACATTGTACTGACGATATCCCTGAAGAGTCCAAAGTGCAAAAAGGCAGCAATCTTTGATGAGATGTTACTCAAAAACTGTGTCACTTACAAACATTCTGTCTGAGGTAACGCGATCACGTAGAGTGCCTCTACAATAACCTTTCTCAATTTTTTATATCTCTGAGACATTTGCCCGTGGTGAAAGGTTTTCTGCTGCCCCAAAAATCATCAGAAGGAGCTAGTGTATTTAGTCAGGATGAAAGCCTATTCACTCTAGGCCCCTGTTGTGACCAAATCACACATCGCGCTGGAGAATGCCAAACATGTGCCTTGAACAAGTGATGCTACAAGTGGTGAACAAAATGGGCGCCTTGAAGAATTGAGCCCTCTAAGACATCTTGCAATTGCCTAAAAGTCCAAAATTTACATAAGTGAGTTAAGGTGCCATTTTCCATCTCCAGAGCCTCCTTTGAGCACCTTAACATGGAGTGAATGTTTTAGTCTATGAAATATTGCGCCTAAAGAATATAACAACCCCTTGAGTCACTAGGATGAACTAAGTTAACAAAATAAACTTCATTGAGCGAGGTGCACTTGTGCATCTAGACAACTCCAGTTTAGCACCTGAGAAAAAGCATGTTTAGAGACACCCCTCGAATGAACCCTCTAGAACCAATAACCATAGCTCAAGATCCATAACCATCTAACATCTCCTCCTAGAAGATCACATGCACCAATACAGACATCCTAGTCTCAAGAGAACTTGTATCATGCTAATACTCTAATCTAGAATCAAGAGTCCACCAAGACACACTACCAAACACCTCTAAACCAAGGATCAACATCTACAACCACATGAAGATAACCATCTCCTAAAAATATTAGCCAAGATGTCAAAGCACTCTCACTACAAATAATAATCATAATCCAAGAGTTTGTCCATTACACCCAACCACTATATAAGATCATCCATCACTAGGTGATGAATACATATCACTATCAAAGCTCCCACTGAACCATGATATGAACTACACATGGCATTGTGATAACCATCTCCTAAATGAAGATCACCATGGTCCACACACACTCAACTATAATACTAATAACTCCAAAGTAGAACCGAGATCTCCAATCTAAGAAGATAAACCATCATTACTGTCAAAAGCTCACACTAAACTATGCAACTAAGATATCCATGACATCATGATAAACATGCTACAAGTCCCAATAACCAACTATCCAATCATTCTCATCATCCATCCTCTCATCCCAATGCAACATACCAATGCGCAAATGAGCATAGACAAGGAAAAATAACAAAGCTTACATCAACACTGAATCAATCTCGTGGATATAGGTAATATGCATTTAAGTCATCCCACTACAATCAATGAGGTGTGCATCCCAAAAAAATGCATAACTTGTAGATCCCAACCATTGAAAACATGCAAAATCATCATCACATTAGTAACTTCCAAACTAAGATATCAAATAATATAACTTATAGACTTCACCAAATCAATCATAGATTCAACTTTCTAAACAAGTTTACAAATAAGTAACCATAGTCAAGGAACTAATCAAGCATCTAAGAGATAAGAACAATGTGCTAAAAGTAAACCACAACACCACCTGTAATCATGAATCAAACATCATAACCCATACCTATCAACTACAAACATGGTCAAGTATTGCCAATGCTCAAATGTACCTACATATCCATGACACCATAATTATCATCATTGCTATACCTATGCTCAAATCCCACTAAAACAAGACTCCTAGTCTCACCATGTATCAACCATGTCCTCAAACCAGAATATTGCTAAGCCCATGGAGATTGATACACCCACTTCAATAGAATAGGCAATTAATGTACCTGATGTGTCTTCATTTAATAAACTAGTAAACATCATTTGCATCCATACTTAAACCAATCTTATTGTTGTGTTGCATCATCATGGACCCTTCGTTTGAAAAAATCATTATGTAAGATAAAAATCCTATGCCTATTACCTTGTGCGAGGCTCATGCAAAACCCAAAATCACAATCAAAATAGGTCCTCAAACCATGCATCCTTTAAATGAGATCTTTTATCAAAATCAATCAAAAAATCCCTTTGACAATGATGATGATGATAGTCTTGTAGATCAAGATGATATCAAGATGACAATAGCATTAACTATGAGATCATTGCATGCAAACTTTCCATAAACCTTCATCTCCCACTCATGAACATGCAAGAATATTTCAAACAAGAAATGACTAGCACTAGCTATCATGCCAATCCTAAATACACATCTAATGGTCATCCTTATGGTACCTTTGGTAAGGGAAGAACCACTTTAGACCAAGGTCCTCATATTCAATTCATATCTCCAATCCCAACCACATGTGAGAACTGTTTATCCTATGTATCCTATTCAAATCCTCTATCTCATAATCCTTACATTCCAACTTATCCCATCAATCCAAACCCACTACATCCAAATCATCCTTTTTAGATTTCCTCCAAGGACTTCTAGTGGAGGAAAAATCTCAAACTAGAAATCACAAATTCAATTAGTGTACCTCTCCCAAGCCTATCCAAAAGTCATATAGTACCATGCCTATCCATCAAACACCACAATGCAATCAAAATCCTAACAACATGCCCATGATCCAAGATCAAGTGCAATCATGCAAAGATATTATCAATCACAAGCCTATTAAGAATGAACTAGAGTCTTCTAGTACCATACTTTTCCATCAAACACCATCATGTAATCCATGGCCTATCAAGCCTATCAAGCCTATCAAAGAAAATGCAAACATCCTATGTAATACAATCGGACTTTAAATATTTGAGGTAGCCATCTACAAATATCCATTCAAACGTGGATTTATAATGCAAGTATGGACACCATCAATAAAAAAGATTTGTATTAACCAAATATCCATATAGGCATACATCAATATCTGTCGATATAAGTATAACATATATACAAAAAAGCCATCTAGGCTTACAAGAATGCCATATAGGCATACAATGTCAACTATGTACAATACAAAATATATGTCTACAAATGCCATATAGGCATACAACAAAGGAACACAATAAAAAGTCATTCCCCTCTAGCTGGTGAAGAGAATAGATCATGAGCAACCTTTGATCTTCTAGGGGATGGAGACAAGTATGTGGGTGGTCTACTACGAACCCGAGGGCTACTCCTCCTATTTAGTTCTTCCTGCATCTTTAGCTATTACAATAAAAAGTATAGACATTAATATATAGAAATTACATGTTATAAAAAATCAAACATTTAACAAAATAATCACTTACCGCTAACATATAATCTATCTCCTCGCTTGCCTCAGTAGTAGGAATAGGCCCTGGTGATGTCATGTCCTATAGAAACCATCCAGATAGAAATTAAACTTCAAATAAATAATCTTTTGATTTTTCAAAAATAGACAACTATAACAATGAATGTAAATTGAAATTTATTAATCTGCCTCATACCCCTGTCAATGCCATGGAGCTATGAATCATAGAGGCCACACCCTGCTCCATTGCCCTATGAACATGGGGAGGTGTCTCCGTAGCCTGCATCATCTAGAAATAAAACAACATTATTCAATTACGAAAACTATAATAGTGATGCAAATCATGGCTCCTAACATACACACACGTTCATCTAAACATGGAAGTACACACAATAAAGCACACAAATCACATACAAAAATTTAGTAAGTACAATTCATTCATTAAACTATTTATTTTATTACCTCCGTAAAGCTTTGAAGTCCACCACCGCTGGCAAGTGTTGCCGTGAAATCTACAGTATTAACCTATTCAACATCCAAAATCAAATATTACAATACCATTCATATAACAATGCTATTCACATGTAATATTTAAAATTGTTTACTAGTTACATACCTCGACAGTAGATGATCTAGTGAAAAATGCAGGTGGAGAACCACTAAAAACTGCATCAACGCTATGACCCTGAAATTTCATTAAAATCATCAATTTAAATTAGTTAATCTTGTATTTCAAAAATGAAATTTAATAAATTAAATTCAATAAACTTGCTAATATTTACCTAAGTATCAAGGCCAAAAGTCTCACTCAGGAGGGTATCTGTCATCACCATCTGCTCAGCTACAGATGTAGCCTGTGCACCTGCGTCCTGACTATCCATGGGGTCATACCACAGGCTGACCCGCAAGCCTGGCAAGTATGGGGTGGGAGCCTACTCCTCGCACTATCTCCCAACCCACTCTGCGTTGTAGGACCGACATGCTCTATGATGCTCTGGGTCAAGGCACTAATCGACTGAAGTGTATCAACCTCAACACTCTCCTTCACAATGGAAGGTATAGAAACATGCTCGTGGGCTGGTCTGCTGATTACTCGTCTCACTACCCGCTATGGGTCAAGACGTGCCCCTGGTATATCTTGTGCTGACCCCCCACCTCTACCCTAGAAGTCCCACATATCAAAATAGTTTGGCACTTTATTGAGGACAAACTCACAGTATAGTTTCCTCAAAAAGTATTGTGGGACCTCATTATTATTGCATGGAGGATGGTCAAAAACCATCCACCACCTCTGCCCGAAATTGTCCCTTATCGCTTGGTTGTTGCACCAATGGATAGGGAACCTCTTGCATGTAATGGGTGGAGGTTGATTTGTTTGTGGGTTTGTAAAAATTGAACACAAGTCTAATTTTGTAATTTGTAATTTTTTGACATCTTGGTATGACAACTTGTCTGCATAGTAATCTCTAAACTCCCTCTTTTTATCTGTCCAACTAGTTATTTGCTTGCTAATTGAATCTACATTTGATAACATAGACTCAAGAGATTCGGGAAGCATGGACCTATGCAAGGTTGAAGTGGAAGGATCTTTCAACCTTGCAATTATATCTTCAACTTCCTTTTTGTTGTTTTCAATTTGCCCCATTATATTTTCTTGTGTTCTAGGGGCATGTCGAGGAATGAATGGAGGAGGTTGTTGTTTTGCAGGTATTTCCTCCTTAGGATTTTGTGGGTTTTGAGGAGGATGAGGAGGAGGAGGTGCATTAACATTTCCTAACAATTAACGAAATATACATCAAAAATCAACAAAAACCTACTTATTTAGAAAAAAATTCAAACAAAAAAACAAATATAACTCACCCCTTTGGCGTGCTCAACGTCGTGGCGGCATTTTGGTGACGAATCGATAAATATTTTGTGTTGTATGGTGTTTTGCAAAATGCAAGCGCTTTCGAGGGTTTGCAAGCCGCGGGTTGAGAGGAGAAAACAACAAGAAATGAAATTGGAAACCTTTTTTTTTGTATTTATAGTAAGTCATAACGCGAGTGCGTTATAACACACTCACGTTATGACTTATTTTTTTTTAAAATTAATTTGGCCACTTTTTGCCCCCCATCTTCTTGCACTTACCCTTACGCATGAGACTCTTGCGCCAATCAACAACAAGACGCGACTTACGACTTACCCAAATAAGTACATTTATTTACATATATTTAGAATATCAATCAATCCTATTTAGATGACATGTTTAAGAAGATTTGCAAGAATAATGTCATTTTCCCAAGACTCTAATTGACGACTTTTGAAAGGAGAAAAACCTTTACTTCAGACGTCGACATCTTGACTTAAATTAACTTAACCATAAACATGACTTAATTCAAAGCATCAAGGTTTATCTACCTGATTTGCATTTTCAGTAACAAACACCCATGGTTAATTCCAAAGTCTATTCTCTTTCTCAAAGATACTTTCTCTTCCTATCGAACATAGTCCATCTACTCCTGCAATGACAATCTCACATACAAATTTTGTGGTCAAAGCACCTATATTCAAATCAATGCACAATATATCCAATCATTACATTTTCATTACAAAAAGACATTCCAGTTTATAATATCATATTGATCATAATCAAATAGATTCTAAGATTTCATTAAATTAACTTTCTCTCTATCCACATCATTAGTTCCTATGATGTTAACAACATATTTACATAACTGTAACATTCAAGAAAATGTAAATAGTAATATTGATTCCAAAAAAGAGAGATGTAACAAGATCTTCACCAAATTTGAACTGGAAGTACCCATTTGGCTCCTTATCAAGATGTACTTATCACTTGGGCATGTTTCCAACTGGAACTATTAGAATTTTTAACATCTACTATAAATTTGACTTAGGAATTTTTAGGATTGTTACAAGATTTTCACAAGGAAAATTTCTTCCATCTAGGGTATGTTAGATCCAATGAATTTGATGGAAGAAGTGTAGGATTTTCAAGTCGACCATTTTAAGTCTAGAAGACTAAAATAGGTCAACATTTTGCCAACTTTGTAGGGGTGTTTTCCTGCTAAAAACAATGAGAACCAATAGCCTTATGCAATCCATTAGGTGCAGAGTCAAAGCGGCTACAATCAACATGATCACAAGATTGGATATTACCCCAATAACAACAAGACATAACACAAAACACAACACAAATGGAGAGAACAACCTCCTAATGAGGATACAACCATGTGTAGACACACTTGGAGGAAATAAAAACTACACAAAACAAACCTATCTTAAACCTAAACTAACCAACCAGAAGAGGACTTAAATGAAGCCATTAACTTGTTTTTAGAAGTAAATGCCATTTCTTAACAATTTACAATACTTTACATGCCTGTGGGTAGTTAATAAGAGGTGGGTAAGGGATGGGCATATAACATAGTGGTGAAGTGCTTCCCCAAGGACAAAGAAAAACTCACCTATCCACTTGCCCTGATTAGAAATGTAGCTGCAAAGAGGTGGATAAATGGGTTGATCTAGCCCTTCTTGATGTTCAACCTCATTCTCTGAAGTAAGCATAATAGGTAGGGACTCCTCATATGTCTCTAGCTGGGCTAGATGCCTGATAGAGCATCCTCTAGAAATAGTATGTAAATTGATAGAGTAGATCTCATGCCTTTGTTCTATTTCTTTATCATCTTGCTGGTCTAAAAATACCAACTCTTGTGGATCACTTGGAAATGTGTCCACCTCCACACCTTGCACACATTGCTCAAGGTTTTCTTCCTCTAAGGATGTTGTCTTGATGTTATAATTTGAGTAGAAGTCTTCCAATGCATCCCAAAAGGAAGCCTCAATATCTTCCTCATTTTTTTGCATGAGAGGACTTACCATAACCTTATGATAGCATTCTTGAAGGACTAAGGAAACACTAGGATCCTCTACAAGAGGCAAAGAATCCTATCTAATATCTTGTTCAACTGGGAGAACAAGCCTATGCACATCAACCTCTTCATCCCTCCAAATAACACTATCCACATACTTTCTTTCATGAGTTAGAGCCTCATTTTCATGCTCATCCCCATAGGTTAATATCTCATCATGGTCTTCAATGTCTTCATGCTACTGCAATTCCTTTATTGATGTGAGCATTGGCATTTCTGTGCATTCTTCCTCCTTTTTAATAAAACAAGGTAGCTCACTAAATGGAACAACGCCACCAAATTGGACAGCCCTGTGACAACTTCCTCTCCAAAATATGGAAGCTCCTCAAACATGCCAATGTGATCATCCCCTACAACCTCTGAAGTTTCCAAGGAATCCTCATTACCAAAAGGTTCTTCATTTTCTTCTTCCTCAGATTCCTACATTTTCTTAAGATGCACAAGTTGCATCTAGGACTGAAGATCTTCACCATGCATTCTTTGCATTTTGTTTCCTTTTATTTCATGAACATGGGAAAAACTTTTAAAAGAATCATAATCTAGAGATTTCAATATTGTACATGAATTATCACTACCCACATGCTCAATGCACTACTGCTCTAACTGATTCAGCTTAACTTCTTCTTGTAGTAGGTTTTATCTTTGAATTTTCATAGTGCATGAGGGCTCATTATTGGAAAGTGGCTCATCCCTAGTTGTAGGCACCTCCCTCCTTGGATCATCCCTCCAACTGGCTTGATAAACAATAGGTCCACCTTTAAAAATTAAAATAATGTCAGGGCAAGAGGGGTGACATGAGATGAGAAATTGGGATGTTTGTGGAACTTCAGGGAGAGGGAGAAACTTTTGAGATAGCTATTCCCAAGGAATAATATAATGTTTTTCAATAGGAACATGCTTTTGCATATGATGGGGATCTTTAAAGCTTGGAAATTTGAAGCGTCGAGGCTGATTTGGGGCTTTAGAGGGATTTTGCACAAGATGCAACTCCTTAAAGCTAGGGATTTTGAATTGAGGAGATTGTTGTATGGCTTCAAGACTTTTTCCTTGCCTAAAGCTTGGGACCTTGAAAGTGGAAGCCCATTCTGTAATAGGTGGGTTTGCAGTTGCAGGAGGGGGTTGTTTGAAATTGGGAATGGAGTGTGTCGATTGGGATTCCAGCGTCTATATCTTGGCAAGTAGTTGCTTCATCTATTCTTCTTTGGCTGCAATCTGCATAGCAATGTTTTCCTAAAATTCTCTTTATTGTGCCTCCATCTACTATTGTTGAAGATAAGCTTGATGAGAGAGCTCATCTTGTTGTTGATTGAGATTTTGCTCTCTATCAATGTCATCAAATTCTCTTTGAAAGTTCAACCTGATAGCTTTGATACTCATATTGATGACATCCTAAAGTTGCTTAGTAGGGTAAACATGATGATTTGGAGCAAAACAGGCCTCTTGAGGCTGATAGTAAGTGTGAGTAGGGGCAGGAGTGAGGTAAGCATCATGAGGATGCTGATAACCTGTTGTTGCAGGGGTGCTCTGCATAAAACTAGAGGCATATTGAGCCTGATATAGCTGATAAGGAGGCATATAATTTCTATTCTAGCTAGGTGAAGGGGAGCAGCCATAGTTTCCATAGAAATTTGACATATTGGGGCAATAGAATGCTAGATAATCATAGAAAATGTCTAAAATAGAATAAAAGAGGTCTGCATTTGGAGAAAACTAGATACATACTAAGAAGAGTCGCCAGGTGATTGAAATGCTTCCTAAAGCAAAGAAAAGGTTAAGAAAACCACTTGAACCTTGATCCTTAAGAATCTTTAAGCACTTGAAGTAGCTGCACCAGTAGATTTGTTCAGTAGAGTTGCCATGGTGTTGAAGAGACTACCCTGAATCGCAAGATGCAATGAAGAGCACACCAAACTCTTCAATGGATGATAAGGATAATCAAACTAGTCCCATCAGGTGTGCTATAAACTATTATCACTTTGAATTGCACCCTTCTTGAATTAAGTTTAGGCATTCCAATGACATAATTAGATTGATCTCAAGGTGTGGGACCTTGCAGATGATATCAAACCTCCAGAGAAGGCTAGTCTCTCTTTCTAGACTTAAGGTCTAGAGAATGTAACTAAACCTAATGCTAACAATTACTAAGGAAAAGGGGGGAGAGAGAGAAACTAAAATTAAAGGGGGTGATGCACCACATTTAGTTCACTTGGTTGGACAGCAGAAAATCACACAGACTCATGTCATTTCAGTAGAGATTCAAACCAAAAACTACAACTAAAGAGGGACCATTTTATCCATAGTATAAGTGTGTAGCTTTCAAATAAACATAGTGTAGAAATAAAGAGAGGCAATATCAATAATTTTTATTGATCATGAAGGCTAAATAGCCATTACAAAGGAAGAATAACTTGATACATATTAGAAAAGACACAGAATGAAAACCTTCCCTTCTTAGTTGGACTAGAAGTGAAGACAAGAGAGGTCTAAGAGAGGACACAGTCCGTCGGATTCATATAGTTCTAGGAATTATCATGAGGTCATGATCAAACATTATGCGCTTCAACCTAGATAAGGACCTAGTGACCAACCAACCTCTAAACAATACATCTTATCATGCTTATATAGCATTTACAAAGCACTATTGCAGCCTTGGATGTGAGAAAACCCAGTCAACATGTTTTGCAGACTACCCATATTGCAACAAATTTGGCCCATGGCCCTATCAAGGGGTCTGCATAATTTTGAGGATGTCCATATCCTACAATAAATTCAGCCCATGCCACTTGCTAGAGAAAATTTGGATCTAGAATGCCACCCATGCCTTGCAAGTCCTTGTATGTATTAATGATGTTCTCAAATCCATCTTTCTTCCTCACTCCTGGTGCGGAATTAACCATTGACATTATTTCACCAACTTGCAACTACTTGCGACCAATATTAGTGGTGCCTTGGTGAAAACTTCAGACCTTTCCTTAACTTTTGTGCACCTTTTGCAAGGGTTGGGGGGCCAATCGAACATGAGGAAAATGTCCACCCCTATTGTTAATTTTTAACATTGACTAAATTAAATCCCCCATCATTCATGAGATAAGACCTCTAGAGAAGGCCAGTTTATCATTCTAAGCCTAATGCTTAGAGAAAACTATGTAAACCTAGTGCTAATACTATAGGGGAAATGGTTATGAAGAAAATAAATGGAAATAAAGGTGATGCACCAGATTTAATGAGTAGTAGTAAGCCTAGAAGAGACACAACAATGATCTTAGTCACAAAGGAAGGTTCACACAGACTTATAAAACTGATTGAGGCTTTGGCATGAAAACCTAACCTATAGAGGAGCCATTTTACTCATAGAATAGATCACAGCTTTAAGTAAAACACAAAAATTAGAGCATGAGAGAGGTAAAATATTATGAATATATTGATCATGAAGGCAACAAACTATTACAATGAAAAATAACTTATAGTAGGAAAAGACATAGTATAGTCAATTACATTCATGGGTGGATTAACCAGAAGACAATAGAGGCTAAGCTACAGGCACAGTGAGTCAAATCCTAATAATCCTGCAATTGCACCAAGAGGTCTGACTACAAGGAATTCAGCAGCATAATAGCCTAGAAATTACTAACTCTTCATTTACTAAACATTACAATGTTTTATATATCAAATCCTTATGTAGAGGGCACTGAGGTAGGTCCACGGGATCCAAGATCACCAACACTATCATTAATGTAGAGCCAGGAATAAATAGTGATGGGGACAGAACCCATGTTGCTGGTAGATTTGCATACTAAGAAAAGGTTTCCCACACGCAAGAGAGGACATAGCATTGAAAGGGAGAGCCCAAAAGTCATCGTTGACCACAGAAAGATCTACCACTGAGCCACTAAAGTCCCTTCGCATTGAAGAACCAAGCCATCCCTCTTGAATTTTGGCTACAGAGCTCACCAACTCAAATGAATGCCTTTGGTGCCACTGGAACGTTTAAAAGATTTGAATTTAAATCAGAGTTGTTGGATGAACAAATGGTTATAAGATCAATAGATCTGATTCACGCTGCATAACACTTTCCTTTTAATTCTGTGTTAAGGCTTGCTAAGCTAGCATATGTGGCACTGAGTGTGCAGGTGAGTCATTTTCTTTTAATAGATATCGGTAGATAAGGGCCCACCTGAAAGATCCAGAAGAGAAGGCGCTAGCACCCCATGTGTCAATATCTCACGGTTGTGCATAGAATCTTTCCTGCAAACAAGATTCACTTGCAACATCGTGCTACTGTCCAATCTTCAACACTGCAGCCCCACTTCTTCATCTCATCCTTCGACACTTGGCACAATCTCCACCGTTCAACCTGAATCAATGATCTTGTGGCCATAGGTTGTGATGTACTTTACACTTGTCTTCATTTTGTAGCTGCATGGAAGGAAAGTGATGTCAGTTTAGGTGGCTTGCGAGCACATGAAATACTACCATGTGGCACCTTCGGGCCCATAAGGACTTAAGACTTAAGAAATGATGTTGACAGGTGACAAAAGGTAAACCTTAGGACTCGGGGCTAAGCACTTCATGACATATAAGGCTCAAAGTCATAACTTAAGTGACCAGCAACCTGGGCTAGACAATCAATGATGAATTATAACACAAAGGAGGATGATTGTAAAACCTAGGGCTTTAGAGGAAGGAAAACACTTAGGGTTTAAGGGTTTGGACTATTTGGCTGTGAAACAAAAGAGGCCAATAGGAACATCAAGTTGAATGTTCAATTGTTGAGGCCCTTTTTCCTTTGACCATTTGGAAGATATCCAGTTGGAATAATGTTCTTGAGAAATATCGGGTTGGAAATTCAAAAGTCAACCAAATATTGAAGAGTCAACTGGATGTGGAAATGGATCTGAATGTCTAGATATCTGGTTGGAGCGATGAGCATAACTTAGCCAAAATTCATCAAACGTTCATTTGGCTCCTTAGCAAGATGCACTTATTACTTGGAAATGATTCCATTTAGAACTATCATAATTTTTAACATCTACTCCTATAAATTTGACTTAGGAATTTTTAGGATTTTTTAGAGGATTTTCACAAGGAAAATTTCTTCCATTTAGGGTATTTTAGATTAGATATATTTGATGAAAGAAGTGTAGGATTTTCAAGTAGACCATTTTAAGTCTAGAAGACTAAAATAGGTCAACACAAACCATAAAGAGAACTTTTTAATCTACAAACCAAGTGTTCCTTCTCTTTTACCTCAAATCCTTTTGGCTATTGCATATAAATTTTCTCTTCCAGATCTCTGTGCAAAAATGGAATCTTAACATCCATTTTCTCAATTCAAAATCATAAGCAATAACTATGGATAAAATAAATCTAAAATAGAATGTAATTTAGCAACAAGAGAGAATATTTCACTAAAATGAACTCTCTCTCTCTTTGGAAGTAGCCCTTGGCTACTAGTCTAGTCTTGTACCTCTCCAATGAACCATTTGCTTCAAATTCCTTCTTGTAGATCCATTTACAACCAATGGATTTCCTTCCTTTGGGCAAATGAAAAAGATCCCAAGTGTCACATGAGGGGTAGAGTATGGGATTTTTCCTCTTGTTCTTTTGCATGCTCAACTTATTTAGTAAATCTAGAGTCATCTTACTTAGAACTCCCACTTGAACCCTCTTCTTCCTCTTCATCCTCAAATCCATCATTTTATTCTTCCACATGTGCATCTTCTTGCTTCAATTCAAAATAATCTATCTTTTTCCCTTCTTTATCTTTTGGCTATTCAAGGTCAAAAATAGCTCTAAGTTCTTTGAGAATCACATCTCTAGAATAGACATTTTTCTTAGTTAGAGGATTCCAAAGTTTATAACCATTAATATTATCACCGTATCCAATGAAGATGTATTTTTTGTGCTCTTGTATCCAACTTAGAATACTTTTCTTTAGGCACATTAACAAAATCCTCACAACCAAAAACCCTTAAATGAAAACTAGAAGGTTTCTTACCTATCTACACTTCATAAGGTGTCAAATCAAGAGCTTTGCAAGGAGTTCTATTAATCAAGTAACAAGTGGTACTCACAACTTCTACCCAAAAACATTTATCCAACTATGCATCACTTAATATACTTATGGCTCTTTCTATTATAGTTCAATTCATCATTTCTGCAACCCCATTCTATTGAGGTGTGTAAGGAGTAGTGTTTTTCTTGATTATACCTACATGCTTGCAAAACCCATCAAATTTCTTAGAACAATATTCCCCTCCATTGTTAGATCTTAAAACATTTTTCTTATGTTTTGATTACTTCTCTACTAAGAATTTAAATTCTTCAAACTTAGTGAAAAATTTATATTTATGTCTCATAAAATAAATCTAGGTAAAACTTGAAGCATCATCAATGAAGAACACAAAATACCAAGATTTTCCAATAGAATCAGCATCCACAAGATCAAACTTGTCCATATGAATAATTTATAATCTACTCTTTTCTTTATTATTTCTTAAAGGAAATGATGCTCTATTTATTTTTTCTCAAACGCACAATGCTCACAGAAATCAAAATACTCATTAGAAAAGGAAAAAAATGTCGAACAACTTTTTATTCATAACAACCTTTAAACCTTTTTCATTTATGTGGCCCAATCTACGATGCCAACACATACATGTATTTTTAGATTTTTCAATCACATTGGTGGATCTACAATTAGTAGTAGCATTCAACCTAAGTAGAGTTCCCAATCTTGTCCACTTATTACCACTAATCTCCCTCTCACCAATCTATAACCGTGCTTATCAAACGTTACATGCATTCCCAAATCATCCAACTTAGATATAGAAATCAAATTTCTTGCTAATCTAGGAATATGTAAAACACTAGGGAGGGTTTTTATCCTCCCATCACTAAAACACAATTTTACCTTGCCTTGTCCAACTATCAAATATAAATTTTTGTCCCTAATGTAAGCTTCAGTGCCTCCATCATATTCTTCATAAGTGGAAAACCACTTCTTATGAGGATTCATGTGATATGAGCATTCTGAGTCAACCAACTAGTTTTCATTAGAAATGAAGAAACTAAGGATTCATCACTTGATTTCAAAGAATTTTTTGTAGTGGAATCCCTTTGATTCTTTTTATTTTTGCATTCCTTCTTTACATGTCTCCTCTTTCAACAATTCCAGCACTTCACTCTATTCTTTTTACTAGGAGTTTTAAATCTTCCCTTAGTCTTATCTTTAGGCCCCTTCTATTCTCCTTTAGATCCACCTCTTTCTTTGGACCTTCATTTGACATGAAGAGCATCCATTGAGATATCCATAATGGTTTTCTTCCTCATTTCCTATGACAACAAAGTTGCAACAAGAGAATTGAACTTGGAATCTTCAAGATTAGTACTAATAGAAAGAATGATATTCTCCCATGACTTATGAAAAAACATAGAAGCATAATGCGGTTATCTTCCTCACTTATCTTGACATCAATTGAAGCTAATGTATTCAAAATTAAATTAAATGAATATAAATGCTCAACAACCAAGTCACACTCCTTCATTTTCAAAGAAAACAATTTTCTTTTCAAATATAAATTATTTACCAAACTCTTTGCTTGGTAGATCTCACACATATACTTTCATAGAGCATATGCGATGGGCTCTTTAGCGACACTTAACAGAACTAAATCTATAAGATAAAATCAGATTGTCCCTCGTGATTTCTTATCCATCTTGTCTCACTCATCTTGATCTATTTTATTAGGTTTATTTTCCTTTGTTTCAACTAACCATTGATCCCTCTCTTCAAGGAGATCCTCCATCTTCATCTTCCACAACTCATAGTTAGTACCATTAAACTTCTCAATATCCAATAGTGATGTAGATACAACCATGGCTTCCACACACAAATTTATAAAACAAATTCAACCAAAACACCCACTATAGCACAAAAAACCTTCACTCTTCCACCCGAGAAGAAAATGTGGTCAAGATTTGATACCAAATTTGAGAAATGAAGGCAAACCACTATAGAATGGAAACATAAAATTAAACTACAAATTTAATTTTAAATAATAAAATGTGAAATAGAGATTTAAATTGTAAAATTAGTGTTATCACCAAGATTGCACCCTCTTGTTGAATGTGATTCAACAAGACCCCATGATACAATGGGAATAGCTTCTAGGTGTGGGACCTTGCAAAAATTGAAGCTAAACCTCTAGATGAAGGGCTAGTTCCCTCAATGCAGCACCTAAAACTACACTACTCTACTACTTTTTGCTGGAAAAAGGGGAAGAAAAGACATGAAATGGAAAACTACAACTATGTGGTGATGCACCCAAACTAATTTCAGACCTATATTACTTGTTTAGACACACTATCTTGCTCACAACTTAGCCCATTGTAGACAACTCAACTTTCTTCCATGTTTGTGTTGAACACACCAAGATACTAAGAGGGGGGTGAATCAGCACCAAAACAATCTTCAACTTTAACAAATTCAACTGATCTGGAGAAGATTAAAACTTAAGCATCATAGTATTAACATGAACATGAAATATTAACACAATGCACATCAACATATAACACCAGATATACATGGAAAACCCTAGAAGGGAAAAACCACGGTGAGGATTAACTCACAATATATGAAGCTCAAATAACAACATTGTTTTAGGGCTACAACCTAAGGAAGCTACTACTCCCTAAAAAATTTGATTTAGGGTCACTCCTAAGGAAGCTACTACTCCCTGAAGACTTTGTTTTAGGGTCATTCCCAATGAAGCTACTACTCCTTGAATTGAGAACACACTTACAAAGGATTACAGTATGACAATCCTTCTATTGTTTGAAAATTGACATTGAAATCCACACCATTGATGATTACAATTCTGCCTCTTCACACTTTCTTTTGGTAATTAGATCAGTTAGGCACACTCTACACTTGATCATTGCCACAAATATGTCTTCAAGATGAATCAAGACAACATGTACAACTTCTACTCTTTCTCCTTCAGTCACACATTATAATGCATTCATTTTGATCCTTATATTTCTTGCGAACCTTATCAATCACTTTGCAATCACACATCACCTCACTCAATTTGATTTATAATTTATACAAGATATTATATTTATTACATTTCTTTTCAATTGAATGCAACATGAAAATACATTTACAAGTCGGCTAGACAACACACAACATGAAACGTGTAGAAGATAGGTCCTAAACAAAACCAAACAATACAACAAAAAAAGAACCATGCCTTGCGGATACCAACACTTGCTTAACTAAGTCCACAATATCCTTCATAGCTTCAAACACCAAGGAATTACATCCACACACTCCGCTCAATTGGAAATAGGACAACTTTAAGCAAAAACACATGAACCTTGAAGCATAACGACCACATCAACTTAAAAACCTTGTGCAGTACTAGAAATAAGAAATATCTTCATGAAACCTTTCCAGATGAGTCTAAAGGAATCATACAACATCCCCAAACACTCCTTTACCTTTGCACATCAAATATTTTGTGTTGCACATCTTCAATCATGAACTTTGAGAACAATCTGCCATCTAGAACACACTGCAACATGTTGTCATTTGAAAAACTGAGCTGTGGACCACCAAGAACCTTGAAACTACAAGGAAGTATGTAATACACATCCATAAACATGTCCTTAAGCACAAGGGCAATTCACTTTCAAAGGAATTTAGAGCATTCCAACAGGCCTTCAACACTAGCTTACTCTGCCAAAACACATGTCGGTACTCTATCATGCATAAATTTCATAGTGAAAGAACAAATGATGTGAAACTTTCAAATAATAACCTTCACTGGGCCTTGAACATAGTTCCAGAACTGCATAGCCATATCTACAAATGTGGAGGAATGTAGAGCATTCCATTCTCCTACAAAAAACACTTTCATAGAAACAACATTGTCTTCAAACTATCAACAACAAAACTCATCATGAAACTTGGAACATGCATGCTTCAGGCCATTAGTAACATCAACATCACATCTAATCATCTTTGTGCTTCTAATTCCCATATTAATATGTCTTTATACTTAACTCTAAACTGATCAAGGTATGACATCCAACCATGAACTAGGTCTTCTTTACACATGACATCCAATCATGAACACTGTCACACCACCATGATAATGTTGACATCAGTGATAACCTAGTGACAGTTTTGACATCCATGACAACCCTAGGAACCATATGTGTAACAATCTCCTCCTCTGGCATTGATGGAAACACATACCTACACAATTCTCCCCCTTTGATATCAAGGACAAAGGGTAGCCACTACTTGCTCATCAGTGACCACATACCTGCACATTCTTTCTTAGGGCATAACTTCTTCTTATAGAAAAAAGACTCCTGCTATCATCAGCAACCACTACCTGCTCCCCCTGAGAAGTAGCCACCATCAATCTAGGAAAAAGATATAACATGAACTCCCCCTGGACAGATGCACCACTATGCATCTAGCAAGGAGGGGCAATTACCCCTTAACCTCTACCAGAGATCTTTAAAAGTATCCTTTGCAAGATACTTTGTGAAAATATCTACCATCTGATCCTTTGTTGGAACATATTCCAACTTCACTTCCTTATATGCAACCTTCTCTCTCAAAAAGTGATACCTAATTGCTATATGCTTGGTTCTAGAATGAATCATTGGATCCTTGGAAATATTGATAGCACTTGTATTGTCACACAAGATGGGAATAGGCTCATCATACAATACCTTGATATCCTTCAGGGTTTTTTTCATCCACAACACTTGTGTATAGTAGGATACTATTGCAATGTACTCTACCTCTGCAGTAGATAAAGACATTGAATCTTGCTTCTTGCTCTGCCATGAAACTAATCTACTTCCTAAAAAGAAAGCATCACCAATTGTACTTCTTCTATCATCAACACAACCAGCCCAATCAGCATTAGTGTAAGCACTTAAATCAAAGTCATTACCTCTTGGATACCATAGGAAATAGTCTAGAGTTCCTTTCAAGTATCTAAATATCCTTTTCACTACCTTCTCATGTGTTTGCTTGGGATTGGCTTGATATCTAGCAACCACACATACTACATGCATAATATTAGGTCTAGATGTAGTCAAGTACAACAGTCCTCCAATCATAGATCTATAGACAGTCTGATCCACCTCTAGAGATTCATCATCTTTTCTCAAGTTACATCCAATGACCTTAGGAGTACTCACTAGTTTTGAATCCTCCATACCAAACTTCTTCAATAACTCTTTGATATACATAGATTGAGAAATAAAGATACCACCATCTAGCTGAGTAATTTGAAGTCCAACGAAAAAAGACATTTCACCAATCATAGACATCTCAAACTCTTTTTGCATCTCTTATGCAATCCTCTTACACATATCATCATCTCCACCAAAGATGATGTCATCAACATATACTGCAACTATCAATATCATGTCTCCTTCTTCCTTGATGTAAAGATTGCTATCTATATTATCTTTCTTGAAGCCCTGTTGAAGTAAGTACTTATCCAACCTAGCATACCAAGATCTAGGTGCTTGCTTGAGACCATACAGAGCCTTCTCAAGTCTGCACACCATGTCTAGATCTTCTGATATCTAGAAACTATCTGGTTGTTCAATATAAACCTCTTTCTCTAGATCACCATTCAAAAATGCTAACTTAACATCCATTTGATATACCTTGAAGTTCTTATGACTAGCAAGAGCAAGGAACATTCTGATTGCCTCTATCCTTGCTACTGGAGTAAAAGTCTCCTCAAAATCAATACCTTCAACTTGTGTGTATCTTTTTCATACCAATTTTGCTTTGTTTATTACAACTTCACCTTCTTCATTCAGTTTGTTTCAGAACACCTACTTTATTCCTATAACCTTCTTATTTGCTGGTCTGGGAACCAATTCCCATGTCTGATTCTTCTTAATCTGATCCAATTCTTCATCCCTAGCCTTTAACCATCCATCATCTTTGCTAGCATCACCAAATATTTTGGGTTCCACCTTTGATAACAAACACAAGTTTACTTGCTCATGTGTCTTAGCAAGCTTTCTCCTTGTCTGCACACCTTCAACCTTGTCTCTAATGATCTGATCTATAGAGTGGTTCTTTATAACATACTTCGCTGGAGTCTTAGGCATCTTCTTTGGTTCTTGTTCCTTTTCTTCTTTCACTTCTTCTTCATCTTCAATACATGGAAATATATCAGACTCAAAGTTGTCTGATTCATGTGAGATCTAGTACAGGTCTTCATCTATGTTGACATTTGTGTTTCCAATCATCTTTCCCAACCTCTTGTTGTAGCATCTATAAGCCTTGCTTCTGGTTGAGTAACCAAGAAAGATTCCTTCATCACTTCTTGAGCCCAACTCTCCTAGGTCTTGTTCATCTCTTCTAATATAACACTTCTACCAAAGATCCTGAAGTATTTGACTATGGGAGGTCTTCCATACCATAGCTCATAAGGGGTCTTAACGCAGTTGAACCTCAGTTGCACTTTGTTAATTAGATAGACAATAGTGTGAATTGCATCCTTCCAGTTCATATCAGGGAGATCTACCTCTTTCAACATTGCCCTAGACATCTCTTGCATGCTCCTATTCTTTCTTTCCACTTCCCCATTTTGCTGAGGGGTCCTAGGAGTTGACAGATGTCTCCTAATACTATTATCTTCACAAAACTTTTCAAATTCATTTGAAGTAAACTCACCTCCTCTATCAGACCTCAAACATTTGATCTTGGTATCTACTTAATTCTTAACCATAGCTTTGAACACTTTAAATTTATCAAGGGCTTCTGATTTTTCTCTTATGAAAGTAATCCAAGTCATTCTAGAATAATCATCAATAAGCAACATGAAATACCTCTCACCTTGTTGACTCTTTACTCTTGTAGGGCCACATATATCAATGTGATCAGCTCCAATGAATTTGAAGAAGAATACTCCTTGCTTTTGAAATTTGTCTTTGTCTGCTTTCCCATTTGGCATTCCCTACATACTGTATTTGTAGGATTTATTATCTTAGGCATGTCTCTCACTGCATGAGTAGAACTGATCTTTACCATATTATCAAAATTGTTGTGTCCCATTCTCTAGTGCCACAACCAACACTCACTGGATTGAGCCAACAAACATGTTCTTCCATTTACCTCCTTCAGATGATAGATGTCACCATATTTCTTGATACCTTCTGCAACTAGTTTTCCAGATCCTGCCTTCTTGATTTCACAACCCTTGGCATGAAAGGTGAGATTATATCCCTTTTTGCACATCTAACTGACACTGAGAAGATTGTGTTTTAGCCCTTTGACATAGAGGACATCTTCAGTCCTATTCTTCCCATCAATAGTTATAGCACCTTTTCCATAGATATGTACTGACTCATCACCACCAAACTTGACATCACCACCATCCCACTTTTCAAGGTTGATAAAATTCTCCTTGTCACCAGTCATATGAATTGAGCATCCACTTTCAATTACCCAAGCCTTGGCTTCTTCTCTTGCATGAAAGGCAGTATATACAACCATTGATTTTTCATTGTTTTGGTATGTTTGTAAGGCATCAGTCTTCTCACATTTTCCAACATCATCCTTTTTGTCACCAACACTCAAGGCCATGAAAAGTGTTTTATCATTTGAATCATCATGATCCTCATCTTCTAAAGAATAATTGCTCTCTATGGAATACAAACTTCTTTGGAACTTGTCTCTCTTGCAACTACCTCTTGATTCCTTAAAAGGACATTTAGAAGCAAAGTGGCCAACCTTTCCACAATTGAAGCATTTGAAGGGTAACTTACCTTTGTATTTCCTAATGCCTTTCTTTAGTCTTCTCACAAAATTTGCTTCAACTTCATCAAAGCTTCCATCTTCATTAGCAACTTCTTCCTTTGTCTTCACATTGGCTTTGAAAGCAACTTCTTTCTTTGGAGCATCACTGCCAAACTCTCTCATTTCAAAGGCAGTAAGGGAACCAAATAGTTTGTCTAAAATGTATGTATCCAAGTCTACATTCTCATCAATGGAAAATACCTTATGACTATAAGATTTGGGAAGAGATCTCATAACCTTTTTCACAATCTCATCTTCTTTCACTTCTCCACCAAGACTTATGATGCCATTGACCACTTCATTCACCTAGAGCATATATCCAGCAATGTCTTCATCCTCTGACATTTTTTGGTTCTGAAATATGCTCTTGAAGATCTACATCTTGGCTTTCTTTACTTTCTTATCTCCTTCATAAATGGTTTCAATTTTAACCCAAACTTCTTCAGAAGAACTGCAACTCATTACCTTTGAAAGTTTTGAATTAGCTAACCCAATCATAATAGCAAATTTTACCTTGGCATTGTTATCATACTTCTTAACTTCATCTGCATCTATAGGAATAGCAATAGGAACTGTGTAACTAGACTTGACAGAGTCCCAAACACCACACCCTAGATAATTAATATAGGTTCCATCCTTAGCTTCCAAAAAGCATAATTTGTTCCATCAAACCTAGGTATTTTGCTGGACCCATTTTGTACCATATTGGACCTTCCTCAAGTAGTTAAGCTACCCTTAGAGGAACTTGGCTTTGATACCATTGTTGAACACACCAAGATACTGAGAGCGAGGGTGTATCAGTATCAAAACAATCTTCAACTTATCTCAAGCAGATTAAAACTTAAGCATCATAGTATTAACATGAACATGAAAGATTAACACAATGCACATCAACACATAACACTAGATATATGTGGAAAACCCTAGAAGGGAAAAACCATGGTGAGGATTAACTCCCAATATATGAATCTCAAATAACAACTTTGTTTTAGGGCTACAACCCAAGGAAGCTACTACCCCTTGAAAACTTTGATTTAGGGTCACTCTTAAGGAAGCTACTATTCCTTGAAGAATTTGTTTTAGGGTCACTCCCAAGGAAGCTACTACTCCCTGAATTGAGAACACACTTACAAAAGATTATAGTATGACAATCCTACTAGCTGAAAATTGACATTGAAATCCACACCTTTGATGATTGTGATTCTACCTCTTCACATTTTCTTCTAGTAATCAGATCTGTTAGGCACACTCTACACTTGATCACTATCACAAATATGTCTTCAGGATGAATCAAGACAACATCTACATCTTCTGCTCTTTCTCCTTCAGTCACACAACATAATGCATTCATTCTGCTCCTTATCTTTCTTGCAAACCTTATCAGTCAATCTTCAATCACACCTTGCCTCACTCAATTTTATCTACAATTTATACAAGATATTACATTGATTACATTGCTTTTTAGCCATATACAAGATGAAAAAGACATTTACAAGTCAACCAGACAACACACAACATGAAACATGTAGAAGATATGTCCTAAACAAAACCACATGTTACACCAATAGAAGAAAAATGCCTTGCAGACACCAACACTTTCTTAACCAGGTCCAAAACATCCTTCATAGCTTCAAACAATAAGGAATTACATCCACACACTCCACTCATTTGGAAATAGGATAGCTTTAAGCAAAAACACATGAACCTTGAAGCATAATGATCACATTAACTTGAAAACCTTGTGCGGTACTGGAAACAAGAAAGATCTTCATGAAACTTTTCTAGATGAGTCTAAAAGACTCATACAACATCCCAAAACACTCCTTTACCTCCTCACATCAAACATTTTGCACCACACATCTTCAATCATGAACTCTGAGAAGAATCTATCATCCAAAACACATTACAACATGCTGTCATTTGAAAAACTTAGCTATGGACCACCAAGAACCTTGAAACTACAAGGAAGCATGTAATACACATCCATAAACATGTCCTTAAAACCGCAATGGCAATTATTGATTTTTGGAGGAATGCGAAACATTCCAACAGGCCTTCAACACTATTATACTCTACCAAAACACACGCCAATACTCTATCATGCATAAATTGCATATCAGAAGAACAAATGATGTGAAATTTTGGAATAATAACCCTCACTACACCTTGAACATAGTTCTAGAATTGCATAGCCATATTTTCAAATATGAAGGAATACGGAGCATTCCATTGTCCTACACAGAACACCTTCACAGAAACAACACTGTCTTCAAACTATCAACAACAAAACACTCTTCTGATAATCCAATCATCATAAAACTTGGAACATACATTCTTTAGGCCATTAGTAACATCAGCATCACATCTGATCATTCTGTGTGCTTCTAATTCCCATATTAATATGTCTTCATACTTAACTCTACAATAATCAAGGCATGACATCCAACCATGAACTATATCTTCTCTCTTCTTTTGTTGGATGGGGCATGACATCCAACCATGAACACCATCACACCACAATGATAGTGTTGACATCAGACAACCTGGTGACAATGTTGAAATCAATGAAAACCCTAAGAACCATATGTGTAACAGTCTGAGTATCAATATTTCATAAAAAGTCTTACATTTTGCAATATTGGAAAGGAAAATACAATGTTTTCACAAAGAAAACTGCTTCCATGTGATGACACAATCCACAACCTACCCAAAACATATTATTATCTACATAAAGGTGCTAGAATAAGACATGCATTCAAGGATTCAAATGATTTCACAAGAACATTCATCAATCATTCAATTGCACACAATAAATCAGAGAAGTAAAAGGTCAAAACTGAGTTTTTATTGATCAAGAAGGTGTCTTTTCAATACAACAATAGACTACAAGTACTTCATGTTACCATGAAGATGAATTACAAAACGAGTTTCTGCCCTTACAGAGCTAGAAAAGAACTTATTTGAGTTACAATATTCAGCCTTTCAAAGATGGAAAACTAGGAAGAACTCCCCAAAAAACTAAGCCTAAGGGTCCTATCTCTCATCTCAACCATGGGAGAGCATATAGGAACTGCATTTAATTGAAAAATCATACCTAAAACTTGGTCAACCTGTTTTGGACACTTAAACAAGAGTCCTCATCTGATTTGCCCTCTTGACATGAGTTGGTTGACCACTTCAAGCTCCTAGGAATGTGCTCCAGCTGTTGTTGAAGGTCCTATATCCTTGGAAAGTATTGAAACTACCCCTAGATGCCCTCAAACTACCCACAAATTGCTCTAGCTATTGTCCTTGTCACCCATTTGGTCATAATTGCTCCATAACCTCTCCTAGATGTTTGCATGATGGTTAAAATTGCCTCTAGTGCTCTCAACTATCTATAACATGTTTATAGGACATGTGTTTTAAGTGTATTTGATGTGATTGGGTCTCCTATGAACCATTAGAAAATGACCTGGCTGTTTAGGAGTCCTAAAACTGCATTTTGTCAATGTCCCAAGTTGATTCAAATACCTAAAACAAGCTCCTTGTGACCTTGTGTTTTCATATGTACACTCTTCAAGTACTGTACTATTGCCCTTGCACTGTCTTGATATGGAAGAGTTTACACATCCTTTTATTACTTCAAACAGGGTGGTAAATCTCAAAGTATGTGTGATAGTCCCTCTAATGAAGTGATCTTTTCATTTCTTTTCCACAACTTTGCACTCAATATTATTCTTCACATCTTTTTTCAAATCACTTAAGACATTCTCATTGATCATGAACTTTGAAGAGGTTTGGCCAACTCATAAGCCCTTTAGATAGCACCACGTAGCTGTTCCTTCCTTTTACATCTTTTACTTGACTATTAACAAAAAAGTCTTCCTATGATTGTTATCAAGCATTGGTGTTAAAACACTGTCCTCTGAACCCTTAGAAAATATGAAAAGTATCTCAATTCTTGACAAGCATTATATCCTTTCTTTACTTCTAAATAACTTTGTTGAACCCTAAATTTCAATAGTATCAAAAGACTTATAGATCTAATAAGGAGACTAACAAAAGACCCTACCAAGGAAACTCAACAAGGACTGTTCCTCCATGATAGTCAAGATGATTGTTTCCTTTAATTGATGTCTTCAATGACATATGGCTGCTCTTTAATCCATGTATACTAACTTGCTTTACCTGCTCACTGTCTTCATATAGTCTGTAGGCCTTTCTTAGCTTGTGACTGTCCTAAGGCTACTCCCTTACAGTCTATAAACCATTCTCCATCTTCCTCTATAGTTCTTTATAATTTGTTCTTGACTGCTACTAATCTTCATGGTATGGTTTACATTACCTTGGGCAATCTTCACTCTTCTTGACCTTGGTGATATCTCTTCTCAAACCATTACTCTATACCTCTATTACCTCTACAGACCTATGTCCCTACAAGAATTAGATAGACCTACTATAGGTTTTTATGTTTGTTCTTTGGATGTTGGCACTGTCACTTCCTTATTTTGATATATCATAAAAAGGCTACCTTATCCTCAAAAAATAGTCCCCTAGAACTTTGAAAATTTTGGCTTCACAAATGGCTTATTGTGTACGATTATTGCCCTGCATGCTCTTGGTCTTTGGACATGTTCTCGTAAAGGATTTAGACAATATTCAATGATACTATATAGGTCTTTTAACTTGACTATCTTGAGGAGGGTTTGATAGATCTTGTTAAATGACTGTGTAGGTCTATTAGACTATTTAACAGTCTTTGCCACGATCCTTCACACTCCTAAGGTTGTAGAGGCATTCTCTTAAAATTCTTGACAAAGATCTAAGGGACATGTAGACTATTATGATAACTTAAAATGCTATGAACACTGTGAACAGAGCTTCCTTAGGGTTTGCATGAGACTTTTAACTTTTACCAGATTACTCATACCTTTGACATACCTTATGTGCATTCAATAGTAATCTTGAAGCATTTACAAGGTCTAAGACCTAACAGACCTCTATGACTACTATCTTTGCAGTGCTATCACTTGCATTCTGCTCATTCTTGACTTTCTTGATGATATTTGTCCATTCATACCTACTACCTTGGAGATCTCTGTCCTTGCCTAATGTCTTCCTAAAAATTGTTTCTCTATTTTGTGTTGTACTTTCCAACTATTATGCATGTTGCTCATTTACGTCAACATGTTGGTCTGAATAGGCTACTGCATGGACTTTTCTTTTTCTTGATCTGTTGTTCATGCTCAAAGATGACTGCTCCTTCTCTTGATCTGCATATCTGACTATATTTCTTTGTCTTCATGGTTTTTCAACTAGTCTAAGATGATGATCACATAACCACACTTCTTTCTTGAAACCTGCAATGAAAACCTTTGAAACCCTAAGAGAAACAATGACCATGCTATAAGCAAAACTCAAGGCATCCAACCTAAACCTAAATACTAACCATGGGCTCAAACTCATCTCAACATTGGACTTTTTTCAAAACAAAACTCCCTCCAAGGAAAAGTATGTGATCTTTTGGGAAGATTAAGGTTTAGTTTAAGTGTTTAAGGTTTAAAACACCTTTTGAAAGGTTTATGGCATTTCTCATCTTGATAACACAAGAAAACAAAATAATTTGTTAAATTTCACATGTAGAGGGCTTTGTAGACCTTTTAAAGAAAATCAAAGTCCTAATACAAAGACATAAGACATAACATTTCAAAAACACTTGCAATAACATATTTTAGCCTAATAAACAAAATATGTTAACATTTGGCAACCTCTGCGAAATGCTTGCCTACTAAGCAAAAAAGACTAGTAGCCTTGAATATCCATTACGTGATAGAGTCATGGAAGACCTGAAACAAATTGAATATCAGACCTAAGACATAGCTGTTAGTACCTTCAAGAATAGAACTTGACACCTACCAAAACTCCTAAAACACCTAAGAAGACACAAGACAACAATTAAACTAATTGTACCTCATCACTTGGAGGAAAACACTCAAAAACATCCTAAACTAACCTAAAACTAACCCTAAAAGAGGCTGCCTAAACAAAGCCATTGACTAGTTCTTGAAAGTAGTTGCCCTTTTTGAGCATCCTAGGATGCTTTCCATGCTTGTGAGTCAACCAAAAGAGATGGAGAAAGATCAAATATCCAACAAACTACTACAACACCTCTCCAAGAAACAAAATGAAGTCACTTACCTATCTATCTTGACTAGAGAACCAACTGTGATCAAGTGAATAAGTGGACTAGTTGTGCTTAACTTGATAACTTCTTTGATTCTCTAGATCAGTGTTGACATGGGGTTGCTCCTTCTTTTTAGCTTCCAACTGAGCTAGATGCCTAATTGGGCATCCTCTTGAAATGAAAAAATTTGAACTACCTTTGCTAGCTTGTTCTTCATGGATAGTTGCTCCATCTTCTTGCTGATTGAAAAGACTTGAACCCTATGACTCACCTTAAATCATGGCTACCTCACTTTCTTTTTCTTGTTGTTGCTCATGAATCTCCTCTTTGGAAGGTGTTGGTTTAATGTCCAATCTTGAGAAAAAATCTTCCAACCCATCCCAAAATGTGTCCTCTTTAATTTCTTCCTTGCTTTTCTAAATAGAGGGATTGATTGTGTTTTCTTCATCATGAGTTAGGATTTCAAACTCAGATTTTCCTTTACAAACTAGCAGCTCACTAAGAGATCCAACCTCTTCATGTTGCTTCCAAACTTCTTCCTTGTCAACAAAACAAGGCAACTACTCAAACAAGTAGACCAATGCTTCCTCCTCATTACCATTCACTTGCTTTACACACTGCTGCTCAAACTGCTATCCTAGATGATCATGCTCATCATCCTCTTGCAACAAGTCTGATTTTTCTGATTTGGTGGCAAAAAAGTGTTGCAAATAGTTATTTCTTCATCTTCACTTGAAATATTCTCCTCTTCACCCAAATAGTCTTCATTTTCTCTCAAAATAATGGGTCCTCCTTTGAAGAGGGAGATGGTGGGAGGAAAAAAGGGTTCAGCTAATGAAGTGAGGTTAACACATTCATTACTAAGATGAATATGAGGTATTATGGACTGCTCTTGGTTATGAATTAGTTGTTGGGTTGAAGAAGCACTCCTAAAACTTGGAATATTGATTGGTTTGGATTCTACAACCTTTTCCTCTTCCTAATTTTGGATTGGTATGAAAGAAGTGGCTTTAACAAGGATTGGTATTTCAAAATTAGGATGCTTAGTCCATGAAGGCTGCCATTGTAGAGGAGTTTGAGGCTCTTTCATAGGTTCACTTTGGTTTGTAGAAAAATTTAAACTAAAATTAGGAATGCAAGGAGCTGGTTAGGTTTCATACATTTGCATTTGAGCCATCAATTGCTTCATTTGTTCTTCTTTTGCCACAATTTGCTTAGCCAAAAAATCTTCCTCATACCTCACTTGTAACTCCCTATCTTTCTAATGCAAATAAGCTTGATATGCAAGCTCTTCCTGCTGCCAACTATACTCCTACTCATTTTTAATAGCATCTAACTACATTTGAAAGTTTAACATATCTCTAATATATTTAATGCTTGTGTTGTCATCATCTTGACGCTGGCTAGGAGAATAGGCATGTTGGTTATGAGAAAAAATAGTCTTCTTGGGATTGATTATAGGCATGAGAAGGCTGCCAAGAAGGTTGAGCAGGGGTGGGATGGTGGTAAGCATAATAAGAGTGTGGATATCCTACTGTTATAGGGTTACATGGGATGAAATAAATAGCATTCTTAGTCTGATATGGCTGGTAAGAAGTTATACAAACTACTGTTTGGTAAAATGGAGGAGAAGAAACATAGTCTCCATGGTAGTTTGTCATGTCACAACATTCAAATGAGATGGAAGTTCATGAAATATTTTCTTTAAACAAGAACACATAAGTTTGATTCAAAAATTTATGCACATACCAGTAGGGTCTTTGATGATCTTTTAAGCACTTAGACTACTTAAACCAACAACTTTGAACCATAGAGTTGCCATGGTGTTGAAGTAAAACTTCCCTGAAAGGAAAGATACATTGAAAACACAGCAAAAGTGGATGATGTTAGAACCATCAAACTAGTCACATCGAGTGTGCCAAAAATTGTTATCACCAAGATTGTACCCTCTTGTTGAATGTGATTCAACAAGACCCCGTGATACAATGGGAATAGCTTCTAGGTGTGGGACCTTGTAAAACTTGAATCTAAACCTCCAGATGAAGGGTTGGTTCCCTTGATGTAGCACCTAAAACTACACTGCTCTACTACTTTTTGCTAGAAAAAAGGGAAGAAAAGACATGAAATGGAAAACTACAACTATGTGGTGATGCACCCAAACTAATTTTAGACCTATATTGCTTGTTTAGACACACTATCTTGGTCACAACTCATCCTATTATAGACACAACTCAACTTTATTCCATGTTTGAGTATCAATATTCCATAAAAAGGTCTTACATTTTACAATATTGTAAGGAAGATACAATGTTTTCACAAACAAGACTGCTTCCATGTGATGACACAATCCACAACCTACCCAAAACATGTTATTATCTGTATAAAGATGCTAGAATAAGACATGCATTCAAGGATTCAAATAATTTCAAAAGAACATTCATCAATCATTCCATTGCACACAATAAATCAAAGAAGTAGAAGGTCAAAGATGAGTTTTTATTGATCAAGAAGGTGTCTTTTTAATACAAAAATAGACTGCAAGTACTTCATGTTACCTTGAAGATGAGTTACAAGTCGAATTTTTCCCTTGCAGAGCTAGAAAAGAACTAATTTGAGTTACAATATTCATCCTTTCTGAACTAGAAAACTATGAATAACTCCCAAAAACTCTAAGCCTAATGGTCCTATCTCTCATCCCAAGCATGGGAGAGCATATAGGAAATGCACTTAATTGAAAAAACATACCTAAAACTTGGTCAACCTATTTTGGATGCCCAAGAAGAGTCCTCATTTGATTTTCCCTCTTGACATGAGTTGGTTGACCCCTTCAAGCTCCTAGGAATGTGCTACAACTATTGGTGAATGTCCTATATCCTTGGAGGGTGTTGGGACTACCCCTATATGCCCTCAAACTGCCCACAAATTGCTCCAGCTATTGTCCTTGTCAACCATTTGGTCATAATTGCTCCATAACCTCTCCTAGATGTTTGCATGATGGTTAAAACTACCTCTAGTTCTCTCAATTGTCTGTAACATGTTTATAGGACATGTGTTTCAAATGTATTTGATGTGATTGGGTCTCTTATGAGCCATTAAAAAATGACCTAGTTGCTTAGGAGTCTTGAAATTGCATTTTGTCAATGTCCCAAGTTGATTCAAATACCTGAAACAAGCTCCTCGTGACCTTGTGTTTTCATATCTACACTCTTCAAGTATTTTACTGTTACCCTTGCACTATCTTGATATGGTAGAGTTTACACATTCTTTTATTACTTCAAATGGGGTGGCAAATCTTAGAGTATTTGTGACAATCCCTCTATTGAAGTGATCTTTTCATTTATTTTCCATAGCTTTGCACATGATACTATTCTTCACATATTTTTTCAAATCACTTAAGACATTCTCATTGATCAGGAACTTTGAAGAGGTTTGGCCAACTCATAAGCCCTTTAGACAACACCACGTAGTTGTTCCTTCCTTTTACATCTTTTACTTGACTGTCAACAAAATAGTATTTCTATGACTATTATCAAGCATTGGTGTTAAAACACTATCCTTTGCACCTTTAGAAGAAATGCAAATTCTCTCAATACTTGACAAGCATTATATCCTTTCTTTACTTCTAAATACCTTTGTTGAACCCTAAATTTTAATAGTCTCAAAAGACTTATAGATCCAATAAGGAGACTAACAAAAGATCCTACCAAGGAAACTCAACAAGGATTGTTCCTCCATGATAGTCAAGATGATTGTTTTCTTTAATCCATGTCTTCAATGACATATGACTACTCTTTAATCCATGTATGCTGACTTGATTTACTTGCTCACTATCTTCATACAGTCTGCGGGCCTTTCTTAGCTTGTGGATGTCCTAAGGCTACTCCCTGACAGTCTATAAAACCATTCTCCATCTTCTTCTTTCTGTTCTTTATAATATGTTCATGACTGCTACTAATCTTCATGATATGGTTTACATTACCTTAGGTAGTCATCAATCTTTGTGACCTTGGTGATCTCTCTTCTCAAACCATTACCTTGCACCTCTATTACGTCTATAGACCTATATCCCTACAAGCATTAGATAGACCTACTATAGGTTTTTATGTTTGTTCTTTGGATGTTGGTAGAGCTCTTTCATGATTGTAACTTAGTTCCTTTGGCACTCTATGATAATCTTTTGGTTCTGTTATAGTATTTTACTTCTCTTTGATAGTCTTACATACTTTGTGCACTGTCACTTCCTATTTTTCATACCTAATAAAAAGGCTACCTTATCCTCAAAAAATGCTCCCCTAGAACTTTGAACAATTTTTCCTTCACAAATCCCTTATTGTGCATGATTACTGCTCTGCATGCTCTTGGTGTTTGGACATGTGTTCTTAAATGATTTAGACAATATTCAATGATACTATATAGGCCTTTTAACTTGACTGTCTTGAGAAGGATTTGATAGATCTCGTTAAATGACTATGCAGGTCTGTTAGACTATATAACAATCTTTTCTATGATCCTTCACACTCCTAAGATTGTACAGGGGTTCTCTTAAAAATCTTGACAAAGATCTAAGGGACATGCAGACTATTATGATAACTTAAAATGCTATGAACACTATGAATAGAGCTTCCTTAGGGTTTGCACGAGACTTTTAAGTTTTACTAGATTACTCATACCTTTGGCATATCTCATGTGCATTCAATAGTAATATTGAAGAATTTACAAGCTGTAAGACTTAACAGACCTCTATGACTACTGTCTGTACATTATTGTCATGTGCATGTTGCTCATGCTTGAATTTATTGATGATCTTTTTCCATTCATACCTTCTACCTTGGAGATCTTTGTCCTTGCCTAATGTCTCCCTAAAAACTATTTCTCTATTTTGTGTTGCACTTTTCAACTGTTATGCATGCTGCTCCTTTACATCAGCATGTTCATCTGAATAGGCTGCTGCATGGACTTTTCTTTTTCTTGATCTACTATTCATGCTCAAAGATGAGTATTCCTTCTCTTGATCTACATGTCTGACTATATTTCTTTGGTCTTCATGGTTGTTCTGCTAGTCTGAGATAATGATCTCATAACCACACTTCTTGCTTGAAACCTACAATGAAAACCTTTGAAACCCTAAGAGAAACAATGACCACGCTATAAGAAAAACTCAAGGCATGCAACCTAAACCTAAACACTAACCACGGGCTCAAACGCATCTCAACATTGAACTTTTTCAAATAAAAACTCCCTCAAAGTCCTAAAAGTATGTGAGCTTTTGGGAAGATTAAGGTTTAGTTTAAGTGTTAAAGGTTTTAAAGCACCTTTTGAAAGGTTTATGGCATTTCTCATCTTTATAATACAAGAAAACAAAAGAATTTGTTGAGTTTGGCATGTAGAGGGCCTTGTCGACCTTTTAAAGAAAATCAAAGACCTAATACAAAGACACAAGACTTAACAGTTCAAAAATGTTTGCAATAACATATTTTGCCTAGTAAACAAAATATGTTAATAGTTAGGAACAAGGAAAATCAGCAAACACAATAGATTTACACATGACATAGAGATTTACATGGAGAAATCCTTTTGGGAGAAAACTCCACCAAGAAAAGAGGCCCAAATCTATATTATCTTTCAATTAAGACTATAATACAATCACTTCCTACACTCCTTCAATATCTAATTTGGTAGTGTCTATGTACCTATGCAAACTCAACATAACTATACACTCCTCTAGCTTCTATTATATAGGAAATACAAGCCATATGTGGAGTGCATAGATTGTGGCACCCAAACTTGGGAAAATCCAATGCCATACTTGGGGAATATAACAATTAGGGTATAATTAGCCTCTTGCAGATGTCATAACCACCTTACATGAATTTAGCACTCAAGATAGCCAAATTCCAATGCTTACCTTTGGGAATTTCAACAACAGGGTGAAAACAACCTCTTACACCTCTTACAAGTTGTTAAAAAATGCTAACTAAAGATAGTGCCAAAATAGTTGATTCCTTACAACATGTAAGAGACTATCAATAGAAGATACTCTTGTTAAAGTCTAATATTTGACCCTCACAGCCCATTAGATCCTTCAAAATAATTATAAGCCTTATACAAGAGATTTCAATATAGAAAAAATACAATAATATTCATACAATAAGTGTTTGTCCAAAAGAGCTTACAATTTACATATGAACCCCTAATTATATATAGAAGGGGTGAGATGAGAAGGTAATTGAAGAGTCTAACCACCTTGCATGGACATAGAACAAGTGTGATAAAGGTGTCATGTGGACATGAGTTAGGTGTCACCAAAAAGGTAAACATGTGTCTCATCCACATGAGGTGAGAAAAAAAGGTAAAAATCCCAAAGTTGGACTTAATTAGTGTGAATAGGACTCACCTAGATAGGCTAAAATCTAACTAGTTGTTTAATGTCTTTATTTACACTAACACCCCCCTTAAGTGCAACTTAAGGAAAATAAATGCAATGATGATGGGTCATGTTGACTTTTTCCCAGACTGGATGCTTATTCCCAGATTTCCCTACAAGGTAGCCATCAGTGATCAACAGGATCTCTGGGCCAGGGGGCCAACAGTGTAGGAGATAGACTCTATATTTTATCTCCTCTTCTTCTTCAGGCTCTGCAAGACCTAGGGGGGTATTCCCTATTCAACATCCATGAGGATATGCATACAAGGCTGGGATGCTGACAGAAAGCAGATAGTCCTCTTGTAAGTAGACCAAAACTGAAAGATAAGAACAAAGGGGCTAGCTTTGGGCCTATTAGCAGTTGTAGACAGAGGACTGAGGATCCTAAACTAATTCTAATGTCCTAATGTTGGTTTTAGATTTTGCTTTGGAGTTTAAGTGTGGATGCAAAGCTGGATATGGTTATAACACAAAACAAAGCATGATTGGTGCCTATCCAGGGCCTGGAGTCAGTAGACATACACCTATGAATGATCAGCATGAACAGCTAAAACTGGATTTCAAGGGGACATATGTGATACCTGCCTTACAGGTATCTCCCAATACAGAGTGTTAGGTTATCTCTACTTATGGTATCCCTACTGCAGTATACCCTTCCCAATGTTCAACCTGAAAACAGTTTAATCTACCCCTTGAGCAGAAGTTAAAAGATCAGACATTCAACATAGGAATTCTATGCTCTAGAATCTAAACATTACCCAAATATCCAGATTCAGAAGAAGAATACATGCAATACTGGAGACAGAATTAACACAACACATGCCAAACAGCATTTCTCATATAAGTTTAATCATGAAATCAGTGGGTTCATGCCAAAAACAAACAACAAGAGATACATAAACTCACAGGTAAGCTGCACAGAGCAACCAGATCAGCTTGTTATGCATTACAGAGCCAAAATCATCCACTTTCAACAACCACAAATGAACAACACAACCTGCTTATAACAGCCAGGTAGGTGCTCAGCAATTAATTACAATGTTGACCAAAATCTCGCCAGATACACGGTATCATGAAAATGGCGCTCAAACACAACCAGATTGGCGCCCAAACTTGAATGCAGCAGGTAGGGGAGGAGACAGGAAGATTTCTCGAGCCCTGCGCCATCATCCGCTGATTGACACCTTCAGTCGGGTACCAGATCGACCCACGCCATCGCCCATACCTCTGCAACCTTCGCCATTAATGGCGCACCAACCCGCGGCCTCAGGAAGAACATCATACAGACTATCGCAAGCATTTCCCGCCGAGATTCATCATCATGATATTTGAAAATGTAGGATAACAATATCCCACATGCACCCCGCGATGACCTCAATAACACTTTATATACTAGGTCATGAGCATATATCATGTCGGTGCTTTTGCTCCTGACGACATTAGTATATAACCTCATCATCATCATCCCTCAGCAGCATGATATCCTATTGTTCGAAATATCACCCTGACGTCATCATGATATTTGAAATATAACCTGCATGATAATCGGCACAACCTGATCCATCGGAGGAACATCCTCCTGCTGAGCTTATACCAAAAATCTGGCCGATGATCATCCTGATGACGTCATCATCATATCTGCCTACTGCACACCTCCTCATATCCGGATGACGTCATCATCATGTTTGCAAATATCAGGAGGTCTCTTCAAGATGATCAGTGTTAGAAATATGACCCCCGCGGGACCTTGATGACGTCATCATCATATTAACATCATCATGATATTCGGAAGACAACCGGATATTTGGAAATATCCTCCTGATGTTCAAATATCAGGTTGCACTGTAGCTCCTCTATAAGATCGGGGCGATAACTGAATATGATGATGCTGCTTGAAAAGATCACCCCCAGTAGATAATGCGCGAAGCTAGCAGGCGGATATCTCCTTAATATTAGCATCATCATGATGCTCGAACAAACAAACATATATCCGGGTGATATGAAAATATCACCCCCTCCTTTGGAATATCATGATGCAGATAGGCAGAGAAAAAGATATCACCCTGAGATAAGGATGACGTCAGCATCATCAGGATGAAGAAACAACGAACAAGAAGTGATACAACATCATCAGGATGATATTGACTAAGATCATCCTGACGTTCAAAATATGATGACCCTAGTGAATATCGGGTCGCACTTAGAACTCTTTAGCAACATCATCAGGATGATCATAACCAAGACCACCCGATGATAAAAATCACCCCGGTGAAATATCATGAAGGCAGAAAATATGATGACCTCCGCAAGCAGCAGGATGAAAACTGGAAATATCATGATGATGACGACCCTTAAGAAAAATCAAGTTGTGTCGAGCACTTAGAGAATAACCCCTTCAGGATACCGGGGCAACATCATCATGTTTGAGCAAGGTGATAAATGAAAGATCACCGGATACTTTGAAAAATCACCCTCGCAAGCAGATGAGGGCGCACTGTAGCTCATCAGTATCATCAGGATAATAAGCAAACATCACCCGACAGTTGAAATATGATGATGACGTTGAAAAACAAGTCAACGAGGAACATGATGATGCAGATCATCATCGAAGACAAGATGATGATGATGACCTCCTCCTCAGGAAAACATGATGCTGCAGTTGAAAAATGCTGAGGAGGTCCAACACTTAGAAAAAATGGGCAAGAAGATAAAGGCTTCAAATGAAGAAACCTCCTGATCATGACAAATCAACCCCTAGTCAAAATGAGTGTCAACAGTGGCTCCGAATGGGGACGTGCAGGTGAAAACCTGCAGCGAGAACCAGATCTCCGGGCAGACCTGACAAAAAGCCAAAAAACGTGAGCTGTACAAGGCATTTACACTACATACATATTTTACAAATGTGCACAGCAACCAGTCATTATGCAAAATAGAACTTAAGGAATTGGCCATGCACAGGCAATTCCAGAATTTCACCATCTAGGGCCTGGAGGAAATAAGAATCCTCCCCATGAGTATTGCAAACCTGATATGGGCCCATCCATAAGGGTTGAAACTTACCATGTTTACCCTTTTCCTGATCTTTAGCATTCCAAATGAGCACCAGATCATTTACTTGAAACTTCCTTTTTGTAGCTCTCCTGTCAAACTGATATTTCACCCCTTGTTGTCTTTTGAGATTGATCTGGTGGGCTCTCCTTCTGTCTTCATCCAATGCAACCAGCTGATTCACTCTTTCTGTCATGGGATCTTCAATCTCCTCACCATACTCTTGAATGAATCTGTAAACTGGTAGGAGATTGTTTATGGGCAGTCTAGCTGATGCACCATATACTAGCTCAAAAGGTGACTTCCCAATAGCCTTTTTCACAGTCACTCTGTCAGCCCATACTGCTAAATTCAACTTTGAGTCCCAAGCTCTCTTGTTCTTGTCCAGTATCCTCTTGACAATTTTCATGATGCTCCTATTGCTTGATTCTTCTTGACCATTTCCTTGTGGGTGATATGGTGATGTATATGACAGGCTTATCCCATACCTGTTGCAAAAATCAACAAACTCACCTGATCTGAAGCACATAGCATTATCAGTGATTATTTTAGATGGTACTCCAAACCTGATGATGATGTTCTCTAGTATGAAATCTGTCACCACCTTACTTGTAGCTCTTTTAGTTGGAATGGCCTCAATCCATTTGGTAAAGTAGTCAGTTGCCACCAAAATCCAACTGTGTCCCCCACTTGATTTGTCTGCAATTTCCCCTATAAAATCAATTCCCCATTGCTGGAATGGAGCATCCACAGGTGCAGTTCTGAGGGGTAAAGCACCATGATATTTCAGCTTTCCTGAGAATCTCTGGCAAGGGTCACACTTCCTTACTAACTTTTGTGCATCTGAAAAGAGAGTGGGCCACCAATATCCTGCCCTGAGAATTTTATGAGCTGTTGTTTGGGCAGTATAATGGCCACCACATAATCCTTTATGCATGTCAATCAAAATATTGTTAGCCATGTTCTTATCCACACATCTCAGCAGCACACCATCAGGATTTTTCCAGTACAGCTCACCTTGAACAATGACATACCTGATTGCATGTAGCTTTAGAGTCCTCTTTTGACAGTCACTGAAATGGGAAGGACAATTCAGATTTTGCAAGTAATAGATAATATCCTTGTACCATTCAGATCCTGATGCACTTACATTCTCATCTTGGACTGCATTAACTTGGCATGCTTCCAAGTTTGACTGTGCCAACATCTTGGCTAGTCCTTGTCCCCTTATCAACTTAGTAACTTGTATGTCTATGTTGAATTCCTGCAGTTTGTTTATCCATCTGCACCTTCTTCCAGTCACCTCCTGCTGAGTGAATATGTCTTTGACTGCAGCATGAGGTACATATGCAATTATATGTGACCCTACCAAGTATGGTCTGAAACTTTTAATGGCTCTAACAAGTGCATATGCCTGCTTTTCCATAATATCATACTTCAATTCAGAGGCCTGCAGGGACATACTGAAGAAGGCGATGGGCTGTTCAAAACCATCTTCATTTTTCTGTAACAAACATGCAGCTACAGTATGAAAGGAAGCAAATGAGAACACCTGGAATGGCCTAGAAAAATCAGGAGATTTAAGAACAGGGGCCATCTTTATTGCCTCTTTGATATTCTGAAATGATTCTGTTGCTTCCCTTTCCCAGTTGACAGTTGCATCCTTCTTCATCATCTTGGAAATGTTCCTTGTGATCTCTGCAAAGTTGGGAACAAATCTTCTGACAAAGTTTACCTGTCCAAAGAAGGACTGAACTCCTTTCACAGTTTTTGGCATTTGGATCCTGTCAATGGCTGCCACTCTCTCTGGATCTATCCTGACTCCATCCTTGGAAACAATATGTCCCAGAAGCTTTCCTTCAACTACTCCAAAGGCACACTTCTTTGGGTTTAGAGAAATACCATATTCTAGTGCTCTTATAAAAATCTGCTCCAGATGCAAACAGTGCTGCTCTTCCTTCTTTGAGTAGGCAGTCAAGTCATCCTGATATACTGCCAGGATTGAATCAATTAGCCCTGCAAAAGCAACATCCATTGCTCTTTGAAATGTAGCACCTGCATTTGTTAGTCCAAATGGCATTCTAACATACACATACGTTCCCCATGGAGTGGTAAAGGCAGTCTTATATTGTTCTGATTCCTTTACCTTTACCTGATTATATCCTGAAAATCCATCCATCATGGATAGGAGTTCACAACCAGTCACTTTCTGCAACATAGCTTCCATATTAGGCAGTGGATAGTTATCCTTCAAAGAGGATACATTCAAGTTCCTGAAATCAACACACAACCTAATATCACCATTCTTTTTCCTGACTGGGACGAGGTTAGACACCCAAGTTGAATGTCTGATGGGCACAATTATTCCAGCATCCCTGAGCCTTTTGAGTTCTTCCTGCATCTTGGGAGCTAAGGTAGGATTTATAGGCCTTTGCCTCTGTCTAAATGGCTTAGCTTCAGGCTTCAGTGGGATCTCATGCTGGAATAAGTCTTCTCTATAAGCTTTTAGGTCCTCATATGACCAAGCAAAAACATGTTTATACCTTTTTAGCAATGCAATCAGCATACTTCTTATGTGTGGTTTGAGCTGTTTGCCAATATATACCTTCTGAGGGGCCTGAGATGTCCCCAAATTTATTTCTTCTAAATCCTCCTTATTTGTGGGGGATGTCCTTGTGACCATTTTGTCTCTACTGTCAAAGGCTCTTTCCAAAGCCACTAACCCTCTAGGGATCTTGTTAGTCTTCAACTGGATGATCTCTTTTCCCACAAGGGTCTCTTTTCCATTTACAGTCTCTACAAAAGCTTGGAAATCAATCTGTTGATTCTCATACTCATCTATGCAGTGCAAAAATTTCAGCAAATCCCTATCATCATTAAAAACTTGCCAACTGCATATGTTTTCTGGTATGGCAGGCCTAATTTTAACTTCTATATCTGTGACACCTGACAGAGTGATGTCATCTGGCCTTATTGCAATATTAGCTAAGAAATCAGCCATAACATTTTTTGACCTTTCTACCCAGCCAATTGAAAATGCATCAAAAAGTTCAATAGTATCCCAAACAGCATGCTTGTATTGCTTCAGTCTTTTATTCTTTGCAGCATACTTATTTCTGATTTGGGATACAATCAGCTCAGAGTCTCCAAATACTCTTAACATTTTAATTCCATGTTTGAGAGCAATATTCAGGCCTAAAAGTAAAGCCTCATATTCTGCAATATTGTTTGTGCAATCAAACCTCAGCAAGAAAGAGGATTTGAGGAGCTTACCAGTTGGAGACAGGAAAACAACTCCAGCTCCAGAGCCTTCTTTGGCACAAGCTCCATCAAAAAACATGGTCCATAACCCTTGCTGATCTAGCTCTCCAACACAGGCATTTTTCTTTTTGTCTTGTGCATCATCTGAGACAACCTTGAAGTTATCACAGTCAGTGTCTACAAAGCACACCTGTTCATTTGCTTCTTGGTCTTCCACTGTCTCTGATGATCTTTGCTCTCTAATTAGCTTGACATCCCTGCCATTCATTGGAATCATGGCATATGATAGGTCCAGCTGCATACTTCCACCAATTAGTGCTGCCCATCTTCTTGACAGCAGCATACCATACTGTGGCTTGATGTCAACCACTGTTATATTCATTTTGTATCTTTTTTCAGGAAATGCTGCCAGCTTGAAATCTACATCCTTCATGATTCCAATAACTGGTACCTCTCTGGCATCCATAGCATAACATTTCCCACATGCCTTGTCAATCTTTAATCCAGTTTGTTGCATGATAGCCAAAGGCATGACATTTGTAGATGCTCCAGAGTCAAGCATACAATTTCTAATTATTTTACCATTTATAACCAGGGAAACATAAAATGGTTCCACCTGTGAAGGACACTTTGTCATGGTCATTCCTAAATATACTTCAGGAGTCTCATCTTCTTCATTACACATGACCTGTTTCTCACCCTGGGTCTGATCATTTTGCTTAGCTTGAAAAGGTACCCCTGAGATTAGGGATATTGTCCTATTCTTGATCTCTTCCACCTTCATGAGTTCCATAAGTGGAACAGAGACCTTTACCTGAGAGAGGATCTGGGCTATATTAAATGGAGCACAGTTTTGTGCAACAGTTGTAGCTTGCTCCACAATCTTGCTCTTATCCTGAGCTGATTTAGCTTTCATTTTCATAGTTCCCTGATCATCATTCTTGTCTTGGGAACCTCTACTTTGATCTTCTGCCTGAGGGATCTTGTTTTCTGGTCCTTGAAATTCAGGACCTGCTCTGTATCTAAAGTTCTGTTTATTACTTACCCACTGCCTTTTTTGTGGTTCAGTTCCTTTATGACCATGCACCAGCTGACCTGCAGAAATATCCTCTGGCTGATGTGAGCTGCCAACGTGATTTCTACCTCTGAGATTGTAGTTGCTCTTAACCTGAGCAACTGCTGCAGCTGTGAAGGCTCTAATCTCCTCATCAGAAGGTCGTTGTAGGTTACTCAGAAAATTGTGTGAGTTCTGAGCATACACATAATTATCTTCATCATCTTCATCATATGGGGACTGTTGGCAGGCCTGAACTTGATGATCTGTATTGTCATCAGCATCATAAAGAGTATATCCGTTGCCTATAGACATCATGTTAACATCATCATCCTGCACATGATGTGGCTCATTGCACTCATTACAAGATGTAGCATTATCATACAAAGATTGGGCAATCATGCACTGTGACTGTGAATGTGGCATCTGACAGATTATACACCACGGAGCATCATCAGCAATATTTATAGTTTTCTTCAGGGGATCAGGAGTTTCCTTGGCATGTTGAGCCCTCTGACTTGTGTTGTTACGTGGATATACAGGCTTACCATCATGCCAATTGGTGTTATAAGGCATATCATGTAATGATGGCCTCTTTTCCTGTCTTTGATAGACTTGTCTATCAGGACCCATCCCTTTTTCACTTCTAGCTAATCTATAGCTCAGGTCCTTAACAACATTTGCCAGTTTGTCTATCTTATCTTCAGGAGCAGATGTACTACCTTGAGTGTTCTGAGGCTTATTTGGATTCTGCAGAATTTTTACATCATCCCTTCTATTTGTCTTGCCTGATGCTTTCCTATTGTTTTCAATATTTACTGCAATCCTGAAAGCATCCCTGAGGGTGGCAGGACCTTTATCTCTCAGTCCATATGCAATCTTTGCATCAAAGGCATTGATGTACAAAATTATGCACATTGGTTCATTTGGCCTCATATGATGTGGCAATTTGTTCAACACTTTAGTAAATCTTGCATTAAAGTCTGCAACCTGCTCATTTGACCCTTTGGTGATGCTGGTGAACTCATTTACAAAGAAGCTAGGGTCAGTTTTATCACCATATTGCTCCTTGAATATCCTCTTAAAATCATCCCATGATGAAATACTCCGGTCAGGGAGATTCCTGTACCATTCTCTTGCCTCATCTATTAAGGATTGCATGAATGACTTCATGAAAACATCCTCATGCTCAACCTCAAAATTATCCATGACATTTTGAAAGGCCTTTAGATGATCTTCTCCTGACACTGTGTTGTTTCCTGAAAACTTAGGCACTTGCAACCTCAGATGCTTATCAATAGGGTTAGGATACCCAGGAATACCATCAAACACCAGCTGTCTGAATCTGTCCAACTGCATGGGCTGTCTGTTTGGCTGATTAACATTAACATTTCTATTTGCATTTTGGTTTCCTGCATTGTTCAGTGGTATCCTAGCATCATTCACATATTGTCTGTCATCATGATGCTGATGTTGCATTTCATATCTTTGCTGATGTCTTTGCATATTTGCATTCTCTAGAGTAGGAACTGAATTATTCTGGGCAGTTCTCAAGGCTTGCACTTTCTGCTGTATATCATCTCTGATTTTCATGGCTTGTAGGTATTCTAGTTCTGCTCTTAGGCTTTTGATTTCTTCAGCTAGCTGTTCATCCTTAGGTCTGGAGGTAGATGGTCTCATGCCATTCTGGTCATCATCCTCATCATCCCTCAGAGACTCTGCCTCTTCAAACCTTTCACTTGGGTCTAGAAAGGGGCGTTCTTGGAACACCTCTGACCTCATTCTGATACTACCACCCTGTTGCCTCTCATATGCACCTTGGATATCTGCTTCTGCACTTGAAAAATAAGGAGCATGCTGTCCTGATGGCCTAGGGTTATCTTGTACCTCATCACTTTTTCTGGGGGAGCTCTCATGACTAGCTGAGACAGTTCCCTTTCTTCTATACATCATTCTTTTTGTTAATGGTAACTCTTCAAATAAAGGAGTTTGTTGGGATCTTCTCCCCTGCATATAATTTTACTTTGACCGGTTGGGAGATTACTTCGGAGTCGCCACCTATTTCTAGGAATTGTTTTCTTCTGAAAACCAGGGTTCTTCCACAAGGTTCCCCAGGGTGTTTTCTTCTGTTGCTGACTCAGATGGGTCACATATATATCACTGGAGATGATTAGATAGCACTTTTACTCCTCATTCCCCAGCAGAGTCGCCAATTTCTGTTGACTTTTTCCCAGACTGGATGCTTATTCCCAGATTTCCCTACAAGGTAGCCATCAGTGATCAACAGGATCTCTGGGCCAGGGGGCCAACAGTGTAGGAGATAGACTCTATATTTTATCTCCTCTTCTTCTTTAGGCTCTGCAAGACCTAGGGGGGTATTCCCTATTCAACATCCATGAGGATATGCATACAAGGCTGGGATGCTGACAGAAAGCAGATAGTCCTCTTGTAAGTAGACCAAAACTAAAAGATAAGAACAAAGGGGCTAGCTTTGGGCCTATTAGCAGTTGTAGACAGAGGACTGAGGATCCTAAACTAATTCTAATGTCCTAATGTTGGTTTTAGATTTTGCTTTGGAGTTTAAGTGTGGATGCAAAGCTGGATATGGTTATAACACAAAACAAAGCATGATTGGTGCCTATCCAGGGCCTGGAGTCAGTAGACATACACCTGTGAATGATCAGCATGAACAGCTAAAACTGGATTTCAAGGGGACATATGTGATACCTGCCTTACAGGTATCTCCCAATACAGAGTGTTAGGTTATCTCTACTTATGGTATCCCTACTGCAGTATACCCTTCCCAATGTTCAACCTGAAAACAGTTTAATCTACCCCTTGAGCAGAAGTTAAAAGATCAGACATTCAACATAGGAATTCTATGCTCTAGAATCTAAACATTACCCAAATATCCAGATTCAGAAGAAGAATACATGCAATACTAGAGACAGAATTAACACAACACATGCCAAACAGCATTTCTCATATAAGTTTAATCATGAAATCAGTGGGTTCATGCCAAAAACAAACAACAAGAGATACATAAACTCACAGGTAAGCTGCACAGAGCAACCAGATCAGCTTGTTATGCATTACAGAGCCAAAATCATCCACTTTCAACAACCACAAATGAACAACACAACTTGCTTATAACAGCCAGGTAGGTGCTCAGCAATTAATTACAATGTTGACCAAAATCTCGCCAGATACACGGTATCATGAAAATGGCGCTCAAACACAACCAGATTGGCGCCCAAACTTGAATGCAGCAGGTAGGGGAGGAGACAGGAAGATTTCTCGAGCCCTGCGCCATCATCCGCTGATTGACACCTTCAGTCGGGTACCAGATCGACCCACGCCATCGCCCATACCTCTGCAACCTTCGCCATTAATGGCGCACCAACCCGCGGCCTCGGGAAGAACATCATACAGACTATCGCAAGCATTTCCCGCCGAGATTCATCATCATGATATTTGAAAATGTAGGATAACAATATCCCACATGCACCCCGCGATGACCTCAATAACACTTTATATACTAGGTCATGAGCATATATCATGTCGGTGCTTTTTCTCCTGACGACATTAGTATATAACCTCATCATCATCATCCCTCAGCAGCATGATATCCTATTGTTCGAAATATCACCCTGACGTCATCATGATATTTGAAATATAACCTGCATGATAATCGGCACAACCTGATCCATCGGAGGAACATCCTCCTGCTGAGCTTATACCAAAAATCTGGCCGATGATCATCCTGATGACGTCATCATCATATCTGCCTACTGCACACCTCCTCATATCCGGATGACGTCATCATCATGTTTGCAAATATCAGGAGGTCTCTTCAAGATGATCAGTGTTAGAAATATGACCCCCGCGGGACCTTGATGATGTCATCATCATATTAACATCATCATGATATTCGGAAGACAACCGGATATTTGGAAATATCCTCCTGATGTTCAAATATCAGGTTGCACTGTAGCTCCTCTATAAGATCGGGGCGATAACTGAATATGATGATGCTGCTTGAAAAGATCACCCCCAGTAGATAATGCGCGAAGCTAGCAGGCGGATATCTCCTTAATATTAGCATCATCATGATGCTCGAACAAACAAACATATATCCGGGTGATATGAAAATATCACCCCCTCCTTCGGAATATCATGATGCAGATAGGCAGAGAAAAAGATATCACCCTGAGATAAGGATGACGTCAGCATCATCAGGATGAAGAAACAACGAACAAGAAGTGATACAACATCATCAGGATGATATTGACTAAGATCATCCTGACGTTCAAAATATGATGACCCTAGTGAAGATCGGGTCGCACTTAGAACTCTTCAGCAACATCATCAGGATGATCATAACCAAGACCACCCGATGATAAAAATCACCCCGGCGAAATATCATGAAGGCAGAAAATATGATGACCTCCGCAAGCAGCAGGATGAAAACTGGAAATATCATGATGATGACGACCCTTAAGAAAAATCAAGTTGTGTCGAGCACTTAGAGAATAACCCCTTCAGGATACCGGGGCAACATCATCATGTTTGAGCAAGGTGATAAATGAAAGATCACCGGATACTTTGAAAAATCACCCTCGCAAGCAGATGAGGGCGCACTGTAGCTCATCAGTATCATCAGGATAATAAGCAAACATCACCCGACAGTTGAAATATGATGATGACGTTGAAAAACAAGTCGACGAGGAACATGATGATGCAGATCATCATCGAAGACAAGATGATGATGATGACCTCCTCCTCAGGAAAACATGATGCTGCAGTTGAAAAATGCTGAGGAGGTCCAACACTTAGAAAAAATGGGCAAGAAGATAAAGGCTTCAAATGAAGAAACCTCCTGATCATGACAAATCAACCCCTGGTCAAAATGAGTGTCAACAGGTCACAGCTACTAGGTCATGTTACACACCCATGTACAAATAATTTTCTCACAAATGGAGTAAATGAGAAAACCTAGTGGGAAATAAAATGTAAGGAAGCTAATGTAGCAAAACAACTTCCTACACTAATCTTGAGGGGAGGGATATGAAGAACATTTTAGATCTTTACAATAGTTACAAAATAAACACAAATAGCAATCATACCACAACATAGTAATTACGTTAGGAAACCCTTTTGGGAGGAAAAACCCACACTCCAAAGCTACACAATATATTATTCAGAAATCAAGAAGACTATAATATAATTTAAGAGAAAGATTTCACAAGAGTATAACCAACTAGAGATCTAGAGGCAACTCAACATCTATAAGACTATTACACACAGCCTCCATCTAAAGCTCCTAATATATAGGACATACAATACAATAAACCATCAATGGTTGTTACATCCCAATTTCTGACTTGCTTTACTTTTACTTTTTACTTGGGCATAAGTAAATTTTTTGTGATGTTATAGACTTACGACAGCATATGACATGGAATTATATTGAATATCATTAATGAAATCATGGAAATGATTATGTTATTGTCAATTTAATATCTATATGATGAGATTCGATTTACTAGTTGAATTTATTGAATAATGATGCACTGATTACATATTGTTTGATGACAAGTGAAAACAGGATTACAGGTTATCGACTCTCAGAGAAGAGAGAGAGTATCTTTCGAGAAGAGAGATATAGACCTTGGAATATGGGTGGTCTATTTGCCAAACGAGTTTAGTGTTAAATGATAATGTGAACCAATGAGTTGTATGAGGTAAGTCTTGTCTTGCTTAGTTACTTTCGAATCTAATCGACAAGTAGTTGATATCTTGTTTATCATCTAGTCAAGTCGATGGTGAGTCGACATAGTCGTTTGCGAAGTAAACAACGTCATAGCCGTAAAACAGTTGCGTTATTCTTCTTGAGTCACTTGAGGTTTTATTGTCACCTCTTAAACATCAAGACATTCCCATCAAGTTAGATGACGCTAATATTGTCGACGTTTAACGTCAACAGATGAACTCGTCAAGTCGACGTGATTTTAATGAAGAATTGTGATGGGGAGGTAAACTTGACCCATTCACATTATCCGTAAGCTTTGGTGATCAATTTATATGGTCGTCAAATTAATGATAACCACCTTCTCTATTACCATGTCTATCTATTATGTTCTTGCGAAATCGAAGAGGGAATCTTTAAACATTTTTAGAGGCAATTACTACCCACACTTTCTTCATAAGAAATGCATGTCTTTCATTGAGGAGAAGTCCACGATTTGTGGGCACTTATTTTAACCAACTCTGAGTGGACGAGAGTGGTTAGGAGTGAATCTAAGTCGTTATTTAATGAGTTAGTCATGTTCATTATGACATGAATTGGTGCTTCTAAAACAACAAACACCTCTCAATTCATTAGATGATCCTTGTGCTTTTAATGGCACACTGCTCACTACCTTGTAGGATGTTATTTCTTTTATAGGTAAGTGGTTATCTAGATTATGGGAGTCTGAGATTAGGGACTCCGTTGTTGTAAAGGCAAGCAAATAATTGAGTGGGAACGGAGAGTCCTCGCTATTTAAGGTAGTTGTTTTCAACACACTAAGGTGGATGCCACGACCTAGAGGATTAAGTTCCATCAGTTTGAGTGGATCTTCATTACCACAAATCCCTCAAGCATGCAGGTGGAAACTGAGAGTTTATGTCGGCATGTATTTAGAGGTAACCGCAGCCTTAAGGAGGGCATTTTTGGTAACAAACCAGTAGTGGAGTCGTAAATGGTGGGGAGTGGTGCTTCTAAACTACCAACATTCCTCAACTCATTGGAAAATTCTTGTGCTATTAATGACATTTTGCTTGCTACCATGTGGGGCGTGATTACTATTTTAGGAAGTAGTTATTTTGGATGTGAAAGAAAAATGGGGGAGTCCTCACGTTGGAGAGTATGGGTAGATGGTCTGGAGTGGAGACACGGAGGTAGGGCCGTCATGCTCAACTCTGTAAGGGAGAGACTCATATAGAGGCTCGGTGAAGTCACATAGAAAACAGGGCTTAATAGAAAGTGTCGACAGTCTTTTTTGAGGGGGCATATAGAACTCAGGAGGGGTTTTCCATGCGAGAAAAAGTCTCTAAACTCGTCAGTGTTCTACCTACGTTTTCCAAGAACCCCTTGTGGGTGTAATTCCACCGTAATTGCAAAGCAATAAGACTAATATACGAAGATATACGTGGGGAAATGTTTTGAAGGGAGTTTATCTTGTTGCAGAGGGGTCATGTACTATGGCTCAGTCTTCATCTCTTAAGATCACTGCTAGAGCCAAATGAATGTTTGGTAAAGAAAGAAACATTTAGATATATTTATATGTAGTGTTTGAGAGGAATCTAGGGGTCCGTAGTTTGGAAGTGACTGATATCTATTCATGAGGAGCATTCATGGGAGTAGAAGAGCGCTTGGATAGTCTGTCAGCGAGCTTTGGAGTTTATTAACAGTTGAAAACTGTGTAAAGCTGTCTTCATGAAAAATGAGAGCTCTTCGTGGACGAGCACTGACTGTCAAGGATCCTCTATAGTTAACTTTTCAGGTTCTTTTCACTTATGAAGTCTTTTATTACTTTTATGAGATGCATGTTTTCTTTTATTAATTATTGAACCAGTTTTAAGTCGATGCTTGTTCTCTGTGAGGCCGACATATTCAGATGATAAAATGGCCGAAACTTTAATGTTTAGAATATTGATGTAGCTTAGAATAATTAATCTTCACAGTATTTAGAGTCGTGATAATTCTGTAGCAGAAGTTTTGACTGAAGTGCACGCGAATAATACAAACTTACACAAGTCTTAGGGTTCTTTGATTATTGAACTCTTATGTTCTTGTAAGCCACGAGTCTAATATACTTGTTGGGCGATAGAGTTTTCCTGTTATTTGGTGAAATCATATTGTTAGTAATGCCGAACAGCTAGTGGAATTTATATTATAGTCTTTGAGTTCAAGAGGAAACAACTCTGACAATAAACATAGGTTGACAATAGTATAAACTAGTCTTTTTGCATTATTTGATATCAAGCCAATTCAAAGACAATATTTAAACTTATATGGAACCACAAGGATAGTTATATATATGATTTCAATGAAAAGGGAGAATAACTTCATTATAAAGGATTGGACAACCTCTTAGTGGTTAAAACCTTGGAATCTTCTTTCTAGTCGAGAGTGGTGAAACCTAGAAATGTCCTTATAGTCAGAATAAGAGCTAGGGGTTAATCCACTTGGCATTTCAAATGATTACTTTATGGGAATCTATGATGTAATTCCATTATGATGGTATAGGAGGATAAAACCTAAAAATTTGGTTTGATAGGGATATTTTGTATACTAAACTTTTGTGATCACCAAATGATCAACAAGGAAAAAGGGCTAGTACTCTATATATGGATGTTTATTCTTACTTGGCAGAGAAGAACTTGCAAGTCTTGAGAAGTCTTGAAAATAGTATTCTCTTGTACTTTTAATGCCATTAGGAGAATATTTTACTCCAGGGATGTTCAAAGAGAATGGATTTTCCCTACATCAATTTAGAATAAAAACACTCATTTATGTTTGACTCTATTTAGTTCAATATGAAAAAGGAGAAGAACTTTAAACATGATTTCAATGGATGACAAAGGGGGTTAGACTATCAACCAATTAGAATCAAACTAAACTTGGGAGACTCTTAGACATGGAGTCGAATTGTTTGACGTTATTGATATTGAGGATACCTCTTATAATTTAAAGTAGATTTGTTTAGAAGTTTGAAACAACCTTTAAGTCGAAAGAAGACTGAAGGAAATTTGTTATTTAACAAAAACTATTCTTTCTAGAATTGATTGTTTGATATTCCATTTTCATGGAAAAGGAAAGACAAACCCTAGGTTAACCTAGTAGAGTAATATTATTTTAAAATACCTTTATGGCTACTTTATGAATCGATGATAAAGGGGTAAGAACCCTAATTTTGTTCATTTATTTTTGGTGTATAAACCTATTTGATTGTTTCCAATTCGACTTAAGTTTTAAGTGTCGATAGGTTATGGATCTTAGATGATGCAAGGATGCAAGGAGATACCCAAGTGTAGAAAGTCATTTCTTAAGATCTTTGGAACAATGATGGTGTCTTGAGAATCTATCGAAGTCAAGAAGACTAGATTGGAGTTATATAAAACTCTTTAGTTAAACCTTAACTTGATCCAAATGTGGTATTTATATATGTACAATCGGTGGGATCATTAAATAAATCATGATTAAAGGGACGAGTACCCTAACTATTTATAATTATTCTTACATGCAAGAAGGGAATTAGATTCCTAGACTATAATGCTTAACCTGGGTAAGGTTATCATCTTAGTCGTAATTAATCTAACTATATTTATTATGAGACATAAGTCATGGACCTCAGGTATTGCAATGATGCAATGAGAGTCCTTGGAAGAAAGACAAAAGAAAAAGTCTATGGATTTTAGACAGTGAAAGAAAACATGTATTGGGTCGGGAAGACTAGATTGATGAAAACATCATGACTTCTTAAGTTAAACGTAGTTGACCAAGTCAAACTGTAGGAATATGATAGTATCCAAGTTGAGTTGGGGTGGGTGAACATTACGACAATGTTCATTGTGAACGTCAATTTATATTGAAACTATGGCCATAGTAATGCATGTCTCTGCATGCATTGTCGGTTCACTGTATCTAGATTGCACATCCTATCAGGAATCATACTTAGCTAGAGGATATCTAGGGCTGTATGATAGATAGAGTTGTGTAAGATACAACACTATGTACTCAGAAAGGCAAATTACCACGGGTCACCTTGGTCTATACTTCTCATGAAGGGAAGGGCCACTTCCGGTCAGGAAGGAGTGTGGGAGACCGACGGTCTGTGGTTGGAGGTAAATCACTGGAAAGATACTCTCTCTCTAGCAGAAGACATGCCGAGGCTTGTGATAAAGATGTCAGATTTCTGGATGCAGTATATTTCTGAGACTTGTGTTTATTGAGACTAAGTAAAACATTATCTGATTCAGGTATTTATAATTGATTTATTTTTGTAAACATTGTACTTGAGAAAGAGAATATGGTTTATTGAATTTGTAATGAGATATCTTGTAATTGTAGTTACTCGACTATATGTTGAATAAAAGAAAAATTTTCTCTATCTCATTTTTACCTTGTAATTTACTTTATGATGAATTCTTGGTTTTTACTATGTTTTTAGAACGTGGATGTTAGAATGGTAATTTAAAAACCATGAGCCAAAACCACCCAAAAGTGGCATACAAATTATCTCCAATAAAAGATGCCTTTTGATGTGCCAAATCACACACTAGAACATGTGCAACTCTGTTGATAACTGAGAGGGGGGGTGAATCAATTATCCTAATTGTTTCTTCTTTTGAACTTTCTTATTAATCAATGCAGCTTTGAATCAAACGAACAAACATTACCATGAAATGAGAAACACATGACACAGTATTTTCAACATGGAAACCCTATTAAGGGAGAAAACCACGGGGTGATTAACCCAAAGATTATTCTCTGTTAGAAGAATAAGTAGTTACAAAAATGGCACTTGCCAATTAGGGCTCACTGCCCAAGCACACTGCTCACAAAGAGGTACACTGCCTACAAGGAGACACACTACCTACAAAAGAAAGTTATACAATACTTGAACTGATTGGAAGCACCCACATATGCTGGAGTTCAGTTCTAGTTAGGCTCAGTACACTGATCTGCTGCACTTCATCTTTTTCCTTCTCTTTATTCTGCTTTCCTTTCACATACCAGATCTTTCTTACTGCTTCTGCTCTGCTCTTCACTTCTTCACATATATCATCTTCGCAACAACAACTCTCACAACTAAATCCATCATGCATATATATCCGCACAAGTAATTTCATCACCTTTCTAGTTGGCATCCGGAACAGTCTATTTTCTCACAAACTCTGTTCTGTCGGCTAAATCCTTGCACATCAAGTAATGCGGATCAAGCATATACTTGTAGATATCATTAATCATGTCGGCCAAACATGATTCATGCCTTCACAACCTTTACCATCGATAGTAACACATCTAGAAAATAGTCTGATGTTCTGTCAGTCAGTTCTTCCTCTGTTCTCACTGTCACTCAGGAATCCGGTACTCAACTATTCATATCTTTTTCCTTGTCCATCACCGGAGACTAAATCCTTGGTATATACCACTCAAGGTAGTCCTCTTGACTTCCGCAAATCCGCACTACACCAAGATACTTCCTCTAAGAGATCCAGACCAATCTGTCAGACCTTGCCACATGCTCTGCTCTTGTTCACCGGACCACAACAGTCTTCATTCTGACTTCCGGTAGAGACACACCATGACTTGCGAATATGTGGGATGACCTTTGTTGCCATCAATGACAACAACCATGAATCCATATAGTGTCTCTTGCCAACAATCTCCCCCTTTGGCATTGATGGCAACACTTAGTGAAAAATGACAAAGTGTTTACACTATGCTCCCCCTTGGCTGATGCTTTATCTTTATATACATTTTCTAGAGCTCCCCCTTAGTTAGATTCCTCATTTTTCACTGCTCCTCACTCCCCCTTTGACATCAATGGAAAAGGGTACGGTCCGCACACCAAAATTTTCAAGAATTTTACTCTACACTTGGCTGTATATTACATATTCACAAAAACTGAAGAATGTCTGCAAAGGATGTCTTCAATTGGATGAGTTCTGTAGCCCAACTTTGCTTCATTCTATCCAAAATTGAAATGTGACCACTCAACAAAAATGCAAAAGCTTCTGCCCTCTTAAGATCTGTCGGATCATTGGTTTGGGTGGTAGTCTTGGCATCATTTATGGCCTCATGCATAGTTTCTATCTTAGGGATTATAATCCTTCTATGTTCTCCCATCCGGTTAATTATATTCTTCCTTTCCTTTTCAAAATTCTTGATTGCATTTGTGATTGCAATAGTTTGCATTCTTGATTTACTATGGAGGAAGAGAGAGGATCAAAACTTTGAGACAAACTAAGTAGTTTGTCCTGTTCCTCTTTTATTTTCTTATCAATTTCTACTGTTGCCTTTGACCAGGAGATACAAAATTTGTAAATGTCACCGCCATCCTTAAGAGCATTTTCTAAGATCTTTATTCCAATACTCATATTTCTCCTATCATTAGAGATTAATCCTAGTACCTCTGAGAATCTCTTATCCAAAAACTCCTTCCGGACCTTTTCTTCAGCTGATTTTTCTAGGGATTCAAAATGTGTAACAACACTGCTGACTAAGGTTTTGAGATTACCAGAAGAGGAGGCTGTGGGATCTTTTTGGATCGAAGGCATAATCTTTTCAAGCACTCCAGAAGCAGCCTCTATCAACTCATAGTCTTCCATATGAGACTTTAGGAGTTTTTCATTTGCCTTAGCATTTGCAAATGAAGCTATCTTCATTATCTACACCAGAGAGAGGGAATCAAAGTTGAATGGACCTTGTAGAAGCTCCAGTTCATCAATCTCTATTACTTCTTTGCTCAGAAATTTTTGGACAGTTTGTGCAGTGTCTCTTGCCAGAGACAGATGTTTCTTTTCTTCTGCAGTGTTGGAGCTGTCCCTTGGAATTTTCTCTTTCTCCACATTCTTACCACTATCAGTTGTGGTTTTCTCTGTTGGAGTCTTCTCTTTCTCTGCACCCTTGGTACTGTCATCTTTGTTTTCTTTTACCGTTGCTTCTTTCTCCTATAGTTTCTCTTCTTCTTTGGATCCAGAGACTGTAGGGGAAACCGGAGGAGAAATGTTGGTTTAATTAGGGCCCATCTCTTCTGTTGCTTTCTCAGAAGTTTCTTCTGCAGCACTTGTGGATGAGGGATCAGTACCCAAGTCCTCTACAACAGGAAGATTAAACCTTTTGAAGGCCTTCCGGAGGATCTCTTCTGTATCTATGGCCACCTTGTCAGTCTCACCAAGCATGAGTTGATTCATCCTTGCTTTACTCCTGAACTCATCTTTGCAGTCTTTGAATATTATGGTCATTGTCTTGGGATCAATTTGAGGATATAGCTGAATAGCTATCTGCTCCCAGATCTCAAGATCTTTTGCCTGGGCATTGTTCTTTCTTATTTCTAATTCCTTTTCTAGGCTTTTAGGAATTAGAGATATAATCTCAATGAAAGCCTTATTGTATATGTTCAGATACTTGATTGTGGCTTCCTGCAGGATCTTTTGGTGAGCCTCATTGTAGTCATCATAGAATTCGGTCATTGGTTGAAGGTTTCCATCCACAGTGACTAACTTGATTACACTCTCTAGAGACAGGGTGGGCTTTTCAACAAATTTCTTTGCCATTTCTTCCTTGTCTTGGCCTGTGGAGGGTTTACCGGATCCTTTCTTCTTCTGCTTCTTTATTTCCTTTACTCCCTCATCTGATTCTGTTTCCTCTTCATCTTTCTAACTTGTATAAGCCCTTGTGGCTTTTATTTTAGACCTTTTCTCTCCTTTACCAGATGTCTGACCTTCTGGTTTAGATATTTTTGAGCTTTTGGTTCTGACAGGTGTAGATCCTTTTGATGATCTGGTCTGGGTTGAGGTTTCCACCAGAGCACTTTTCTTGCTTTTCTTTTTTGCCTCTTTCTTTTCTTCCTCAGCTTTTCTTCTCTTTTCCCGGTTGGCATCAAGTGCCTCCTTTGGGATGCCTAGGCCTTGGGCAATATGTTCAACTTCTTTTCTTACTTTCCTTTTTATCTCAGGTTCTCTGAGTTCTACATGGATCTTCACACTCAGCTCCTCAAAGGTTCCAAACCTTTCTACTTTTGGATCTTTGGGTTGACTAAGCATGTGTTGAACATGTAGTTCCACAATCTGTTCATCAACCTCATACCCCATGGGCATGATCCAGACTGTCCTTGGCTCAACTGCCTCCATTAGGCATTGATCAGTATCAACCATAAAGTAGACTGAGTCTTTGTATTTTTCAACAAGAGACTGGGGAATTCTTTCTCTTGCTTGCATCATACTCTGGAAGTTTTTGAAGTATCCCCACAGAGCTGTATTTCTTGCTTTGGCATCCCCAAGTCCATGTAAGTAATCTCTGATCTGGACTGCTACAGGTTTGTCATTCTGCCATACCCATCCACTTGATCCGGGCAACTCATTCATGAAATAGAAAAATAGACATAATATAAGTGTACCATACTTGAAAGAATTCTTTTTGTCCTTTTTGATCTTTTGTATATTTTCCATTAATTGACTTAAAAGAAGTTCACAGAGGTCATAATCTACATTCTTCCTTAGCATCTCATAGGCAGTATATACTGCAGTTCTGGATATAGAATTCTCCCTACTGGAGTGATAAATCTTGTATCCTATTATCATGGATGCAAACTTGATATCTGGGTTAGAGATATCTTCAATGGTCATTGCCCTCTTATCAAGTTTTGATCCGGTGGCCTTAGTTACAATGTTTTTTTTGACGGATTTGAGGATAGGTATCCCTCTGGAAGAGTATAGACCAGTCACTGCCCTAATTGCCTCTTTTGTGATCTTGCAGGGTCTATCCAACCATAGGAAGTTGTCATGCATCCTACTCAATACATACCGGACCCATTCATCTTCTTCAAAGCAAGGGAAATGAATGAATTGATCAAACTGTTTCTTCTGGATACCCTTATACTCTGGTTTAAGCTCAAAAGCATTGTCTATCAGTTGTTTGTGATAGAAATCTCTCAATTTGAATTCCCCAAATTCCTCAATACTTGCATGTATGTAAACCCTAATGTCTTCTGTGTGTAAAACGCCATGAGGAACACTAGAGAATGCTCCTAAGGGATCTACCTCTAATGACTTGTATGGGTGTTTCTTAAATTCAGGTTGGGGCCTATCTGAGATCTTTACTATATTCAGAGTAGCCATTTCTCAAAAGATTTGTAGTAAGATATCGAAAATGAAAAATACCTTATGCGCCTTCGGTTACACGGAGTGGTTGGATTGATTTCTGTATGTAATGACTTCTGCAAGAGATCTTTGGTGAACTTGATGAATCTTGTTGCAGAGCTCCAGTTTTCACTTCTTCTTGAGTGCAGAATGAGCAAGTGATTTATGAGAAATCCCTTATATTGCTCCGCAAACCCTAATATCTGATGGCAATAAATGCTCGACCTACATTATTCTAGTTTGCCTTATTCAGATAACTTGAAGAACCAGATCAGTCCTGATCATGCGGATCTTCCAGCCATGAACAAATCAAGATGACACATCACAAGGACATCCCAAACACTCTGTCCAATCCACAGAATAAGATAATGCACTTCCGGATCTCTCTGGACCTTTTTGTAATCCTCTGTCATTCCGGAGCATCTTCTAGAACAGGTCTTACTTGATCGATCACAACTTCTTCACATCTTTATGCAGACCTCTGAAATCTTATCTAGATCATCTCAAGACTTATATCTACAAACCCTTTGCTCCGCATCTTGTGCCACATCCGGTACCACTTGATTGACTGGGGGAACAAGATTTTCTTTGAGTCTCCCCCTGAGCCAGAGCTCACCTTTTAATTTATGGAAGGAATATCAGCACCAAAGTCTGGTGCGGATCCAACCTCTACATTCTCTGAACTTTTCTTCACCCAAATCTTGTTCATCTGATTCCTAACTTCATCCGCATTCATCTTTTGTTTACCCTTGTCTTGATTCTGATTATACACCGGACCTCTTTTGTCCTGATTCTTGCTTCTGCAGACTTTTGCATTATGACCGGACCTATTACAGATTTGGCAAATAACATTTCCTTGCATATTTGACTGATAACCTCTTGATCTACATTGATTAGCCATATGACCTACTCTATTGCATGCAAAGCATCTACCATTGAATGATTTGTTTATTTGCATATTTCTGCATTCATGAGACTTGTGTCCATACCTTTTGTAGTTAAAGCACTGTCTAGAGAAGGATGAATTAGTCTGATTCATTCTCTTTCTGCACTGATTAGCTTTGTGACCAAAGTGATTGCAGCTATGGCAGTATCCATTGAAGGGTGGATATCTTTGAGCATTGGGCTATCTTACCAGAGGTCTTCTAGGCCTATTCCTTGGATTTTCCGATCCAAAATTCTTTTGATCGGATCCGGAGCTTTCTCCTTTCTCATATCCCAAACCATACTTGTCATCTGCCCTCTTTTGACTTCCAAGAAGAACTTCAGGGTGAGCAGAACTTATCTTGAATTTCTCTTTATATTCATTTGCTGTTTGAAGATCTCTTTTGAGAGAGATAATTTGATCCTCAAGTTTTTCTTCATTATCTTTGGCATCTTCAAGATCAGATTCAAGATGTCTGATAATCCTGTCCATCTGGTGGCAATCTTCTGATTTCTCTTTAAGAGATTGTCTTAGATTGTCTTCAGCTTTTCTTTTCTCTTCAATCTCTTGAGTAAACTTTATAACTCCTAATTCCATTTCATGTCTTACCATAATGACTTCTTTTGATAACTTTTCACATAACTTGGTTTTCTCAGTCAATTCTTCATTTGTATTACTTTCTTCACTTTGTCTTGCCAATTGTTGGAGCAGCTCCTTTCTCTTTTTCATAGAGACACTTAATTTGTCCTTTAGTTCTCTCATGAATTCATCAGCCTGTTTGAGTCTTTCCTTTAATTCATTGACTTCAGAGTTTGACTGTTCAAGATCCTCAAGGGCAGTCTTGAGTTGCTCCCTTAAACCATAAGCATCCATTTGAACTCCCAGATCTTCCTCAAGCTGTTAGGCTCTATTAGGAGGAACTTGGCTCTGATGCAAATTGTTGATAACTGAGAGGGGGGGTGAATTAGTTATCCTAATTGTTTCTTCTTTTGAACTTTCTTATTAATCAATGCAGCTTTGAATCAAACAAACAAACATTACCATGAAATGAGAAACACATGACACAGTATTTTTGACGTGGAAACCCTGTTAAGGGAGAAAACCACGGGGTGATTAACCCAAAGATTATTCTCTGTTAGAAGAATAAGTAGTTACAAAAATGGCACTTGCCAATTAGGGCTCACTGCCCGAGCACATTGCTCACAAAGAGGCACACTGCCTACAAGGAGACACACTGTCTACAAAAGAAAGTTATACAATACTTGAACTGATTGGAAGCATCCACATATGTTGGAGTTCAATTCTAGTTAGGCTCAGTACACTGATCTGCTGCACTTCATCTTTTTCCTTCTCTTTATTCTGCTTTCCTTTCACATACCGGATCTTTCTTACTGCTTCTACTCTGCTCTTCACTTCTTCACATATATCATCTTCGCAACAACAACTGTCACAACTAAATCCATCGTGCATATATATCCACACAAGTAATTTCATCACCTTTCTAGTCGGCATCCGGAATAGTCTATTTTCTCACAAACTCTGTTCTGTCGGCTAAATCCTTGCACATCAAGTAATGCGGATCAAGCATATACTTGTAGATATCATTAATCATGTCGGCCAAACATGATTCATGCCTTCACAACCTTTACCATCAACAGTACCACATCCGGAAAATAGTCTGATGTTCTGTCAGTCAGTTCTTCCTCTGTTCTCACTGTCACTCAGGAATCTGGTACTCAACTATTCATATATTTTTCCTTGTCCATCATCGGAGGCTAAATCCTTGGAATATACCACTCAAGGTAGTCCTCTTGACTTCCCCAAATCCACACTGCACCAAGATACTTCCTCTGAGAGATCTGGACCAATCTGTCGGACCTTGGCACATGCTCTGTTCTTGTTCACCGGACCACAACAGTCTTCATTCTGACTTCCGGTAGAGACACACCATGACTTGCGGATATGTGGGATGACCTTTGTTGCCATCAATGACAACAACCATGAATCCATATAGTGTCTCTTGCCAACAATCTCCATTTTATAGCTCTTTTAAGTGTGCAACAAGTTTTCACATTTCCTAAAATGGGAGGCCCAACTTCTGGAGGCAATAACTTTTGATTCAGATGTTTGATTGATGAATTGTTTGATGTGTCAGAAAGTTTGTGAAGAGATATATCAAGATATAACCAAATTTTCAAGTTATGAAAGCTTTCAAGGCATTTAGGGACCTATAAGTGCCTCAAGTCTAAGTTTTTCAAAACTTTTCTGGTAGCTTCAAAAATGAAAACTTTAATATCTTGCAATCCAAGTATGATCTTGAGTCAAAACTCATCCAAGATGTTTACTTGGTAGTTCCACACCTTTTAGGAAAATTTTGGGTCCATCCATGCTCAAATGTAGAGTTACTAAAAATAGTAAGCCCTACCATTTTTAGCCCCTTTTGGAAACTTTGAAAGCTCTAAACGATTCTTCAAGATAAAGGGTATTCGACAATATCAAAATTGGGAAGAATAGAAACCTTTTGTTGTTGCAAGGTTGAGACACCTTTCCTAACATTCTCCCACTTGTTGAATGCCTTACAAGTGAAAAGTGAGTATCAACACCATAATTTAATTGGTAGGGGCCAAGAGGCCCATAGACTATAAACACCATCTAAACTTCTCTGTGCTCATAGGCTTAATTAATAAATCTACAACATTCATCAAAGTCTCTACCTTAACTAGTTTCACCCTACCATCCTTGACCATATCTCTAACAAAATGGTATTGTACATCAATGTGCTTGGTCTTGGCATGAAATGTTGGGTTCTTAGCTAGGCAAATCGCACTCTGACTATCACAATAAACTATCACTGCACCTTGTTTTATTCTGATATATGAACACAGTCGTTTAAGCCAAATGGATTCTTTACAAGCAAGAGTAGCTACCATATAATCTTCTTTAGTAGTGGACAAAGCAACCACAACTTTTTGCTTACTCATCCAACTAATTACACCACCAAATAAAGTAAACACATAAGCACTGGTGGATCGTCTACTATCAACATCACCTACATAGTATGAATCCAAATAACCATGAATATCAATGGAATGCATGTCTCCTATCAAATTACCATGATAACACAAGGAATACTCTAAGGTACCCTACAAATATCTAAAGACTCTTTTAACTACATCCCAATGAACTCTACAAGGATTAGACATATATCTGGAAAGAACTCCCACTTCTTGGGCAATGTCTAGTCTAGTACAAACCATAACATACATCCAACTTCCAACTGCACTCTAGTAAGGCACTCTACTCATGTCTTCCATCTCTGATGGGGATGTTGGATATTGTGAAGCAGATAACTTCATTCCAATTGTAAAAGGAACACATAATGGTCTATAATTCTGCATGTTAAACCTTTGTAAAACTGAATTGACATACTTACTCTGGCCAAGCCATAGTTTTCTGTTCACTCTATCTCTTCTTATTTCCATCCCAAGAATGTGTTTAGATGCACCAAGATCTGTCATTTCAAATTTAGATGCAAGTTGGGACTTTAGTCCTGAAATGATTTCTTTCCCTTTACCAATAAATAACATATCATCAACATATTGTTGCAAGTATGGGCCTAACTGGTGTTTTCATTGATGTCAACATACTTTTGTTGAATTAATGATAAGGATTGGATGAGTTATATGTTGAGGATACTGAGAAAATTAGTCTCAATCAGGAACAGTGAAGAATAGTGATGATAGCAAGGTAAAAGCTCAAGACAGGTTGAGGATCAGAGGATGCGGATTAAAGGGTTTGTAGATATGAGTGTTAAGATGTTCCAATAGAGATTTCAGAGGTCCACATGAAGATATGAATAAGTTGTGATCACTCAAGTAGAACCGGTTCCGGTAGATGTTCAGAGGTGACAGAGTGTTACAGAAAGGTCTGGTGAGATCTGGAAATGCATTATCCTATTTTACAGATTTGAAGGAGTGTTGGGGAAGTCCTTATGATGTGTAATCTTGATTTGTTCATGGTTTGAAGATCTAAAAGCATCTATTCCTTTGTGACAGTAATGGCAGACTGTGTTCTTGAGGTTCCGGATGAAGAAGAGAAGGATTTCAGTAAGTAGAGGAGGTGCGGATGTTCTTGGAGATTTAGGCAAGCTTGTGGAGGTCCTTGGATCGTGTTTAGTTTGTGTTGATGCTCCACATTAGAGTTGGAGCCCAGAATTGAAGAAATACTTCCAGATGAAGGTGTTCTTCCTTAGGCTGGCCTACCGGATGATTTACTCAACATGCGGATGTTCTTGTGGATGTTTACCGACTTGGATGTTTGTTCCTAAGTTGATGTCGTGTATAAATAAGGGATTGTGAAGTCATTTCAAGGTGTGACTTGTGGAGATGAGGATGTGGTAGCGAGGAACAGAGCGAAAAATAGAGCAAAAGTTTTGAGCTTAATGGAACTGACTCAGGCATGGTGAAGATGCTATTTACTAGTTCAAGTATGTGATACTTATTCCTTTGTAGACAGTGGGTCTCTTGTAGGCAGTGAGCCTCTTATGAGCAGTGTGCTCAGGCAGTGAGCCCTAATTGGCATGTGCCATTTTGTTCTTTCTATTCTTCTAACAGAGAATACAATCTTAGGTTAGTCACCCCATGGTTTTTCCCTTAACCAGGTTTTCCACGTTAAAATCTTGGTGTCTCATGTGTTGATGTGTTTCTGCTCTTGATTAAATGCATTATGTTTCATGTTTGATTTATTGTTATACTGCTAAGTGAATACAAGTGTTTAAAAGGAAGAAAGTTTTAGACAACTGATTCACCACCCCCCTCTCAGTTGTTTGCCCTAAATCTAACAATTGGTATCAGAGCCAAGTTCCTCTGAAAGGAGCTTAATCGCTTGAGGAGATCCAAGATGTTGTCATACAAGAAGGATAGTTTGAAATTTGATGGAACAAATTTTACTCCTGGGAAAGGTTGCATGAAATGTCACTTGCAATGTATGGGAATGGCTTATTGGAACATAGTTATAACCCAGTATTCACCTCCACAGGGTGGTCCAAGAACCCTGAATGAAATCACCGATGCTGAAAACAATCTACAAACCATTAAGGCTCTTCTAAGTGCATTATCTGATTTAGAGCTCTCAAATGTCATTGACCTACCAACTGTTTATGAAGTTTTGAAAAAACTAGAAGTATTGCATGAAGGAGATAGGTATGTTAAAAGTGCAAGACTACAGAGTTTGAAAGGGAGATTTGAAAATCTCAAGATGAGAGATGATGAAACCATTGCTACTTTTATGCCAAGAGTAAATGAGATTGTTTGTGGAATTAGAAATGCTGGTGGAGTCTTGAGTGAAGATGAGATTGTTGGCAAAATTCTCAGATCTCTTCCTGCTTCTTATAAAATCAAGGCTGCTGCAATTGAAGAATTCAAAGTTCACACAACCGTCACAAGAGATCAATTGGTTGGTAAATTGGATGCTTTTGAGATGGCCAAATTTGGAGATGATCCCCCAAAGACAGAATCTGCATTCATAGCCAGTGCCTATGTAAAATGGAAACAAAGGTTTGATCCAGGAGAAAACTCTTCAAGTAAACTATCATTGTATGAAAAAGCAAGAAAAGACCTGGAGAAAGAAGAAGTTGAAACTGCTCATCTTGAAGCTCTTATTGCAAAAAGACTGCCAAGAGGATCCAGTAAGTATGAAGGAAAATTGCCTTTTAAATGTTTTAACTGCAATAAGATTTGTCATTTTGCATCAAAGTGTCCAGAAAGATTTTCAAGGCCAAACACTAATAGACCAGGATTCCAGAAGAATTGTTACTATGCTCATGAAGGAGATGATGAATCAGAGAAAGGAGACAAATCCATAAGTGACTGGGTGTTCATTACCATCAAGGAAGAAGATCCAATGCCCTCTGAATCTGTCAATCATAAAGTTGAAGAAAAAGCCCTGGCTGCCCTAGTTGAAGAGAAGGATGATTGGGTCATTGACAGTGGTTTCTCTCACCATATGACAGGTGACAAAAACAAGTTCATAGATTTGGAAAGATATGAAGGAGGAGTGGTAAAGTTTGATGATAACTCTGCTGGTAGAATCAAAGGAAGAGGAACTATTTCTTTTGATGTAAAGAACAAAATCGGTAATGTATTATATGTTGAAGGATTAAAGCACAATCTTCTCAGTGTTGGATAGTTGGTGGACAAAGGCTATGATCTCAAATTCAAGAATGGAAAATGCAAGATCTATGAAAGTTCCAAAACAGAGATTGCATCCGATACCCAAACAAAAGGTAACATCTTTCACTTGGCTAGTACTGGTAAAAGTTGTTTATTTGTTCAAGTTGATCAGAGTTGGTTATGGCATAGAAGAATGTGTCATGTGAATTTTGATAATATCATCAAGATAAGCAATACTCAGGCTATAAGAGATCTTCCAAAACTGGTAAAACCCTCAAATAGCTTGTGCAAAGAATGTTAGTTGGGAAAACAAAGCAGAATCTTATTCAAAAGCAAGGAACAATCTCCTATCAGATTATTAGACTTGGTTCATAATGAATTATGTGGTCCAGCAAGGATCAGGAGTGTGCAAGGTGATAGGTACTTCATGTTGCTAATTGATGACTATTCCCGGATGATGTGGGTAACTTTTCTGAAAGAGAAATCAGAAGCTCTTGAGAAATTCAAAATATTCAAGGCTATGGTGGAAAATGAGATCGGATTGAAATTGAAATGTCTAAGGTCTGATAGAGGTGGTGAATTCACATCCGGTGAGTTCATAGATTTTTGTGAGAAACATGGAATAAAGAGACAATTATCTGCTCCCAGGACTCCACAGCAGAATGGAGTAGTTGAGAGAAAGAACCGGACCATCCAGGAAGCATCTAGGACCATGTTGATGGAAGCAAATGTTCCCTAGATCTATTGGAGGGAAGCTGTCAGCACTACAGTCTATACTCTCAATCGAGTTCAAATTAGAAGCAATACCGGTAAGACTCCTTATGAACTTTGGTTTGGTATTACAACTACTATAAGTATTTCAAAGTGTTTGGTAGCAAATGTTACATCAAGAGAGATGAAGATCTAGGCAAGTTTGATGCTAGAAGTGATGAAGGAATATTTTTGGGTTATTCTACTCAAAGCAAAGCATACCGGTGTTATAATAAGAGATTGAGAAAGATTATAGAAAGTACTAATGTGAAGGTTGATGAAGGAATTGAAAAACCCTCAAGGTTTTATGAGTATGATGAAGATGATCAGAATAATGGTCTGATTCAAGGTGCTCAAGTCTCTTCTGAAAAACATATTGAAACTGATCCGATAAGTCAGGAAGAAGAGATAAGATTCAATGAGCCTGATCAAGAGTTAGAAGTGCAAGAAACTCCCAAAGTTCTGAGGTATGTGAGACTGAACCATTCTGAAGATCAGATCATAGGTGACAAAAGCAAAGGTGTACAAACAAGAAGAAGAATTGCTCAAGATTCAGATGAGTATTGTCTGATTTCAAAGATTGAACCTAAGACAGTAAATGAAGCCTGCAATGATGAAAACTGGACTAAGGCAATGGAGGAAGAACTGATGCAAATTGAGTAGAATCACACTTGGGATCTTGTTCCCAGACCTAGAAACAAAAATATGATTGGAACCAAATGGGTCTTCCGGAACAAATTGAATGAAGCCGGTGAAGTGATAAAAAATAAGGCTAGATTAGTTTGCAAAGGCTACTCTCAAATAGGAGTTGATTTTGAAGAAACTTTTGCTCCGGTGGCAAGAATTGAAGTAGTCAGATTATTTCTGCATTTGCTACCTTCAAAGATTTTAAAGTGTATCAGATGGATGTCAAGTCTACCTTCCTGAATGGTGATTTGGAAGAAGAAGTGTACATTAAGCAACCTTTTGCTCCGGTGGCAAGAATTGAAATAGTCAGATTATTTATGCATTTGCTGCCTTCAAAGATTTTAAAGTGTATCAGATGGATGTCAAGTCTACCTTCCTGAATGGTGATTTGGATGGATTTCAATTGTCTGACAATGGTGATATGGTCTGTAAGTTGAAAAAGGCACTGTATGGACTGAAGCAAGCCCCAAGAGCCTGGTATGAAAGACTAGATAAACATCTCTTGAAGATTGGTTTCAACAAAGGTACTGCTGACAGTAATTTATATTTCAAAATTGATCATGAAAACATCTTAGGTGTTGAAGTGTTTGTTGATGATATCATTTTTGGAGGAAAAGATAGTTTGTGTAAAACTTTTGCAAATCAAATGAAAAGTGAGTTTGAGATGTCCATGCTTGGTGAAATGAATTTCTTCTTGGGTCTGTAAATCACTCAAACAAAGAAAGGTACCTTCATTTCTCAGACCAAATATGCAAGAGAATTGTTGAAGAAATTTGGGATGGAAGATTCAAAGCCAATGAACACTCCCATGGCAACCAGATGTAAGTTGAGCAAAAATGATGACTCTTCTAGGGCTGATCAGACAAAGTACAGATCAATGATTGGAGGACTGTTATATCTCACTCAAACTAGACCAGACATTATGCAGGTTGTTGGTCTTGTTGCTAGATTCCAGGCTGATCCTAGAGAATCTCATGTCATGGAAATCAAGAGGATTTTTAGATATCTAAAAGGTACAGTTGAGTATGGTCTATGGTATCCTAGAGATCATGATTTTTCTCTTTATGTATATACTGATGCAGATTGGGAAGGAGATATGGATGACCGGAAGAGCACCAGTGGTGGAGCATTATTTTTGGGGAAGAGATTGGTTTCTTGGATGAGAAAGAAATAAGAGGTAATATCTCTGTCTACAACTAAAGTAGAATATATTGCAGTACCAAGTGGTTGTACTCAAGTATTGTGGATGAAGCAGATGTTAAGAGATATCAAAGTGGAGTATGAGGAGCCTATCACAATTTTCTGTGATAATTCAAGTGCAATAAACATATCTAAGAATCCGGTGTTGCATTCAAAGACTAAACATATATCCATCAAGTTTCACTTCTTGAGAGAGCAAGTGAACAAGAATGAAGTCAAATTGGAGTTTGTGCCTTCCAAGGATCAGATTGCAGACATCTTTACTAAACCTCTGCCTAAGGACTCTTTTGAGTATCTAAGTGAGAAGTTAGGGGTTATTGCCCCTCCAGTGATGAACTAAGGTGCATTGAGGTGCATCAAACCGGTGCATATCACAGTCACATCTTGTGGTCTGGACTGATGATTGGGAATTGCTACTCAAGGGGAGCAGCAGATATGATTCTAAAGTGGTAGAATTACAAGTATGTGCCCTTTGCCATTGATGTCAAAGGGGGAGAGAAGACATGTGAAAAACAAGTGATTGCTGATCAAAGGGGGAGCAGTAATGGGAGAGAAGAAATGTGAATGTTGGTTGCTGATAGGGGGAGTTTTGACAGTAAGGAAAAGTTCTTGTCTTGATGGTCAAATCAATTTTTCACATCGTATGTTGCCATCAATGACAAAGGGGGAGATTGTTGCAAGTATGGGCCTAATCGGTGTTGTCATTGATGTCAACATACTTATGTTGCATTAATGATAAGGATTGGATGAGCTATATGTTGAGGATACTGAGAAAATTAGTCTCAATCGGGAACAGTGATGACAGCAAGGTAAAATCTCAAGACAGGTTGAGGATCAGAGGATACAGATTAAAGGGTTTGTAGATATGAGTCTTAAGATGTTCCAATAGAGATTTCAGAGGTCCGCATGAAGATATGAAAAAGTTGTGATCGTTCAAGTAGAACCAGTTTTGGTAGATGTTCAGAGGTGACAGAGTGTTACAGAAAGGTCTAGTGAGATCCGAAAATGCATTATCTTGTTTTGCAGATTTGAAGGAGTGTTGGGGAAGTCCTTATGATGTGTAATCTTGATATGTTAATGGTTTGAAGATCTAAAAGCATCTATTCCTTTGTGACAGTAATGGCAGACTGTGTTCTTGAGGTTCTGGATGAAGAAGAGAAGGATTTTAGTAAGTAGAGGAAGTGTGGATGTTCTTGGAGATTCAAGCAAGCTTGTGGAGGTCCATGGATCCTGTTCAGTTCATTTTGATGCTCCGCATTAGAGTTGGAGCCCAAAAATTGAAGAAATACTTCCAGATGAATGTGTTCTTCCTTAGGTTGGCCGACTTGATGATTTACTCAACTTGTGGATGTTCTTGTGGATGTCTGCTGACTTAGATGTTTGTTCCTAAGTTGATGTCATGTATAAATAAGGGATTGTGAAGTCATTTCAAGGTGTGACTTGTGGAGATGAGGATGTGGTAGCAAGGAACAAAGCAAAAAATAGAGCAAAAGTTTTGAGCTTAATGGAACTGACTCAGGCATGGTGAAGATGCTATTTACCAGTTTAAGTATGTGATACTTATTCCTTTGTAGATAGTGTGTCTTGTTAATAACTGAGAGGGGGGGTGAAACATAACCATGAAATGGAAATAACACCAATGCACATGGCACAATGATTTTGATGTGGAAAACACGGTTAAGAGAAAAACCACAGGGTGATTAACCCAAGATATTATTCTCTGTTAGAAGAATAGAAGATACAAAATGGCACTTGCCAATTAGGGCTCACTGCCTACAAGAGACTCACTATCTACAAGAAAGGAAGGTAACTCAATGTTTGAACTGATGAGAAGCATCCACACATGCTGAGGTTCAGTTCCGGTTAAGCTCAATAAACTAATTTGCTGCACTTCATTCATACTCTCTTTTGATGCTGTTGTACTGTCACATTCCGGACCTGTCTTACTGTCTTCACTCTACTTTTTTTCTTTTCTTCTTACCACACAATACACCACACACACCTTCACTTTTGAATCCATCTGGTATATATATCCGCACAAGTGATTTCAACACTTTTCTAGTCGGCATCTGGAATAGTCAATATTATCCCAAACTTTGGTCTGTCAGCTGAATCCTTGCATACCAAGTAATGTGGATCAAGGATATGCTTGTAGAAGTCTTCAATCATGTTGGCCAATCATGAATGATACCTCAAGAAACTTAGTCATTAGCAACATCTCTTCTGGATTTGGGTCTGACACTCTGCCGGTACAGTTCTTCCTCTGTCTACTCTGTCAAATAGGAACCCAACACTCAAGTGCTCATATCTCTTCACCCTTCCATCACCAGAGGCTAAATCCTTGGAATCTATTAGTCAAGGTACTCCTCTTAACTTCCCCAAATCTGCACTTCACTAAAATACTTCCTCTGAGAGATCCGGACCTGACTGTTGGACCTTGCTGACTGCTCTGTTCTTGCTTACCGAATCATAACACTTCTTCAATCTGACTTCCGGTAGAGACTCATCATGTCTTGAGGATGTGTGGGATAACCTTTGTTGTCATCAATGACAACATTCATGAATCCATATAGTGTCTCTTGCCAACAATCTCCCCTTTCGCATTGATGGCAACACTTAGTGAAAAATGACTAAGTGTCGCACTATAATCCCCCTTGGCTAATGCTCTATCTCTATGTACATTTTCCAGAGCTCCCCCTTAGCTGGATTCCTCATTTTTCATTGCTCATCACTCCCCCTTTGACATCAATGGAAAAGGGTGGGGTTTGTACACCAAAATTTTTAAAAATTAATCTATACTTAGTCGCATAAGTATATCATTCGGTTGTACTCTACATATACTTTAGTATATCTGCAAAAGTGTTTTTCAATTGTACAGCTTTAGTTGCCCAACTCAGCTTCATCCTGTCCAAAATTGATGTGTCCACTCAACAGGAATGCAAAAGCTTCTGCCTTCTTCAGATCTGTCGGATCATTTGTCTTGGCTGTGGTTTGAGCATCACTTAGAGCCTCATGCATGGCCTCCAACTTAGGAATGATTATTCTTCTAAGTTCATTTAACCTACTGATTCTATTTTTCTTTTCTTTCTCTAGCTTCTTAATTTCATCCAAGACTACAATAGTCTGACATTCTTGATTTACTATGGATGAGGTAAGTGGATCAAAACTTTGAGAAAGTTTTGTTAGTTTGATCTCCTGTTCTTTCATTTTCTTCTCAATCTCCATTGTTGCTTTGTACCATGATAGACAAAATATATATATTTCTCTGCCATCTTTAAGAGCATTTTCTAAGCTCTTTATCCCTATATCCATATTTCTTCTATCATTTGATATTAGACTTAGTACTTCAGAGAATCTTTTATCCAAAAACTCTTTTCGAACCTTTTCCTCAACTGATTTCTCTAAGGACTCAAAATGAGTGCTGATTGAACTAACAAGAGACTTAAAATTACCTAATGAGGAAGCCAATGAATCCTTCAGAAAGGATGGCATGATCTTTTCAAGCACACCAGATGCAGCTTCTATAAGCTCACAGTCTTCCATGTGAGACTTTAGGAGTTTTTCTTTGGCCTTTGCTTGAGTGAAGGAAGCTAGCTTCATGCTCTGAATCGGGGAAAGGGAATCAAAATTGAATGGACCTTGAAGAAGTTCTAACATTTCTTTGGTTAAGAAGTTCTTGACAATTTCTGCAGTGTCTCTTGCCAGAGACAGAGTTTTCTTTTCTTCTGCAGTCTTAGAGTTGTCATCTTCTTTTCCCTTCACTTCTTTTTCTTTCTCCTCTATTCTTTAATCTCCTTTGGATCCAGAGTCAATAAGGGAAACCAGAGGAGTGATGTTTGTTTGTTCATGGGCCACCTCTTCTTGAGCAGAGGATTCTAAGCCCTTATCTTCACTAGTGTCCATTACTTCTTCTGTCATTGCCTCAGTAGATCCTTCTTCAACACCTGTGGCCGAGGGATCAACACCTAAGTCCTCTATAATAGGAAGATTGAATCTTTTGAAGGCATTCAGGAGGATCTATTTTGTTTCATTTGCCACTTTATCAGTTTCTCTGAGCATGAGCTGATTCATTCTAGCTTTGCTCTGGAACTCATCCTTGCAATCTGAATAGCTATCTGCTCCCGAATTTCTAGATCTTTGTCTTGGGCATTGTTCTTCCTTATTTCAAGTTCCTTCTCTAAGCTTTTGGGGATCAGAGATATAATTTCAATGAATGCTTTGTTGTAGATGTTTAGATACCTGATTGTGGCATCTTGCAATATCTTCTGATCAGCTTCACCATAATCATCATAGAATTCAACCATTGGCTGAAGATTTCCATCCACAGTAACTGATTTGATGATGTCATTAATGTGAAGAGTGGATTTTTCAACAAATTCCTCTGCCTTTTCTTCTTCGCCTTGACCTGTAGAGGGTTTACTGGGTGTTTTCTTCTTTTTCTTCATTTTCTTGACTTCTTCATCAAATTCAATTTCTTCTTCATCCTTTTGACTAGCATAAGATCTTGTGGCTTTTCTCTTAGTTCTCTTCTCTCCTTTGTTGAATGATTTTGCTTCCAGTTTTGATGCCCTTGGGCTTTTAGCAGTGGCAAGTGTAGATTTCTTTGATGATCTGGTCTAGGTGGAAGATTCTACCAGAGCACTTTCCTCTTCTGCTTCTTTTTCTTTTTTTGTTCCTTTTGTCTTTTCTCTATGGGCATCAAGTGCCTCTTTTGAGATTCCATGCCTCTTGGCAGCTTCTTCAAATTCCCTTCTTACTTTCCTCTTGATTTTAGGTTGTCAAAGTTCTACATGGATCTTTACACTCAATTCTTCAAAGGTTCCAAACCTTTCTGCCTTGGGATCCTTTGGTTGACTCAACATGTGCTAAACATGCAGCTCCACGATGTTCTCATCCACCTCATACCCCATTGGCATGCCACACTATTCTTGGTTCCACTGTCTCCATTAGACACTGATCAGTCTCTACCATAAAGCATACTGTGTCTTTATATTTCTCAACTAGAGATTGGGGAATTCTCTCTCTAGCTTGCATCATGTTCTGAAAGTATTTGAAGAAACCCTAAAGAGATGTGTTTTGTGCTGTGTCATCACCAAGTCCATGCAAATAATCCTTGATTTGTATGTAACCGGTCTGTCATTCTGCCATACCCATCCACTGGATCCGGGTAGCTCCTTTATAAAGTAGAAGAATAGATAGAGTATTAGGCCACCAAATTTGAAGGAATTCTTCTTATCCTTCTTTATCTTCTGCAGCTTCTCCAAGAGTTGGTTTAGAAGGAGCTCACAAATGTCATAGTCTGTATTTTTCCTCAACATTTCATAGGCAGTGTAGATAGCAGTTCCAGGTACTAAATTCTCCCTGCTAGAATGATATATCTTGTAGCCGATGATCATGGAGGCAAACTTGATATCCAGATCAGTGATATCTTCTATTGTCATTGCCCTTTTGTCAAACCTTGATCTGGTAGCCTCACTCACAGTTTGGTTTTTGATAGATTTAAGAATAGGTATCCCACCGGATGAGTGCAATCCGGTAACTTCTCTAATGGCATCTTTTGTGATCTTGAATGGTCCATTTAACCACATGAAGTTGTCATGTATTCTGCTCAAAATATACCTGACCCATTCATCCTCAGCAAAATAGGGGAAATGTATGCATTGTGCAAAGTGCTTGTCCCAGAGGGCCTTGAATTGGGGTTTGAACTCAAATGAATCATCTATTAGTTGTTTGTAGTAGATATCCTTCAATTTAAACTCTCTGAATTCTTCAATGTTTGAGTGAATGTAAACCCTAATATCTTCTGTATGCAATACACCATGCAGTACACTGGAAAATGCTCCTAGGGGATCTACTTCCAAGGATTTGTAGGGATGTTTCTTGAATTTGGGGCGAGGCCTATCAGTGATCTTCACTATATTCAGAGTAGCCATCATTCAAGGATTTTACAGAGAGATATTTGATAATGGAAAATACCTTTTGCACTTGTAGGGTTCGTGGAGTGAACTTGAATGATTTGCTGATTGAATCAACTCCAATGGTTGGTCTTTGAGAAGTTTGAAGCAATTTGTTGCAGAGCTCTCCTTTCTTTCTTTTTGAATGCAAATGTGCAAATGACGAGCACATGAACCCTTTTAATTGCAAGAAAAACCCTAAATTCATACTGCAATAAATGTGCAACTTAAGTTATTCTGATTGCTTTGTTCTTCTTATTCTGAAATAGATCTCTTTCTAGATCATTGTAATATGCTTAGAGTTATCCTTGGTAATTAACAATGAGCTTTCTTACTTTCCTCAACCATTTGATTTATCCGTAGATCAAGATGTCTCAATTTTAGAATCACACCGGGCCAAACTTGTAAGAAACCTGCTTTTACTGGAAGACTGTTAAACCAAATCTATCTGAAGGGATTAGACTCTTTAAATCTTCATGCGGATCTTTCAAATCTTTACTATGGCTTATCTAGGTGTTTCTCTGAAAACCCTTTGATCAGCAACATTTCATGTGCCGATTACAGGCACCAATTGACTGGCTGGGGGAATTGGTTTTTCTTTTGTTACTCCCCCTGAGCCAGAGCCCATCTATTCAATTTCTAGAAGGAATATCAACACCAAATTCTGGTATAGAACCATCTGCTACATTCTCTACACTTTTCTTTACCCAGATCTTATTCATCTCACTTTGAACTTCATCTATATTCACTTTTCTTTTTCCTTTGTTTTGATTCTGATTATGATGCACCGAACCCCTTTTGTCCTGATTCTTGTTTCTACAGAATTTGGCAATATGACCGGAGATATTGCAATTGTAGCAAACAACATTTCTTTGCATATTTGATTGATATTCTCTTGATCTACATTGATTAGCCATATGTCCCATTCTATTGCATGCAAAGCATCTACCATTGAATGAATTTCTTATTTTCATATATCTACACTCATGGGATTTGTGACCATACCTTTTGCAATTGAAACACTGTCCAAAGAAGGATGTAATAGTTTGATTCATTCTTCTTCTACACTAATTTGCTTTATGGCCAAAGTTATTGTAGTTGTGGCAATATCCATTGAAGGATGGATATCTTTGAGCATTTGGTTGCCTTACCGGAGGTCTTTTAGGCCTGTTTCTTGAATTTTCTAATCTGGAGTTCTTCTGACCAGATCCGGAGCTTTCACCTTTTTCATACCCCAAGCCACACTTGTCATTTACCCTCTTTTGGCTTTCAAGAAGAACTTCAAGTTGAGCAGAGATTACCTTGAATTTCTCTTTATATTCATTTGTTGTTTGAAGATCCCTTTTGATAGTGTCAATCTAATTTTCAAGTTATTCTTCCTTTTCTTTAGCTTCTTCAAGATCAGATTCTAGATGCCTGATTATTCTATCCATATTGTGACAGTCTTCAGATTTCTCCTTGAGAGATTTGTTGATGGTGTTTTTAGCACGCAACAACGTAGGTGTGATTGCTGGTTTCACACCTCTCTTGAAAAGTATCTTACCCTAGGTAAGACTACTCCAAGGATAATACAGCTAGGTCTTAGCTTGCTTGGAATTTCTCAATGGTTATGTTCTAGCTGTACCTACAAGGGGTCTTACATGCAGTCTGCAAATCTTCAAGGTTGAGACAACAAGTACACATAAACCCTACTATGATTTTCAGCTGATATACAAAGTGAGATGCTGCTGAAATTTCTATTCTGACAACTAAACATGGGGTTTAAAGAAAATGCAAAAGATTTAGGGTTTAGAAGGAATCCTAAGTGACGTTCACAATGCAAGGGTTATCTTTTAGTAGACAAATATTCCAGACTTGAAACCAGTTTTCTGAGTTACCAAACTGAAATGTTACAGTGCTGCAGAGAACGGTGCTATCTTCAATGGAAGTCAAAAGATTTTTAGACCACATTCATTCGTTAAATACCCAATAAATGGCGCAACTTAACTCATAAAATGAAGTTGAACTTTAGCACAAATAATAAGCCCAGGTTAACTTTACACAGTTATTTACCATCAGCAAACAACTAAAAGTATGGACTTGGAACATTCATCAAATACTGCAATAAACCATTAACATCATAAAAGCACAACTAATCTAACTATGGGAGAGCGAGAAGCAAACCATGAAGACCACAATGAATTGAAACAAGATGCAAATTCTTAGAAATACTGCAAAAACTTGCTTTGTATTAATTCAAATGGCACAGAGTCAACAATTTGGCATCAAAATCTCTCTTACAAAAAGTGGAAATGGAAGCCCTTTATATAGAAAGCAGCATACCCTAGCCTTCTAATGAACGGTGGAGATTAACTCAACACCGACGGTCCAGATTACATGGCATTTAATAAGATACATCAGTTTGTTACATTTTCAGATTTGCCTTTGTCTTGTAGGAAAAAGACAAAATATAGGTTGCAAATACATTGAATCTGGACAAAATAGATACCCATTTGGTTATACATGATGAAAAGTCAATTTTCAAGGCCTAATAAAGCCAAAATAGAGTCACATGACACTTGAAAACTTGAGCTGATGTGGATCCATGGGATTCCAAGTGCTGATTGGATCAAAAAGGAGTATTCGACACTTTACTAGTGAAGATATATCCAATTGGATGCTTTCTGGACTGATTCTTGATGACTGGCCTACTGGGACAGCTGTATGCATGTCTTGGTGATCTGATCCAAGGTTATTTGAGTGGCATTTTGGGAAAAATATCAAAAATATAATTTTTGGTATTTTCTACATCGTAGTAAATTACATTTTCAGAGGCCTTCAGAGTGGAATGGGAGCTTGAAACCTATCGGCAGCCTAGCATTAAGCCTAATTAGCCGGGCAGTTCAAACTAGACAACCGGTTTATCTTTCCAACGAGTCCAAGAAAGTTAAATTCTGATAAAATAGCTAGGAGTTATGACCCTCGGACTGGATCACTAGGACATTGGACTGGATCTGCAGGAACAATAGTGATTTGGCATGATCTTCTATGTCTTTTATCTCCTGAGACTCATCTTTATCATCTTGGACATTATACTGACTTCTTTTTGCATGTGCAGCAGCAATTTGGTTGATAGAATGTCGATTCTACATCTCTGGATCAGTACTGCATATCTGTGTGTACATCCTTGCAAGACGGCTCTAGTTGGCTCCTTTATGCTCTTAGACCTACAATAAACACAACCAAGCATCAATTTCATTATAAACAAGTCATTTTCCATCAATTTGGATCAAAACATGTCCATTTGCAGTCACGAATCAGTCAAAAACAACTCATTGTCAATGTCACCTTCTTGTAAACAACCTCTTAAATCTAGTGATTTTTGCATGATTTTCTGCATTTTTCGTCATTTTTGAATACCCATTTGGCCAATATATTGATCTAGGAAGTTTTTGTAGTCATTAGGATCCATTTGCAGACTTTAATTTCATGTTTTTCTAGCATTTTCTGCAAAAAGCGGGATTTTTGGGGTTGTCCGACCTTAGCGCGGATTTTGGGTCCATCCGACCTTAGCGCGGATTTTGGGTCCGACCGACTAAAATGATGTTTCATGAGACCAGTCGGTGAAGGCAATTTTCAGCGCAGGTCCGTCAGGTGCATTTTTAGCGCTTTTCTTCAAAATTGTCTCGGCGGGGATTTTTGGTCCGACTGACTTAGCGCTGGCTTGGAGGGAGGTCGGTCGGAGGCAAATTTAGCGCAAAGGTCGGTTGGAGGCTGTTTTAGCGCTTTTTGCAGTAGGAGGTGTTTTTAGCGCCAGATTTTGAATTGGTCAGGGTGAAAGTATATTTTTAAATATTTTTAAATATACTTTCAGGATGTTTGAGATAGGTTCCAGATCCATAGGATTTCATATGCAGATTCTAGAATTTTGAGGTTCTACCAGATTTCAGACTTAGCCATTTTTCAGGATTTTCAGGATTTCAGACTTAGCCAAATCAGGGCTTCAGGAACATGTATCAGGGTGAAAGCTTATGGACCCCTTGGTGAAATCTAATGGAATTTGACGTGATTTTGCAACTATAAGATCTGGAAACTATAAATTTCAACATGAAACATCCTGCAGAAGCACTTTCACGGCCAACATCCAGTGACATAGGTTTTTAGAGCAAAGTACAATAACACCTAATCCCAATGCAGAAGGCAACAAATGGCTATTTTTTAAGCACAAGACCACTCAAGACACTTCCAAATCAATCATGAAAAACATCAACTAACTCCACACATGTGAAATACCCAAATCTATAACAAGTCATGCATTCTAAGCACAAATTCACTTTCTCATCATCATAAGCAAGAGAGGTCTAGACTCCAAGCCAAAGCAAAAGAGGGGGTCTCCATTTGTCAAAATGGGGCGTGTGTGCAAGGCACAACAAGATTGTCTTAGGCTATCTTCAATTTTTCTTTTCTCTTCAATTCTTAGGTGAATTTCATGACTCCTGATTCTATTTCATGTCTTATCATAATGGTCTCTTTTGATAAATTTTCACATAGCATGGTTTTCTCCTTCAGATCTTCATTTGTATCATTTGCTTCACCTTGACTTGCCAATTGTTGAAGTAGATCCTTTCTCTTTTTCATAGAGAGACTTAGTTTCCCTCTTAGTTCACTTATGAAATCATCAGCCTATTTGAGTCTTTCCTTCAGTTCATTGACTTCAGAATTAGATTGTTCAAGGTCATCTAGGGTAGACTGAAGTTGTTGCATCATACCAGATCTTCCTCAAGCTGTTAGGCTGTGTTTGGAGGAACTTGGCTCTGATACCAATTGTTGATAACTGAGGGGGGGTGAATCAGTTATCTTAATTGCTTCAGCCTTTTAAACTTCCTTAACAGTTAATACAATATTAAATCAAATGAATAAACATAACCATGAAATAGAAATAACACCAATGCACATGACACAATGATTTTGACGTGGAAAACCCTGTTAAGGGAAAAACCACGAGGTGATTAACCTAAGATATTATTCTCTGTTAGAAGAATAGAAGATATAAAATGGCACTTGCCAATTAGGGTTCACTACCCGAGCACACTACTCACAAGAGGCTCACTGCCTACAATAGACTCACTGTCTACAAGAAAGGAAGGTAAATCAATGTTTTAACTGATGAGAAGCATACACACATGCTGAGGTTCAGTTCTGGTTAAGCTCAATAAACTGATCTGCTGCACTTCATTCTTACTCTCTTTTGATGCTGCTGTATTGTCACATTCCAGACCTGTCTTACTGTCTTCACTCTGCTTTTCTGCTTTTCTTTGCACCACACAATACACCACATACACCTTCACATTTAAATCCATCTTGTATATATATCCGCACAAGCGATTTCAACACGTTTCTAGTCGGCATCCGGAATAGTCAATATTATCCCAAACTCTGGTCTGTTGGCTGAATCCTTGCATACCAAGTAATGCGGATCAAGGATATGCTTGTAGAAGTCTTCAATCATGTTGGCCAATCATGAATGATACCTTAAGAAAATTAGTCATTAGCAATATCTCTTCCGGATTTCAATCTGACACTCTGCCAATACAGTTCTTCCTCTGTCTACTCTGTCAAACAGGAACCCAACACTCAAGTGCTCATATCTCTTCACCCTTCCATCACCGGAGGCTAAATCCTTGGAATATATTAGTCAAGGTACTCCTCTTGACTTCCCCAAATCCCCACTTCACTGAAATACTTCCTCTGAGAGATCTGGACCTGACTGTCAGACCTTGCTAACTGCTCTGTTCTTGCTTACAGGATCATAACACTTCTTCAGTCTGACTTCCGGTAGAGACTCATCATGTCTTGCAGATGTGTGGGATAACCTTTGTTGCCATCAATGACAACATTCATGAATCCATATAGTGTCTCTTGCCAACATGTCTCTTGTAGGCAATGAGCCTCTTGTGAGCAATGTGCTCAGGCAGTGAGCCCTAATTGGCATGTGACATTTTGTTCTTTCTATTCTTCTAACAGAGAATACAATCTTGGGTTAGTCACCCCATGGTTTTTCCCTTAACCGGGTTTTCCACATTAAAATCTTGGTGTCTCATGTGTTGATGTGTTTCTACTTTTGATTAAATGCATTATGTTTCATGTTTGATTTATTGTTATACTGCTAAGTGAATATAAGTGTTTAAAAGGAAGAAAGTTTTAGACAACTGATTCACCCCCCCTCTCAGTTGTCTGCCCTAAATCTAACACATATAATGCAGTAAATAGGAAATGACCATGAGATTTATAATAAACATAGTGATTAGATTTAGAACACTCATATCCCAAACTCAACACATATGTATCAAATTTTGGGTACCACATCCTAGGACTTTGTTTGAGGCCATAAAAAGATTTCTTTAATTTACAAACCAAATTAATTTTACTTTTCACCGTATAGTGCTCTAACCGTGTCATATAAATATCCTCCTCCAAATCACCATGAAGGAATGTCATTTTCACATCCATTTTCTCAACCTTTAGATCATAAGCAACATCAATAGAAAGCAAGAATCTAATGGACATCATTTTTGCAATAGGAGAAAATATCTCACTGTAATCAACACCCTCAACCTAAGAGTAGCCTTTCACAACCAAACATACTTTGTACTTCTCAATACCTCCATCTAAACCAATATTTTCTTGAACACACATTTACAACCAATAGGTTTTCATCCTTCAAGCAATGGCACTAGGTCCCATGTATCATTATTTTTCAAATCTACCATTTCTTCATCCATAGCAATCTTCCAAGACTCTACATGATTCATACCTAATGCCTCTTCTACAGATCTAGGTTCATCTATGTTAGTATTCAAAGAAAAAATACATCTCCATTCATCAAGTGAATACCTTTCAAGTTGTTGTCTATCCTTTATAGACCTTTGAACAAGTTGAGTTGGAGGTTCTTCCTCCTCTGCTAAAGATTTAGAGCTAGATGATCTCTCCTCAACTTCATGTCTATCTAGGGGCCTCGTTTCAACTTTTTCAAGCATAGAAGGAAGTTGAATCACATCTTTATGTTCACTTTGTTCTAGCTGCAATGTAACAGAAGAAGGCTTAGTTTCTCTAGAAAAAAATACTTCTACTATCTATTACCTTCTATGCAATAGGGCCCCAAATCTTGTATCCTTTCACACCATAACTATACTTGATGAAGTTACATTTCACAGGCTTGTTCTCAAACTTTGTTCACTTCTCATTTGGCACATGTGCATATGCCTCACAACCAAAAATTCTAAGATGTCCCATTGAAGGCTTGTGCCCCGACCATGCCTCCATAGGTGTTTTATCAACAAGAGTTAATGTAGGAGACCTATTATAGCAAGTAGTAGCAATAGCTTCAACCCAAAACCTTTGTTCTAGATCAGCACCACTAAGCATACCCCTATCCTTCTCCACCAGTGTCCTATTCATTCTTTCTGCAACTTCATTCTGCTGTGGATAATATGGAGTTGTCCTTTGTCTCTAAATGCTACAATCTTTACAGAATCTATCAAAATCATCATAGGAAAATTCATCGCCATTGTCAGTCCTCAAACATTTTATTTTCTTTCCAGTCCACAACTCAAACATTGCTTTAAACTCTTTAAATCAAATGAAAACTTCAGATTTATTCTGTAGAAAATATACCCATGTCCTTCTACTATAATCATCAATAAATGAAACATAATATATGGATTTTGTAATGGAAGGTTCACATCTACAAGACCAAACACATCAAAATGAATAAGATCCAATACACCACAAGATTTATGAGAACTCAAGTAAAACTGAACATGGTTTTCTTTACCATAAATGCAATGCTCATAGAAATCAACCCTTCAACAAGGTTTTTATTTTTTAAGGTCCTTAGACCCTTTTCTCCTATGTGGCCTAATCTCTAATGCCATAACATAGTCTTCTCTATACGCAATTTTGATTTAGAAGAAAGAGCACCCTTAGGTACCTAGAAGCCAAGACCATCCACTGAAAATGAAACCCTCTCCTTTTCCAATGAATTAGTCACAGATTTGCTTTTTGTGGTACTATTGCACTCAACAGTGCATGCATCAAGCTTATACAATGTACCAAATATGATACCTCTAGCAATCACCATAGCACCTCTTACCATCTTGCATCCTGAATTAGAAAATACTATTAGTTTTCTCATAGATAAAAAATTTTGTGCTAATCTAGGGACATGCAATACACCATTAATCCTTTTTATTCTACCATCAAGAAATCTAATTTTAACTTTACCATGACCAATAATATTTAAATGAGAATCATCACCCAAGTACACCTTACCTCCATCAAATTCTTCATATTCAAAAAGCCAATCTCTATTAGGGCTCATATGGAAAGATGCACCTGAGTCAATTAACCATGCATCATTACCTGCACAAGTGGCCAAAGCTACAATGAATGCATCACCATCTTCATTCTCAGACTTGGAATTAGAATCAAATTTCTTTTTTTTCTTCTTCTTTTCTTCTTTACACTCCTTATGGAAGTGTCTAGGCTTATTGCAATTCTAGCAAATAACTTTGGACTTTCTAGGAGATTTGGATCTCCTTTTGGACTTGGATTTGTCATGCTTCTCGCTCTTCTCACCTTTTTCTTTGGGTATTCCATGAACACTTAGGGCTTCTTTGGCACTAATGGATATCCTCCTCCTCATTTCTTCAAAAAGAAAAGAACCCACAACATCTTCAACTTTCAAGACAGCATAATTACCCCCAATTATAGAGGAAAACTAATGTGTTGTAGACTTAAATAATTTAGGGGAAAACCTATCTAAACAGTCCACTCTATCACTATGCATTCCTACATTTAATTATCGACCAAGGAGTGTAAGCTTATGATGGTACTTGCAAAGTATATGCCTTCAAGGCTCATATGGTTCCCAACTATTCTATCTTAAATTTAAACAAACAAATCTATCTTGCTAGAATTGATAGAATTATAAAACAATGAAAATAGCTATAAATCCTAGTTGCTATGAGTACCCACAGCAAGGTTTGTAGATAACTATTACAACAGGGAAACTTGTAGAATTAACTTAATTGAATTGTCAAGAATGAAATGACTAGTTGTTGACCTCTGGAGGAGTTGTAAATAAGCTAATATGCAATTGTTCATAAACTATATCTATTTGATCAAAACATAATACTAACTTGAATTCAAATTACGTTTTAATAGAAAACTAATAAACCAACATTAACTAAAATGAAATAAATAAGGAGAGAATCAGTACCTTGAGTGGCCAGCTCAAGAGACTGTCTTCCTTAACTAAAACCAAATCTAATCCAGATTCTACGTATCTTTGTAACACATACCAAATCTTAACTTATTCCATACACAGAATCAACTCATATCAAAGTGTTCAACAACAAAATCTTTTCTGTCATATCCAGATTGTATTCCATAAATGTAACATGCTTGAGTCTTTGCACATAGAAAAGGAAATGATAACTAAATTGAACTGAACTACTAACAACTTGACTCTGCTACCTTATATATCTCATCTTCCTCTTACTATACAAAATGGAGAGAGAGCCTTATTTATTAATTAACTGACTTTGATCATTTACCGCACCTAGATACTAGGTCGTGGAGTCAAGATCACATTCTTACTCTAACTGACTATAAGAAGAAGAATTCAAATCAAATTAGAAGTCTGATGCATGAACAACATCCATAACCATATTTGAAACAAATCCACTCCTCAATTGATTACTATCCATGATGCTCCATAATTGTCTTCAACTATCTCTACATTCTTAGCATTGAAACTCATACTTCTATTAACTCCTTTGTCTGCAACCTGCTACAAATACTTGATCTTATCATGACACGTCCAATTCTGAACATAGAATTAGTTCCCAAAAGCATATACCACAAGCATTCTCCATGACTAACCATAAAAATATCTTATTTATACTTTTATACATATCTATATCTAATTCATTCATTAGATAATATGATCATCACATTCCACATTAATACTATAAGTTCATGTCTTAGAAGTATAAAGAAGGTCAACATATCATAGTGCAACATGGGTAAATGTCTTAAAGGATGCTATGAAAGAAGTCTTTGAAGTATAAAAAGAAACATAAAATAGACTAATTCTGCAGCCCATCACCAATTGCCATAACAAGAGAATCCCATGAATCGAGCAAAGAACAAAGTAGGATCTGAGATCTCCCCTCCTCATCCATTTATACACAAACTGATGTCAATTGAACCGCCAACATATTGAATGCTTCCAGGTGGTCTACAATTTGTCCACCCTCTTCCATTCTCAAGGAATACAATTTCTTCCTCAAGAAAATTGTGTTTACTAAAGATTTGGCTTGATATATCTCATTTAGTTTCTTCCGTAGTTTCTTTGTAGAGGGCTCTTCATGGACATTGATTAAAACTAAGTCTATCAGGAACAATTTGATTAGACCCTTCTCTTTACATTCCATAACATCATATTCAACAGCTAAAGTAGCATCTGTGGGCCTTGAAACATGCTCATCAATAGCATTCCACAGATCTCAATCAATTAACAGATCCTCCATCTTTAGCTTCCACATCTCAAAATTGTTACCAGAAAATGTTTCTACCTCTATTTTCCATGATGTGGTCACCATATAAAAATTCTTGCAACAAGATCACAAAGTATCTTCTATACAAGCTCCCACTCAAAACTGGATTAGTTTAAAAAACACAACCCACAATTGAAACCAAAGGGGATCAAACTTTGATACCACTTGTAAGGAAGCTAAGGTAGAAAAACAACTTCCTACACTAATCTTGAGGGAAGGGATATGCATAACTTTTTAGATCTTTACAAAAGTTACAAAAATAAACACAAATAGGATCTTTACAAAAGTTACAAAAATAAACACAAATAGCAATCATACCACAACACAGTAATTACGTGAGGAAACCCTTTCGGGAGGAAAACCCCACACTCCAAACCCACCCAATATATTATTCAGGAACCAAGAAGATTACAATATACTTGCAGAGAAAGATTTCACAGGAGAATAACCAACCAGAGATCTAAAGGCAACTCAACATCTATAAGACTCTCACACACAATCTCCATCTCAAGCTCCTGATATATAGGAGATACAATACAGTAAACTATCAATGATAATTACAAAACCATGAACCAAAACCACCCAAAAGTGGAATCCAAATTATCTCCAATCAAAGATGCCTTTTGATGTGCCAAATCACACACCAACATGTGTAACTCTTCCCTTTACAACTCTTTTAAGTGTCCAACACATTTTTCATATTTCCCAAAATGGGAGGCCAACTTCCAGAGGCCATAACTTTTGATCCAAGTGTCTGATTGATGAAATTTTTGACGCATCAGAAAGATTGTGATGAGATCTATCAAACTATAACTAGCTTCACCAATTACAAAAACTTTTAGGACATTTAATGACCTCTAAGTGCCTCAAATCTAAGTTCAAATCTTTTTTGGGAGTTTCAAAAATGAAAACTTTAATATCTTGCAATCTAGGTATGATCTTGAGTTGAAACACACCCAAGATGTTTACTTGGCAATTCCACACCTTTTGGGAAAATTCTAGGTCCATTCCTACTTAAATGTAGAGTTTCTAAAATAGTAAGCCCTACCATTTTTAGCCCCTTTTGGAAACTTTGAAACTTCTAAACCATTCTTCAAGATAAGGGTATTCGAAAAGACCAAAATTGGGAAGAACAGAAACCTTTTGTAGTTGCAAGGTTGAGACACCTTTCCTAAAATAAAACTCCTCTCCAAAAGAGAAAAGATGAATGATAAATGTACAAGTGAAGAAGAAAGGAGGACTTATTTCTAGGTTAGACCTAAATTTTCACACTTTGCTTAAGTTTACTTAGCTCAGTTATTCTCTCGTTTGTCTCACCTCATGTGGAATTTACAGATGTCCTCACACTTGTCCAAGTGTTTTAGCATGTGTCACATTTTTCAAAGGTTAGTCAATGGTTTATTCCTAGGTTCCTACTTCCTCCTTGTCCTACTTATACAAGGAGCCTCATTGTAAATTTTCATTCACTTTTTATGATAGATATTACATATTGTGCTCATACTTCAATTGTGGAAGTAATGATGGTTTTTGTATTTAAATATTGGCTACTCCAACATGGTATTAGAGCCATGAATTGTAAATCTATTCCCTTTTTTGAATGAATCCTAAACTAGGCCTTATCACAAGTGTCATGTGGAGCCAAATGGACCTCACCATTAAGTCTAGAATTTTGATAGTCTCTTACTTAGGATAATCTCTTACATAGTCTCTTACATATGGATTTTTTCATAGCAGTTTGTGGGCAATTATAATATTGATAGCTTGTTATTTCATCAAATTTTGATATAGGAATTTTTTACAAAAATAATCAACCCCTTATATCATACAACCATATGGTGCTATACGAAAATCTATACTGGTATAGATTTTTCTATTGGAAAATATTTTTTTTTACAAAACCAATTTTTGTAGACTTGAGGTATGTTTGTGGCTTGAATGGGATTTTTTTGAAGAATCTGTGTATTTTAATGTCTGGTTCAAGGGTTTGAAGGGCATATTTGTGTATTTTTATTGGCATCATCACCTTTGGTTTGTCACCAATTGATTCATTCAAAGGTTCCATTATTTTGTTCTAGTTCAAGGGTAAATTTATGCCTCAAGTTTTTCAAATAAGTTGAAGGTTCTATTACATATCTGCCACCTCTAGTTCATAATCTACCAACCACTTTCCTCTATGTTCTCCATCAATAGTGTAGAGTGAGGTGTTGAGGATTAAAAGGTGGAAGGGGATTGGAATGGATCAACACCCATACTATCACCACTAAGCTGATTTTTCTCGCAAACCACTCCCAAGGTTGTTTTCTACCACCCAAGATCCTACAACAAATGGTAAACCAATTCATGTTCATGTTTTCTATCACCATTGAAGTTTGACTACTAGCAGTCATTAGTATTGTTGGGATTTTTTTCCACTAATCAGTCCTAAGTTCCCCTACAAGGTAGCCATCTCTTATCAACAAGGTTCTTAGGTCAGAGGCCAACAGTATAGGAGATAGACTCTAAATGTCTCCTCTCCTTCAAGCTCTACAAAACCTAGGGGGGTATTCCCTAATTAATACCTATAGGATAATCTCTGACTGTGACAGGTATTGACATAAAGCAAATAAATTCTTTTTTATGTAGGCCAAAATTGTAAGATAAATGCAAAGGGACTAGCTTTGGACCCTACTCCAGTTGTGAACCAAAGGATTTTGAACCTAAACTACTCCTAAAATCCTAAAAGTTTATAAATGTTGTTCAATTTTTGATTTTGTACTTGGCTATAAGACTTAGGTTTTGAATCATAAACTCAATACTAACTCTGATCGATGCTTATCTTTGGGCATGGAGTCACATTGACATATATGTGTGAATAATTCGTATGAACTAAACTGAGAATCAAGTTTCAAGGCGTTAATCAGTATCTGCCTTACAAACACACCCAAAATACAGTATCCTATCAACTCTACTTACATATATCCCTACTGAAATACATTCTTCCCCATACTTAACCTAGAACATTTAATCTATCCCTTGAATAGAAGTAAAATATTAAGCATGCAATATAGAAATCCTATATTCTAGAATCTCAAATAACCCTTAGTCACTAGATTCAAAAGAAGAGATGCATTCAACATTGGAGACAATTAACAAAATACATGCATTTAGCATTTTTCATTTATGATCAACATGAAACTAATAAAACTTATGCAAAAATACATTCAACAACCAAAAGAATGAGTGACATAGTTCTTTTATAGACCAAGAACATGTACTCAACACTAATTACAATGTCATTTTAGAGAATGTTTGATACAATGCACCACCCACTTTGGTGTTGAGAACATTTACTACAATGGAGAGAAGAAGAGAGAAGGTAGATAGACTTGGAAAATGTGCAGTTGCTTGAAAGAGATCTGCCTCATCAATACTGGGGAGGTGGTGGTTGGGATTTCCTTTCAATCATGCAGGCCCATACTTATCTGTCCATTCACTGTATGTCTTTTCAGATAGCCACTGGAATGAGATTATCTCTACAATTCTACCATTATGATTGACATACCAGGCATCCAATATAATCTTTGCTTCCTTACAAAATATTTCAAAATTTATTTCAACTATATGCAATTTATCAAGTGCTAAACTCAACATCTTCATAGTTGAATCACCATCAGTACAAGTAGGAATTAGCTAGTAGGCATTTTCTTTTATTTTTTTTCCAATTGTCTAAGTCTTTAGTTTTCCCATCACCTTCCAGGATATTTGGCAAACACTTTGTGTCCATCTTTTCTATAACATGCTTCTTATCTACCAAAACCTTATCTAATCTCAACTAAAAAGTGGCAACTTCCTTGGAATGTTGCAGCATATCCATTACTAGATTTAGCTCTAGGGGTGCCTGTGCATCAAATCCTGAGCATCTAAGGAGATCTCTAACCTCTTCAGTTCTTGGCAACCATCGTGTCTTCAAAACTGAGAGCCTTTCCTTATATGATTCATGCTTCTCATAGGCAATTCTCAATTGTGAATAAGACCTCAAGGTCTCATCCACTCTTACCAAAAGTTTAGTCACTTGTGTATCAAATTGGTGACCATGTCCTTCACTATATCCTTTTTCTCCTCCTCCAATTTCTTCACCTTCTCCTTCAGTTCCCTGATTTCAGTCAGTAAATGTTCTGTGTCAACTGGGAAAGACTCTGCTGTTGGAATCACTGGTGGGGGATCTGAAGTGCTAGCCCCTAATGACAGTTGCTTCTTCAATCTATTTATTTCTACAACTTCCTGGGCATAATTGAGCTACAACTCATTGTGATCCTTTTGCAATTTATTTGTGACTGCTTCAACAAATTGTGCAATCTAGACATTTAAGCTTGCAGCATGGGGGGCAAGGGTGTCAGATACCCTCTTTATTATTACATCTTCTACCAATTCCCCCAATTCAACCCTAGGCTTGTTATTATTTGTGGCTAGAGCCCATATATCCAATGTTTCAAACCTAGGATTAAAGGTTGCACCAGAGAGAGCCTTCTCTATCTACTCACCTATTATATCTGAGTCTTCTCTGGAAATTATATCAAATGCAATGGCATCTAATAGGGTCTAGCGAGGAAGGAGTAAGATATTCTCTTTGCAACCAATGTCCTCCCCTCCTCTAGAGTCATTGCACTAAAGGATTAATTTACTTCTTTTAAGACCCTTTGAGTAGTGGCTTCATATTCAGTAGGGTCTGCTCGGATAGTTTTAGCATCTTCAATCCTTTTCTAAAACTCTTCACTTCTGGCTTTTAGCACATAACTCCTAAATTTAGGAGTATTTATAAATTCATCATCTTCTAAAAATTTGTTACAAGCCATTACTTTGACATCTTCAATATCCACATTTTGGCTTCTCATTGTTCTTACTACCCTATTTTCAGGGGATGAATAGGGTCTTACTCTATCAAGTGAATTCACTTGATGGGCAGCTTCTTGTACATGTTCTTTTGCCTCCACTTCTAAATCTACTACTTCAATTTCTTCAAGATTTTCCAAATCAATAATTTTTGCCTTCTTGGCACGGGAAGGGTAAATTGACTCCCTCTTGGTAGCATATCCTCTGGTTGAGCTACCAGGCTGGTATGTGGATCTGTCTTCTGCTACAGGAGCACTAGCAATCAGCTGCTCCACATTATATAGCATCTTCTGAATCCTTTGAATAGGATCTTCCACTTTTGAGAAGGCACCCTGATATGCTACATTTATACTTTTCCTCATTCTCTCACCTGTCATAATTGTGTCCCACTTGATTCTCAAGTGATGGACCTCAGCCATTGTGAAGTAGTTCCTGACAGGATCCTCATTTAGGTCAACCTGGTGAGTGTACCTTGGCCTTCCCTTGATGAACCTCACCCTGTTGATGAAGTCCTCAGGGTCAAAAATCCTTGGGTGCTCAAAATACATACCAAAACATTGCATCACCAAATTAATCTGATCAAGCCCACTCTTGTCAGCTATCAATAAATCACTGAATCTAAGGGAAGAAGTAAAGAATGAGTCCTTCTTATGTCTCCTCAGGTGCTCCTTATTTGAATCATTCAATTGCCTCATGATCTCTAAGAATGCCACTCTCTTGGGCACATATTTTGGCAAGATATGATGTGGCGTCTCATATCCATAGACCCTAATACAAGTAGTGTGCTCATGAAAGAACCACTCACCCCAATTATGATCAATTCCTAAGTGAGGAGTCATGTCCAAAGGTCTTAAGAAATCCAATACATCTGGGTGCAACCTCTCACCCTCTGGCTCCAGGAAACCAAGTATCCTTCTCACAAAATACTCTTCAAAAATTATGTAATCTGTAGTAGTGCAATGCATATCCAGCATGCAAGTCCACACCTGCACTAGTAGCATATTTCCTTGAGCATCTGTCATTTTGACATGCAAATTATGGTGCCATATCCTAGATAAAGAAAACAATAGCATGTGGCATAGCGTGGAGTACCATGTGAATTCAACATGGACATCCGGCTTAGATAGATTGCTTTTGATCTCTGACATCTGCTTGTGAATTTTATCTGCAATGTAAGTGGCATAATCATATGGCTCCTTGGGATCCTAACTCTGAATGTCAACTGCCATCATCATTAGAGAAATGGGCATATTATCTGAGGCATCTCTGCCCAATACCTAGTACAAACTATTGTAAGTCATGACAAAGTTGTCCATGAACATGCTAAAATGAAAAGGCTCCTGTTCGCTGGCTAAAATCTTCACCAGTTTTCCATCTACACCTTTTGGCCTGTGCTTGGCCAGGTTGTAATCCCTATAAGCATGCTTAATATTCTGATATTTCTTCTTCAAAGTAGCTAGGTCAATTGGCTTTTTAGCCGCAGTGTCCAAGTTGAATACAGTGGCAATGTATCCCTTGGTGAGTTTGATCATTTTCAAACCATTCCCTACTATAACCATCCTTGTGTTTGGATCATATCTCATTGCTATTGCCCTAACTAGGTCAGGGTTAGGGAAAACATTGGAGCAAATAAGATTGGCTAGATCAAATTGCTAGGCATGACAGATGGGGGCCTTATAATTCATTCTTCTATGCCAATGTTGAAATAGGACCCAACCGGGAATAGGCAGTATAGCATCTTGACAATTGTAACAATAATCAAGGAATTTGTCCTCGAGCCCACTTGGACCATACAAATTCAAAGCTTTCTTAGTAGAACCTAGAAGCTGGATCATAAGATTCTTATCTAAGCTACGCTTAGAGGTGGAGGGATGGCTAGCTTGACTCATTTTTTCTGACTTATCATAACAAGCTAGGGTTTCTTACACAGGCTACTATTTATCTCCTCAATTAAGTAGTCAACTAAAAAATATGCCAGGCATAAGAATACAGAATGAACTTACTGGTTTGAACTTGCAAAGTCTTGAATTTCCACTCTTTGCCTGCTTGAGATCTCTCTGTGCACCTAAAATTTGTGTGTGTTTGGAGAAATGATGTACACAACACTAATTTTTCTTCCTTTTAAGCTTCGTAGCATAGCTTCTACTACATTAATGGAGGTAGCCTCAGATATTACCTTTCATTCGTGTTACAGGGCACCTTCAACATTAACCATAGAAGTTTAAACCTACGTCATTTATTTGAATTCATTCCTGCAAGATCCACAGCCACCATTCACCTGCGACATTTGAAAATCTCAATCATCATGTTTGAAAAGTCTTCGACCAATCAGGACAAACCACATTGGATGTACATCCACTGCTGACTGCATGACCTTTAACCGTCCTAGACACATGGCATCTCCTCGCGACATCGTAGCCATTAGTGGGCCACCACTTTACCTACCCTGCACAGGCGTGATAAAGCCTCCACATGCCCTTCCTTTATTTTCTCCTAAACTCCTTCGTAAAATGGGGCCACATGTCACCATCTTGCGACTGCATGGCAAAGATTCCTCCCTACAAGATACCCTTGCGACGATGCACGACCGTTAGATTAAAAGTTTCCTTTAGACCACTTTCATACTGACAATACTGACATCTGGCTACATAGTGTTGTCTAATGCATGATTCATAATGTAATGGGACGTAAGCATAGATTCTTGTGATAGGTGTCACCATGTTGCGGTCATGCAGCAGGGTGGTGACATCATTGATGATGCATTGCGATGCTGCGATTTTCACTTTATTAAACTTTATAACCTATGGGAAGACTTAGGATATGGTTTTAATTTTTCACAGGCCATAGGAGGTAAAACCTAAGACACAAGGCTAGTCACCTAATGAGTATAAAGGCTTAAAGTCATAACTTAAGGTATCAGAAACCTACCACAAGTGGTCAACAGAGAATTAGAAATAAAGTGCATGAGCCTAAGGACTTAGGTTAAATGGATTTTCTTAAAAAATAAAGACTTATAACTTCATGAACCTAAAACCCTAAAATCTAAGGGGCACCACCATTGGCTCTGACTGGGGATGTGCAAGCGTGAGATTGCAACGAGAACCACATCGCTCCACGGTAGACCAGACCAAAACATTACAAAATATATGCACCTATTTTACATTCTACACAAAGACATAAACAATTAATAAGAAATAGGGCTTAAGGAATTAATCATGCACTGGTAATTCCTGCAATTCACCATTCAGGGCCTGGAGAAAATAAGTATCCTCTCTGTGAGTATTACTTATCAGATATGGACCCATCCATAAGGCTTCAAACTTACCATGTTTACCCTTCTCCTGACCTCTTGCATTCCACATGAGGACTAAGTTATTTATCTAAAACTTTCTCTCTATAGTCCTTTTGTCAAACAAATATTTTACCTTTTGTTGCTTCCTGAGATTAGTCTTCTATTCTTCTCTCCTTGTCTCATTTAGTGCAACCAATTGATTTATTCTTTCACTCATTAGATCTTCTATTTCATCATTCTTCTGTATGAATTTGTACATTGGTAGGAGATTATTCACTAGTAACTTGGCCTTTGTGTCATACACTAACTCAAAAGGTGACTTCCCAATTGCTTTCTTTATTGTCACTCTATCAGCCCATAATGCTAGTTTTAACTTTGAATCCCATGCCCTTTTATTTTTTTCAATTATCCTTTTAATGATTTTCATGAGACTCTTCTTGCTTGATTATGATCGACTATTTCCCTGTGGATGGTATGGTGATGCATGGGATAGGTTAATTCCATAATTGTTGCAGAAGTCAATAAACTCACTAGACCTAAAACACATAGCATTGTCTATGACCAATTTTGTTGGCACTCCAAATCTAATAATTATGTGCTCTAGAGTAAAATCAAGCACCACCTTGCTTGTAGCCTTCTTAGTTGGGATGGCTTCAATCCATTTAGTAAAATAGTCAGTAGCAACTAAGATCCAACTATGTCCTCCACTTTATTTCTCTATAATTTCCCTTATAAAGTCAATTCCCCATTGCTGAAATGGAGCCTCCACTGTTCCAGTTTTAAGGGGTAATGCACCTTCATATTTGAGCTTTCCAAACAAAGTTTGACAAGGATCACACTTTCTTACCATCTTTTGTGCATCAGAGAAGAGGGTTGGCCACCAATACCCTGCTCTAAGAATTTTGTGAGCTGTTGTCTTGGCAGTATAGTGTCCACCACATACTCCCTTATGCATGTCATTTAAAATATTCCCAACTTGATGTTCATCCACACATTTGAGCAGCACACCATCAAGATTTTTCCAATACAATTCTCCTTGAATAGTTACAACATATTTGATAGCATGCAGCTTCAAGGTTCTCTTTTGGCTATCATTCAAATGAGCTAGACAACTTAAATTTTGCAAATAGTGCACAATATCCTTATACCATTCTAACCCTGAAATGTTTACAGTTCCATCCTGGGTCATGTTGATTTGACATGCTTCCAAATTTGATTATGTCATTAATTTAGCTAGACCTTGTCCCCTTACTAACTTGGTGATTTGTATTTCAATATTGAACTCTTTTAGCTTATTTATCCATCTGCATCTTCTTCCTGTAACTTCCTGCTGAGTGAATATGTCTTTGACTGCTGCATGGGGTACATATGCAATAATTTGAGATCCTACCAAATAGGGTCTAAAACTTTTAACTACTCTAACCAATGCATAAGCCTGCTTCTCCATGATGTCATATTTCAACTCTGCTACCTGCAATGATTTGCTAAAGAAAGCAATAGGCTGCTCAAAACCATCCTCTTTTTTTTGTAATAGGCACACATCAATTGTGTGAAAAGAAGCAAATGAGAACAACTGGAATGGCTTAGAAAAATTAAGAGATTTTAGAACAAGAGCCATCTTAATTGCTTCTTTGATGTTCTGAAATGATTGGGTTGCTTCACTTCCCCAAGTTATAGACTCACCCTTCTTTAACATTTTAGAAATGTCTTTTGTGATTTCTACAAAGTTGGGAATAAATCTCCTAACAAAGTTAATCTGCCCAAAGAAAGATTGAATACCTTTTATTATCTTGGGTATTTGGATTTTGTCAACTACTACAACCCTTTTAGGATCAATCCTAACTCCATCTTTAGAAACTATGTGCCCCAATAGTTTTCCTTCAACTACCCCAAAGGCACACTTCTTAGGATTAAGTGAAATGCCATACTCTTATGCTCTAATAAAAATTTGCTCTAGATTTAAGTAATATTGCTCTTCCTTCAAATAAGCAGTTAAATCATCCTAATACACAAACAAGATTGAGTCAATCAATCCTGCAAAATCAATATCCATCGCTCTTTGGAATGTAGCACCTGCATTTGTCAGCCCAAATGGCATTCTTACATATACATAGGTTCCCCATGGAGTTGTGAGGGTAGTTTTGTATTGCTCTAATTATTTTACCTTCACCTAATTGTATCCTAAAAATCCATCCATCATGGACAAAAGTTCACACCCTGTTACCCTCTGCAACATAGCTCCCATGTTAGGGAGTGGGTAATTATCTTTCAAAGAAGACACACTCAAATTCCTAAAATCTACATAGAGTCTTATGTCTCCATTCTTTTTTCTGACTGGGACAAGATTTGACACCCATGTTGAGTGCCTTATGGGCTTAATTTTTCTAGCATCCCTAAGCTTCATAAGGTATTCCTGCATTTTTTAAGCCAAGGTAGGATTAATAGGCCTTTACTTCTATCTAAATGGCTTAGCTCCAGGCTTCAAAGGGATCTCATGCTGAAATAGATCCTCTCTATAGGCCTTTAGATCTTCATATGACCAAGCAAAGTCATGTTTGTATTGCCTCAATAATGCTGTCAACATTGCCCTGATGTGTGGTTTAAGCTGCTTACCAATGTACACCTTTTTTGGGGCATGATGTGTCCTCAAATTCACCTCCTCTAAATCGTCTTTGTTTGTAGGAGATGCCTTTGTAACAAGCTAATCTCTATTGTCAAATGCTCTTTCTAAAGCTACCAACCCTCTCAGGATTTTATTTGTTTTAAGCTGTATTACTTCCTTCCCCAAAAGAGTCTCTTTCCCATCAATAACTTTGATGTAGGAGCATCCACGGTCAATGGCAATCTTGCATCACCAAAAAAATTATTGTTATTTAATTTGGTTGTTTTCAATAAGGTTTATGGGCTTGGGAAATAATATTCTAATTTGCAACAAATGTAATTTCCCTTGGGTGCAATTGTAAATGTAATTTTGGTGGGATTTGAATGATTTTGTCATAAGTGGGGCTGCCAAGAATCTTGGAATTGATTTCCAACAGGTGGCGCCAGAAGCTTTGCATGTTGTTGCATGTCTGGGTCAAAATTATGAGACCCAGTCTTGGTAAAATGAGAATAACTTTCTCATATCTTATTGAAATTAAGAAATCTAAAATGCTTTGGAAAGCTGGGAAGGAGAGACAGGAAGCCCAGAAACGATTTTAGAAAACCCCAAAAATTAAGGGAGTGATGATAGGTTGGAAGTGACGGATTTTTTTGTGGATTTAGAGAGGTTGTTTTGAGAAACTAATAATGGTTTTCTTCTCACACAATTTCTACATATTGAGGATTTCTCATTTGGGAGAGAGGGCTTTTGGAGAATATGTGTTTGCATATCCAAATGCTACTAGAATGAAGCTGGAATGTTGAGTTGCAGATTTTTTTTGTATGTTTGAAGCCCATGTTGTATGAGAGCAAATGAGCTCCATGTTAATGTATCTCATTTTCAGATTTTTAATATAATACATATTGTAGATTTCTCTTCCATTTTTTGTGTTTCAAATTAATTTGTTGCCCTCTTGCATAGTGGTCTATGTGTGTTTGTGATCAAATTTAAATGGGAGAGTTTCCCTCTACATCAATTGGTATTAGAGCTTAGAAGGTATGGGCAAGGAAGTTTTTGGAGTTTGTGTGTTGTCTTTTTGCAGGTTGAAGAAAGGACCTAGATGCCAAAAGACTAGGTAGAGAAAAAAAGAAGAGACCTAGGTGAGGCAAAGACAAGAGGAAGCAAGGTTAAAGGGACTTACGTGAAGAGGAGATGGATTTGTTTAGAAGGTACTTGCAGGTTGGGGGTTCACAAAAGAAGAAGCAAGAAAAAAAAGAGAGGAAGAGGAAAGAGGAAAAGATGAGGCAAATAGAGGTTGAGAAAGAGATACGGGAACTGAGGCAAGTTGTGGAAGAGATGGACAAAGATATGGAAAGAATAGTTCAGAAGTTCCATCAATTGCAAAGTTGGCACTTATCAATGAGCAAGAGGGTATCATGGCCTATTAAGAAGATTATTCAAAGAAGAAGAAGACAAGCAAGGACAACAGCAATAAAAGAGGTAAAAAATGAAATAGTGAGTATACCTATGATTGTTTTGACATCAAGCATTGAAGAATACAAAGTAGACATGGTTGAGGATGAGAAGAAGGTTGTAGTTGTTGCAGGTCATGAGGTTGCAGCAGTAGAGAATGAGAATGAAGAAGATGGGGCAGCAGACAATGGTGATGAAAAGGTTGCAGAGAAAGAGGTAATACATAATATGTTTTATTTTTATGATGAAGATGAGAGTAGAGTGTATGAAGATGAAAAGATTGCAGTAGATAGTGAGCAGATAGATGTTGTAGCAGCAGCAATAGAGGAATAGGTGAAAGAGGTAAAATTGTATTCTTTTGAATTTGTGAAGGATGATTTGCATGTGAGTGTAGAACAGTTAGTGAATGCAGAAGAGATAGTATAGTTGGATGTTATTAGTGTTGATTTGTATGTAGAGAAAGATTTGTGTAATGTTGCAGAGGATAGTACAAATGCATGTTGGTGGAGAAGGTCAAGTTACAGTGATTCCATGTTGAGAAAGAGGAGTGCAGAGTAGAGTTGGTGGAGTATGGGAAGTATTCCAGGTAGATTATGGAAAAAGAGGGAAAAAAAAAAGAGATAGCAATTTCTTGTACACATTTTTGTGAGTGTATGCTCACAAACTTCTTACCCTAGGTGTTTAATGCAGGAGCATCCACGGTCAATGGCAATCTTACATCACCAAAAAAAATATTGTTATTTTAATTTGGTTTGTTTTCAATAAGGTTTATGGGCTTGGAAAATAATATTCTAATTTGTAACAAATGTAATTTCCCTTGGGTGCAATTATAAATGTAACTTTGGTGGGATTTCACTGATTTTGTCATAAGTGGGGCTGCCAAGAATCTTGGAATTGATTTCCAAGAGGTGGGGCTAGAAGCTTTGCATGTTGTTGCATGTCTGGGGCAAAATTATGAGACCTAGTCTTGGTAAAATGAGCATAAATTTCTCATATCTTATTGAAATTAAGAAGTCTAAAATGTTCTAGAAAGTTGGGAAGGAGAGGCATGAAACCTAGAAACTGTTTTATAAAATCCCAAAAATTAAGGGAGTAATGACATGTTGGAAGTGACAGGTTTCTTTTGAGGATTTGGAGAGGTTGTTTTGAGAAACCAATAATGGTTTTCTTCTCACACAATTTCTACATATTGAGGATTGCTCATTTGGGAGAGAGGGATTTTGGAGAATATGTGTTTGCATATCCAGATGTTACTGGAATGAAGCTGGAATGAAGCTGGAATGAAGCTGGAATTGAAGCTGGAATGAAGCTGGAATTGATCTCCAAGAATGCCACTCTCTTGGGCACATATTTTGGCAAGATATGAGGTGGAGTCTCATATCCATAAACACTAATGCAAGTAGTACGCTCATTAAAGAAATAATCACCCCAATTATGATCAATTCCTAAGTGAGGATTCATGTCCAAATGTATTACAAAATCCAATACATCTAGATGCAGCCTCTCACCCTCTAGCTCTAGGAAACCAAGTATCCTTCTCACAAAATGCTCTTAAAAAATTATGTAATCTACAGTAGTGCAATGCATATCCAGCATGCAAGTCCACACATGCATTGGCACCATATTTCCTTGAGCATCTGTCATTTTGACATGCAAATTATGGTGCCACATCCCAGATAAAGCAAACAAAATCATGTGGCATAGCGTGGAGTACCATGTGAATTCAACATGGACATCTGGCTTAGATAGATTGTTTTTGATCTCTAACATCTGCTTTTGCATTTTATCTACAATGTAAGTGGCATAATCATATGGCTCCTTGGGATCCTGACTCTGAATGTCAACTACCATCATCATTAGAGAAATGGGCATATTATCTGAGGCATCCCTACCCAATACCTGGCACAAACTATGGTAAGTTCTTACAAAGTAGTCCATGAACATGCTGCAGTGAAAAGGCTCCTGTTCACTAGCCAAAATCTTCACCAGTTTGCCATCTACACCTTTTGGCCTGTGCTTGGCCAAGTTGTAATCCCTATAAGCATGTTTAATAGTCTGATATTTCTTCTTCAAAGCATCTAGGTCAATTGTCTTTTTAGCCACAAGGTCTAAGTTGAATACAGTGGCAATGTATCCCTTGGTGAGTTTGATCATTTTCAAACTATTCCCTACTATAATCATCCTTGTGTTTGGATCATATCTCATTGCTATTGCCCTAACTAGGTTAGGGTTAGGGAAAACATTGGAGCAAATAAGCTTGGCCAAATCAAATTGCTAGGCATGAAAGATGGGGGCCTTAAAATTCATTCTTCTATGTTAGTGTTCAAACAGGACCCAACCAGGAATATGCAGTATGCCATCTTGACAATTGTAACAATAATCAAGGAATTTGTCCTCGGGCCTTCTTGGACCATGCAAATTCAAAGCTTTCCTAGCAGAACCTAGAAGCTGGATCATAAGATCCTCATCTAAGTTGCGCTTAGAGGTGGAGGGCTGGCTAGCTTGACTCATTTTTTCTGACTTATCGTAACAATCTAGGGTTTATTACATAGGCTACTATTTATCTCCTTAATTAAGTAGTCAACTAAAAAATATGCCTGGCATAAGAATATAGAATGAACTTACTAGTTTGAACTTGCAGAGTCTCAAATTTCCACTCTTCACCCACTTGAGAACTCTCTGTACGCCTGAAATTCGTGTGTGCTTGAAGAAATGATGTACACAGCCCTAATTTTTCTTCCTTTTAAGCTTCGTAGTATAGCTTCTACTACATTAATGGAGGTAGCCTTAGCTATTAGCTTTCGTTCGTGTTACAGGGCACCTTTAATATTCACCATAAAAGTTTAAACCTGCATCATTGATTTAAATTCATTCTTGCAAGATCCATGACCACCATTCACCCGTGAGATTTGAAAATCTCAGTCATCATGTTTGAAAAGTCTTCGACCAATCAGGATGAGCCACATCGAATGCACATCCATTGCTGACCGCATGACCTTTGTCCGTCCTAGAGACATGGCATCTCCTCACAGCATTGCAACCATCAGTGGGCCACCACTTTACCTATCCTGTGCGGGCATGATAAAGCCTCCACGTGTCCTTCCTTTATTTGCTTCTGAACTCCTTCGTAAAATGGGTCCACGTGTCACCATCTCACGGCCGTGTGGCAAAGATTCCTTCCTGCAAGATACCCTTGCGATGATGCGCGACTGTTAGATTAAAAGTTTCCTTTGGACCACTTTCATACTGACATCTAGCTACATACAGTTGGCTAATGTAGGATTCCTAATGTAATGGAATGTAAGCATAGATTCTTGTGACAGGTGTCACCATGTCACGGCCGCGCAGCGGCATGGTGACGTCATTGATGATGTGTTGCAATGCTACGATTTTCACTTTATTAAACTTTATAACCTATGGGAAGACTTAGTATATGGTTTTAATTTTTCACAGGCCATAGGAGGTAAAACCTAAGACATGGGGCCAGTCACCTAATGGGTATAAAGGCTTAAAGTCATAACTTAAGGGACTGAAAACCTACCACAAGTAGTCAACAAAGAATTAAAAATAAAGTGCATGAGCCTAAGGACTTAGGTTAAATGGATTTTCTTAAAAGGCAAAGACTTATAACTTCATGAACCTAAAACCCTAAACTCTAAGGAGCACCACCAGGTACTTCAAAAGTTGTGACCTAGTTTTCATTTGGTGCAACTGCCAATAGTCTATGAGATTCTTTGCTAGCTATTGTGGTTAAAATATTACTCTTATCTTTTTTCATCACAATTTAGGTTACATTTTATGCTATAGTTACCTGTAACAATATATGTAGTTTTAAAACTGCTAGCAATTATAATAATTGCTAAAGGTTATCTCTAACTGCTAGAATTCTATACTTGTAGTTATTGTAACCACCACTCGACTAACTTCTAAAAGTTTATTCTAATTGCTCACAGATTGCCAAGTTCTACCTTGTACTCCTAATGGAGGTGTTTTTCTTTTCATCATAACTTGCAATTTGGGAGGTCCCATTTTTACAAATTTATAGTTGATGGAAAGCTCGTTCCATCCACTACATAGTGGTGGAAATATTTTTCTCAAATTGTTCTATTTTTTCACTATTTTTCGCTTTCAAAGTCTATTTTGTAGTAAACTTTGATAGGGCATAACTTTCACCCCCAATATCAAAATTTTGGATTTTTTTTAAAACTTATTAGAAAAATCACAAGGATTTCAATTGTATATGTAATTTTTAGATTCAAATCGATAAGCTAATTTTTTTCAAAAATTGTAAAAATCACCATGAGTTATAAAATGGACAACCTTTGGGCTTCTAAGTTGTAAAAATTGTAATCAAAACTTGTCAATTTTTCTCGAAGGCCGATATTACAACACTAATCAATTTTGGGTGGTAATCTTGTGATTTTGCATTACTATTTACTATTTTTGAGATCATGTCTCTCACATTAAATCCTTTCCATTTGAGTATTATTCATAATCCTCCTAATAAATGGAAAATCAAATGTGTTTATTGTGGGAAGAAAAGGCATATTGAAGATGATTTTATTCTAAGAGAAATTGATGAAATGAAGCAACTTCTTCAAGATCATAATATTGCTTTACTTGATCATTCTAATCTAGCACTAGCTGAATTAGCATATGGTCTCACTTAGAAATATTATGAGACAACCACATAATTTGGAGATGAAGAATGTAGTCTGATGACTTACATTAAGATCTCATCTCCTTCATTATCACCTATTGTAACGTTTGAATCCAATGATTCATCTATAGATTCCAATGATTATATGTAGTAGGATATTAATATAAGTTTTCCAAATCCACTACATTGGGACACATTTATACCAAACATATCATCCTTGTTTATAGAGTCCCATATTAAAAATTTAGAAGACAACATTGAGGATAGATGTCTTGTATTTGATGACAGCTTTGATGGAGTTGCATCCTCATGATCTTCTTCAGATGAAATTATTCTTCATCCTCCTCTTCTTTCTTCACAGTTTGATATTGGATTGGAGATATTTGAGTAGCAATAGAAGACATCATATTGGGCTTCATAATTGTCTTTAGATCATGTGTATAATTTAGAGACATTAATCCTTCTTCCTGCACATTCCTATCTGAAATAGTACACTATCTTACACACATTTGTAGTTCTATTTCTTCCTAAGGGGAGAATGTTGTTAAGAGATTGTGGATCATCCTTAGCACCCAGTTTCAAGTATCTACCAACACTAAATAACATAATTTCAGGGGAGGTTGCATGGTTTCCCTTCTAGAATCTCAATTTTGGGAGAGAGAATTTACTCACATGGAGTCCTTTCCTTATCACATTTTGCAGGGTCGCATAAACCTTCTTTATTGTTATCTCCTGAGGGGGGAACATTTATTGTACATTTGTGCTAGAAGTAGTCCTTGGGTTCATGTTAAGTCCTCCTTTCTTCTTCACTTGTACATTTTTCATGCATCTTTTCTCTTTTGGAGAGGAGTTTTATTTCCCACTAGGTTTTCTCCTTGACTTCGTTTGTGAGAAAATTGTTTATACATGGATACCTAACATGGCCTAGATGTTGAGACCCAACATTATTGTATTTATTCTCCCTAAGTTGTACTTAAGGGGGTGTTAGTTTAAATAGAGTATTTATATATCTAGTTATCTAATTACCATTTCTAGGTTAGACCTATTCACACTTTGCTTAAGTTTACTTAGAGGTCATTCTCTCATTTGTCTCACCTCTTATGGACTTTACACATGTACTCACACTTGCCCAAGTGTTCTAGCATGTGTCACCTCTTTGGAAGGTTAGTCAATGGTTTATTCCTACCTCCCTACTTCCTCCTTGTCCTACTTATACAAGGAGCCTCATTAAATTTTCATTCATTTTTTTATAATAGATATTACTTATTGTGCTCATATTTCAATTGTGGAAGTAATCTTGGTTTTTCCATTCTAATCTTGGCTACTCCATCAACTCTTACACCATGTCATAAGCTATTAATAAACTAGGCCACCCTCTTTTCACTTGCAATAATCCCAAGGTAAAATTGACATTATTACCACTACTATAATTAAATATTTACCATTGTCGATGGAACCTTCATGCATTTAGAAAAAATATTAAGAATAATTAAATGCATAGGATTTACAAGGTTGATGGCACCTTAATCTTAACACCCAAAAGTAATCCACTATAGCAATCTTATCTAGTAGAATGCAACAATTGCAAGCAATCCATCTAAATTTTAGCACAATCTATCCCAATTTTCATACAAGTGCAATCCAATATATCTAGCCTGGTAGTCCAACATACATCCAAAAGAATCCTAAGGTCTTGTCCTCAGTCTTGTTGAAATCCTTGTTCACCTTTAAATAAATCATTATAGATTTATTAGGATATATCATTCCCAAATTTGCCTCCCTTGCATATCTTGCTTGGAGATGCAACAAAGCCATCATCAAGATATATCATTCCCAAATCAACAATACTATCATCATCATCATCCTCATCCAATTTATAACTTGACCAAAGGCAAAGTTTTATTTGTCTTTTGGCTTATGTCTACTTGTTGTGTTTCATTTTTTCCGGCATCTAAGTTAGTCCTTGCAAAATATCAAAATAATAACATTGTGGTCTTTCATATCATTATGTCATTTTCCATATGCCTACTTGTGACTTTTTCTTCTGGGTCACTCCACACATATGGAAAAATTTCATCATGATCTTTAAATATCATGATGCATCCTATCCTATGCTAAAGAAAATAACAAGTTGCTTAACACATTTAGAAATTCTTCAAGACAACTAGAATGCACTTGTCATCCATCATATCCATTTGCCTTTAAATCCACTCCATTGGCATCTGCATCCATTTATCCCTATTTTTGTATTTTGAGAGCCCACCTATATTCTTCATACCCACTTGCTCTCTTGAGGGGGCATCCTTAATCCACCCCTAATCCAATCCTTTAACTTGGGGCATCTTATCTTATTTTTATTTTATCATTACTTATTTAGTCATAATGCCATTTCAGAGAGGGGCAAATGTAGACACCTAAAATTTACCACATCTATAATAATTAATTAACTCTAAAAATTAATTATTTCCATCCATTCACATCAATAGTTCACATCATTAATTACTTGTTAGATGTGAAAAGTGGGAGGATGGGGAATGATGTTTAAGTATACCAAATCAAACCCTCCTTTCACAATAACATCCAAAGACAAAACTGAGCCAAGTCACTACAAGATGGATGAGGACTCAGCTTCAGGTTTATGTGCTCAGGAATAATATGGAAAGAATAGATTAGATTGAGAGATTTGGCAAACCTAGATCAAATAAGCCTCAAACCCTAATTATAATGCAATCAGGTACAAACAAACAAAATGCTACAGAAAATCATACAAGAAGATACTTAGGGATGAACAGAAACATACCAGAAATTGAGTTTCTAGAAACAGAAACTTTGTAGACTATGGGACGGGTGCCCAAGTTCAATAGGGTAGAATTTTTGTAGATCCGAAGTAGAGAGATGTTTCAAACTATGTCTAGATCTTGAGTTTGGGGCCAATCCTATTGGGAGGACTATGGGGTGGGTGCCCTAGTCCAAGAGGGAGGAATACCAAAAAATTTCTTTAGGATCTTGAATCCTTATCCTTCAAACTGCTTCTATACACATGTACCTTTCTAACTCCTATACCTGTAATCTACAATCACAAAGAAAGGGGGTTGGGGGTTGTGGTGTTTAGGAGCTTGCCTTAGTCAAGCCCTAGAAGGACATTCAAATCTTCCAACACCATTTTTAGATAGAGTGCATGCCCAAGGAGGGAAGAGGCCAAATCCAATGATGAAATGAAATGATTGAAACACAAATTGATGTAGATAAATGCTTCAAGATTTAACTGTGTGTGAGTTTTTTTTTCTTAATGTTTTAGATCATACTCAATGATCGATCATCAGGAGAAAAAGCAAGAGAAGAGAAGAGTATGATCTGAAACATTGAGGGAAAAAACTCACACACAGTTAAATCCTAAAGCATTGATCTACATTCATTATGGACTGTGGAAATCTGATGTCTAACATAAATTGATGTCACCTTAGAGGTGAAGCCCTCACAGAAATGAAGATCCTTCAAATCATGGGGAGATGGATTGATGAAGCCAAATCTGCAACAAACAAACACAATAACAACACAATTCTACTCTGAAACACAATGAAGGCTTTGAAATCCCTTTGCTCAATATCACAAGTTTGCATTATCCATATAGGTGTAAAATGAAGTCATAAAATCACTTATATATGCTTTCCCGCTAACATTCATAAATTAAATTGAAGAGGCTGATAAAGAGAAACCTTTTGAGAGGGCCCAAGACAACATGCATCTATTTTCATCCTAGCAAATTAGGCTAGACTTGGGCATGGGTGCCCAATTCCCAAGGCTAATTTTGGTCATGTTTAAGCACTTAGAACATGCCCCTAAGTCTGATTTGACATGAGTTTTGGGGGAAATTTCTCTGAGATGAGTATTAAGTTGCAAAGTGTAAACACAAGGACCTATGAGCTTAACTAGGAGGTAAAAAAGGCATAGGGAAAGTTTTTACTCCATAACATTTAGCACCCACTTTAATATATGTATGATCTTATGATTCCATACATTCATTAAAGTATGGTTGAAGCACATCAAACACATCAAAAACACCAGACACATAGAGCTAAGGCATACCCAAATGTTGGAGGACTATTTCTAGCCCCCAATCTTAGGTAAGCACTAGAAAACACATGAAAGACACGCAAGACACAAGGAAGATAATAATAATCATGCAAAGCATGGAGAATATAGTGGAAGCACGTAATACATGGAAAAGACATGAGAGCAGTCACACAATACATAAAGTATATGATGATTTAACAACTAAACAAATTCTAAACTAAGGGGCAAAGGGAGTTCATCACTACACGCCTTTAGACCACCAAAAACACGCAAAACAAAACCCAAAATGTCGAGGGAGCTCATCGCTATGTGTCTTTAGGCCACACTAGGGGGAAGACACACCAAAAAAAAAACCCAACTGTGGAGGGAGCTCATCGCTACATGCCTTTAGACCACACTCAGGGGAAGACACAACAAACACATAAGGAAGACACATTGAATATATGAACACTGCATAATATGTCATTGACATACTATACGTCTTATACATAGTAAACACAAGTGATGGGAAGGAGCTTATTGTTAAATCCCACCATCTAAAACACATTTCAGATACATTTGACAGTTGAGCTACGCTACCATAACCACCAAAGACATACTTAAGGGTGAATGAATCAGGATCCGACCCCGCCTCTGTAAGGACTTTGTATATAAGGATATGCACTAGCTCAAGAGATACACCATCCCACCTTCTATAGAAGGGATTTATATAAAAGGATGTGCACTAGCTCAAGAGATATGCCACTCCACCTCACAATGAGGGATTTTTGTTTATAAAGGATGTGCACTAGCTCAAGTGATACACCATTTTGCCTCGTGATGAGGGATTTCAAACATGCTTTGTCAGTGTAAAAGTAATCAGATAGATACCATTATATTAGCCCCCACCTTAAGGTGGTTGATGTTGCTTGCCGATATCAAGCACATTAAGGTAGAGTGAAAACACAAGGGAACAAGAGCTTTCACAAAACCCATGCCCGTAGAGGTGGCATGTGCCACGATCACTGAATATTCCCACAAACACATTGATATTAAGTTTTCTAAGATAATCAACAAGATATAATCTTTTGTTAGAAAATATTACTCTAAGATAATAGCCAAATCAAATCATGAAAGCCAAGTATAAATCATATATTAGATCACATCAAAGACTAAGGCTACACTTGCAGGTTTGGAACCAAGTATAGCCATTGGGCTATACTGCAGGTATCTCAGAACCCAGTGTAACAACAAGGTGAGATACAAGACCATCCAAAGTGTGTTGAATTAGATTGAGAGTATTGCAAAAGTTTGTTACATGATACATCACACAGAGTGATTCTACTAGTCAAGCTTCAAATATATATATCAACCCCATCTTCATATATGAACTAGACCCATTTTTTCTTTCTTGCTGAAGGGACACACAATCCATATCAGTATTTGTTTGTTTTCATCATCCGTCGACTAGGTAGAATCACTGAAGAATTTAAACAATAAAAATGAGAGAGGAGAACCAAGTGCCTTAGGAGCACCATGTAGGAGATGCCCCCAAGACATCTACTGTGATATCCTAATGTTAAGGCATTGTTTAAATTAAAGATTTAAACATCATGTGAGGTTGCTTTCTTGTAATGTGGTTTTGTCATGTCTGCATAATCTGACATGATTCCTTTTCAAAAAGGGTTTATCAACACTATTTTAATAATATAATTATATTAATAATAATAATAGTATTATAATAACAACAAATGATTAATTATTTTTAATAATAATATAAGAATGGAATAACCAATATATAGCAGTGATTACAAAAGGAGAAATTAATATTACAAAAAAGGTACGATCTATGTTAAAGTATTTAACATAAAGAGGAATGATTTCTAATAAGGCAGCGATCCAAGGAGATGTATGCGATTATAATTATGTTTTATTAACAATAGCAATTAAATATAAGACAATGATTAGCATTTCAAGAAGTGCAATTTCATTACCAAAGAGCAGCAGTTTATTGTGAAGGGACAACAATTAGTTTTCAAGAGTTATATGCTTGAAAGGTGGTGACCATTTCCCAAACCACCTCCCTTGAGATGTATAAAGGATAAAAGAATATGTGATTTGAAAATAAGAAGGAATGATACATTTTCTGAGTATAAGAAAGAGTTTAATATATTTCAAATATATATATATATAACAACAAGCAAGAAAGCTATATTTCTAAGAATTGAAAGATATATTTCTGATATATATATTCTGAGTATAACAGCATAAGAAACAGAAATATATATGTTGTAGAAATAAATTTGCAGGAACCATCAACAATGATATATATATATATATATATATATATATATATATATATATATATATAAAATAATTGAGAATAGTAGAAGAAAGAAATAGATTATAATATATATTTATGAATGTCTTTATCCTATGATCAATCATATGTAAGGTTGAAAGAAGCAAGATAGTGTAATGTTGTTTACAGGCCCTCATGCTAAGCATGCCACTTTGAGGGTGGAATTGGATATTCCTGCCGCTCAGAGCCAAGAGGTGGGTTGTTTTAAGACACTCGTGCTCTTGGGCTTAGGTGGGTGTAGTTTACAAGCACTCCTTTTCAAGGCTTTCCTTTCAAGCCAAACTATGACTGGTTATTAGGATGGATTCAAGGAGCTCCAATCATAAGAGGTATGGATAAGGTAGCATGGATAGGGAAAGTAAATACAAGTTTATCTGCCAAGTATGCCAACCCAAGGGGTGGGAATTGTCTTAGTTTGGACATTCCTACACCATGGGCCAAGGGGTGGGTTGTTTTAAGACACTCGTGCTCTTGGGCATGGTATGGATAGCTTCGGGTAGACTTATCATGTTCCTCATCCAAACCCTATTATGATTAAGACTTCCACTATGCATTATGGACATCGATAGTTCATATGGTTTTGAAATAGACCTAAATCAAGATTTATCTTTCTTAAAGCATTTAATTAGTAAGTTTTAAACCCTAATTATATTAAACTAGTGATTCTAGGGCAAGATTTAGGGTAATCCCAAAAGGGGACATTACAAGTGGTATCAAAGCATCCTTCCTGCCATCCTGTGAATGATAGTTGATGCAATGCATATTCAAGTGTATACTGCATGACTTATGTGTATTCAAGTGTATACTTCATGACTTATGTGTATTCAAGTGTATACTTCACAACTTATGTGTATTCAAGTGTATACTTCATGACTTATGTGTATATTTTATTACTTACATGTATTCAAGTGTATACTTTATGACTTATCTGTATATTTCATGACTTACGTGTATTCAAGTGTATACTTCATGACTTATGTGTATACTTCATTACTTATGTGTATTCAAGTGTGTACTCCATGACTTATGTGTATTCGAGTGTATACTTCATGACTATCTATATACTTTGCGACTTACATGTATTCGAGTGTATACCTCATGACTTACATGTATTCAAGTGTATACTTCATGCTTCTTGTATTACATGTATTTATGCGTATACTTTGTGTATTACTTGTATGCTTCATGCTTCTTGTATTACATGTGTTTATGTGTATACTTTGTGTATCACGTGTATGCTTCATGCTTCTTGTATTACATATATTTATGCATATACTTTGTATGCTTCATGCTTCTTATATTACATGTACTTATGCATATACTTCGTGTATTACGTGTATGCTTCATTTTATGTGTATACTTCGTGTATTACATGTATGCTTCATGCTTTGTGTATTACATGTATTTATGCATACTTCGTGTATTGTGTGTATGCTTTGTGTCTTATGTATACTTCTTGTATCACATGTATTTACTTGTATGCTTCATTCTTCACATGTACTTATGTGTATACTTCGTATATTACATATGCCTCATGATTTGTGTCCTACATATATACTTTGTATATCACGTACACTTCATGTATTACGTATATCTATGTGTTTGCTTCATGTATAATATTTCTTAACAAGTTTACTCAATGTGTGTTTAAGAATACTTTAAGTAAAGGCCAAATCTCTCAAATCTTTATTTTCAAACACTTTTTGGGTTAAGAAGCACTAACAAATTAACTTATGTAATAATGAAGAGTTGTAACTAGAGAAGTGAAAAAGTAAGACTCCCTCAAAATTGAGATATAAAAGGAAAAAAAAATAAATGACTAAAATTCTTTAATTAGAATAAATTTATAGCAAGGAATTAGAAAACATAAACAACCATTAACAAAAGGAAATAGGTGTAAGAAGTATGGTCATTATAAGGACTATAGGAGGCATGTGGTTGACTATTAGAAGAAATAAGGTAAGATAAATTATGGTATAGCATCCATTGGAAAAATACGCTAAGGTAAAGCACATATAGAAATTACATGAAGTAAATAGAAAGAAAGCAACATAGAAAGTAAAGAAGTGGAGATGAATATAATATACAAAGCAATACAACCATATGAAACATAAGTAACACAAGAAATTAGCGTACAAGGAAAATTAGAAAATAAAACCATAAGGAAATGGAGCATGTAGATCTATAACAGACAATACGGATTCAATTACTAAAATCAATTTCAGATTCTTGATTGCATCCTTCATCAACTACATTTCCTTAAATTCTAATATACTTGCTGATTTGTTTCATCCTTCGTGTCTCACGTATACTCTCTTCAACAACATAGATATTCTCTCTTCTAATAATCTTATATGTCATAGATTGTCTCCACACTATCTTATCATCATTTATTACACACTTCTATGACTTGTGAAATAATCAAAGTCTTACTTGAATTTACCTTCTCTACAATATCATTAGATTCATCTCTCCATATTTTTCAAGATGTCTTCATCATTCATATTCTTCATCAATATTGCTTCATCTTAGAATATTGTGCAATCTTGGAATCTCAATACTCTCAAAATCTTCTTTAGCATTAAAAATGTTTTTCATTGACTAAAACTACATCCTCACCTATGACACTTGTATTATCTCAATTACATTGTTATTCAAACATCAAATAAATGCTTACCAAGACATTTGTCTTTTATTAGCCATTCCAAGTCTTTTTTTATCACAAAATTTTCCTTCCATAAAATTAATATCCATTTACTTTTCATTAAGGCATGTTCATAATTGGAACATGACTTCATCTAAACACATCGAAGGTAGACTTCAAGATGAGAAGTACAAGGTAATGAAAGAACTTGTTCTAGACAAAGACCAAATTCCAAGGTCAAAGATCAAGATGTCTTTTGGGTTCTTCTCCTTGAGAACAAGAGGAAAATTGTCTTAAGTTACAAACCTTACCAATTACCAACTCATGTTCTTGTTGTTGAGAGATATTGGGAAATACAAGTACGTATGGGACAACAAATTGCCTTCATACTTTAGAGAAGGTTAATGTTGGCAGTTGAATTGAGACAAGAATACTAACAACAATTCTTCAAAGAGAATGATTTAGGGTCCTGATGACTTTAGAATCATCATAATTGTGATTTCTTGAGGACAAGCAATCTTGGGTAGGGTGGACTGTGATATCTTGATGTCAAGGCATTATTTAAATTAAATATTTAAACATCATGATAAAACGGTGAAGTTGCTTTCTTGTAATGTGGTTTTGTCATGTCTGCATAAGCCGACATGATTCCTTTTCAAAAAGGGTTTATCAACACTATTTTAATAATATAATTATATTAATAATAATAATAGTATTATAATAATAACAAATAACTAATTATTTTTAATAATAATAATATAAGAATGGAATAACCAATATATAGTAGTGATTACAAAAGGAGAAATTAACATTACAAAAAGGTGCAATCTATGTTAAAGTATTTAACATAAAGAGGAATGATTTCTAATAAGGCAGTGATCCAAGGAGAAGTATGTGATTATAATTATGTTTTATTAATAGCAACAATTAAATATAAGGCAGTGATTAGCATTTCAAGAAGTACGATTTCATTACCAAAGAGAGTGGTTTATTGTGAAGGGACAACAATTAGTTTTCAAGAGTTATATGCTTGAAAGGTGGTGACCATTGCCCAAACCACCTCCCTTGAGATGTATAAAGGATAAAAGAATATGTGATTTGAAAATAAGAAGGAATGATACATTTTCTGAGTATAAGAGAATATTTCTAAGTTTAATATATTTTTGATATAAATATATAACAACAAGCAAGAAAGATATAATTCTAAGAATTGAAAGATATATTTCTAATATATATATTCTGAGTATAACAGCATAAGAAACAAAAATATATATGTTGCAGAAATAAATTTGCTGGAACCATCAACAGTGATAAATATATATTGAGAACAATAGAAGAAAGAAATAGATTATAATATATATTTATGAATGTCTTTATCCTATGATCAATTATATGTAAGGTTGAAAGAAGCAGGATAGGGTAATGTTGTTTACAGGCCATCATGCTAAGCACGCCACTCTGAGGGTGGAATTGGATATTCCTACTGCTCGGGGCCAAGAGGTGGGTTGTTTAAGACACTCATGCTCTTGGGCTTAGGTGGGTGTAGTTTACAAGCACCCCTTTTCAAGGCTTTCCTTTCAAGCCAAACTATGACTGGTTATTAGGATGGATTCAAGGAGCTTCAATCATAAGAGGGATGGATAAGTTGCATGGATAGGGAAAGTAGATACAAGTTTATCCTCCAAGTATGCCAACCCAAGGGGGGAAATTGTCTTAGTTTGGATGTTCCTGCACCATGGGCCAAGGGTTGGGTTGTTTTAAGACACTTGTGCTCTTGGGTGTGGTATGGATAGCTTCGGGAAAACTTATCATGTTCCTCATCCAAACCCTATTATGATTAAGACTTCCACTATGCATTATGGACATCGGTAGTTCATATGGTTTTGAAATAGACCTAAACTAAGATATATCTTGCTTAAAGCATTTAATTAGTAAGTTTTAAACCCTAACTATATTAAACTAGTGATTCTAGGGAAAGATTTAGGGGAATCCCAAAAGGGGACATTACATCTTCTACAATGCTATGCCCCCAAGGCATGACACACAAAAATAAAATAGAGGAGAAAAGAGTACAAGAATGTAGAAACAAATAGAAGAATGGTCACAACAAAGGTGGTCTCTCGGTATCCTTGACCTTACAAGAGTATCAAGGGTCATCGAAGGAAACCTAAACAACACTTATCACAACACAGGGGAACACAAGACATAAGAGGAGGCCACATAAGAGAGAAAAAGGATGCTACAACAAAGGTGGCTAAAGAGGTTATAAAGTTAGCGATTGTCGTAGAGTAAATCATCTTCCTCCCAATCTCGAATGCAAGAGGAATTGGGTACATAAGGTATAATTGTGCAACTTTTATCATCATCCTTAATCTCTTCAACCTTTAGCTCTTCGTTGTGTGATTCAATGGTCCTCGGTGGAATGTTTTCTTATTGAGGTGTTGCTTATCGAGCTAGGGATTGTCTCCTCCTTCTTTCTCTTGATTGCCTATTCCTTTTTGTTTTATTAGTGATGTTTGAAATTTAAGGATTCTTGGGATTCTCCATAGTCTTCGACATTTTCGAGGAGGAAGCTTGTACCAAATTGATTTTTTGTGATGAGATGCTTTGTTCTTTACAGGTATCTCTCAATCCTTGTAAGGATGATGGAGGAGGAACCTCAGCAAAGACTCCCTTACCTCTCGGTCTAGGGGGTTCTTTCAATTTAGTTTGCTTTTCACTTATGATTTTTTCAATAGGAGGTCTAGCCAATTTTGTTATCAACTTTGCTTTGTATTTTTGATATCCCAAGAAGAATTGATCTTCTCTTGGTTGAGGAGGTATAGTAGGTTGTGCCCAAAAGTAGTCTAGGTTGAAGTTTTCATGAGTAACCAAAGGCTTCCATCTACTATGGTGAACAACATGTACACTCCCTTGGTGAGGAAATTTTAGACATTTATGGATTGTAGAGGGGACCGCCTTCATGGACTTGAGCCATGGATGGCCTAGTTTCACATGAAATAGGTCGGATGTAGGGATGATGTCAAATGATTGTTCAAGAGCTTTCTCATAAAATTTAATCAATAATGTAATCTTCCCTATAGCTGAGAGAAAATCTCTAGTATGTATCTTAATCATCATATTTGTAGGCTCATAAGATTCTTGTTTCAAATCATGTGCATAGAGGAACTCTTCAATAATCACATTCATCATACAATTAAGGTCAATAAGGACCCCTCTTGTAGGATTTCCACTTATACGTGCGGTGATGTAAAGAGGTACCTCAATGTCTCCAATTGTTCTATCATGTGGTGTAAAGGTTATTTTAGGTTTAGGAGTCTTCCTCTTCTTATAAATTTTAGGAGGGACCATAGCATTATTGTTGCGATGATAAGCCATGTATGTGAGACTTTTTTCACACCAAAGCACTTGTTTGATGAAATCAGGTTTTTAAAGAGCAAAACATAGAAATTTTACAACAAACCAAGTATGATGGAAATAGTGCTACACAACAAGGCAAGATGAGTGATTTAAAGGTTGGCTTAAAGAAGTTTGAAGAAACTATGTAAAACTCTTAATGTTGAAATGCACAATGTGTAATTGCAAAAGGTGAAAGTTTCAAAGCTAGAATGCAAAATTATGCAATATGATCCAATACTACACTTCAAAATTAGATTTGAATGAATGTTGAAAAGGAGTAGCAAAATATGAAAATGAAATTTTGACTACAAACCCTAGTTTTTAGAATCACTAGGTTATGTAAAAAATGACTCTTTTTAAGCAAAACCCTAGAAAATGAAACTTTTAAATGCAATGTTTGATATGAAGCAATGATGAATTACTGTAATAAGGATCATATCTGATGCAAGTATTAGAAAATTAAATATTTTTATCACATGAAATACAAAATATGCAAAACTATGCCTTAATGCAAGCCTAAAATGCTTATTTTTTTCAATTTTTTTTTCAAATGTATCCTAGATTTTCAATGCAAGATGATAAATATGAAATGAATGAATTCAAGGACTATTTACAACACTCAGAAAGATTCAAAATGCTCACTATTCCAGCTTCACCAAAATGTTAGATGTGAAAAGTGGGAGGATGGGAAATGATGTTTAAATATACCAAATCAAACCCTCCTTTCACATTAACATTCAAGGATAAAATTGAGCCAAGTCACTACAATATGGATGAGGACTCAACTACAGGTTTATGTTCTCAAGAATGATATGGAAAGAATAGATTAGATTGAGAGATTGGTCAAACCCTATATCAAATAAGCCTCAAAACCTGATTATAATGCAATTAGGCACAAACAGATAGAATGCTATAGGAAACCATATAGCAAGATACTCAAGGATGATCAGAAACATACCAAAAGTTGAGTTTCTAAAAATGGAAACTTTGTGGACTATGGGGCGGGTGCCCAAGTCCAATAGGGTAGAATTTATGTAGATCCAGAGAAGAGAGATGTTTTAGACTGTGTCCAGATCCTGAGTTCAAGGCCAAGCCTGTCAGAAGGACTATGGGATGGGAACCCTAGTCCAAGAGGGAGGAATATCAGCAAATTTCTTTAGGATTATGAATCCTTATCCTTCAAACTTCTTCTTTGTACCTGTACCTTTCCAACTCCCACACCTGTAACTTGCAATCACAAAGAAAGGGGGTTGGGGGTTGTGGTGTTTAGGAGGTTGCCTCAGTCAAGACCCGGAAGGACATTCAAGTCTTCCAACACCATTGTTAGATAGAGTGTGTGTCTAAGGAGGGCAGAGGCACCCAAATCCAATGATAAAATGGAATGATTGAAACACAAATTGATGTCACCTTAGAAATCCCTTTGCTCAATATCACAAGTTTGCATTATCCATCTAGGTGTAAAATGAAGTCATAAACTCACTTATATATTATTTTGTGCTAACATTCAAAAATTGAATTGAAGAAGCCGATAGAGGGAAACCTTTTGAGAGTGCCCAAGCTGACATGCATTTATTTTCATCCCGACAAATTAGGTTGGACTTAGACATGGGCTCCCAAGTCCCAAGGTGTGTGGGCTTCCAAGTCCCAAGGCTAATTTTGGTCATGTTTAAGCACTTAGAATAGTCCCCTAAGTTCCATTTGACATGGGTTTCGGCAGAAATTGCTCCAAGATGAGTATTTAATTTGCAAAGTGTAAACACGAGGACCTAGGAGCTAAACTAGGAGGGAAAAAGGCATAGGGAAACTTTTTACTCCATAACATTACTAAAATAAATAATTTAAATACATTTCCATCCCATTATTTAAAATAAATAAAATAAATTCACTCTTACCCACTTAAAATAAATAAACAAGTACAATTTAAATAAATCTATTCCTCCAGAATTCAAATATATAGGTCCACATCATCCATCCACAATATTTAAATTTAATTTAATTTAACTTAAAAAGGGCCCCTTTCACATGATGCAATGTCCCAAGTGCATATCCACCATCCATCCGTCATTTAATTTCAATCTTTCACATCCTCATTCAAGCACATATAAATCAATCCATCAATATTCAATCACACTTACTAGGCATAATAGTAGGAGTCATTATCAAGCATACCTCAAACATCCACATCAAGCATATGTTGCAAAGACCGTTATCATTGCACCAAAAGATTGACCTGTCAATGCCCAATACAACCTCCAGAGCTAATGAATCCACAAGAGGTGGTTAAGCCTTGTCATGAACCCAAGTGCTACACTACACAATACAAGAAGACCAAGGGTGCACACCTTGCAACAATCCCCCTAGTGCAAGTGAGGGGTTCAAACTCGTGACCAAGGCTCTAATACCAATTGTTGCAACTTAGACGGTTGTCGTTGCACCAAAAGATCAACCTATTAATGCCTGATACAACTGCCAGAGTTAATGAATCTATGGGAGGTGATAAGACTTATCACAAACCCATGTTTTGTGTTGTACAACACAATGAGACTAAGGGTGCACACTTTACAATAGTTAGGACCCACTTGGTCTTTAATTAAAACCCAATATATAATCAACCCGAGTAATACACTTAAAAAGAGAAATTACAAATTCTTTATTAAACAATTTATGTTACTAGATACTTAGGAAAATAGAAATAGGCTAACAATCTCTTTTGTCTATATGAGATAGGCAAATGATACTCTAGCCAAAGACTTGACTCATCAAGATGAAATGAGTCTTGAGTCACTCACTAAAGGACTATAGTTCCCTACTAGAAGTGCATCGAATTCAATGTTAATCAAATGAAAAAAAGTATAAATGACTTTTATCTTTCCTTAAAATTTATCCTAAAGCCTTAGGGCAACAAGAAAAATCTATTCAATATTCCTTTAAAGTACTAGATTCATTTTAATATCAAGTTTTAGTTTTCAGTTGAAGTTGAAGATGTTATTGAGTTGTTAGAGTCAACATGTTCTAGTTCTAGGAAAACATTGACCATACATGAAAAACTTGAGTTTAGGAACCTCCTTCATTTATCCAAATCACCTACATACCTATGTTTCATGAAATAAAGGTGTATAAGTATGTAGTTTTGGTTTTGATTTCTAGTTTTATAGGAATGGTAAATGTGGGTACATAGCCTTTTCTAGGGCATTATTTCCCTAGACAATTTTCACATCAATTTCTATCCACTAAGTAGAGTAATGACATTTGGATAGATTCAACTTTTGATTTATGAAAACTATTCTACAAAAGAATTCTTGACTAGTTTTGGAAAATTGGATAAAATGAAGTTTAGCATTCTATTAATAACTTGTTTACTTTACCCACTTAATGGGATCTTGTTTCACATTATTCAAAAGGCTAAACTAGTCTTGCAATATGCAATAAGAACTTTTATTATTACAACTTAAAAAATGCAATAGGAGCTAAAAACAAGAGCTACTACAATAACTAGCCTTACACATGACAATGGCAGTTCTATTATCTAAGTCTAAATTAAATTTACTAGTTCTAGATTTATCAAGTTTTTCACTTAAAATTAATGTTTGATAAAATAATAGTTTTAGTGTAGACCAATCCAAAGAGGCTCTCCCACTTTGCTTGGGGTTAAATCAATCTTTGATGGCCACTTCTATGCCAATTTATTTTTTGTTCAAGGGGCTTTCAAGCCCAAGGCATGAGTGCATAGGATAGAGGTATGACTCTCCATCCCATGTATTCATTTCATATTGTGTTCTACTTTCATTATATGTCTTATGTGTTCATTTTGTAATGCATGTGGCACAATTAGTGTGTAAGTTTATAAAGATTTTATTATGTAGGCATGTGGCCTATGCGAACCCACAAGCCAAGTGGGGTCACGAGTTAGTCCAACCACTTATCCATTAGTTTATTCCATCATATTATTATAGATCAATACCCTACAAAGTTCTCATCACCACAAATGTAGGTTTACATATCCTACTAGATTAAGAGTTTTCAAGTTTAGAGTCCAAGCTAGGCCAATTAGGTCAAGCTAGAGTTGTGGAGGCAATTTCAAGTAATATTTTAAGGAGAGCTTGGGATCACAACTTCCATAGTCACAAGTGAATTAAACTAGTCCTAGGCCCATTTCTTAAGGGCATAATCAAGCTACATGGATTTGGATTATGATCCTTAGTATAACTTTACTGGTTGTTTATTGTTGCAAGTATGTGCCTAATCGATGTTGTCATTGATGTCAACATATCTATGTTGTCATTGGTGTTAACTGTATCCTTATCTTTTGATTGTTTAGAAGCCTTATATTTTGAGGACATTGAGAAAATTAGCCCCTCTGGAAGAATCAGAAAGAAAACAATGAACCACACTGAAGACAGTGAGTTGCATACTAAAGAATAGTCTAGAAGATTGCTCTACATTTCTTGTAGATTGAAGATCTTGGTCTGCAGATTAGAATTTATTTAGAGGCATGTCTGAAGATGCTAAATCCTGAGTTTGAACCTTTGGTATGAAGAATTGAGTGAGTTACATTCACCAGAGTAAAACCTATTTTTTCTGATTATTCACTGGTGACAGGGAGAAAGTACTTTGCTTCGTATTCCTCAGCATTGAAGTATTTTGCTCTATGGTTCTAGAGGGAAGTCTGGGATGATGATAAGTTCCTACAACTACAATGGTTCATGATTTGGTGGTCCTCAAGCTATCTTTGTTTTATGACAGTTAAAGATAGTGAAGTTCATGTGCTCCGGTGTGAAGAATCTCATGGATAAAGTGGTTAGATTTTGTGTGGTTGCTCCTGGGGATTACAACATGCTTGTGGATGCCTCTTGATCATATTCTTGCATTTACATTGGTCTATGTTAAGGAATTGAGATTGTGTTTGACATTTATTCCCAGATAACATAGCATGTAACCAGTCTTAGTCGACTTGGTTAATTCTAGTGATTGCACTGATACATTGAAGATTGTAGAAGCATGTTGTGGTGTGAAAGATCATGTTTGAGTCCTAGCTAAGGAATGGAGTGATCCGCATACATCTTTACTACATTTCCTTGGCATAAATTTTGTATTAGGTCAAGACCTATTTTGTAAATGTTTGTAATGCAAACCTTAGAGATTGTTCCAATGGTTGATGAATGTAATGCCGACCTTGATGTACATTCCAAGGTTGATGAATGATATATATACTTGTAATTTGGTCATGGAAAATATCTCCTTGTGTGAAAATGTGAAGTTAAGTGAAGAAGTGTAGAAGGCAGAGCAGAGTAGAGGAAGAGTATTGCACTTTAATGGAACTAAATCCAAGCATGGAGTAGATTCTCTTATCTCAGTTCAAAACCCTTGGCAGTGAGCCACCCCTTGGCATTGAGCCTTTTTCTGGGCAGTGAGCCCTATTGGTAGTGAACCTCTAATTTTCTGTATTGTTATAACTTATATATCTTGTGGACTAACATCCACCGTGGTTTTTCCCTTAATAGGGTTTTCCACAAAAAATCTAGTGTCACTTGTGTATGATCTTGCAATTGTGTTTATGTTTCTGAGTTTATGCTTTCATGACTTAATCATAACCAAAAATGGACAAGTGTTTAATGTTTTAAGGTGCAGAATTGTTCAAGTTTTAAGACAACTAATTCAGCCCCCCCTCTCAGTTGTCTAGTTCATTTCAACAATTGGTATCAAAGCAAGGCTCCTTAAAAGAAAGCTTGACCACTTGAGGCTGATCCAGGATGTCGTATAAGAAGGAAAGTCTACAGTTGGATGGAATGAACTACTCTATCTAGAAGATCCGCATGAAAACACATCTCCTCTTCTTGGGTTATAGTGTTTGGAAAATAACTAAAAATAAGTATGAAATACCAAAGAATGGTCTGCAAACTGAAGATGAGATCAAGGAATTTGAGTTGAACATAAAAGCCAAAGATGCCTTGGTAAGCACCTTATCCGACACCGAAGTAACAAAGATCATAGAACTCGAAACTACTTATGAAATCTATGAAAAGCTAAAGAATCTATATGAAGGAGATGAATCTGTGAAGAGATCCAAGTTGCAGAGTTTGAAGGCAAAATATGAATGTTTGAAGATGAGCAAAGATGACAACATAACATCCTTCATGCAAAAGGTCGATGAACTTGTGAGTAGTATTAGAAGTGTAGGAGGAAAAATTGAGGATATTGAAGTTGTGAACAAAATTCTTAGATCACTGCCTAAATCATATAGTCATAAAGTGGCCGCAATTGAAGAAGTAATGATAGTGACAAATATTACAAAAGATCAACTACTCAGGAAGCTGGCAGCCTTAGAAATGAGAGAACTTGGTGATTCACTTCCAAAGATAGAGACTGCTTTCAAGGCTAATACTTCAAAAAGAACCCCCAGATCTAACAAGTACAAGGTGGAACCAAATCATGGGCTTGAAGAACTTGAAGCCAACTTTGTTAACAGTATGCCCAGAGGTACTGGTAAGTTCAAAGGCAAACTACCTTTCAAATATTTCAGTTGTGGTAAAGTTGGTCATTATGCTTCTAGATGCCCCACAAGAGTTCCTAAACCAAGACCTGATAGACCTAGAATCCCAAAGAAATGTTATTATGTTGAAGATCTTGATGATTATGAAGGAGTATCAGATGGTGAACCAGATAATGCTAGTACTTCTGGTAATGAATGCTTGTTTATTGCTATTAAAGAAGAACCTGTGACTACTAATCCTGCTAGTTGTGTGAAGGAAGAAAAACTAGTGGAAAGTGCCTTGGCTACTCAGGTTGTTGAAGAAAAAGATGAATGGGTTATTAACAATGGATGCTCTCATCACATGACTGGTGACAAAAGTAAGTTCATAAGTTTGTAAAGGTATGATGGAGGACTAGTTAGGTTTGGTGATGATACAGCTAGTGAGATTTGTGGAAAAGGATTCATTTATTTTGATGGCAAGCATAACACTGATGATGTCTTATATGTGAAGGGATTAAAGCACAATCTCTTAAGTGTTGGTCAGATGTGTGGCAAAGGTTATGATCTTAGATTCAAGGACAATGGATGCAAGATTTTGGAAAGCTATGGAACAGTGATTGCAACTGGAAAGAAGACAAGAGGTAACATTTATGATTTGAAAGGGACTAATGAATATTGCTTGTTGGCCCAGAATGATGAAAGTTGGTTGTGGCATAGAAGGTTGTGTCATATCAATTTTGACAACATTGTGAAGATAAGTTCCACTTAGGCTTTAAGAGATTTGCCCAAACTTGTGAAGCCTATTGATACTTTGTGCAAGGAGTGCCAATTTGGAAAACAGACAAGAACATTTTTCAAGAACAATGACCAATCTATTGATGGACTACTAAAATTAGTGCATACAGATCTATGTGGACCTACCAAAGTAAGAAGTCTATAAGGATACATGTATTTCATGTTGTTGATTTATGATTATTCTAGAATGACTTGGGTTACCTTCTTAAAAGAAAAATCAGAAGCCCTAGAAAAGTTTAAAGCATTCAAGGCAATGGTTGAGAATGAGCTAGATCTGAAGATAGAGTGCTTAAGCTTTGATAGATGTGGAGAGTTTACATCAAATGATTTTAACTTTTTTTGTGATGAATAAGGGATAAAGAGACAATTATCTACACCTAGGACTCCACAACAAAATCGAGTAGTTGAAAGGAAAAATAGGATAGTTCAAGAGGCTGCCAGAACAATGATGAAGGAGGCTAACCTACCAGAAGTATATTGGAGAGAGGCAATTCACACTGTTGTATACATCCTAAATGGAGTCCAAGTCAAAGGTAATAGTTCCAAGACTCCTTATGAATTGTGGCATGGTAAAGTTCCTACTGTGAAATATTTCAAAGTTTTTGGAAGTAAGTGTTATATCAAAAGAGATGAAGATCTAGGTAAGTTTGATGCAAGATGTGATTAAGGTATCTTCCTTGGATACTCTACCAATAGCAAGGCCTACTGGTGTTACAATAATAGGTTGAAGAAGATTATTGAGAGTACAAATGTCAAGGTTGATGAAAGCAAGGAAAAGGTGTCAAGTGGATATAAATCTAATGAACTAGATGTCCCTACAAGCAAAGTAGTAATGTAACAAGAAGAAAACTTAGAGGAAGAAGAAGAACAAGCTCTGGAAATCATTACTAAGACACCTAGGTATGTGAAGTTAAATCACTCCAAAGATCAAATCATAGGAGATAAGAGTAAAGGAGTTCAGACCATAAGAAGAGCTATTGATGAACAGGTTAATTATTGTTTGATTTCTCAAGTGGAGCCTAAAAATGTAAATGAAGCATGTAGTGATGAAAACTGGGTAAATACTATGAAAGAAGAATTGATGCAGATAGAAAAGAATCAAACTTGGGATCTAGTCCCTAGACCGGAAGACAAGAATGTGAATGGTACCAAATGGGCCTTTAGGAACAAAATGAATGAGAATGGTGAAGTGGTAAGAAACAAAGAAAGGTTGGTATGCAAAGGATACTCTCAAGTTGAAGGAATAGATTTTGATGAAACATTTGCACTAGTGGCAAGGATTGAAGCAATAATAATGTTTTTACCATTTACAGCCTACAAGGATTTCAAGGTATATCAAATGGATGTGAAGTCTACATTCTTGAATGGAGAATTGGAAGAACAAGTCTATATTGAACAACCAGAAGGATTCTAGTCATCAGATCAAGGTGACATGGTGTGTAGATTGAAGAAAGCATTGTATAGACTAAAACAAGCCCTTAAGGCTTGGTATGCAAGATTGGATAAATATCTGATATAGTTAGGGTTTAGTAAGGGTACTACCGACAGTAATCTCTATTTCAAGATCAATGATGAACAAATCCTAATCATTGCAGTCTTTGTTGATGACATTATCTTTGGAGGCAATGAAGGTATGTGCATGGTTTTTGCTAGGGAAATACAAAATGAATTTGAAATGTCCGTGTTTGGTGAGATGAATTTCTTTTTAGGTCTGCAAATTAATCAATCAGATAAAGGTATCTTCATTTCTTAGTCTAAGTATGTGAAAGAGTTGTTAAAGAAGTTTGGGATGGAAGACTCTAAACCAGTAAGCACTCCCATGGTAACTAGTTGTAAGTTGAGAAAAAATGATGACTCACCTATGGCAGATCAAAAAAGGTATAGATCTATGATTAGAGGATTACTTTATCTAACCCAAACCAGACCTGACATAATGCATGCAGTTTGTCTTGTGGCAAGATTTCAAGCAGAACCTATAGAGTCACATGTGATGGTAGTCAAGAGAATACTGAGGTATTTGAAAGGCACAGTGGATTATGGTTTGTGGTATCCAAAAGACAATGATTTCACTCTCTGTGCATACACTGATGTAGATTGGGCCGGAGATGTGGATGACAAGAAAAGTACAAGTGGAGGTGCATTTTTCTTAGGCAAAAGGCTGGTATCCTAGTTAAGCAAGAAACACAACTCAATATCTCTATCTACTGCAGAAGCAGAATACATTATAGCAGCATGCAGTTGCACTCAATTGTTATGGATGAAGTAGACATTAAAGGACATTAGAGTTGTGTATGAAGATATATTGCAATATTTTGTGACAATACAAGTGCCATAAACATATAAAGAATCCAGTAATGCATTCAAGGACAAAGCATATATCCATAAGATATCACTTTCTGAGAGAAAAGGTGACAAACAATGAAGTCAAGTTAGAGTATGTATCTACAAAAGATCATATTGCAGACATTTTCACAAAGCCTTTGCCTAAGGATACTTTTGAGTATCTTAGAGATAAATTAGGGATTATCACCCCTCCTTCTCTAAACTAAGATGCACAAGAGTGCATCAGTCTGGTGGTGCTTAGAGTCCCACCTCCAGATCTGGATTGATGCTTTAAGGGATACTTCTTAGGGGGAGTAGTCAAAGAATTCAGATGAAAGTTGGATCAGAGCAATAGAGTGCAAGTATGTGCCCTTTGCCATTAATGTCAAAGGGGGAGAGAAATCATGTGAAAAACTCAGAGAGAAAGAGTGCAGATGTGTAAAGAGAAAGGGGGAGAATCTTGTCATGATGGCTATTGTAGTTTTTCACATCATATGTTGCCATCAATGACAAAGGGGGAGATTGTTGCAAGTATGTGCCTAATAAATGTTTTCATTGATTTCAACATATCTATGTTGTCATTGGTGTCAACTGTATCCTTATCTTTTGATTAATTAGAAGCCTTATATGTTGAGGACATTGAGAAGATTAGCCCCTCTGGAAGAATTAGAAAGGAAATAGTGAAGACAGTGAGTTGCATACTGAGAACAGTCCAGAAGATTACTCTGCATTTCTTGTAGATTGAAAATCTTGGTCTACGGATTGGAATTTATTTAGAGGCATGTCTGAAGACACTAAATCCTAAGTTTGAGCCTCTGGTATGAAGAATTGAGTGAGTTACATTCACCAAAGTAAAACCTACTTTTTTTATTATTCACTGGTGACAGGGAGAAAGTACTTTGCTCCGCATTCCTCCGTATTGAAGTATTTTGCTTTGCAGTTCTAGAGGGAAGTCTGGATAATGATAAGTGCCTACAACTACAATGGTTCATGATTTGGTGGTCCTCAAGCTATCTTTCTTTTATGACAGTTGAAGACAGTGAAGTTCATGTGCTCCAGTGTGAAGAATCTCATGGATAAAGTGGTTAGAGTTTATGTGGTTGCTCTTAGTGATTACAATGTGGTTGTGGATGCCTCCTGATCATGTTCCTGCATTTACATTGGTCCATGTTAAGGAATTGAAATCGTGTTTGAAGTTTATTCCTAGATAACGTAGTGTGTAACCAGTCTTAGCCGACTTGGTTAATTCTAGTGATTGCGGAGATACATTGAATATTATATAAGCATGTCATGATGTGAAAGATCATGTTTCAGTTCTAGCTAAGGCATGGAGTGATCCACATACATCTTTACTACATTTCCTTGGCATAAATTTTATATTAGGTCAATACCTATTTTGTAAATGTTTGTAATGCAGACCTTGGAGATTGTTTCAAAGGTTGATGAATGTAATGCCAACCTTGATGTGCATTCCAAGGTTGATGAATGATATATATACTTGTAATTTGGTCATGGAAAATATGTCCTTGTGTGAAAATGTGAAGTTAAGTGCAGAAGTGTAGAAGGCAAAGTAGAGCAGAGGAAGAGTATTGCACTTTAATGGAACTGAATCTAGGCATGGAGTAGATTCTATTATCTCAGTTCAAAACCCTTGGCAGTGAGCCTTGTTCTGGGCAGTGAGCCTCTGATTTTTGGTATTTTTATAACTTATATATCTTGTGGACTAACATCCACCATGGTTTTTCCCTTAACAGGGTTTTCCACATAAAAAATCTAGTGTCACTTGTGTATGATCGTGCAATTGTGTTTATGTTTCTGAGTTTATGCTTTCATGACTTAATCATAACAAATAGTGGACAAGTGTTTAATGTTTTAAGGTGCAGAATTGTTCAAGTTTTGAGACAACTAATTCACCCCCCCTCTCAGTTGTCTGGTTCATTTCAACAGTTTATTGGCTTTGACATTTTAAAATAACAAATATCTAGATGTTGGAAATTGAATAATGACTAATTCTAACTTATTTAGCACATGCAAATGAGTCAACAAGATCTAGATTAGGTCACTAGCCAAGTTCATTAACACATGAATGGATACATAATGATGCTCTAAGCTGAGCAATCTCTATTATGGCCTTAGCAAGTTTAGAGAAAAATATTTCATCATGCCTTAACAGAAATAAATCTTTACACATTTACTAGTTTTCTTTTAAATAACAATAGAAAAACTTACTTCCTTGGATCCTATCATTCTAGTTCAAGTGCTCGTGACTACTATCCATATACTACAAACAATACAATTTCAAAGATAGCATTTTCATTAGCAGTGAAAAGAACAATCATTTCAAGATGTAACATGTAGTTCCTAGGTTGTTCAAATGAATGAGAAAATACCACTTTTATAAATATGAAATATGTTTCATAATGTTTTTAGTCTATGAAACTACATGCATCAAGAATAGAACTTTTTTCAGAATACATATTACTTAATGCTATGAAGGAAAAATGATATTTATTATTTTGATGTCATATTAGTTCATTCAAAACACCAAATAAAATTTAAAACAAATATAGATTCCTATGGATAGGGGAACAATACATTGTACAAGAATTTGGGTCAAAATGGATGATTAGAACACAAAGTTTTCTTATATAGGTTCAAGTGTTACTTCTCTTTAATGCTAATATCCTATGGTAGCTCTTTGTTGAGTACTCCTTGTAGCCTCTTCTACAACTTCTACATATTCCCTATGGCTTCTTTTATAGCTTGAATGTTTTTTCTATAGCTTCTTCATCCTTCCTACAACACAACACAAGCGAATATCCTAACAGTTCTCCCTATTCTCTAAACCTAAATAGTATTTTTTCCCTTCCTTTTCTTTCTTCTCCCACTCTTTCAAAAAGAAGATATTCATAAGCTCCCAAACTCCTTCACTCCTAGATAAGGTGGAGAGAGTGCACCCTTACTCTTTAGCTTTACCCAAATGGCTTGAAGAAATGTGGAATGCTCACAAATTCTCAACACAATAAGCTAAAGGGATTTGGAGGGATTTTGGCATAATGGATTTGCATAGAATGAGATGATCAAAATGGCTTGTGGAGGCTTGTAATTATAGGCAAATTTGGGGGGAGATTAATCCAACGGTGGAGATTGAGAGTTGGGATCAATGGATGAGATTGGAGGATGAGATCAAGGGCTAAGATCTCATCAATAAATATGGATGGTGGAGAATAAAAATAAATTTTAAATTCATTTTTGGGGAAGGCTTTGCATTTAATATGATAATGACTTGTGAGGAAATAAAATATTATTTCCTTGGGAGGATGTGGAATTTAAAATTCCAATTTGTGTGGAAATATGAGGGACATGTGACACATTGATTATTTTGGAACTCACATGTGTGAGCTCATGACATAGAGAAGAGCTTAGCATGGAAATAGTAACGTGAGGTGGAAGGGTCATGTGACCCATGTGGGATTATTTTAGAATTTTTAATTTGTGGATTGTGGGAGAATGAGTTAATGATGCTTTGACCAAGTTAATTAGGGTGATTAACTTAATTAATGTGGCTGAAAAAAAATTAGTGAACGACCTAATCAGGGTTTAAAATTAATTAAATAATGATTTATTTAATTAATCTAAGTCTAGGGGTTATGTAGGCTGAGGGTAGCAAATTAAATAATAGTTATTTAATTAACTAAGCTAGGTTTAAGCTAATTAGTAGGGTAGATTAATTAGATAAGTAAGATTTACTTAATTAATCAGGTTTAGGGAAGTGGATAAATTAACCAAATAAATATTTGCATATTTTTTTAATTAATTGGGATGATGTTAGTAAGGTATAATATTTAATGAGTATGTGCAGGATCATCGCGGGCCAAACAGTGGCAATAGGAAAAAAATCGCGTTTTTACTTAGCCAAATTCGCAACTTGGCAAAGTTTGACTTTCAAACGGATATCTGTTTTGGTTTGGATACCAAACCAAAACGGATATCCGTTTTCTTTTTCTCTATTGTTTTCATTGTTTTTTATTTTATTATTTTAGTATTTTTAGCATTTTACTATTTAGGCATTTTAGCTATAAAATACAATCTAAATTTTAGAAAGACTGTATCATATGAAAGGGGCAACCTTGTCATCTTTTGGAATGTATGATTTCTTTTAGTTCCAACCATTTTGGCATCATTTATTCTTGTGATTGAGAGTTCTCTCCACCCCTGATTGAACCATTATTTCCCCTAACTAATTCTCCTATCCTCTTGACTCTCAATCAATTCTTTAGTCCACTCCCAATAAGTCTTCTATAATCTCTCAATCAATTATTTAGTCCACTCCCAATTAGTCTTCTATAATCTCTCAATCAATTCTTTAGTCCACTCCCAACCAACCCCACCATTCATGTTGCTTCTTCTACTATTAATACATCTCTCGCCATCATTTTTAGGGGAGACTATCCATTTCTTCCAATTATGTCAAATTCTTGTTAATATCTCTTATTCCATTTTCCATTGATCCCAACACATCATGGATAGTGAGTCACCTCAAAAGAGTTAAGCCATATTTTCATTACAACCCCCACAATAATTATTATACTTTTATAGTCCTAACTTTGTGAGCCTTTTCCATTTCAATTTTAAGGATTTGAAGGTTCTTACACTCTCCATAAAATCTCCAAGTTCTCAAGGCATCCTTATTCTTCCCATTGTCATTAAGAGGATGTTCTAATTTCTACAAAGGAGGATACCAAAATGTTGGATCCTTGAGGACAAAAGCTAGCACAGGTGCCATAAAAAGATTCCTTGAAGCTTCGCATGTTCTTTACATTATTTTAAAAAGATTTCAGTAGTAATTAGAAAACTTAAATTTGCCTAAGAAAAGTAACAATTTGTTGCCTCTTGTTACCTCTTCTTGGTTATTTTAAAAAGCAACAAGGTGAAGTGACACATCCTTATGACCAGCATCAAGAAGAACAACAAGAAGTGTATTTGGATCTTGGAAAAGATCAGGAAACAAAAGAACATCCAGTTGATGAGAATAAAGAGCAAGATAAAGAACAACCGGATGACTGAGATAAAGAGCTCGATGTGGAACATTATATGACATAGAACCAACAAGATGAACATCAAGTTGAACAATGAAAAAGTGGTATTAGTTGCACCTATATAGAGAAGTGGTTTAGAGGTTGGTTAGGGGAATTATTTAGGGTTTAGAGGTTTAGGGTTGCTTAGGTTTAGGGGTTTAGGGTTTATAGTTTAAAGAGAGATAGAGAGAGGGGACTAAAAGAGTTTGGGAGAGATAGAGGAGACAGAGGGGAGAGATAGGGAGATAGAGAGTGAGAGGCATGTCCAAAGACATAGAGAGAGAGAGATTGAGAGGTAGAGGGATGTTAGAGATAGGGAGATAGAGGTTTAGGGTTGCTTGGGTTTAGGGGCATTATTTAGGGTTTAGGGTTTAGGGTCTTGGGGTTAGGGGTTAAGGTTTAGAGGTCTAGGGTTTAGGGTTTAGAGAGAGATAAAGGACCAATAGGGAGATATAGAGGAGTCCGAGGGGAGAGATAGGGAGATAAAGAGTGAGGGACACGGCAAGAGACATAGTGAGAGAGATTGAGAGGTAGAGGGACAAAGGTGATAGGGAGATAGGGGAGAGATAGGGAGATAGTGGTTTATGGTTACTTGGGTTTTGGGTTTAGGGGTTTGGGGTTTAGGGTTTAGGATTTATTGTTTAGGGGTTAGGGGTTAGGTTTAGAGGTTTAGGGTTTTGGATTTAGGGTTTATAGAGAGAGAGGAATGATAGGGAGATATAGAGGAGTCTGAGGGGAGAGATAGGGAGAAAAAGAGTGAGGGACATGGCTAGAGACATAGGGAGAGAGATTGAGAGGTAGAGGGACAAAGGTGGTAGGGAAATAGGGGAGAGATAGGGAGATAGTGGTTTAGGGTTACTTGGGTTTAGGGTTTAGGGGTTTAGGGTTTCTTAGGTTTAGGGGTTAGGGGTTAGGGTTTAGGGGTATTATTTAGGGTTTAGGATTTAAATTGTTTAGGGGTTAGGGGTTACGTTTAGAGGTTTAGGGCTTTGGATTTAGGGTTTATAGAGAGAGAGGAATTAGGGAGATAGAGAGAGGAGATCGAGGAGAGAGATAAGGAGATAGAGAGTGAGGCACATGGCCAGGGACATAGGGAGAGAGATCAAGAGAGGTAGAGGGATGATAGAGATAGGGAGATAGGGGAGAGATAGGGAGATATAGGTTTAGAGTTGATTGGATTTAGGGTGTACCTAGGTTTAGGGTTTCTCAATTTTGTAGATAGCTAGATAGAAAGAGAGAGGAGATAGATAGGGAGAGATGGAGGTGATAAAGGGGAGAGATAAGGAGATAGAGAGTGAGCGAGATGTCCAGAGAAATAGGGAGAAGGATTGAGAGGTAGAGCTCGATGATAGAGATAGGGAGATAAGGGAGAGATAGGAGATAGGGTTTAGGGTTGCTCGCGTTTAGGGTTTAGGGTTTAGGGGTTCAGGGTTAAGGTTTAGAGGCATTATTTAGGGTTTAGGGTTTATGGTTTAGGGGTTAAGGTTTAGAGGTTTAGGGTTTAGTGTTTAGAGAGGACAATTAGGGAGATATAGAGTGAGGGACATGGCCAAAGCATAGGGAGAGAGATTGAGAGGTAGAGGAATGATAGTGATGGGGAGATAGTGAGATAGGGAGATAGAGAGATAGAGGTTTAGGGTTTCTTGGGTTTAGTGTTTAGGATTTAGGGGTTTATGGTTTCTCAAGTTTAGGGTTTAGGGGTTAGGAAATAGGGGTTAGGGGTTAGGTTTAATCATGTGTTAATATAGGTTGTGGGGTGAGAAATGGGTGGTATGGGAGATCGAAAGACTAGTTTAAAGTTGGGCCAATGGATATATGTCACAACAAAAGGTTCAAAGGCTCGTCAAAAGTGGAGTGATCAGAGCATCGGTATAAGAATTTTTGAGTTGGCCAATAGTGTTTATCTTGCTGATAGGAAGAATGTATATGATTTGATGTTATTTGGGACTTTGAGAAGGTTTCTTAAAGCTGATTAAGCTTGAATCTATTTGAACTATGGGTTTTGATGGATATTTCACCGTGTTTTGAGAGCTTCCACTGTGTGCTCTGCATCAGACCAATAGGGAGATATAGAGGAGTCCAAGGGGAGAGATAGGGAGATAAAGAGTGAGGGACATGGCAAGAGACATAGAGAGAGAGAGATTGAGAGGTAGAGGGACAAAGGTGATAGGGAGATAGGGGAGAGATAGGGAGATAGTGGTTTATGGTTACTTGGGTTTAGGGTTTAGGGGTTTGGGGTTTACGGTTTAGGGGATTAGGGTTTCTCAAGTTTAGGGGTTAGGGGTTAGGGTTTAGGGGCATTATTTAGGGTTTAGGATTTAAATTGTTTAGGGGTTAGGTTTAGAGGTTTAGGGTTTTTGATTTAGGGTTTATAGAGTGAGAGGAATGATAGGGAGATAGAGAGAGGAGACCAAGGAGAGAGATAAGGAGATAGAGAGTGAGGCACATGGCCAGGGACATAGGGAGAGATCAAGAGAGGTAGAGGGATGATAGAGATAGGGAGATAAGGGAGAGATAGGGAGATATAGGTTTAGAGTTGATTGGATTTAGGGTGTACCTGGGTTTAGGGTTTCTCAGTTTTGGAGATAGCTAGATAGAAAGAGAGAGGAGACAGATAGGGAGAGATAGAGGTGACAAAGGGGAGAGATAAGGAGATAGAGAGTGAGTGAGAGAGATTGAGAGGTAGAGGGACAAAGGTGATAGGGAGATAGGGGAGAGATAGGGAGATAGTGGTTTATGGTTACTTGGGTTTAGGGTTTAGGGGTTTGGAGTTTAGGGTTTCTCAGGTTTAGGGGTTAGGGTTTAGGGGCATTATAATTTAGGGTTTAGGATTTATTGTTTAGGGGTTAGGGGTTAGGTTTAGAGGTTTAGGGTTTTGGATTTAGGGTTTATAGAGAGAGAGGAATGATAGGGAGATATAGAGGAGTCTGGGGGGAGGGATAGGGAGATAAAGAGTGAGGGACATGGCTAGAGACATAGGGAGAGAGATTGAGAGGTAGAGGGACACAGGTGGTAGGGAGATAGGGGAGAGATAGGCAGATAGTGGTTTAGGGTTACTTGAGTTTAGGGTTTAGGGGTTTGGGGTTTAGGGTTTCTTAGGTTTAGGGGTCAGGGGTTAGGGTTTAGGGGTATTATTTAGGGTTTAGGATTTAAATTGTTTAGGGGTTAGGGGTTAGGTTTAGAGGTTTAGGGTTTTGGATTTAGGGTTTATAGAGAGAGGAATTATAGGGAGATAGAGAGAGGAGATGGAGGAGAGAGATAAGGAGATAGAGAGTAAGGCACATGGCCAGGGACACAGGGAGAGAGATCAAGAGAGGTAGAGGGATGATAGAGATAGGGAGATAGGGGAGAGATAGGGAGATATAGGTTTAGAGTTGATTGGATTTAGGGTGTACGTGGGTTTAGGGTTTCTTAGTTTTGGAGATAGCTAGATAGAAAGAGAGAGGAGACAGATAGGGAGAGATAGAGGTGACAAAGGGGAGAGATAGGGAGATAGAGAGTGAGTGATATGTCTAGAGAAATAGGGAGAAGGATTGAGAGGTAGAAGGATGATAGAGATAGGGAGATAAGGGAGAGATAAGAGATAGAGTTTAGGGTTGCTCATGTTTAGGGTTTAGGGGTTAAGGTTTAGAGGTTTAGGGTTTAGTGTTTAGAGAGAGAGGACCAATAGGGAGATATAGAGTGAGGGACATGGCTAAAGCATAGGGAGAGAGATTGAGAGGTAGAGGAATGATAGTGATGGGGAGATAGTGAGATAGGGAGATAGAGCTCGATAGAGGTTTAGGGTTTCTTAGGTTTAGTGTTTAGGATTTAGGGGTTTATGGTTTCTCAAGTTTAGGGTTTAGGAGTTAGGAAATAGGGGTTAGGGGTTAGGGGTTAGGTTTAATCATGCATCCCAGTCATTCCCCTATCATTCCTATATATACTATCTCTCCCCTCTATCTTTCCCTCTCCCTTATCGATGAAGCAAATGGAAACAAGAAAACTAGGACTCCCTTTCTCAGGTTTAGGGTTTAGGGCTTAGGGGAATTATTTAGGGTTTATGGTTTAGAGGTTAGGGTTTAGTATTTGGAAGAATTATTTAGGGTTACTTGGGTTTAGGGTTTAGGGGCATTATTTAGGGTTTACGGTTGCATGTCAAAAGTAGTCTCTCTCTCTCTCTAAATTCGTAAACCCTAAATAATGGCCCTAATCCCTAACCCCTAACCCACATCTACCTCTCTCCTGTATCTACCTCTCTCCTGTATCTATTCAAAAGTGCCTTTAAAATACTATGAGATACCTTAGTATAAGTAAATCATATAAAAATCAAATATATATATCATCATAATCCTATATAAATTTTGATAGTATTTTATAGCTAAAATGCCTAAATATCATCATAATCCTTTATAAATTTGCTTGTATTTTATAGCTAAAATGCCTAAATAACTTAAAATGTATGCAATGCTAAAATAATAAAATAAAAAAATGAATACAATAAGGAAGAGGAAAACGGATATCCGTTTTGGAGATCATAAAAAGCAAAAAAGACTACGTTTTTGTAAACCTGCAGCTTGCAAAAACGCAGTCTCATCTTCAAAAAAATGGATATCAGAGCTGAGGAACAGATATCCGATCCAAAGAGGTAAGATTTCATGCATTTTTTTTGTTTGTTTTGTATTTTCAAGCAATTTTTTTGGTTTTTATGCTAAGTGGGTATGTTTTATAATTTAATTAGGTAAAATGGATGTACAAAATGAAAACCCAAACCCTCCACCACCAAACCCTCCCCCTCCAACAGTAGAAGAGAATATTCAAAGAAATATTGATCATATAAGCAGGATCATAGAAATGTATCGCCGCCACCCTCGATTGTCTATAATGACATCAAATTTAGAGGGAATCATTAATCATATTCAAACCTTGTCCACCCAACACGAATCATTTCAGCAATGGCGAGAAGCCAAGAAGGCCGAATATGCTGACAGTTTGTCATATGAGGAAGTCAAAGATTTAGAGATTACAAAAACTATGTTGGCCCAATACTTTGTCAATCCTAAAACCGGATTGCATGTTGATGTCCGTAAGCCCAAATTTTCAATCAAATGGTGTATTCATGAGGGCATTAGTCAAACTTTTGGGATCATTGGTGGATGGTTTTTGATAAACCACCCAACAACAATTCAGATGTGCCTTTATATTTCCTCCGTAAACTCTATGCAGATTTCATCATGGGTCAACATGTTAATTATTTTGATTTTAGAGAGTTTCAAGGAGTGGGTAGAGGAATGCCTCAAGATAGACCTACGGCAATTAGGACAAGTACAAGGTCCCTATATTCCCCCTCCTGCTATCCCTTCTCCACCCCCAATGCAGCACCCAAATGTTGTTGCAAGTGCAACACAATAGGGCCTTAGTGCCATACACTCTTTGACCGAGCATTTGATTATACAGACATCTCAGTTTGCACAAGTACATGATGAAGGTGATGATATTGGATCACCTGGTACCACTAGACCGTCGTCGTCCAAACATATATGTGTGCCCCATCATTGCATTTCTTGCAATCATTTATGCTTGGGTCCTATTATGGAGAGTAGTGAGCCACCGTTGAACACATCAGAGTATGATCTCCATTCACAAGATGAGGCAATGGGGTCCAGAACTCAAGCTGAGGGGTCAGGTACAAGAGTAGAAGCTACCGGATCAGTAAACATTAGAGGAGAAATGCATGAGCAATCTTTTGTGCAGGTAAAATTTAAAGTTAAATTTTATGGTCTATTCCATTTGAATATATAAACAACTTTATTAGTACTAATATATCTAAGTGGGATAACAGATGATGACAAAGGAGGAGTTGACAGAAGTTCATCATGCAACTTTGTCTGCCATCCAATTTAGCTTGGACTTGCCGGTATAATTTGTTGTACACATTAACTTTTTTTAATGCATTTATTTCTTTGTGAGTAATTATATATTAATTTATATCTTGATGTTAATTTTATTTTATAGCTAATTAAAAATGTGAACGATGTGGCATCTTTGCCAATAGTCTTTTCTCGAACTCCTAATCGACCCAAGGGACTATCATTTGCAAAACGGCTTTCTCAACGCCAACAAATGGTGGAGGTAATTTGATTGAATTGTACTTTAATTGATAATTTAGAAAACTTAAATATTTGATTATAACCATTTAGAGTCTTACATTCTTGTCCTTTTTAATTGATGCAAGAGGCCTCGATGGTGGTATGTGCTTGTTTTCTAATAGATAAGTTTTTGTGTAGTGCATTTCCTATTTTAAATGTATGCATTTCCTTTTTTTTTTAATAATTATATATTAATTTATTTCAATGTTACTTTGCTTTTATGTAGTCTGTTGAGAATGTGAGTGATGTGCCACCTTTGCCATCATGCTTCACTAGGACACCTGATCGTCTTAAGAGAAAATCATTTGCAGAACGATTGTCTGAACAACAACATAGAGTCGAAGTAATTGAATTGAATTTTTCTAAATAATTGATAGTTTATCTAGCGGTCTTATAGTTGATTGTAGTGATTTAGATGTATGTTAATAAATGAAAGTTCTTAATTGTAGTAGATAAGAATCTATTTACTAACTTTAACTTGTGTTTTGACTTGTTAATGCAGGAAACTTCACCTCCATCAATTACTAGACATTTTGGTACAAAGAGGACACTTTTTCAGGATCCATTACAGATTGTGGATCCATCACAGATTGAGGGTCAAGTGGACTTGTAGTATTTGATGTAGCTATTTGGCATGTAGATTGTATATAGATTTTGAGACATGGCATATGCCACATTTTATAAAAAATATTTTGAGTTGGCATATTTGCCAAATTTTTGTATATGTCTACCATTATGGACTAGAATTTAATGTATATACACCTTGATATACAATATAATTTAAATTCCTTATGTGCAAGTCATGATACTTCCCATGATGCCATACATTATGATGATAGTTCTTTAGTCCATTGATGATATGTTTAGCATTGAGAATGATTTTAGATCAAGAGAATGGTTTTAGATCAATAGAATCAATATGAAAAAATTCCTTATATATGCCCTAATCAAATAAGGTCATGATAAACCATTTCATCATGTATTTAGTCTTCATCTTGTCAAATTTTGTAAATATGTCAAAGTTGTCATATGAAAAATATAAAAAAAATGCAAAAGTATGGAAGATGAATAGTCAAGTACTCAAGAGTCAGTTGGAGACTATTGGTTTCCCTCAAATCATGTATAAATATGCATAAACCTTCATGGAAAAGGCAATGGAGATGTATTGAAAACATTTTGAAGATGAATTGAAGACATGTTTGAATGAAATTAATGTCAAGAAACTCTATGTCAAGGACACTGGGGGCACATTACAAATATAAAAAACTTACATCTTGGGGGAGGTGCCAATAAGGCCAATAAGGATACTATTTCAGTTGGGTGTGTGTGTGTATGCAAATCCCATTTATGGCCGAGAAGCTCTCTATTTACTATTATTTACACATCAGAGTATGACTATCCTAAAACAACATCATGTATATGCTCATAAAAGCCATCAAACTCTGAGAATAAACTCGTCATTAGATAAGGAGTGGAAGGCTAAAGTCACATTCCCAAAAACCTCTTAAAATCACATATCTCTTCTTATGAAAACTAGGGTCTTTGCCGATACATTGTTCTGTAAGAGCAAAGTCACTTAAGATCCTAAGAGCAAAAACCTTGCCAGTGCCATATTTTTTGTTCTGCTCATCGTGGGGTCGAACGAACTGCGCTAACGCATCGGGGTGGGGGTGTAAATGCTAGGGGAGGTCTCGTTTTGTGCACCAAGTGTCCCAGTCATTCTGGGCAAGAGGCTACCGGTAAAGTCCCTTAAGATCCCTGAGACCAAAAAACTGCCAAACTTTGACTAGGCAGTTCTCAGAATTCGTGACAGTTGGGAATGCTCTATTTGGACCTATAGGTGCATGTGACATCCTTCCACAATAACCTCTCTCATTTTTGGTCAACTCCATTCCGTTTGACCGTGCCGAAATCAAACGCATTGGCACAAAATGCTTCAATTTGATGTAGTGGAAAGGTGCTAGGTGCGACATTTTTCATTCCATAGCTCATGCGGTCGAATGGACTGTGCCAACGCGTCGGGGTGGGGGGGTAAATGCTAGGGGAAGTCTCGTTTCGTGCGCCAAGCATCCCAGTCATTCCAAGCAAGAGGCTACCGGAAAAGTCCTTTAAGATCCCTGAGACCAAAAAACTACCAAACTTTGACCGGGCAGCTCTCAGAATTCGTGAAAGTTGGGAATGTTCTGTTTGGACTTACAGGTGCACGTGGCATCCTTCCACAATAACCTCTCTCATTTTTGGTCAACTCCATTCCGTTTGACCGTGCCGAAATCAAACACATTGGCGCAAAATGCTTCAATTTGATGTAGTGGAAAGGTGCTAGGTGCAACATTTTTCATTCCATAGCTCGTGCGGTCGAACGATCTGCACCAACGCGTCGGGGTGGGGGGTAAATGCTAGGGGAGGTCTCGTTTCATGCGCCAAGTGTCCCAGTCATTCCGGGCAAGAGGCTACCGGCAAAGTCTTTTAAGATCCCTGAGACCAAAAAACTGCCAAACTTTGACCGGGCAGTTCTCAGAATTTGTGAAAGTTGGGAATGTTCTATTTGGACCTACAGGTGTATGTGGCATCCTTCCACAATAACCTCTCTCATTTTTGGTCAACTCCATTCCGTTTGACCATGTTGAAATCAAACGCATTGGCACAAAATGCTTCAATTTGATGCAGTGGAAAGGTGCTAGGTGCGACATTTTTCATTCCATAGCTCGTGGGGTCGAACGGACTCTGCCAACGCATCAGGGTGGGTGGGTAAATGCTAGTGGAGGTCTCGTTTCATGCGCCAAGCGTCCCAGTCATTCCGGGCAAGAGGCTACCAGCAAAGTCCCTTAAGATCCCTCAGACCAAAAAACTACCAAACTTTGACCAAGCAGTTCTTGGAATTCATGACAGTTGGGAATGATTTGTTTGGACCTACAGGTGCACGTGGCATCCTTCCACAATAACCTCTCTCATTTTTGGTCAACTCCATTCCATTTGACTGTGTTGAAATCAAACGCATTGGCGCAAAATGTATCAATTTGATGTAGTGGAAGGGTGCTAGGTGCGACATTTTTTATTCCATAGCTCGTGGGGTCGAACGGATTGTGCCAACGTGTCGGGGTGGGTGGGTAAATGCTAGTGGAGGTCTTGTTTCTTGCACCAAGCGTCCCAGTCGTTCCGAGCTGTAAGCTACCGGCAAAGTCAAAAGTTGCTAGGATTGAAATTTTGCATTCCATAGGTCCTGGGGCCGACGGTTTGCGCCAACACGTCGGAGTGGGCGAGTAAATGCTAGGGGAGGTCTCATTTTGTGTGCAAAGCATCCCAGTCCTTCCGAGCTGTAAGCTACCGGCAAAGTGTGGCGCACGTCAGGGTGGGCGAGTAAATGCTAGGGGAGGTCTCATTTTGTGTGAAAAGCATCCCAGTCCTTCCGAGCTGTAAGCTACCGGCAAAGTGGGACTTTGCCGGTAGCTTACAGCTCAGAAGGACTGGGATGCTTTGCACACAAAATGAGACCTCCCCTAGCATTTACTCGCCCACCCCGACGTGTTGGCGCAAACCGTTCGGCCCCAGGACCTGTGGAATGCAAAATTTCAATCCTAGCAACTTTTGACTTTACCAGTAGCTTACAGCTCAGAACGACTGGGACGCTTGGCACATGAAACAAGACCTCCACTAGCATTTACCCGCCCACCCCGATGCATTGGCGCAAACCGTTCGGCCCTAGGACCTGTGGAATGCAAAATTTCAATCCTAGCAACTTTTGACTTTGCCGGTAGCTTACAGCTCGGAATGACTGGGATGCTTTGCACACAAAACAAGACCTCCCCTAGCATTTATTTGCCCACCCCGACGTGTTGGCGCAAACCGTTCGGCCCAAGGACCTGTGGAATGCAAAATTTCAATCCTAGCAACTTTTGACTTTGCTGGTAGCTTACAGCTCGGAACAACTGGGATGCTTGGCGCACGAAACAAGACCTCCACTAGCATTTACCCGCCCACCCCAACGCGTTGGCACAAACTGTTCGGCCCCAAGACCTGTGGAATGCAAAATTTCAATCCTAGCAACTTTTGACTTTGACGGTAGCTTACAGCTCGGAACGACTAGGATCCTTTGCACACAAAACAAGACCTCCCCTAGCATTTACTCACCCACCCCGACGTGTTGGAGCAAACCATTCAGCCCCAGGACCTGTGGAATGCAAAATTTCAATCCTAACAACTTTTGACTTTGTCGGTAGCTTACAGCTCGGAATGACTGGGATGCTTTGCACACAAAACAAGACCTCCCCTAGCATTTACTCGCCCACCCCGACGTGTTGGAGCAAACCGTTCAGCCCCACGAGCTATGGAATGAAAAATGTCACACCTAGCACCTTTCCACTGCATCAAATTGAAGCATTTTGCACCAATGCGTTTGATTTCAACACGGTCAAACGGAATGGAATTGACAAAAAATGAGAGAGGTTATTGTGGAAGGATGCCACATGCACCTGTAGGTCCAAACAGAGCATTCCCAACTGTCATGAATTTTGAGAACTGCCCGGTCAAAGTTTGGTAGTTTTTTGGTCTGAGGGATCTTAAGGGACTTTGCTGGTAGCCTCTTGCCCAGAATGACTGGGACGCTTGGCGCACGAAACGAGACATCCCCTAGCATTTACCCCCCACCCCGATGCGTTGGCGCAGTCCGTTCGACCGCACGAGCTATGGAATGAAAAATGTCGCACCTAGCACCTTTCCACTACATCAAATTGAAGCATTTTGTGCCAATGCGTTTGATTTTGGTACGGTCAAACAGAATGGAGTTGACCAAAAATGAGAGAGGTTATTGTGGAAGGATGTCACGTGCACCTATAGGTCCAAACAGAGCATTCCCAACTGTCACAAATTCTGAGAACTGCCCGGTCAAAGTTTGGCAATTTTTTGGTCTCAGGTATCTTAAGCGACTTTACCGGTAGCCTCTTGCCTGGAATGACTGGGACGCTTGGCGCATGAAATGAGACCTCCCCTAGCATTTACCCCCACCCCGACACGTTGGCACAGCCCGTTCGACCGCACGAGCTATGGAATGAAAAATGTCGCACCTAGCACCTTTCCACTACATCAAATTGAAGCATTTTGTGCCAATGCGTTTGATTTCGGCACGGTCAAATAGAATGGAGTTGACCAAAAATGAGAGAGGTTATTGTGGAAGGATGTCACGTGCACCTGTAGGTCCAAACAGAGCATTCCCAACTGTCACGAATTTCAAGAACTACCCGGTCAAAGTTTGGCAACTTTTTGGTCTCAGGGATCTTAAGGGACTTTGCCAGTAGCCTCTTGCCCGGAATGACTGGGACGCTTGGTGCACGAAACGAGACATCCCCTAGCATTTACCCCCCCACCCTGACGTGTTGGCGCAGTCCGTTCAACTGCACGAGCTATGGAATGAAAAATGTCGCACCTAGCACCTTTCCACTACATCAAATTGAAGCATTTTGTGCCAATGCGTTTGATTTTGGTACGGTCAAACGGAATGGAGTTGACCAAAAATTAGAGAGGTTATTGTGGAAGGATGTCACGTGCACCTATAGGTTCAAACAGAGCATTCCCAACTGTCACAAATTCTGAGAACTGCCTGGTCAAAGTTTGGCAGTTTTTTGGTCTCAGGGATCTTAAGCGACTTTGCCGGTAGCCTCTTGCCTGGAATGATTGGGACGCTTGGCGCATGAAACGAGACCTCCCCTAGCATTTACCCCCCACCCCGACGCATTGGCACAGCCCGTTCGACCGCACGAGCTATGGAATGAAAAATGTCGCACCTAGCAGCTTTCCACTACATCAAATTGAAGCATTTTGCGCCAATGCGTTTGATTTCGGCACGGTCAAATGGAATGGAGTTGACCAAAAATGAGAGAGGTTATTGTGGAAGGATGTCACATGCACCTGTAGGTCCAAATAGAGCATTCCCAACTGTCACAAATTTTGAGAACTACCTGATCAAAGTTTGGCAGTTTTTTGGTCTCAGGGATCTTAAGGGACTTTGCCGGTAGCCTCTTGCCCGGAATGACTGGGACGCTTGGCACATGAAACGAGACCTCCCCTAGTATTTACCCCCCCACCCCGACGCGTTGGCGCAGTCCGTTCGACCCCACGATGAGCAGAACAAAAAATATTGTTCTAGTTGACACATTCTCAATCATTGACATGGATGATATCTCAGTACTATTCCTTTAGGCACAATATGAGCTTCTAATGGAAGGTGCAATTGTGAGGTTAAGATGATGAAAAGTGTGCCTCATTCACAGTCATGTTTTAATTGTCTTCAGTGATGATTCCTTGATTCAACTTAATCCTTTGATAATACATTTTAACCTCCTCAACATCGAGGCACACTTTTGGTGTTCTAGAAACATAAACTAGCACCTCAAATAGTAAGGCACTCATTCTAGGTTGTTTATTCAATAATTTGCACTAGTCACATATGGTGTAGAGAGGTAGATGTGTGCCCAAGTCATCATTTGATGCCTTCAATAACTATAAACTCCTTTGATGATGCATTTTATCCTTCCTATTCACTATCTAGCCTTAGGCACACATTTTAGGTTGATCAATCATAATCTAGTTCCCTAAGTACCAAGGCACACTTTTAGATTAGTTTGATAAAGGATTAGCGCCTTCATTTCTAGGCGGAAGTTTGGAGTTGAAATACATCAAAATAACAAGTTTCTTCATCACTTCAAACATATTTAACACTTTGAAGATCTCCAATGCATGATTGAATATCAAGAAACCAATGTATCATTTCATGAAGGTCTTAAGTGTTGTAAATATGCATCTTCTTGTTTAATCATGTGTTGTAAATGAAGGAATGCAAAGATTGCAATATGTGCACAAACGGAATTTATGATAAGGATTGAAAGGAAATGTTAAGAAAATGCAATTGGCGGGTGTAAATCCAAAGTGTGGAAGCATAGACAAGGCATGTGAATAGTTTGGCATGACACCTCAAAGAGATGCTATCTCATGGAATGCAATGATTGCAAGATATGCACAAAATGGATTTTTTTAAAAGGATTTAGAAACTTTGAAGCAAATACAATTGGAAAATTTAAAACCAAATTCCATAACCTGTGCAAGCATTCTCCCTACTTGTGCCAAATTAGGATCTTATATATACATATATGCACATAATGTCATGAAAATAATGTATAGTGTATATATCAAGCCATATAGGCATGTACAAATAAAACCATATGGGTATATACAATGATATACATCGATAACATACAAAAGTATGTTTACAAAGCCAAATACACATATGTAACAAAATGTCCCAAAATCAAATCTCCTATGGATTGCTATCAAATAATCTATGGCTCTTGCTAGGCCATGAAGATGGTGAACCAATCAATGACTCATCTTCCATCGCTCATTGACTAGACCTCCTCGATAGAGATTTTTGAATTTCCACCTATTAATACAATCAAACAACGTGCACATTAATATAGAATTTAATATTCAAAATATATAACATGACATAAGTAATCAATCACTTACCACCAATTGGTGATCCCTTTTGATCATTTGTTGTCTCTCTTCTTCTATAGAGCTGGATGGTTAGGGGAGGTGACGTCCTATGAGAAGCATGAACAAGCAGATTTAAAAGTAAACATGAATATCATAAATATGTACATTAAATGCTGCACTTATTATAGGACTGTTCTAGTACTATTTTAGGACTGTTGTAGGACTGTTGTAGTTAAAACTATCCTAGTAGACATTTATAGGACTATTATAGGACTATCATCTCATGGAATACAATGATGGCAAGATTACTATCAAGATTAGTATGAAGATTAATTATGACTGTTATAGGACTTTTATAAGAATGCAAAGTAAGGAAGCATAGGCAAGGCACATGAACTGTTTGGTGGAATACCTCAAAGAAATGAGAATTTTGTTAGATGTTGTAGTTGCAATTGCCATGTGACACATGTATGTAATATGTGAAAGCATAGACAAGGCACATGAACTATTTGGCAAAAGACATCAAATACATGTCACCTCATGGAATGCCTTATGTAGAAAAAGGTACAAATGTGCAGTATTAAGAAATACAAATGAGAAATAAAAATCATACCTCGAGTATAGTCAAAATAACCTACGATGCCATACAAAATAATTTACGATGCCATGCAAAATAATCTACGATGCCATCTAAAATAACTTTATTCGCTGTCCTGTATAGTCAAAAGCATGCATTATAGTTATTAAAGTAACAAGATTTTTAATAAAACAATTCTAAAAAATAAAAAAACAAGAACAAGTTAAGATAAAAAATGTCATACCTGTCCATCTGAAAGTATAAATGCTAGTCAAGCATACCTGAGGGGTCATCTCTTACCTTCAAAGTATCCAATATTGCTTCATGATCAGCATTACTAATTGTCCATAGTTCTTTTGATTTTGGTCTTCCACGATGCTTTAGTAACTTGACTTTTGTTGCTACAACTAGGTGAGAATACATCAATATGGTTTTATGCTTCTCAAAGTCTTCAAAGGCCAGGATGCCATTCTTTTTAACCATATATGTTCGTAACCAAGTCCCAGCAATAACAACTGATCCTGTAGGATATGTGAACCCATCATCATTTGTCATAGGTTGTGTTAGCTTTTGTTTTCCCTGTACACATCGTGCCAACCAATAGTCTGACCTCTCTTCATTTCCATGCGGTGCAACAACTGCATAAACATGACCTGGCTGTACAAGGTCCGAAAGATGTTCATAGCCAAATGAGCTCTCCATGTCATTGACGGAAGATGATTGACCTTCATATAAAGGGACTAAATATTGTGGAATCCATGCATCTACCCACTCACTTGACTCACAATTGTTCCAATTACATTTAATACAACTCTGACAAAAACAAGCTAATTCTTGTGTCCAAATAGTCCATGTACTTGCATTTGAGCTTTGAAATGAATGCATCTTTGATGATTCACTGATTCTCTGACATTCTAATTTCTCTATCGCTATCCCATCATCAACCAACCAAAAGAACCTGCGCACTTTAGAATCAAGAGCCACTCCTCGTGACAATGCATAGTTACACCACTTAACAATGGAATCTGCATCACTAAATGTAGCACCACCTCTAATCTTTAGTTGTTCTTTAAAAAGAGCTCTCTTCATGCATGCATCTGCTCCATCATGTTCACCTTTTCCATGCCCAACTTCAAAAAAATTCCAAATATGAGGTATACCCTTCTCTACATGCATTTTGCTCAACCAATAGAAATTACAAGCATTCTTGAATTGACCAGTGCAATTATCTGACCAAATGAGATGTATATTGCACAAACTCTGCTGAATGAGATCGATCATCACTCATGTAAAAATGGTATTCTCTGACAATCTTCCTGTTCTCTTCTGTACTCTCGGGGGCATGTCTATATGTGATGTGAACAAAAATAGCAATCTGAATAGAATTGTAGTACTGGGATTGAACTTCATTTTGGGGTTGCAATGTATAGTTTTCTACAAAATCAACTACAGAGACAATAGTTCCAATCGGGAAAGAGTCTTTACACATCCTGAACTGTTGATCTAACCATCGAGACCTGTGGCTATGTCTGACATACTTGTAGAAAAGATTTTTCTTAAAATCATCAATAAAATCAGCAATACTTACCTCTCTTACAATCAACTCACATCTAGAACTTTCACCTCCATTTTTCAAATTGTATTTGACTGTCTCATATCTCTTTTTCTCAACCATTCTCTTTCCAAAATCATGCTCGTTGCCCTCATGAAAACATGATACAAACTTTGATAACCCACCACATTGTAAACACTTTTCATTTAAACAATCATTCTTGTAGAACATGCAACCATCATCTCTAATACATAGAAATAAATCCAATAAGTCCCTAGATGACTTTGGTAGTTGAATTGCACCACACTCCTGTAACATTTCGTTAGTGTGAAAAGTAGAACGAATATTGCATAATAATTCATGGTACATAGAAAATTCTACATGGTATTTGCAACAACATGTATTACGAACTTTAAGAGGAACACAATAAAATGGCTTAAGAGATTCAAATGCTCTTTGTGAGATTGTTATACCTGGGTGAGTTTCATAATATTGTTTGTACAATGTTGTTTGGCTACATTCCAAGTAATGTTTAGGATGTGGTGTGCGGTCTTTATCACCAATTCTTAACTTTACAACATCTTTTGCATTCAGTGATACTCTAGAGTTAGTGTGCCAAAACCGTTCAATTTCTTCCTTTGTGCTATCAATTAGCTTCTTGTCAACTCGTGGAAGCCTACCACTGAAAGCCCAAGTATCATTGGCAACAGGACTATCTAGCCTTGATCTTAATGCTAGTGCTTTTGATAATGTTTTACGATTCAATCTTAAGTCAACACAAGTTTGCCTCATTAATCAAGCATTTCTTAATTGTTTGCTTACTATTGAGGTTGTTATTACTCTACGGGCAGCTCTTCTATCTTTCTCCTTGCTAGTCTTTCCAATAGAATTGAGTACATTGAAAAGGCTTCTTACACTAATTTTATTCCGATCGGACACTTTGTTTAACTGAATATTTAATTTCTTTAGTAGAGGTCTCATTTTGTACATCTTTAATAATTGCACAAGAAGTTGGCATTGTTTGGTTAATGTTTTCTTCTCAAAGTATTCATTGAAGAGTTTTATAGCCCACAACCGAACCGTTCGTGATGACCTCTTGCCTTCAAGTTTTTCCATTATGTTCTCATCAATTTCAAGTAACCATTTTGGGGTTTTGGGGTGTTTTCCAATTTCATCACAGTTATTCTCTTCTTGACAAATGTCTTCTCTTCTTATGAAATTTGGAGATACATTGATTGTTCTTGTTTCATCCATGTTTTCAACCTCATCAATTTTATCAACAAATGGATTATGGAGTGCAATTTCAATATCATGATTTTCATATCCACTTTCTTCAAGTGCACGTCTTCATTTTTCTTCTTCTTCTTTGTCCATGGTATTGCTATTATGAATAGGTGTTTTATAACATTTTTCAATATTTTCATTTGCAATATCATGGTGAATTTCATTCTTATCTAACATTTCATTATAATCAAAATTAACATCTTCAATTTGCATGTCATTAGATGGTAAAGAAGAAGATTCACCTTGATGAGCATCTGCCAAACCCACCCTTCCAATCCTCTTCCTTTCCCTATCTTTTTTCCTAATTGCTTCAATTTCCTCCAATGTAACTTTCCTCCTCCTTTTTGCTTTACGACGACTGTTGCTCCCCATTAGGGGAACAAAAATATCACCCTTATGATTGTAACAAGAAAATTGTGTCTCCAAAAGTGCATAAAAATATTCCTTTCACTATCATAGCCAAAAATCACGAGTATTTCGACAGCAGAGGGTCTCTGGTTGCGAAAGTCGGGCCCAGAAATATTCTTTTTGTCTTTTTTTTGCTTTTCCAAAACGGATATCCGTTTTGGAAAACCCAATTCTTTGCAACGGACACTTGTAACGTCCATATGCCTACTACAAAATAGATATCTGGTTTATTATGTACATTTGGATACTATACTAGGGATTCATTGTATTATTCAATAAACTTGTGAATTACCATCTAATTTCAATGTTTACACACTAATCCACCTAGGTATCAACTTAATAAAGCTCTGGATATAAGCCATTATTTGATTTTAGGCTATCATCAAATGAGGAGCTTCTAAAGGCAAAAATGTTGTCCCAAAAAAAGACTCAATGTTATTCGTAAAGACATTAGATTGTTAAAATACAAATTCGAGGTTAGATATTCCTTGGGCTATTTTAGTATAGAGAAGCAAAATTGCAACATATGACTATCCTAGGAATTGGAATGGTTGATCATAGGATATTCATGGCATTTTGATATTAATGGATGGATTGATGGATGTTTAGGGAGTTTAAGTTTAAATGTAATGTATGAGAATTCTTATTTATGAAGGATCTAATATGTCTTATTTCTTATTTGTAGGCCATTCAAGAAAGAAATGAAAAGATACCAAGGACTATCATAACACCTATTATAATTAGGTGCATCAAAGGATTGTCATCCATGACCTTACCAATATGGGAAGTTATCAAAACCATGTCATGTTTAAAATTAAAGGCTTTATCACCTCTTTGTCCCTATAGGCCTATTAGAACAATAGGTCACATTTTATTCATATACCGGGGTTGAGAATAAACACTAAGCATTTGTAGTTATGGCAAGTGTAAATGGAAATAGATCACAACTTTAGACAATCTATCCTCTCCTAGATTGCACTGACTGAGTGGAAATTACAAATTCCCTATTAATGTCCTTTATATACTGAAGGTGTGGGTGAGAAAGGTAAACTTTGTATGTTGTAGACAAGTGATGCAGAGCAACATAGCAAAAGCTTACAAACAAGATGTAAAATACCCATTAACCCACCAGTTGCTCAAATAGCTTTTAAAATATCATTCCCAAGGTCCAAACGAGACCGAAATACACTCTTTCTTTACTATCGGCAAGACATTTCTAATGTCTCATCGAACTATGCTTCATATGTTCTTCCTTTCTCTATTATCGGCTAGACTTATCATTATTGGTAACCTTCAAATTTGTTAGAACGATGTGGGACGTCTCGCCGATGTGTAGAATCCATCGCTCAGGCTTATGCTGTCGGTGTGACTCCTCCGTTGTTCTCTGATATGTATAAGAGGATGGATCAAAGTAATTAGCATGCTCCCTTCAAAGTAAAGACATGAGAATAGAGCACTTGTGAGATGGTTATTGTAAAGGGACAAATCAATTAGAGACATGCAGTTTCATAGAGAATTTGGAATGCTTCCACTCAGGCGATTGTAGGACAAACAAAGATGTTCTAACTTCCCCAGACCACCAAATTCTACAAGTATACTCCCCTTCAAGTTGTTGTGTGAAATTCTTTTTCAGTGAAGTTGTGAGTAATTGGCAAGAGATTTGGGAATAGAACCCTCTTCTTAAGTCAAGTATCTTCAACACTTTCAACTGCTCAAACCAAGGTGGAATCCTTCCCTTGAAAGAACTAAAAGAGAGATTTAAAGTGCATAACAAGGAGAGACCTCCTTTGGATGGAAAAAGGGTACCTTTTAATTCCAATTGAGGGAGAATTATGGCCACCACTCTATTGGTATATTTCTTGTACCAAACACTGGTCCAAAAGCACACATTTTCTGAATTGGTAGAAGTCTAGTTGGAGAAATGTGGTCTCCTCGACTACTATTATTGTAGGATATGCATAAACGGGTTTGTTGAAAAGGCTTTAGAAATTTTCAAGCAAATGCAATTGGCAAGTGTAAAGCTAGATTCTGCAACCTTTGTCAGCATCCTTTCTACCTCTACCAAAATGGGAGCTTTGGAATAGGGTATGGACATTCATCAAAGCATAATGGAAGTGGGATTTTTGTAGATATTCTAGTTGGAAATGCTCTCGTAGACATGTACGAAAAGTGTGGAAGCATAGACAAGACACATGAACTATTTGAAAAAATGCCTCAAAGAAATGTGGTCTCATGGAATAAGATGATTGCAGGATATATACACACTTACTCCGATGTGAGATTCACCACCCTTGTCTATCGGTAAGACCAATACCCTCGGTGAGACTTTTTACTTGCATTCTGACATTATAACTCTCCCCGATGTGTTTACCGTCCATTAGTCATCGGTCAGACATTCTCTTCGATTTCTGATATCATATCTCACACCGAAACAATAAACACCAAACTACACCATCGGCCAGACCGCCTCTATCGGTGACACTTTTCTTCTCGCCTCCGAGAGTCCATCTCTTTCTGATGTTTCTTCCATCGGTGTGACTCCCTCTCATCAGTGTAGTTCTCAATCGTTCTTCCGATGTGCCGATAAATAACCCATCGGTGACACTTAATGATTGTCACCCCGATATGACTTGATCTGTGAGATCAATGTTGTCAGCTCAATGGAACTTTATCTCTCTAATAACTATTGTCAGTCCGATGTCTTCGATTTAGCCTATACATAACATGACTTGTTATCACCGGTCAACTAACGTATCTTTTCCCAATTTTCCCGATATGGCCAGTCAACCTTTGTATCCTTTGACATGTACATTCACCATTTACAACCATGATAAACGATAGCAGGATATACACGAAATGTCCACGCATACATAAACGATATACCCATGGATTGTATCTTTGGTAAAACAATACCAATGGTACAAAATATGTTGCTTCTCTTCATCCAAAACCAATGGCACAAAATTTTTCATAGATCAACAAAATGGATATCTGTTTCTAGAACGGATATCCATTTTCAGAACAGATATCCGTTTCCAGTTGCTTTTACCGAAGCAAAACGGATATCCATCTTGCTTTGGTACAAAGCAAGACGGATATCCATTTTGATTGTTGACTTTTTATGGATTGTAACGTGTTTTAATGTTTCAATCTCTTCTTCAAACTTCACCCTTCGTGCTAACGACTTTTTTTATGCAAAATTGATAAAACGAAAAGGGTTTATAGAAAAAATTGTTAGCTTTCTAAAAATATAAGATTTATTTGGTTATCATTTTATTAAATAATTATTAATAATTTTCAATATACCGTGTCTCTGAAATCCTGATGGACACACTGATTGAAAAGCATCCATAACTTTCAAACCATTTCACCTTTTTGAGATCCGAAACCTGCGTCACACTCTATGCTTTTCTGGCTATAGGTTAAAAAAAAAAATTAAATTTTGATTTTTTTTATCGAGTTAGGTTGGCTGGAAAATTACTTTTTATTTTTAAAAAAAAGTCACAGTAAAAAAATCATAACTAATTATTTTATTAGAAAAAAATTTCAAATAAATATGCATCACATCCGGACATGAGTCCTCTACTTATTTTGAGAGTTTCAAAAAAATATATATTTTTTTACTCATAGTTAGGTTGGCTGGACAGACACCCACTTTTTATTTTTTCTGAAAAATTTAATAGTTGTTCATTGAAATATTCAATTTTCACTAAGTAAATTTTTTTTTTTTTAAATAGTAGCTTATAAACTAGATTCAATTCTCTACAAATTTCATTCTTACATCTTTTTCAAATTGTATAGATAATCCATTCAAAATTTCACATGAACTTGATAAAGTCTGATTTTTTGTATTTTCATTGCCACTTAGAGGTATAGTTTGGCCCATCATGATCCTGCACATACCCTAATTAAATTAATTAATTTAGGACTATGGTAAATTGATGAAGGATGGCCAAGGATGGATGATCAGGGATGATTAATTAAATGATTAAAAATTTATTTAATTAATTGGGTGAAAGGAAAGATTAGTGGTATGGATGATGTGGAAAGGAGGTTGAAGGGTTAAGACATTTTCATGTGCCTACATATTTTTCTATAGCTTCTTCCTCCTTCCTACAACACAACACAAGTGAATATCCTAACAACTCTCCCTATTCTCTAAACCTAAATAGTATTTTTTTCATTTCCTTTTCTTTCTTCTAACACTCTTTCAAAAAGAAGATGATTTTCATGCATGTGCCTACCTTATTCAAAACTTTACTCCATTTATTCTTTCCATTGTCCCCTTTTTATCGAAATTATTCCTTTTTCTTATAATTTATATTTACTTTCTTTACTTGTAGAGTCATTTTCAATTAAATAACTTCAATTAGTTCCACCAATAACTCAAACAACCTCCATAATTTTCTAATTAACTTTCACATATGCATATTATCTCTAATTGCAAATTAGTATTTTAATTTTATTCAAAACTATTAATAAATCCCACTCAACTACATAATTTTATTTTATAAATTTATTTCCTACTATACATTTTCTAAAAATTGTTTATTTTAAATAAAACATGCTTACTTTTCAAATTAACTCTCTTAATTTAAACTATGCAATAAAATACAAATTTAATTTCCATTACTATTTATTTTATAAAACTAGTATATTTATATTTAAAAAAATATATCTACAGTACGCCTAGAGATATCTTCCAATTTGTTGGCATTTATAAATTACTTGCATTAGAATATTTGATATGCTCACATGAGTTAATTTAAAGAGACTATGCTGCAAGACTTTTCATATTCTTCAAATGTAATAAAGATTTCATTCCATAACTGCCCAAATTTTTCTATTTTTCTATCCATTTGGCTTCCACGAATTTATTTATTTTTTGTTTAACATGATAAAGATTTCACTCCATAACTGCCCAAGTTTTCTCTATTTCTCTATCCATTTGGCTTCCACAAATTTATTTATTTACACATTTTATGAATTTTGTTTACATGGAATCTGAATCTTAATTGTTTACGGGAATCTGAATCTTTCAACCCTTGCTGTGAGTGTAGAACGCCTCTCGGCGTAATTATTATTTAGATAAATTTTAAAATTTAATCAATTCCTTTACTAATCTAATCTAATCATAATTACTGCAGAATTTAAAATAAACTCCATGGGCGAAGAAGCCCCCTCGCAAAAGGAAAATGAGTGCGGGGAAGAAGGCATCCGATAAGACAAAGTCCGGTTTGCAGGTAACTAAGTATTTTAGAGAATAAAGCGTGCGGAACAAAGTACATCAATTTGTGGGCCACAGATGAAGAGGTAATCGGTGGGAAGTGGGATTCCGAAGTCAGGCTCCCGAATCCCTTACTAAATCTTCGTAGTCAAATCTGAGTTCTCTACCCCGATGTAACGAGAAACTGTCATGTTAATGATTATTGTCTTTTTACACCAGACATTCCACACCGCATATTAGATCAGGAATAAGTTTGAGATACGAATTGACTACTCATAATTTTGTGAGCTGCAAAGCTCAAAAGTGCCGGCCATTTGCACGTTTCAAACATTATTAATCTGTAAAATTTCCTGATATAACATGCTGGTCCTTATCAGCGTACCTGCAGACAATATCGTATTTTGTACCAGGCTACCAGCGTACAGGATTGAAAAGAATTTCTAATCGCATATTTATATAAATTTTAATCAACGAAAAAGGACGTAATAAAATTATGATAAAGAGAAAATAACAAATATACATATCTGGTTACACGAATGCGTTTTAATGGTTTGATAATAGACTTTTCCATTCAGAGCAAAATAGTATGTAACTTTTCATTTAAAGAATTGGCTAAAAGAGTGTGCTGAGCCTGAAGTGAAGACTGAAGTAAAGACAAGATTAAGTATATAAAAGCTTTTTGGAGAAAACTGTATAACTGTATCTAATGCTACTAAGATATTTTCTATTTCAATAGCCTTTCGTTAAGTTAAGAGATTCGTTTTTGTGGTGGCTGTACATTGTACCAGTAGCAGCGTTTCAGATGGTTTGGAGTCTCCATAACATAGAACATTGCCATAAGAAGAGTAAAAGTTACAGTGGACAACAGACAGATAACAACTATTAGTTATCAAGTATTATAAATACGTAATTCTGCGCATTCACAGGTGCCACGCCCCTCAGATGGTCGTTCCTGTACTACACACAAGAGATAGAGTTGACGATAACTGGGTAGCCAACAATAATAAAATTTTATTGTACAAATAGACATAACAACAATAATAATAAATAAAATTGATACACGGTGTAGATCTAAGATATATAAAAACAATGACTGCAATCGGTGTTATACCAGAGCCCGTGGCTATGATTCTTTCTTCAGTGTTCTTAAGGACGGCCGCAATTTCAGATCTCTCAGCGCATTTTCTGGAGCAGACAACCAACACAATAAAATAAATTATTTGTTTTGAAAAACATAATCAAGAACAAACGTGATATTTCTACAGTCCATGAAAATGATAGTGAATGTTTCTGGTAAAAATTGTGAGTATTTTTTATTCCACCTACGTAATTCTCAAGACATGGAAACGACAACCTTGTTTTCTGAATCCTGTTCTTTTTGAGTAGTTTGGGCCCTGGAGTATGTGTCTTAGTGTCTGGTAGACGGAGTCTGTATATTGTAGTTAGTTATGTGTCTAAAGTCAAAAGTTTGGAACCCTCGTAGATCGTTGTGGGGCTCCTCCTAAAAGATGGAACCCAGGCTCCGGACAATGTTAACAAAAGTTCTTTTCCCAACTGCAGAAAGACAGGTACAGCATATTGCAGAAGTAGGACAGCGATTTTCCATACTTCAGACAATGTTAGACGGAGGAAGGGTCTTTTCCTCTCCGTAGAAGAAAAGGTAACAGACTGGACGGAGGGTCTTTTCCTCTCTGTGGGAGTAAGGGTACGGCAGATTGTTAATTTCCAGGCCTAAAGCAACACAATCAGGCTACAGAATGTCAATTTTCGAAGCACCAAAAACAGGCTAAGAACCTGAATTTCAAGACCTAAAGCACTGAAACTACGCTACAAAATGTCAAAATCTATGCCTAAACCAATAAAAACAGGCTACATAATGTCAATTTTCAAGTTTACAGATTCATAAATATTTTCAGGCATTTGAAGGTACCTTCAAAAGTAGCAATTGGACTAATATTATTTCTTGATCCTGAAGAGAAATGACAAGTTTTATTTATTATTTTGAGCTTTTTATCCTCTGGTTTTATTAATAATACTTTTAAAGCATATTTATGCAATTATAGGTCACTTTAATCTCACAATTTTACAGTTTTTAAATCAACCCAAATACAACACATGCAGGTATTTTCACCTCTTACAATTTAGGACTAACCCAGATACAACCTTCTGATGTATTTCAGGTCTGGTTGGAACTTGGAAGTATATGGTATCGACAGCACAAAAAAAACAGGCTACAGACCCGTCTATTTCCAGGCGGAGCTACTAGTATCTACAGCCGAAAAACAGAAAACAGATTGTCAAATTCCAGAATCTCCAAGAGTAGTAGTTAGACTAATAATATTATTTGTTTGTCAGTGGAAGGAATAATGAATTTAATCCTCTGCATTGGACTTTTCTACCCTCTAACTTGAGAAAACATGTGGACCATATAATGCCCTTACAAATCACCCATAACTCATAATTTCACAATACAACCTGATCGTGCATTGTTTTTGTCTCAGAATTTGGAACTGAGCCAAGTACATTCCAGTCATGTATTTCTAGGTCTATTTGGAAGCTTATAATGTCTGTAGAACCAAAAAAAAATGCTACAGACAAATAATTTTCAGGCTTGGAAGCTTATTGTGTATAAATCACCTGAAAACAGTAGACAGATCGTCAATTTCAAGATATGATTGGATGTCTATACTGTCTAAAGCATCCAAAAATAGGAAGCAGATCGTCAGTTTTGAAGACATGATTGGATGTCAATTCTGTCTAACCAAAAACAAGACACAGATCATTCAATTTCAAGACATTGTTGGATGCTCATACCGTCTAAAGCATCCAAAAACAGGAGAGACCGTCAATTTCCTGGCATGGCTGCATGCCCATACCGTCTAAGGCATTTAAAGATAGAAAACAGGCCATCAATTTCCAGGTGAGGTTGTGACAGACACAAAATAATAAACAAGGTACAGACCGTCAATCTCCAGACACGGTTGGATCCCCATACTGGGTACTCACTAGCCAGATCCACGGCTCGGTTTATTCCTTGCCCGTGTGGTAATGCTGGTTATCAGATCTGACTATATAGTACCTTTTCTAGAGTGAGCAACTACTACCCTATGCTCATTTTCAGAGGTACAGGCTATTCGCCATGTTTAATCATGTACCATAAACGTACTATATAGCCAATACTCCCAATCTTGTCCCAGGATCAATATAAAGATCATCCAGAAATAAGCAATCTGTATATCCTAAGGCTTGATAGGCATTGCCCCTTCCAAAGGCCAAAGAGGGACACCACGCAGCTTTGCCTAATAAGGGGTTGGAGAAATGGTAATAAGGTAGCTTAGTAATAGTGTACCCCAACAGAGATATGGGAAATCTTAACTTCAAATCCTAACTGATCAACGAAAAGTAACAGGGGTGCGCCGTCCATCAGAAGACAAACCTTGGAACAGACATCCGTTTAACATCATAAACCCGTAGAAGAAATGAAGAAAACAAAAGACAAAAAAAAAAAAAAAAATCTGAGATGTTTACCTATCAGAGCAACTGGAAAACTTGCGTCGTGCTTAAAGCTTACTTCTTTTGTTCTCGAATGGATAGTAACGCTTTCAAGTCCAAGAGTTTCCTGCAGACGGTAGATCTTTGGTCCTTGGACATTCAGGTTGTAAATCCCTGCAACGAGAAAGGTCGTTGTCTGCGACATTTTTGTTAATATTGGATTGATCTGGTATTGCTAGAATTACTCCAACTTGTACAGATAGAAAAAAGATTGTAGATTGAGTTCCACTAAAAAATATGCAACAGAAAAGCAAATGAAATAAAACATGAACAATTTCCTAGAAGTCTGTGTTTGCAAATGCAATGAATCTTTTTAATAATGCGTCGGGGATGATGATTTTATTGCAAGCAATGTTGGAAGACAAAAAGTTGAACACTACCATGCAAAATTTCGTTAAGAGATGCCGAATATATATATCACCTTAGATTAGAGATATTTTCACGTTTAACGCGTCCTTTCCTGCCGAGAGCGTATATGCTTTAAGTCCTCCGCTGGTGTGAACATGTTTAAGTCCTTTGATTTGTCACCCGGTTCTAAATTTCCTGCTGAGACCATAGCTAAAGTCCTTCGCTGTTGGTTTCATTCACTTAATCTTCTTGCGGTTAAAAGGTGTATGAGAGAGAAGGCTTTGAAGTTTACGTGCTACTCAAGAAAGCAAATAACATATCTTTTTAATCGAAGTACCATAATTTCGTGGGTGTAATTTATTTAAATTTGGACCCACTCGCCGGCTTTGCTTTGTGAGTGGATTCTCTTCGTTAATTGGTGAAGATGTTTTCCCGTGTCAAGTCCCAAGTGGAGCGATTTCGTTATTTCAATCCGCGGGACCGCCACGCAAATTGATGCCACCTCAAACGATGAAACCGCGTTGGGATAACACCGAGGATTTTTCCTTAGACGCTTTCCGCATTAACCTCATACCCCCTCTATCTACGGGGTTTCCATGCGATGAAGCTTTTTATTCGACAAAAATATTAAAATGGCTTATTTTACCACACCGTTCAAGCACGCTCAATGTCAATCCTTGGCATGTTCATCCACATATGCTAGCAATCGTACTATATTGTGCAATGGTTAAGCTGAGAATGGTTGTGGAAATGGATCCTTTTATAGATGTAAGGAAAGAAGCAATCAATATTTTACATATGGAAAATTTTAAAGTATAATTTTATTTTTTTATTCTTTTTTTTAATATTAATCTATTGGTAAGTGCACTAAATAGGGGGTGTCTTTGTAAGAGTAGTAAAGTGGTTTTTTTTTTTTCCTTTTTGTTTTCCATCCATTTGATTTGTTGATTCTTGCTCATAATTTGAACATTGAAAGCATGTGATGATGTGTGTTGTTGTTCTGCATTGGAAATGAAATGTAGTAAAATAAACATGTATACATGGTTGTAAGTAATTTTGGTTGTGAATAAAAGGAGAGAGGTTCGTAGGTCAATTAACAAATGCTGTATAAAATGACAGACCTCTTTTATCCTTTTTTTTTTCAGTTATTTATTTGCACTTGAAATTGCTTTTAATCGCTCCTTTTCTTGCTTTCTTAGTGCAACAAATGGACTATGTTGTATGTATGCATATCTTTGGAATGTGAAGCTCAGGCATATTCGAAGGCTTTCAAGGTTGTGCACTCTTGATATTGTTGTGAATGTTAACCCTTGGCAATCAATGTTACCGATGTTGATTGTTACCATTTGAAGTGTTAGACCTTGTGATTTATGTATTGTTAAGGCCCAAACCAATTTTAGAGGAATTTGACAGCGACCTCCACGACTTATTGGGATAATTGACACATTTTTTATTGTTGTGATCCCAAGGTGGGCCTATGTAATGCCTAAATTGTACCACAACAAATAATGGAAGGTTGGGGGGTTTATGTCCATCTTGATATTCAATTCTTTGAACCTAGCCCAATGCACCATTTACGAGGCTTGCTTCCACCCACAAATTTGAACTTAGTGTAACTTGTTGGCCAATGCACAACAAAACTCTTCAAGTTATTCGTCATCTATATTCTGGCATGATGTCCCCTTAACTTGCTTTGCAGTGGATCTTGCACTAGGCATTGATAAATTTTAGAGCATACATTTATTATGCAGTGAAACTAAATTATTTGTTGCAAATAAATGTATTAAGGAAGAAAAATTTGATTGCTCGGTATAGTTAAGTGTTGAATTTGAATGTGGCATTAGAACCTCCCAATCTTCAAGTGTTGGCTTTGCATTTCTTAAATTTGATAAAAGAGCACAGAATGCAATTTGTGATGGTTCTTCTCTGGTCTGGCGTAATATCTTATTGAGTGTTACTACTTTGCCAAAGCTTCACCAAAGCATTGTGCCATATGATGTTTCAGCATACAGGGGAATGTCTTTGATTGGGGGGAGTTGCCCTAGATCATTAAAGAGGATGATTGAATGAGCCACACCAAATGTGATGTGATTATGATTGGGAAATACTTCTCGCAACCTGTTGTTAATGCGTTCCAACAACCTTAGGCCTATGAAGCTCATTTCATCTATTAAAATGTAATGAATGAAATACATGCTTTCTTGGAATGTTGCTAATGTTTGTCCTTGTAATGGTTTCATCTCCTTTATTGGTATTCATAGTGTTAAATGTATGGTGGATCCCTATATGTTGAACACTGCAACTCTAGTCAACTAGTGCGAGCAATAACAATGCTGATTTATCATTTGGTGTTGTTCCCATTAATGTAGATTTGATGTTTGTTATCAAGTGTGATTTTATTATTCTTGATGTTCCTTGAATGATCATGTAAGTGTTGGTTACATAGTTCCATGGCAGAAAAGTGTGAAATAATTATATCATATGCTTTTGTTTGCCCAATAGAGAAATTGTTTGGTGTAGCTTCATTGCTAACATGTGGGATATGGAACATTAGATCGTTGGATTCAATGAAACTAACTACTTCCATTTTTTAAGTTTGATTGAAGGTTTTTGTAGCCCATTTGTGGCTATTATCAATCTTACATCGACCAACCATTTCAAGCTCATCCAATTGAATAGGCAAGTCTGGATGCAATCCTGACAAGACTTGCCATTCATCAAGACTAACTTCTTGCATTACATTGTCCCTGTCGGAAGGAGATTCATCATCAATGTTTGTTAGTGGGTGTGTAGGTGTACTATTACATGTTATGAGTGGTAGGTGGTAGAAATGCTCTCCCAGTGGTTCATGATATCTCCCTTTGATGCACCAATATCATTGTCTATGTTTTGGAAGGCATGGTACAATATCAGTTCACTCCAGCAAAATGCTTCAAAACCTGCATCATCTTTCATTGGGATGGTTGTGAATTGGTGGGAGGCTCAAATAATAGTTGGTTTTAAATGCTCTTTCCATTTGTTGGTTCTCTGAGAAGATGAAAATGTCCATTTTCTTATGACTTCAATAACTGGCATTATTTCTAGTGTTGTAGGGCATGCCATGTATGTATTGAAATGAAGCTTGAAGGTGAGGCACTATCATCATTAGAGATAGGTATCAGTTGCAACTACTTTTGATTTACATTAAAACAAACAAATGATCTGCTAGATACTGAGAGTGGTAGTTTTTGTAAGGAAGCTAAGGTAGCGGAACAACTTCCTACACTAATCTTGAGGGGAGGGATATGCAGAACTTTTCAAATCTTTACAAAAATTACATAAATAAACACAAATAGCAATCATACCATGACACAGTATTTACATGGGGAAACCCTTTCAGGAGAAAAACCCACACTCCAAAGTCGCCCAAAAATATATTATTCAAGAATCAAGAAGATTACAATATACTTGCAAAGCAAGCTTTCACAGGATTATAACCAACCAGCGATCTGAAGGCAACTCAACATCTATAAGACTCTTACACAAAACCTCCATCTCAAGCTCCTGATATATAGGAGATACAATATAGTAAACCACCAACAGTAATTATAGAACCATGAGCCAAAACCACCCAAAAGTGGCACCCAAATTATATCCAATCAAAGATTCCTCGTGATGTGCCAAATCACACACCAACACATGTAACTCTCTCATTTACAACTCTTTTAAGTGTCCAACACGTTTTCACATTTTCTAAAATAGGAGGTCCAACTTCCAGAGGCCATAACTTTTGATCCAGGTGTCAGATTGATGAACTATTTGATGCATCAGAAATCTTGTGAAGAGATATATCAAGATAACCAGCTTTTCTAGTTATGACAACTTTCAGAGCATTTAAGGACATCTAAGTGCCTCAAATCTGAGTTTGAAACTTTTTTTGAGAGTTTCAAAAAATAGAAACTTTTATATCTTGCAATCCAGATATGATCTTGAGTTGAAACTCAGCTAAAATGTTTACTTGGTAGTTCCACACCTTTTGGAAAAATTTAAGGTCTATCTAAGCTCAAATGTAGAGTTACTAAAAATAACTTAAGTCCTACCATTTTTAGCCCTTTTGAAAACTTTGGAAGTTCTAAACCATTCTCCAGGATAAAGGGTATTCGAAAAAACTAAAACTGGGAAGAATATTAACATTTTGTAGTTGCAAAGTTGAGACACCTTTCCTAACATTCTCCCATTTGTCAAACACCTTGCAAGAGAAAAGGGAGTATCAAGACCATGATTTAATTTCTAGGGGTTGAGAGGCCCATAGACTCCGAACATCATCTAAACTTCTCTGTGCTCATAGGCTTAGTTAATGAATCTACAATATTCATAAAAGTCTCTACCTTAACTAGCTTCACCTTGCCATCCTCGACCATATCTCTAACAAAATGATATTGTACATCAATGTGCTTGGTCCTGACATGAAATGTTGGATTCTTAGCTAGGCAAATCATACTTTGACTATCATAATTAACTATCATTGCACCTTGTTTTATTCTGATATCTAAACATAGTCTCTTAAGCCAAATGGCTTCTTTACAAGCATGAGTAGTTTCCATATACTCAGTTTCAGTAGTGGACAAAGCAACCATAGCTTGTTGCTTACTCATCCAACTAATTGTACCACCAAATAAAGTAAATACATAAGCACTAGTGGATCATCTACTATCAACATCACCTTCCCAATTTGAATCCACATATCCATGAATATCAAGGGAATGCATGTCTCCTATCAAATTACCATGATAACACAATGAATACTCTGAGGTACCCCACAAATATCTGAAGACTGTTTTAACTTCATCCCAATGAACTCTACTAGGATTAGACATATATCTAGAAAGAACTCCCACTGCTTGGGCAATGTCTGGTCTAGTACAGACCATAGCATACATCAAACTTTTGACTACACTCTGGTAAGGCACTCTGCTCATGTCTTCCATCTTTGATGGGGATGTTGGACATTGTGAAGCAAATAACTTTGTTCCAACTATAAAAGGAACACATAATGGTCTACAATCCTACATGTTAAACCTCTATAAAACTAAATTGACATACTTACTTTGGCCAAGCCATATTTTTTTGTTCACTCTATCTCTTCTTATTTCCATCCCAAGAATGTATTTAGCTACACCAAGATCTTTCATTTCAAATTTAGCTGCAAGTTGAGACTTTAGTTCTAAAATCATTCCTTCCCCTTTACCAATAAATAACATATCATCAACATATAATGCAATAAATAGGAAACAATCACCATCAGATTTATAATATTTCATAGTGATCAGATTTAGAATGCTCAAATCCCAAACTCAACAGATATGTATAAATTTTTTGGTACCACATCCTATGACTTTGTTTAAGGCCATACAAAGATTTCTTCAATTTACAAAATAAATTACTTTTACCTTACATCATGTAGTGCTCTAGCTATGTCATATAAATATCCTCCTCTAAATCACCATGAAGGAATGTCGTTTTCACATCCATTTTATCAACCTCTAGATCATAAGCAACAATAATAGAAAGCAAGAATCTAATGGATGGCATTTTTGCAAACAAAGAAAATATCTCACCATAATCAACACCCTCCACTTGAGAGTAACCTTTCGCAAATAACCATGATTTGTACTTCTCAATACGTCCATCTAAACCAATCTTTTTCTTGAACACCCATTTGCAACCAATAGGTTTTCATCCTTCAGATAATGGTACTAGGTCCCATGTATCATTCTTTTTCAAAGCTACAATTTCTTCATCCATAGTAATCTTCTAGGACTCTACATCATTCATACCTAATGCCTCTTCTATAGATCTAGGTTCATCTATGTTAGTATTCAAAGCAAAAATACATCTCCAATAATCAGGTGAATACCTTTCAGGTGGTTGTCTATGCCTTGCAAAGTTTCAAACAAGCTGAGTTGGAGGTACTTCCTCCTCTTCTAAAGATTCAGAGCTAGATGATCTCTCCTCAACTTATTCTCTATCTTAGGGCCTCGATTCAAATTTCTTAGGCATAAATGGGAGTTGAATCACATCTTTCTATTCACTTTGTTTTGGCTACAATGTAATAGAAGAAGACTTAGTTTCTCAAAAAATAACACTTCTACTATATATTAACTTTTGTACAACAGGGTCCCAAAGCTTGTATCCTTTCACACCATAACTATACCTGATGAAGATACATTTCACAGCCTTGTTCTCCAACTTTATTTGCTTCTCCTTTGGCACATGTGCATATGTCTCACAACCAAAAATTCTAAGATGTCTCAGTGAAGGCTTGTGCCCCGACCATGCCTCCATAGGCATTTTATCAACAAGAACTAATGTAAGAGACATGTTAATCAAGTAGCAGGTAGTGGCAACAACTTTAGCCCAAAAACTTTGTTCTAGACTAGCACCACTAAGCATACTTCTATCCTTCATCATCAGTGTCTTGTTCATTCTTTCTACAACTCCATTCTGTTGTGGATAATATGGAGTTATCTTTTGTCTCTGAATGCCACAATCTATACATAATCTACCAAAATCATTAAAGAAAAATTCACCACCATTGTCAGTCCTCAAACATTTTATTTTATTTCCAGTCTAGAACTCAATATTACTTTATATTCTTTAAATTGACTAAAAACTTCAGATTTACTCTTTAGAAAATATACCCATGTCCTTCTGCTATAATCACCAATACATGAAACATAATATGTGGAATTTCTAATAAAAGGAATATCTAAAGAATCAAACACATCAAAATGAATAAGATCTAATACACCACAAAATCTATGAGAACTCAAGTAAAAATGAATGTAGTTTTGTTTACCATAAATGCAATGCTTACAGAAATCAAAATCAAGATTACAATCAATCAACCATTCAATAAGGTTTTTATTTTTCAAGGTCCTTAGACCCTTTTCTCCTATGTGGCCTAATCTCTGGTGCCATAACATAGTCTTCTCTACAGGCAATTTTGATTCAGAAGAAAGAGCACCCTTAGGTACCCACAAGCCATGACCATCCACTAAAAATGAAACCCTCTCCTTTTCCAATGAAGTGGTCACAGATTTGCTTTTCACAGAAGTACTATTACACTCAATAGTGCATGCATCAATCTTATACAGTGTGCCAAGTCTGACACCTCTAGCGATTACCATAGCACCTCTAACCATCTTGCATCATGTATTAGAAAAGACTACCTGCACACCCATACCTATTAGTTTTCTCATAGAGAATAAATTTCATGCTAATCTAGGGATATGCAACACACCATTAATCCTTTTTGTTCTACCATCAGGAAAATTGATTTTAATTTTACCATGGCCAACAATATTTAAATGAGAATCATTACCCAAGTACACCCTACCTCCATTAAATTCTTCATATTTAGAAAACTAATCTCTATTAGGGGTCATATGAAAAGATACACCTGAGTTAATTAACCATGCATAATTACCTAAACCAGTGGCCAAAGCTGCAATGAATGCATCACCATCTTCCTTCTCAGACTCAAAATCAAAATCAAATTTCTTCTTTTTCTTCTTCTTTTCTTCTTTACAATCCTTATGCAAGTGTCTAGGCTTACCGCAATTCTAGCAAATAAATTTGGACTTTTTAGGAGATGTGGATCTCCCCTTGGACTTGGATGTGTCATGCTTCTCACTCTTCATGCCTTTTCCTTTAGGTCTTCCATGAACATTGTTGGTTTCCAAATCTGTACACATCAAATTCTAAAGGTTTGTCATTTCTTATAATCAAATTTGATGTAAGACTTGGCCAACAAAGTGGGAGATTGTTTGCACCTATCTCCCCTACACTTCAGGCTCTGCCAAACCTAGGGTATATTCCCTTATTACAAATTCAATAGATTTATCTTTCACTATATCAAGTAAAAATGTTCTCATTAATTTGCACCAAGATATGTAAGATTGTCCAAAAATTGGCAATGTTCTTGGAGATTTTACATTGTTGGCTTCGAGAACATATATCAAAAACCCTACCTACATTAAAACAAAGCAAAAAAAATGGTTTAATTGATTTGTCTTTAAAGATTTTGTTATTTTTGGGCTCCTGGGAAAATAGGTTCTCAGATCGATGCTTTATCCAAGGTAACTGAGTCAAAATTCTATACTGCAAATGCTTCCTTTCTGACATTAAAACTCCATATTCAAAGGACTAATATTAATGAGATTAAATTGCATTACAATAATAGTCCAAGAAAAGGTATTTCATGCAATTCTACTTCAATAGTCCCTAATGTAACACACCACTTCCTATATCTTATTCAAAGCATATTTAATCCATTCCTTGAACAAAGGCAATGAATAAGACATTCAATACAATAAATGTGCATAGGTGAAATCCAAAACCCTCGATTCCTTCATTCATGAAAGAAATGCATATATTTAAGGAGATAATTGCAAGAAACACCCACCTAATGTTATTCATATATTGCAATCTGGATTAAAAATTGCCATACAAGAATTTATTCATATGCAGGCGTAATTCTATTTTGCAACCATGACAATGCACCTACTCTACTATAGAAACTATTCCCCAAGATGTGGATATCTTGTATCCAAAGCCCAGAATAGAATCCCTTTCCTACCAACCCACACTTGCTATGACTTTTGGAGCTTTAAATATAGACAAACTATGTTGACCAGGATTTCCCTAGTACAATGTTTTAGTTACATTTCATTTAATATTTATGACTTAGGAAATTACATCATTTCCTTGATTGGCTAATTTTTACAACACTTCTTTTGACCAATTCCTTTGCAAATATGTACAGAAATATTCCAAAATGTTCTAATAGGTTAAAAGTCTTCTCAGATAATTAGAAATAGATGCCCTCTCTTTATTTCAAATTCAGATTCAGGGCATGGGGTATCAAGTTGACAGCATGAATCCTCATCTTTCAATCTTCATTCACTAAATTTCTATGCTCTAAAATCATTGAAGCAACTCTCAACAGTTGAACCAGAAAAATTCATCCTTCCTGGGGCAAGAACTTCTTTGACTCTATAATCATGGTCCAACTCCTCTTCTCTCATTTGGATGAACTAATCATAACACCCTTCCTCTGATGTTGTCTTTGATGAGTGCCACCAAACATAGAGATGGTGAGAGAGAAAATTGGTGTCTCTCTTCTTGAGTGTATGTGTTCCAATTCTAGATAAGGTTGCTTCAATCTCACCCAGTTGGTCCACCCCCACCACGTAGCTGGATTCAATTGGAGACTTTGGATGATCTGACCAGTCCCTCACTAGAATGACACTATTGAGCAGTGTTCCTAAGGAAGAAGCAAGATTACTGAAGCCAAATTTTTTTATTCTTTCCAATTCCTCCCATCCTCCTAGTCAGTGTTCACTCCCTCCTTAATTTAGAATGAGAAAATCTACAACTAGGAGTATAGGGACATTCTTCTTTTGGAAATAGAGGATAAAGATGGCAAGGAAGTATTCTACATAGTACCTGTAGAGTTAAAACTCTACATTTTGTAGCATCAATTTACAATGGAAAAATACCTATATAATATCGGCCTAGTAATCTATTTTGTGTTGCAAGTAATAGCCCGCGTAGAATGTGCCAAGTGTTAGCATGGTGGGATTTTGAAGAAAGGAAAAGGATGAAGTTTTTTAAAACATGCGTGGATGCACCACGTGGCGTGGTGGTAAAAAGGCCACTGGCATAGTGTTTAGCAATGGAGGAGAGCACCAAATGTCTCCATCAAAGTCTACAAGCTTTGAGAGTCACAGAAGATGCCATGTGTTAGAGTTGCATTCTTTTCCCCTTTTTGTTTTGTAAAGTTTCTAAGCTGCACAGAGTGTGCCACGTGTTGCAACAGCGGGGATTCAAGAGGAAACTTTTGATAGAAGTAGCTAGGATGAGCACCAGTATGTCACGTGTCCCTGTTGTAAATAAAGCGAAGCCCATCGTGTGTCACTCCTCTTTGCATTTTTATAAAGTGTCGAAGTAAATATGGTGGGCCCAAGATATTAAGGGAGGTTTTTGCAAAGGAAGCAGATGGTGCCAAGTGTCGCAACGACAGGCATTTGGAGGAAAGAAATAAAGGAGACTCTAAAAGATGCGCCAGCATGCCGCATGTCCCAGTTTTGAAGCTGGTGGGTGTTGCCACGTGTCTTGAGCATCGGCTGAGTTAAAAGCAAATGAAAGAAGAAGCTGAAGGCACCAAGTGTCAATATGGTGCGCATTTGAAGAGAGTTACGAAGGGAACCGAACCTGATAAGCGTAGGGGCACCATGTAGCAACTTTTGAGCCATTTAGAAGCCTGCTAAAGAGGCCATCTGTCCCAATGGTACTAATAGTATAGAGTTGTATATTGAGCCCCAGTCGACCAATCAGAACGCGAGGATGATGCAGAATGATGATGCAGAAGCAAATTTAGAAAGATTTCCTATGTGTGACCAACTTCAATTCAGTTTTACAGGCAGTTGAGAATCTTAATGGCCATCAGTGTCTCAAGCCCCATCTTTCTGCTATAAATAGGGGAATTTTGTAACTAATAAGGGATGGATATACTGAAATAGAAGAAGATATATGAGAAGGGATTTTTGTGGTCTAACCAAAATATATCATTTTACCTCTATAGTTGTTTCAGAAAGAAAAACATCATAGATCTGTGCATATTATGTGCCTTATGTATTATGTTGAATCAATTAATGAAAGAAGCCTCTGTCTTGTGCCATTTGGTGATATTTTTTGTTTCTTTGTTACAAATTCTCTAAGTTTAGCCTCTGAGCTTAAATCTATTTCATAAATTGTTATATTAATCATGCTTATTGCTCTTTAATACAGTAGAAACCATAAAGAATTAATCACTATGCTTTTTATAGAATTAAAATATAAGTTTGGTGCATCGCCTTAGAAGTTACTTTACATTGTATCTGTAATCTTGTTTTTTCTTCCCTTTCCCCAAAACCCATTTGAAAAAGAAGAGCCAGCTTCTATAAAATCTAGAGGTTGCTTCAAAGATCAATCCCACATCTTTGAAGTTTCCCATGTTGGTGATGGATCAAGCCCAAAAATTTATACATCAACAATACCCATAACAACAAGTAATGTGAACAGCTTATGAAAACACTTCTATTTGTAGAAAAAATGGAAGAAGGCCCTTTCCCTAAGAAATTTCCATTTTCCAACAACCTCCATAATTCCATTCTAGGTTTTTGTAGGCTTCGTACACTTGAGTCCATATCTGGAAATACTTGACAACCAGATCGTGACCTCCAAAACAAGAAATGGAAGCGTAAACTCATGTCACCTAGCTACAAATGCTTCTCACACAAACAACGAAGGTCCAACTTGTGTACCAAAATTAGAGAAATGTGCTATTCATCAAATCATTATCTTTCATACTCGAGCAACACCCTTTAGCTTCCACCAAAACACAGCTGACAATCTAAAAAACTAGGCAAATCTTTTCGTTCTACAATCGTTCTATTTTTTCATGCCAGCATGTTTCAATGAAATCCAAATTTTGAATTTGGATTGTCGACTCAAGACATGTTAGAATAAGATCAGTGGCTAGAGATGCAAGAAAATCAATTAAGAGTGCTGAAAAGTCATTTGTCCAATCAGGAAATACGAATAGAAAAAACCTTTGCAGTCAAAAGATAACGACTCTGCCACATGTCACCTTATCGAATCAGTGCAACCCTGGATAGGACCCACATTACTACCTTTGTGCTCATGCATTGAGTGCTTACCTCAGCTTACTTGGATTAGATGGGACCCACATTACACTTGTCATTCCATCGCAACATTGTAAAGAATATTCCATAGCATTTTCCTAATATGTGCTCATGCAATCCAATCGAGAGCGAGCACGACTTAGGCAATGGGTTGATGAAACTTGGGGTACACCTACTTGGAGATCTATGGCCAATGCATCAGCATGGCTCTGACAGATCTAGAACTCGTGGTGTCATGAAAACCATTGATTTAACTTTAGGAACTTTTAACCCGGACTTAGGAAATATTTGCACAGGGCTCTGCGGTAATTAGGCTCAAGGGGTCAGTTTCAAACAGGAACTAAGACATAAAGTCGTGACTAAAATTATGGGTGACAGCCAACAACAAGTCAACTTAAAGTTAGAATGCAAGCTTAAGGGAAAGGGGCTAAGGGTTTAGGGTTTAAGCATTTATACTTAGAGTCAGCCAATTTCAAGGGTTTAGGAACAGAGAGCAAGGAAATTGTAGTGGGGTTCCACCAATGGCTCTGGTTGGGGATGCATGGTTGACTCAGGCATGACGAGAATCCAAAAATCTTTGGGAATGTAGACCATGTGCCAGATCCATTGGGATGTAGGGTAGTTGGCATAGTCCTTTAATAATACTTAAACCATTCATAAAAATCAAAAATATGAAACCACTAGGGGATTAGCAAAGTAGGTGGTTTCTGGAAATTGATGATCAATTGAAAGCTAACTCAAATATCAACTCCGTCCTAGTGGCCCTCGGTCACCAAAAAAAAACTAGTATTTGCACCTCTATCAAATACCTTGTTTTCAGCACATAATCCGGGACTCAATTTAGGAACAATGTACTCACTGAAAGTATCATGGAAGCATGGCATCACATCTTTAATTGTGTCACCTTCATCATACCTTTGTTGACACAAGTTAACAAAATCTAAAAATTCCACATAAATACTAACCCCTTGTATGCATGAATCATAACCTTGTGAAAACATACCCAAAGGTGTATTTAACACATATCCCTGAAGTAGGGAAGCTCCCAAATGAAGTTGTATCTTATCACAAATCAACTCCTCAACCTCTTCATGAATGATCAAAAGCTCACCCAAATCTGAATCACTTATATCTCCCTTTTCATGTGTAAATATAACACTAGTGGTTGATCCATTAAGTGCATGCTTAGTTATTCTATCCTCATCTTGAAACTCCAAGGGGCTCTCAATCAGAGGTAAATCATGAAACTTATAATGCAAATTAGGTATACAAATAAAATGTTCTGAATCATACCTATTTTTTTGAGGAAATATTCTATCCTCATAGGTCTTGTCACCCTCCTCTTTCTTGTCCTCTAAGATCTTATGCCTTTTAACTTGTTCTACTTCCATGCACTCTTCCCTTGGAAGAAACAAAGATCTAAGGTGTGACTCCCTTTGTTGCCTTACCAAATTCAACTGATTGCAGTGTTCCTTAACCTGCTATAAATGTTGTCTTCTTTTGGCAGCCAACAATTTTGCTTCTCTAGCTCTTTATAACCATCCATCACACATATCCTATGTCTTCTCAACATCTTCTATGGTACGATGTACAAAATCAAAATTGTTATAGCTTGAACCTATTATGGACTGACCATACTCACAATTACCATGAGCAACAAGCTGAAAGAGTTCACTTCTGGAAACAGACTCATATCCCTCATTATTGTGCTCAATAATCCTACTATCAAACACCAAATAGGACTTGAAAATTTTAGAATATAGCCTATTATCAAAAGTTCCATAACCATCCTTACCATAGATATCAACATTCTCCTCTATCGTATCAATATGAGCATTTGAAACTTGTCCAACCTCAACAGAGTAATCATCTTCATATTGAAAACAAACACTTCCATTTCTACTTCATATGAACTATCTTGAACAACTGAGACATACTTGCTTACAAATGTAACACTCTCAATATTATTAACAAAAATTAATCTATCATATCTAGTATCTATGTTTTCCTTTGATTCTTCAACAACAACACTACTATGAGGTATGATTTCATGTATATTTTTTACCTCATCTTGTACACCATCTGTGTCTGTATATCTCTTTCCTATGGATTGATCACAAACCACACTTTTTTCATTGCAAACCCTACCTTTAGGTTGTATGATAGGCTCTTCATCTTTATTCATCATACCAAATCCTTCATTACTTATATCAACCAAACAGCCATAACTACTATTGTTATGAGATACAACAACATCCTGAGACATATAAAAACTACTCCAAGACTTGTTTCGCATACCTAGTCAAGAACCTCTGTAGAATTCTATACTAGCAATCCCTTGTCCTTTCATCGTCTCATATTTTTTATTACTTTCTATGCCCATTGCTCCTACAAAGGCTTGATGAAGTGTAGTAGGCTCTTTATCCCATAACATGTAACTCATTTCCTCTTCTAATGCACTCAGGTAAACAACTAAACAAAATGTATCATTTGGTCTTATGTACTCTGGGATACTTCTGATTGCTTTTGAAAATCTTAAATTAAAGGCTATAATTGATTCATCTTCCTTCTTTTGAATGTTCATAAAACTTGTAAACAATGAATTCATATCAATCCTTTCACCAAACTATTCTATAAATGCAACTTTGAACTCAGTCCATGAAGAAATAAAACACTCAAGTTGTAGATTAGGGAAAATCATGGTAAATGCATGAATCCTCAATAGCAACCACAAAACTATCTAAATTCAAGCCACAAAGCTCTAATCTAACAATGAAGCAAAAGATGACAATAGAAATCAAATGACAAAAGCCATATTATCTAAATTCCTATGCCAAGATTGATTCTCCTCCATTGCTCTTCTCAATTTTCCTTTGTTTACTCTCAGATTTGTAGCATGCAAGATATATGATAAGCTCAATATGGATGTATGATAGCAAAATCTCAAAGACTATGATTGTGGTTAACCTTGAAATGGAGATGAAGGCTAGCTTTTATAGAGGACTTGGATTTGAATTAAGGGTAAGGATTGAAAGGTGAATGTATAATGATCAATGAAGGAGGTTGAGAAATGATTTAATTTTGGACCCTTCATTTAATAAAAGGTAGTGGTGTTACAACCTTTTTAAATGAAGGTGGTAGTGTGACAATAGTGTGACAAATAATTTAATAAGAGGGACATGTGTGAAGATAAGAATAAAGGCAAGGGCTAATTTAAATAAATATTTTATTTATTTAAATTCGATAATGGAGGAAATGGAAAATTATTAAATAATTGAAAACCATTATTTAATAATGTATAGAGGAAATGGAAAATGGCTAATTAAATAATTTTAAAAATATTTCATTATAAAGGAAAAATAGAGTAATGGAAATGAATAATTAAATAAATAAAAATTTATTTAATTATAGATTAGAAAATAGAAAAAGTGAATTAATTAAATAATTAAAAATTATTTAATTAATAGAAGAATATGACATTAGGGACTAATTAGTGTAAAAATGTTTCTTGTAGACTCGGGACATTTTTAAGTGTCTACATTTTTCCCCTCTTTGATACAATGTGAATTTGAATGTTGTGTTAAAGAATAATCAGGAAAATTTGGCTCAGGACTTGCCCTAGCATGCTTTGGGTAAAGCGGGATAGCATGGTGCCCCCTCAGGAAATTTGACAAATTTTTTAAAAATTTCCAAAAAAAATTTGGTAAATTTACCGATAAGTGTATTCGATAAGCGTGAATGCGTTAGTGATTAAAAACTAGTCTTATAGGGTATTGGCATGTGAAAACAAAAGCTGATGCAGCCAATTGTGAAGACAGGGGACCTTGTTAGGTCAAAAAAAGTTATAAATAAGCCATAGGGGAGTACAAATAGGTCATTTGTGCACTTTGTCTTTAGAATTCTAGAGCTTTGAGCTGATATTCAATCACAGAGGAGTTGAAAAGATGGCGCCTATTCCAATTACTCATCACCAAGGATATCTAGTTAGGACCCATGGATGACCAACAGGCTCAGGCATGGTTATATGTGATCAAACCTTTCTTTTTGATTTTGTCATTTTTTTGCTAGATTTAGGGCTCAAACAAGGGGCAACAGATGCGGTGCAATTTTCTGCACCACAATTGTAGTTGTGCAACATAATTGTAATTTAGAGCCACATGCATGTGCTCAGGTGACGTAATCATCATAGACTATGCACAACTGTTAAGTGCAATGCATTTGAGCAACAGTGCAACATATGTGTGATTTTGTGATGCATGTGATGAATTACATGATGCAAGAGTGAAAATGTAATGCATTTGATAGATAGTGTGACACAATTGACTGATGGCAAAATTTGCTTAGGTTTTCACAAAATTTCTGATAGGCAAAGAGTTCAATAGGTTGCTTTAGGTGTCTTGACTAACATAACACGTTGTTTTGTGAGTGTAGGTTAGATTTCCTCTGATTTATACACGAGAGAGTCGACCGTCCTATTTCAGATTGCTTGATTATTTGAGCATGGAGGATAGGGATATATTGCACGCATTAGGACTGTACCATGTCATTTTTATGCCCATAGTGAGGGCTAATAGAGGATTACTAATAGCACTTGTAGAGAGATGGCATTCAGAGATGAGCTCATTTCATCTACCAACAAGGGAGGCTACTATGACACTGGAGGATTTTTGGTAGATATTGAGGCTTCCTATTCATGGAGATCAAGTGATGTATGACCCAGAGTGGGGATTAGAAACCATATGACGATGTTTTGAGAAAGGTGACCTAGTACAACTAGGTGTTGAGGACTATGAGATTCAGTGGGATACACTAGCGGATAGATATGATAGATTGATTGTAGTAGTTTACATAGCTATTGGGGGTGTTGTGATACCTAATCGACGATGACATGGATTTCCTATATGATGGGGTGAGATGTTGGAGGGTATGCTGGAGTAGGCGACAGTGTATGCTTGGGGACCATGCCTACTTGTGATGCTATATTTTTAGTTGTATGATGTGGCTTACAGGGATGGTCAGTCAATTAGCTACGGGATGACGCTGCTTATGGTTTGGGCTTGGGAGCATATACATGTGTTCAGGCCACTAGTAGATAGGGATCTAGCTGCGGAGCTTCCATATGTGTACATTTATGGAGGGGCAATGATACAAGCTCAGATTGGTGATGTTAGCTACTAGAGGCATCGGATTGACTAGATGGGTTCACATGGAGACTATATAGGGAGTGTAGAACCTAGGGAGAGGATGTAGAGTACCTGCCATACTATCATCAGACTAGATATTTGATTGGTCAAATACTTCAGACATAGCATATTATTAAGAGGCATCTTCTTGAGTGAGTCCTTTGGTAGTTTAGGGAGAGACAGGATGTGCCCGTGGGCATAGCATAGTTTGCTCGGTTGGCTAGGGAGGTTCCTCATTGGGGGTCAGTTATCAATGTATAGGTGGCCTTACAGGAGATTATGAGGTTACAGCCTATTCAGTCGAGTGCAGTGGTAGAGATAGTAGATGTAGGTACTACTAAGTATGACGCTTTATGGGCTCAGCACAAGCCTGTGTCATTCCTAGATCCAAATGTACCTGCCCTTGTGGAGAGGCTCAGGAGAGGTCCTAGTGGTAGATTGCAAGGGAGAGGTTGGGGGAGAGATGGAGGCTAGGGCGGTGGGTGAGGAGATGATGATGATGGCGGTGATGGTGGAGGCGGACGAGGGGATGGTGGGAGAGGTGATAAGGGTAGAGGGAGAGATGGTAGAGGCAGGGGTGGACTGAGACTATCCCCTATCTGAGAGGAGGGTGATGTCAAAGTTAGACAGATGTAGGTGGAGATGGAGGAGATTAGGGCGGAGGAGGTGGAGGAGGATGTGGAGGGAGATGTGGTGATGGGGGAGGTTAGAATGGAGGAGGAGGATGAGGAGATGGATGCAGAGGAGAGGGATTGAGAGGAGGTGATCGAGGAGGGGTTATAGGATGTTCCCATTAGGGAGACCATTTTGGGTGTCCTAGAGGAGGATGCAGAGGATAGTGGATAGGATCACCAAGCTTAGATTCAGGCCTTACAAGCGTAGGTGTAGGTGTTACAAGCCTAGGTAGATCAAGTGCCAGTGCTACAAGGACAAATTTCACAGCTTAGGGTAGAGTAGGATCTAGCCATCATCAGGGCATAGAGAGCTAAGGAGAGGTCTATCAATTTCATGGCTACTATCAATGGTCCCATGGCAGACTTAGCGTAGATGTTGTATCGGGCCAGTAGGGAGGGTTAGTACTACAAAGATTTATATGAGGGTGTTGTACTGGTAGCTCATAGCACACCTAGCTTTCAGAGTCGAAGTCAAAGGAGGACCCACTTTTGGAGATCACAAAGCAATGGTGGGGTTTCATAACACAGGAGGTTGACTCCATATGATAGGCCATCTAGGTGAGGACATAGGGCATCCCCTTCAGGATGTGTGAGCTCCATTTTTGATAGACATCTTGATATTGTATTATGACACATTTTTTGACATATATGATATGCATCATTTTTGGTGGTGACTATATGATGCGCTATGTTCTAATGCATGTTCTGTGATGGATCTATGTGATGTGATTTTATGTGATGCATTCTATGGTTATGCAATGCTTTCTACATAATGTGCATTATGGATTTATGATATATGGTTTGTGCTTATATATGTTATGATGTATGGATGGATGCATATGACCTATGGATACATATTATATTGTAGGATGGTAGTATATGTTCATCACATGCTTATATGATGCTTATGCAGATGATGAATCTATATGATGTGATTCTATCTATGTTTTTTATATTTTCTTATGCAATATGGATGACCTAACATGTATATGATGATGCCTATATGATATTCTAACATGATTATGCATGAAGGATGATGAAACTAATTCATTTATTTTTTTTGTGTGTCATAGCACACCATGAAGATGACTGCAGGGATGGATGGAAGAAATGTTAAAACAAAAGAGATGGTGTGAGCGAGATGTAAAGAATGATTGGATGAGGAAAATGGAATGAGATCTTACTTGATAGATTTTAAGATTTAATTTCATTGCATAATTATCATCATAGATATTTTATTATGGCAATGGATGACAAACACCATGGCATGATATAGACCAAGGCACATATGCGATCCCTTGTGAAATAGGCACATGACAGACAAGGAATTCCATGACGTAGACTAGTAACCACAGAACCTTGTCAGAATATGTGAGGAAATAACCATGAAGCATGTTAGTCCTAGTACAAGAAATCATTAGATGACCTTTCACTTGTACAGGATATTTTTATTAAGCCAAATGCAATCCAAATCACACACGATGAACTTAGTTGCTCCAGTCATATTGCCAAGACAAACCACAAACAGAAATCAAAGAGAAAAAGGTTATGACCCATCATCACTCCTCTCATCACTTGCAGACTTCCTTGAGGTGCATAAGAACATGACCGAAGATCAATCAAATAAAAAGATAAGACAAACTAGACCAACAAAGTCAATAGCCATTTAGATCTTCTTGCCTGATAATAAGTGTATGTTCAATAAAATTGAAGGATAGCACCTAGTTTTAGGGAAGGAAACATGCCATATAAGACATCAAGTCTAGTTTTGATGATGCAACCACCTGTATAAGGTAAATGGTAGGATTGTGTTTAGTTTCAGGAATGAGACACCTCATATAAGACACTTGGTCTGGTTTCGAGAGTGCAACAATATGTATAAGATAATTGATAGTTGATAAAGGTAACTGATAGTGATGATCAGTCATGACTGGGTAATTGACCGGTTATGATTGGAGACTTGATGGATAGTTTGTATGTTGTTTTGAGATTGGTTAAGCTCAGTTCTCTGGTGAAAGAATACCTATTTATGTCTGATCAAAATGTCAACCTTAGCAAGGGACAACTTATTATGGGATATGAACAATGATAGACTCGACTTGACGGACCCTAAGGGACTGACCTAATGTCTTGGGGGCTCATCGAAGATGGCCTTGCCTATGTAAAGCACAGAGACAATGTAGTTCGACCATGTGGATTGACATTGACAATAGACTTTTATTATAGAGTGCAATGGATGGAAGAATTTAGTATGATAAGACCAACAGGACGGATGGAAGCCTCGAGGGCTCATTGAAGATGGCCTTGCCTACATAAAGTCATAGACGCAACATAGTTCGACAACTTGGATTGACACTGTTTTTGGAAATTTTGATGCTTTTCAATTTTTATTGGATTTTTTGAATGTTTTGATTTTTTTGGATTTTGAAATGTTTTGGATTTTTTGGAATGTTTGATTGATGTCCTCTAATACCATGTCTAGGATCCCATATGAAGACCTAAGTCAAGGATTTGCCCCCAATCGGGTATAGGATAAAGTTATTATGAAGGGAAATGGATGGGGTAATATTTTATTATGGACGGATATAGAAAGTGAGAGACACCAAATGCCAACTATTCTCAGGCCATGAGAACGATGAAAAAGCCTTATTGTGGATTATGATACGGATTATGTATGGAAGGCTAATTAATTATGATAATGATTATACATGAACGGCGAATGAATTTTTATTATGGATGAGAATGTGTGTGGATTATGAACAGTAAAGTGAAAGACTAGATAAAATGATGGTAAATGATGAAGCAAAGACTGACTACACATGGCACCTGTTTGCCAGGTTTTCACCATGGTACTTATCCAAAGTGCCACCAAAGTGGTTTTCACTATTGGACAAATTATTTCTCTTTATTATTTTTTTTCATCTAATGCACCACCAAAGTGGTTTTCACTATTGGATGGATTATTTCTCTTTACTATTTTTTTGTCATCTAAAATACCACCAAAGTGGTTTTCACTATTGGATGGTTTTTTTTATTATATTATTTAGATGGGGTTCTCTGAGGATCAAGTATAGTACTTGCAAAGGTGCATGCTATGCATGGGTTCTGGTAGCGATTCACCTTCAGGAGTAGCAAATTGATAAGTGTTGGATCCATAAAATGTAGTTATGATGTAAGGACCCAACCAATTAGGCTCAAACTTTCCAGGCTTCTCTCAATCCAACTGATTCTTCAGATTCTCTTTTAAGACTAAGTCCCCAATGTTAAAATTTGAAAACTGTACTTTCTTGTTATAGCTGTGATGAAGATGATTCTGATAGGCCTTTAGATGGACCAATGCATTTTTCCATCTCTCATCCAACAAATCTAGCTCATGCATTCTAGATATGTGATACTCTTCATCATCAATGAACTGCTGCATAGATACTCTCAAGGAGGGTAACTCAACCTCAATGGGGGGAATAGCTTCAAAACCAAAGACAAGGGAATATGGAGTGGCACCAGTATGGGTGTGAATGCTAGTTCAATAAGCCCATATGTCTGGGTTAAGTTGGATGTGCCAGTCACAGCCAGTGTCATTGATAGTCTTCATTAGGATTTTAATGATGGTTTTGTTGGACACCTTAGCTTTACCATTACCTTGAGGGTAATATGGAGTGGTGAAATGATGGTGGATATAGAATTTCTTGCACAATTCACCGACATCCTTGTTTTTGAATGGGTGACCATTATCTGTGACTATGGATTGGGGAACACCATACTAGTATATGATGTAATTGAGGATAAACTTGGATATTTGCTTGCCAGTAATATAGGTCATGGGAATGGCTTCGATCCATTTTGTAAAGTATTCAATTGCAGTGATAATAAACTTATGGCCATTGGTGGAAGTAGGATGAATCTTTCCCATAAGGTTGAGTCCCCATTGAGAGAAAGGCCATGGTGATGTGATTGGGTGAATTTCTTGGGTAGGTGCATGTATAAGATCTCCATGTATCTAGCATTATCATCATTTCTTAACAAAATTATATGCATCCCGTTCCATAGTGGGCCAATAGTATCCAGTTCACATGATCTTCTTAGCCAAGGTAAGACCACTGGAGGTGCTCCACATATACCATTGTGTACTTCGTACAAATTCATTTGTATTTCGTTAAAATCAAGACATCTAAGAAGGGTACTATCTAGGCTTCAACGGTAAAGAGTATCACCAATGATGACATATCTAGAGGCTTGACGGATAAAGGTTTTTCATTGGTTGGCAGACAAGTCAAGGGGAATGATTTTGTCATGCATGTAGTTATAAATATCTCTATACCAAGGGGAGTCAAGACCAACAATTTCACACATGAGCTTAGATTTAGGAATATCAAAAGCAAGGATCAAAAGTTGTTCCACCAAGAACTCATACTGAGGTAAATTGTTAGATATATCCAAGAGAGATTCTATTGTAGCCATTGCATCGATTGCTTTGTTTTGAATCCTGGGAGTTTGATTGAAGATAATGACATCAAAATACAACTTGAAACTATCGACCATCCGCTTGTACTATGTGAGATTTTCATCCTTTGTATCATAATCATCATTGACCTGACAAATTACCAACTATGAATCACCATAGAGTTGAAGATTTTTTATTTTCCATTTAATAGCCATACAAAGTCCTATGAGCAATGCTTCATATTTAGCCATGTTGTTGGTGCAAGGGAATGCTATTCTGAATGACTTAGGTATTGTGTCTCCTTGAGGTGTGATAAAGAGGATTCCAGCTCCTGAACCATGATTTGTAAAAGATCCATCAAAATAAAGATTCCATGTATGTGAAGTTTTCACTATGAAAATTGACTCATCAGGAAAATCTAAAACCAATGGATGATCTACTATTATAGGAGTGTTTGCAAGTTGATCGTCTATCACTTGTCTTTTCATTGCCTTTTGATCAACATATTCTATATCAAATTCACTGAGAATCATGACCCATTTTGCTAATCGACCTATTAGAATTGCTTTATTGAGTAGATACTTCAATGGATCAATCTTTGCTACAAGCTTGGTCTGATGATTTAACATATAGTTTCAAAGTTTTTGAGTGACGAAGACCGCCAAAAGGCATGCTCATTCAATGGAATTGTAGTTAATCTCATACCCCACAAGTGTTCAACTAATGTAGTATATGGCTCTTTCCTTTCCTTCTTCATCATTTTGTGCCAAGAGGGCTCCCAATGCTGATGAGGTTGCAGATATATACAATTCCATCGATATGCAACATGATAACTAGAGGAGACAATAAGTAATCCTTGATTTGATAAAAGGCTTCCTAACAATGGTCGAACCATATGAATGGGACTCCTTTGTGAAGCAAATGCTGAAATGGGTGACATTTATCGACCAACTGCGCTATGAACCTTCTGATTGATTGTAGCTTTCCTTGAAGACTACGCAATTGTTTGAGATTTGTTGGTGGAGGCATATCAATGATAGGTTTTACTTTTGCGGGATCAACTTTAATACCTCTACGAGACACAATGTAGCCCAATAATTTACCTGATATTACACAAAAAAAACACACTTTTTTGGATTCAATCTGACCTTGTATTCGTCCAATCTTGTGAAAACTTTGTCTAATATATCTAGATGACTATCTCTTGTGAAGGATTTAGTTAACAAGTCATCAACATAATCCTCCATGAGTGTATGCATGTAGTCATGGAAAATTGTGGTTATAGCCCTTTGGTATGTTGCTCCAGCATTTTTAAGACCAAAGGGCATGAAATTCCAACAATAGGTACCCCAAGGGCAAGTGAAAACCATCTTATGTTGATCTTCAGGTGCAATTATGGTTTGGTTATACCATAATAAGCCATCCATGAGTGATAACATTACATATACCACCATTAGGTTGACTATGATAGCAATGTTAGGCAACGAGAAGTCATCCTTAGGACAAGCTTTATTTAAGTCTCTGAAATCTTCACAAATTCTAATTCCTTGATTTGGTTTGGTTACATGATTGGAAATCCATTTTGGGTAGTCTATAGGTCGAATGAAGCCAACATCTAGTAATTTCTTCAATTCTACCTTGACCAAAAGTGTGATATGGGGGTGCATCTTCCTCAATTATTATTTAACCAGTTTTTCATTTGGAAATAGTTGAAAATGGTACAAAACCAACTTAGGATCCAGCCCAGGCATATCATCATATGACCAAGCAAAGTCAATTTGTCTCGCGGAAAAGAAGGTTGTAAACTTTGGTTTTTCAGTTTTTGTCAAGGATGCCACAAAGTGAACAATTTTGGGACTGTCGTCGGTGCCAATATTTACTTCCACTAATTTCTCTACTAGAAACGGTTATTTCTCTACTAGAAATGGTGATTTCTCTTGATTTGTAGAGATCACATCTAACCCTCCATCCTCAGGTGCCTCAGAGAGGTTTTCACACTCAAATATGTCCTTTATTTTTACCTTTTCATGGTCTAAAGGTGCCTTTCAATTTTCACCTAGAGAACTATCTTTTTTTGTTTTATTATTTTCACTTTTGTGACTAGAAGGTGGAGTGGACTCCCCAAAATAAGTTGTGCTATCAAGATCTATGATGAATCCAACTTTATGATCCCCACTAGGTATTCCTTCTTGAAGTCCCATAAACTCAGCGAATGCTTCATCATTTTCAAATGTGTCTAAGATCAAAGGTCCTTGTTGGTCCTAATCTATCAATTGCAAGTGAACTAGGGGTAGATCATCATCGGTGTTTGTGTAACTTAAGGATAAGGTAGATATGGTGCATACTGAGGTGTCATCAGGGTCCCAAAAGATATCAATCCAGGCAAAACCCTCAAGTTGTTTGGTTTTAGAGGAATCGATGTCAGGATTTTCCATAGATGTCTCAACATCTTCAGAAACATTAGCATTTTTACCCAATAGTAACTTAGTACAAGGAGCATTCACTTCTAATGGTACATACCCTAACCCTTTGTTCTTTGGTAGCCTGCTCAGTTGTAAAGGTTTGGTCCTTCCATTCTTATGCGGACCAAGTCACCACATCCATCATAACCTTGTTGCTTTACAAATTCAAAACCCTTTCCATATTGTTCAACTGGTAATTGCACAGGTTCAACTTCTTTATCCTTATAGATCCATTTAGAAATGTCCTCATCTATGTTTTCTTTACTCAATTCACCCCACTTGGTGAAAGTGGTGGGGGCGGTGCAACTAGTGACCTTAGGTTTGATAGGACGTAGTTTTCCATGAGACTTTGGTGACACAGGTAGCTTACCAATGCAATATGAACTCTCCATGTTATATTCCCCACACCTTGTATTATGAATCTAGACCTTAGGTTTGGAAGAGGGAATGAATGTGGTAGAAGATTTGGATAATGTGGAAGGATCAATGTAATGAGATGAAACGGAGAGTGAAACTCCCCTATTAATATGCACTTGATGTTCAGGTGTTCCTCTTAGGTGGCTACAATATTAAAAATGATTGGGATCACTGGCTATTGTGATTTCAGTGCCATTATAGGAAAATTTAAGGAATTAGTGGTATGTGGATGGAATGACCTTCATGGCATGAATCTATGGACGACCAAGAATGAGGTTTATATGGAAGGTCCGGATCCAAGACTTGGAATATAGTGTCTAGAATAGTAGGTCCAACTCTTACTGGAAGTGGAATCACACCCTTGGAAGAATGCTCTACATCATCATAAGCCTTTATAACAATCTTCTTAGACACATCTACACAAGCCTCAAAGAATCCCAATGTTGTGACCAATTTTAAGGTACATATGTTCAAGCCTACTCCACCATCTACCAAAACTCATCTAATCTTATGCTTATTAATGAATACCTCAAGATGTAATGACTCATTATGATTAGGATTTTGTGAAGGAAGGTCATGTTCAATAAATGTGACGTGATGGGTGGTAGCTAAGTATCCCACCATGACCTAAAATTGATTGACAGTAAGGTATGTACGGATAGATGCTTCTAGAAAGGCTTTGTCCAAGATGACTTTATGTTCAAGGGATATGCGAAGAAACTCAAAGATAGATATTTGTGCAAGAGTCTTCTGTAAATGGTCTAAGAGATTATATTGAGCTTTTGGCTAGGGATTGGAAGTGGCATTTTACAAGATGAGCTTGGATCTACGGGTGGTAACAACACATTCTAGATGGTCTTTTATGGTAATCATGGAGATATTGTTGTCAAATTCTCAAATATTATTGATAGTATACTCATAGGCAACATGGTTATAGTTGGATTGATCATTTGTTTTTGTCCCTAAACTGGAGGCTTTCTCCGACCCATGATCTTGTAAGGGATTTTTGAAAATTGTATGATCATTGTTTGAGGACCCTTGTGGAGCATTTAGTACTTGTTCAATGAGGTCTTGAATTGTGTTCTTCAATTTGTAATAATTTGATGTCTTATGTCCTTTCATTTGATGATAGTCACAAAATTCATTATCATTCCATTAAGCAGGTTTGAAAGTCGAGTCATATTGTCTTGCTTTCAGAAGTTGGATGAGATTTTATTGTTGTAGTTTCTTTAGAATTGACTCAATAGGTTCCGATAAAGGGGTATAATTTTGTCTTGGAAGATTGTTTTGTGGAGGACCTCATCATTGATTGTTTTGAACCACATTAGTTGTCTGTTGATGAATAGGTGGTGGATTCCTTGATATAGTTTGTCCTTTGAGAGTAAGGGTAGGACTAGCTTTGTTTATTGCTTTTGCATCAACAACCCCATCATTTGTGACATTTTTGTTTCTAGACCAAAATTTGCCCTTATCATGGGAAGTGTTTTGATTATTTTGGTTCTCGTTGAAAATTTTGATCAATCCCTTTGCAATAAGTGTCTTTTCAATGACTACTCCTTTCTCAACAACATCCGCAAAGGTGGTACAACAATGGATTTGAAGTTGGTGCATCAATTCGGTGTTTCAATTTTTAACAAACATAGGGACCAACTGGTTTTTTGGTATGTGACATGGGCACTTACTAGCCATGATCCTCCATCCTTGGAAGAGAGGAATGATTCTCCATCATCTTGTTTTGTGTGACATAATGTTGCAACAGTCATGTTGGTCTCGATATTATAGGAAAAGTGTGCTATGAATTTGTTAGCTAGTTCGTTCCATGTCCTTATCTCGAGAGGTAGATGTGCAAACCATTCAAGTGTGGGTCCTGCGAAACTTCGTGGGAACAATCTCATTAGATATGTATGGTCAAATGCAAGTTCTAGGCAAGAAGTGTGAAACTCTAGCACATGTTCTATTGGACTCCCCTTTCCTCTATATTTGTTAAAGTTTGGCACATTATAGTTTTGAGGAAAAGGAGGCATATATATACTCTGATCAAAAGGAAATGGGCATAAGTCTTCCATTGAGTAAGTCTTCTTTGTCCCCGATACTTTCATGTTAGAGAATTGTTGTTCTAATGAATGCATTTTGTGTGCAAAAACTTCCATAGAGGACAATGAAGTGTCTGCAGTGTTTACAAGTGCATTATGATATTGAGAATCCATGTTTGAAGTAGATGTGTTTTGAAATCCCATACTTGCAGCGGAAGGATTAGTGTTGGTGTTAAATTAATTGTGTGATGAAGATGGGTTTTGATTTTGGATGTTTGGTATGAATGTGGTAGTTGGGTTGGTGTTTGGTATGTTTTGGTTGGCATGTTGAAAATAAGATGGGATGCTTGTATTGGATTGGTATTGAAGTGGATTAGAGTTTATTTGTTGGAAATGAGGGTTTGGATTGATTTATTGTTGAATGAGATTTGGGTTGGTATTTTTTTGGGATGGATTAGTGTTTTGATGAGACATATTAACGTTTGAGATGGGTTGATGTTTTGATGAGCCAAGTTGTTGTTTTGATTAGACCCAAAGTTTATGTTTGTGTTTGGTATGGCATTGGTCCCTTGGGATCGTGCTCTTGGAGTGACTATATGTATCCTTCGCTATCTTTTTGACACATGTGAATTCATTATATTTTACCCATGGGTATGGTATTGGTTGATGGTGAAATAGTTTGTAATGATGATGAGGCAAAGAGATTTGCAAAGTTTAGTGATTGAGACGTAGGGTTTGTGTTGTTTTCCCCAAATGGTGAAATAGAAGAACATTGACAGTCATTGTATTATGTGTAATTTATCCCAATGGTAAGCCAGTGTGCTCTTGTCGTGAATTAGTGTGACTAGACAAACGTGTTGTATGAGTTTGGTTTTGTGTCACATTGTTTGAAGATGACTCCATAAGCATGTTGATGTCAAAACCAAGAGGGATCTTGGTTCTATTTTGGAGTTGCATTAGATATATTTGAGGATCTATAGCTAATATCTCGTCCATCAGATGTAATACCCTTGGATCTTGGGAAGCCTCTTCAATTTCCTCTTGGGTCAAGCGTTATTCTACCTCATGTAGGGTAAGATTATCAAAAGGATTTACAACATGAGATTGTGACTTGGGTAGTTCGTTTGAGGATGATCCAAACTTCATGGTGATAGTGGGATTATTATTGGGGTGATTTGAGTAATCCACTTCCTTTCATTTCTTTTGTGACCTTGTTTGAACCATATAAGACTTGTAGGCTTTGGGATGAATGTAAACTGTAGATGACAATGCAAGATGGTTATGCAACTAAGCTATGTTTTTGGGATTTTTTGGATATAAGGATGCCAAATGACAATGCAACTATGACCAAAGTGTGGGATGAAAAGTGAAAATGAAGCTATGATTATGACAATGCTTGGAATTTTTAGATATGCAATCTTTAGGATTTGAAAAGGATACTAAACCAAACTATGATAGACCAGGGTAACTAATCAAAATGCCAAGACCTCAAAAGGACAAGTGCTAAGTTGATGTTGATTGGATAAAGTGGGCCTAAACTAGACACATGAGTTTGAGGCTCAACTTGATGATGATTGGATAAAGTGAACCCAAACTAGACACATGAGTTTGAGGTTCAACTTGATGATTATTGTTGATAGGTGATAGTAAGTTCTAGACAATCTAAGTATGTGACAATGGTGTAATCAAGTATGACAAGCTTCCCAATTTCAAGTCTCAAAGATGGCTATGACTATGAATGACCTAGGATGACAAAGGTTAATTAGACAATTCAAGCTAAACTAGGTGAATGCTATGGATGAACTAGATTTAAACTGAATAGGTCTCAAGTATGAACATATGGTCACTATCCAAATCAGATCAAAAATGTGGATACTTGGGAATTTTCCCCAAAAAAATTTATTCTGGCATATGCGTCGCTACATGTTGTAATTGTAGTATTTTAAGCTACAGATGTGTTGTAGAATGCTTCAGTTATGGTTTAGGATGCTACAATTGAGGTTTGTTGTTCAATAGATGTGGTTTTAGATGTCACAATTATGTTTCAGGATGTTACAGTTGCGGTTCAGGATACTACAGTTGTGGTGTACTATTTTTTTGTAAACTAAAATCAAGGATTTTCTATATGATTTTTCATTTTGAGTAGTTTGTTCAGGTGATCAGAAAACACAACAAACACTTGAAATATAGATCTTTGGCTCTTTTGACTCTTTGACTCTTGGGAAAAGAGGTATTTTACAAGATTTCTTCCACAAAAATCACTAGGCCTTGGTTCACAAACAATTCAAACAAGCACAACCTAGCTAGTAGTAAAGGGTTGTCACTATGGTGGGCTTACCACATATTTCAATGTTTTTAGATGTGAGAAAATGGAGTGGGTAACTAGAGTATGCCAAGGTCCTGGACCACCTTGACACCTCTCACCTTGAAAGGATGAGTCCAAACAAGAAACCGTGTCACCTCAACCAAGAACCATGTGTGATAAGTAACTTCAAGGTACCGTCCACATTCCTTGTACCACCATAGTAAATGGCCAATAGGTCTTAGGCTTCTAAAAATAATGGTTCATTATGTTGGAACTCCTAAGAACACCACGACATAGTAGTGATGGGAGCCCAAAATCTCTAACCCGCATTCAGAATCACCTAGGACCGCAAAGGCCCACCCATTATAGCACAAGTGGATTGAGCTCACCTTTCAATTTTTGCCCCTTTATATATCCTGCTGGAGATACCTACTCATGGTTGAACCCTAGGGTGAACTCCCAGGCAAGCCACCTACTAAAATAAAAAAGTGAAAGATTGTGTATTGCTCTTTCTCATCACCTAGGAATCACACATAGTACAAGGGGAGAGGATACTCAAGACAACACGGTGTCGCTATTTCTCATCACCCAAGAATGCAGTACAAGGGGGGTACTCAAGACAACACAATGTTGTTATTTCTCATCACCCAAGAATCTCACATAGCGCAAGGGGAGAGGATACTTTAGACAACATGGTGTGTTATTTCTGTCACCCAAGACTCGTATACAAGGGGAGAGGATACTTTAGACAAACACACTTTCGGTAGACTGACTCGCATGTGTGCAAGTGCACAAGACATAGAAGACATGTGTTCCTTTTAAGCACCAAATCCAAATGTTCCTAAATTAGAATTTGCACACATAATGGATTCCTACAAGAAATTGGATTAGTAGTTTGATTCAAGGTCTTCTCCCAACGATTACCATACAGTTGGAAATCAGATATCAATAACAGAAAAATGTCTACCATAGTGAATGCAAAAAAGCAAAAAATGATGAAAGTCACATATTTATAATACCCCTTTTTTGCTTGATAGTTGAATGCGGTGTAGAACGGATCAAATGTGGTGCAGGATTTGGCAAATGCATCACAGGATCTTGCAGATGTGTCTCAGGATCTCACAACTGTGACTCAAGATTTAACAAATGCATCACAAGATATGTCAATTGTAGTTCTGGATCTCATGATTACGTCACACTGTTACCTAGTTCTAAAAAACACATGAAACTTGACAAAAAGTAGTCTATACATAAACCCTAATGGTGTAAATTCACTATCAAGATGTCAGAGAGATAGATGAAACATTGTAAAATGATTAGAAAAGCAAATAACTTCCTACAAACAATGTCAAACAGTAATGATTAAAAAAATTTGCCAAACAAAAGTCAGATGGGGTGTCGCAGGACACAAATGTGTCACTCTATGTGATAGATGCAGCGCTCTATGCATCAGATGCATCGCACTATGCAACAAATGCATCGCATTGTGCAAAAAATGCATCATAGAAAGATTCAATTACGGTGCAGAATTCAACAAATGTGGCTCAGGATCTGATGAATGCATCACACTATCTGTAAAACCCTAAATTCATAAAATTTAGTTAGTTCATGTCAGGTTCACCAGATGTAGATCAAGGAAAATCAGGGTAAATGCATGAATCATCAATAGGAACCACAAAACTATCTAAATTCAAGCCACAAAGCTCTAATCTAACAATGAAGCAAAAGATGACAATAGAAAGCAAATGATAAAAGCCATAATTTATAAATTCCTATGCCAAGATTGATTCTCCTCCATTGCTCTTTTCTCAATTTTGCTATGTTTGCAATCAGATTTGTAGCATGCAAGATATATGATAAGCTCATTATGGATGTATGATAGCAAAATCTCAAAGATTATGATTGTGGTTAACCTTGAAATGGAGATGAAGGCTTGCTTTTATAGAGGACTTGGATTTGAATTAAGGGTGAGGATTGAAAGGTGAATGTATAATGATCAATGGATGAGGTTGAGAGATGATTTAATTTTGGACCCTTCATTTAATAAAAGGTAGTGGTGTTACAACCTTTTTAAATGAAGGTGGTAGTGTGACAACAGTGTGACGAATAATTTAATGAGAGAGGGACATGTGTGAAGATAAGAATAAAGGTGAGGGATAATTTAAATAAATATTTTATTTATTTAAATTGGATAATGGAGCAAATGGACAATTATTAAATAATTGAAAAACATTATTTAATAATGTATAGAGGAAATGGAAAATGACTAATTAAATAATTAAAAATAATTTTTTAATTATAAAGGGAAAATGGAATAATTGAAATGAATAATTAAATAAATAACCATTCATTTAATTATAGATTAGAAAATAGAAAAAGTGAATTAATTAAATAATTAAATATTATTTAATTAATGGAAGAATATGACATTAGGGAATAATTAGTGTAAAAATGTTGCTTGCATACCAGGACATTTTTAAGTGTCTACACAGGTAAATATGAAATCCAATCTCTAGCATCATTTTGTAAAGTTTGCACAAAAAGCCTCATAACAACATCTTCACTATCAATCTCGTAATTAGCCATCAAATCACAAAAATCCTGCAAATGATTACTTGCTAATCCTAAATTTTTCCATCATATTTTGGCAAATGTTTTCTGATCTCACTAGGAATAGAATTTGGGTATCCATGAATACCTTCAAAATTTAGGGCTTTGAATCTTTTAGCCAGTAAGCAATTCATTTTTGACATTTGATTTGGAAATGTTGACGAGACAAAGTACCTGGGAGTATATTGGAGCTTTAAATAGGTTCAGAGTCACCACCTCAAAAGAGGACAATATATCAGTCAACTTTCTAGGTTAATCCTTTCAATAGAGCCCCTTTTTTAAAATTATTTTTAAAATCTACAACACAATCCAAATCAGATGTAAAATACTTCAATATCTAAACTATTTCTTAACTCTCTCCAACTAGATAAGTAAGCTTTATCCCCCAGTAGAGTCACCAATTCTGTTGGTTTCCAAATCTGCACACATCAAATTCTAAAGGTTTGCCATTTCTTATAATCAAATCTGATGGAAGACTTGGCTAACAGAGTAGGGGATTGTTTGCACCTATCTCCCATGCACCTTAGGCTCTGCCAACCTAGGGGGTATTCCCTTATTACAAAATCAACATATTTGTCTTTCACTATATCAGGCAGAAATGTTCTCATTAATTTGCACCAAGATATGTAAGACTATCCAAAAATTGGCAATGTTCTTGAAGATTTTACATTGCTGGCTTCGAGAACATATATATCAAAAACCCTATCTACATTAAAATAAAGAAGAAAAATGGTTTGACTGATTTGTCTTTAATTTTTTTGTTCTTTCTGGGCTCCTCAGAAAATAGGTTCTCATATCAGTGCTTTATCCAAGGTAATAGAGTCAAATTTCTATATAGCAAATGCTTCCTTTCTGACATTAAAACTCCATATCTAGAGGACTAATATTAATGAGATTAGTGCATTACAATAATAGTCCAAGAAGAGGTATTTTATGCAATTCTACTTTAATAATCCCTAATGTAACACACCACTTCCTATATCTTACTCAAAGCATATTTAATCCATTCCTTGAACAAAGGTAGTGAATAAGACATTCAATACAACAAATGTGCATAGACAAAATTTGAAACCCTTAATTCCTTCATTCACGAAAGAAATGCATACATTCAAGGAGACAATTGCAAGAAAAACGCACATAGTGTTATTCATATATTGCAATCTAAATTGAAAACTATCATACAAGAATTTATACATATGCAAGCATAACTCTGCTTTGCAGCCATGACAATGTACCTACTCTGCTATAGAAACTATTCCCCAAGATGTGGATATCTTGTATCCAAAGCCTTGAATAGAATCCATTTCCTACCAACCCACACTTACTACAACTTTTGGAGCTCTAAATATAGACAAACTATGTCGGCAAGGATTTCCCTAGTACAACTTTTTAGTTACATTTCATTTAATATTTGTGACTTAAGAAAATGCATCCTTTCCTTGATTGGCTAATTTTTATAACACTTTATTTTGACCAATTCCTTTGCAAATATTTACAAAAATATTCTAGAATGATCTAATAGGTCAAAATTCTTCCCAGGCAATTAGAAACAGATGCCCCCTCTTTACATTAAATTTAGACTCAGGGCGTGGGGTATCAAGTTGACATCACGACTCCTCATCTTTCAATCTTCATTCATTGAATGTTTGTGCTCTGAACCATTGAAGCAGCTCTCAATAGTTGAACCAAAAAAAATGCATCCTTATTAAGGCAAGGACTTCTTTGACTCTATAATCATGGTCCAACTCCTCTTCTCTCAGTTGGGCGAACCAATCATAACACCCTTCCTCTGTTGTTATCTTTGATGAGTGCCACCAAACAGAGAGATGGTGAGAGAGAAAATGGGTCTCTCTTCCTGGGTGTATGTGTTCCAATTCTAGATAAGGTTGCTTCAATCTCACCCAGTTGGACCACCCCTGCCAAGTAGCTGGATTCAATTAGAGGTGTTGGATGATCTGACTAGTCCCTCACCAAAATGACACTATTGAGCAGTGGTCTTGAGGAAGCAGCAAGATTAATGAAGCCAAGTCTCTAATTCTTTCCAATTCCTCTCGTCCACCTAGTCAGTGTTCACTCCCTCCTTAATTTTAAATGAGAAAATCTACAACCAGAAGTATAGGGACATTCTTCTTTTGGAAATAGAGGATAAACATGGCAAGGATGTATTCTGCATAGTACCCATAACAACAAATGATGTGAATAGCTTATGAAAACACTTCTATTTGTAGCAAGAATGGAAGAAGGCCCTTTTCCCAAGCAATTTCTATTTTCCAACAACCTCCATAATTCCATTCCATGTGTTTGCAGGCTTCACACACTCTAATCCATATCTAGAAATACTTGACAACCAGATCGCGACCCTCAAAATAGGAAATGGAGGTGCAAACTCATGTCACATGACTACAAATGCTTCTCACACAAACAATGAAGGTCTAGCTTGTGTACCAAAATCAAAGAAATGTGCTATTTGTCAAATCATAATCTTACACACTCGAGCAGCACCCTTCACCTTCCACCAAAACACAACCGACAATCTAAAAAACTAGGCAAATCTTGTCGTGCTACAATTGTTTTATTTTTTCATTCCAGCATGCTTGAATGAAATCTAGAATTTGAATTTGGACCATCAATTCAAGACACGTCAAAATAAGATCAATGGCTAGAGATGCAATAAAATCAACTGGGAGTGCCAAAAAAAAGTCTTTGTCCAATCAAGAAATTCCAACAGAGAAAACCTTCGTAGTCAAAAGACCATGACCCTACCACATGTCATCTTATCATATCAGCACAAGCCCAAAAAGGACTTACATTATTTCCTTTGTGCTCATGCACTAAGCACTTGCCTCAGCTTAATTGGACTAGATAGGACCCACATTACACTTGTCATTCCATTGCAATAGTGCAAAGAATATTTCATAGCATTTTTCTGCTATGTGCTCATGCGATCTAATGAGGAGTGAGCACAGATTAGGTAATTGACTGATGAAACTTGGGGCCCACCCTCTTGGAGATCTATGGCTTGCACATCAGTGTGGCTCTAACAGATCTAATAGATCTAGAGCTCGTGTTGCTGCGACAACTGTCAATTTAACTTTAGGAACTTTTAACCCATACTTAGGAAATATTTGCATAGGGCTAGCCAATAATTAGGCTCAAGGGGCTGGTTTCAAATGAGAATTGAGACATAAAGTCATGACTTAAATTATGGGTGACAGCCAACAACAATTCAACTTAAAATTAAAATGCAAGCTTAAGGGAAAGGGGCTAAGGGTTTAGGGTTTAAGCATTTATACTCCGACTTAGCCAATTTTAGGGGTTTAGGACTAGAGAGCAAGGAAATTGTAGGGGGTTCCACCAAACACTTATGGCTTCTTTGACACTGTTGGATACCTTCCTCTTCATTTCTTCATAAAGAAAAGAACCCACGACATCTTCAACTTTCAAGATAATAGAAGTACTCCCAATTGCCATAATAAGAGAATCCCACAAATCAGGCAAAGAACAAAGCAGGATCTAGCATCTCTCCTCCTCATCCATTTTTACACCAACTGATGCCAATTGAGCCATCAACATATTGAACGCTTCCAGGTGGTCTGAAATTCATCCACCCTCTTCCATTCTCAAGGAATACAATTTCTTCCTCAAGAAAATCTTTTTCACTAAAGATTTGGCTTGATATATGTCACCGAGTTTCTTCCATGGTTTCTTTGCAAAGGACTCTTCAAGGACATTGATTAAAACAAAGTTTGTCAGGCACAATCTAATTAGACCCTTGGCTTTGTGATCCATAACATCATATTCAACATCCAAAGTAGCATCTGTGGACCTTGAAACTTTCTCATCAATAGCATCCCATAGATCTCAATCAATTAACAAATCCTCCATCTTTAACTTCCACATCTCAAAATTGTTTCCAGCAAATTTTTCTACCTCTATTCTCCTTGATGTGATTGCCATCTGAAAATCCTTACAACAAGATCACAAAGTGTCTTCTACACGAGCTCCCACTCAAAACTAGATTAGTTCAAAAAACCCAACAACCCACAACTAAAATGAAAAGGTGATCAAGATCTAATACCACTTGTAAGGAAGCTAAGGTAGCAAAACAACTTCCTACACTAACCTTAAGGGGAGGGCTATGTAAAACTTCTCAAATCTTTACAATAGTTACATAAATAAACACAAATAGCAATCATACCATGACACAGTAATTACATGGGGAAACCCTTTCGAGAGAAAAACCTCACAATCCAAAGCCACCCAAAATATATTATTCAAGAATCAAGAAGATTACAATATACTTTGTAGAGAAAGCTTTCATAGGAGTATAACCAACCATAGATCTGGAGGCAACTCGACATCTATAAGACTCATACACACAGCCTCCATCTCAATCTCTTGATATATAGGAGATACAATACAATAAACCGCCAACAATAATTACAAAAGCATGAGCCAAAACCACCCAAAAGTGGAACCCAAATTATCTCCAATCAAACATGCCTTGTGATGTGCCAAATCACACACCAACACATGTAACTCTCCCCTTTACAACTCTTTTAAGTGTCCAACACATTTTTCCATTTCCCAAAATAGGAGGTCCAACTTTCAGAGGCCATAACTTTTGATCCAGGTGTTAGATTGATGAACCATTTGATGCATCAGAAAGCTCATGAAGAGATTTATCAAGATATAATAGGTTTCTCAAGTTATGAAGACTTTCATGTGCCTTATCTAAAGAAATATGTGTATGAATTTAATCATATTCTTGATTTGAATGCTCTTCAAGTTCTAGATCCAAGAGTAGTCATAATCGAGCCTCTCAGAGTGCTCGAGATTCACAAGCTCTGCTTGTGTAATAGAGAAGTCACTCAATGCAACATCCAATGGGACAAATATTCTAAGGACAATGCCACTTGGGAAGATTATGAAGAATTCTATCAGAATTACCTCATCTATTTGATTAAATTATTTCATGAAGACTATTAAACTTTATTTTAACTTTTGTTTTGAACTAAGCCATTGAGAATGATGAACTTGAAGGGGAAGGAGATGTCAAATCCTATTTTTGGTCGAATTAATTATGTCATATTACACTAATTATTAGTTAGATGCTTTGATTAAGCATTCTAAACTATGTTTATTATGATGTGTTAGCTGATAAATTTGATGAGATAGATTATATTTGATTTGTGATTATGTAGAAATGGATATATTTCTAATGATGATAAAAGGAATTATTTCATGATTTGATTGATTATTTATTTATTCTTTTTATATACAATGTGGTTAATGGACTAACTACTGCAAATGCTCATGAGGTGGATGCAGGAAAATAGTTTTATTTCCCCCTCTCAGATGAGGAGGGAGAGTATCACCAGAGAGAGGGAATTGGATCAGGCAAATGAATAGAAAAACATGTCTTGAGAACTCACACACACATAAGTAATGTGTTGTTCTTTGTGTTTGGATACCTTTTAGGTATCATCAATTTGTCAGTAACCTGCTTAATAATATTGTCATGATTTGATAATGTAGTTGGTATTGTGATCATGTTTAGAGTATGCCTATTCTTTTTTTTAGTTTTCTCAAATTTGGAAAGGTCATTTGTGCTTTAGATCATCATATGTTTGAGAAGTTAATATGTAAATGTTAATATTTATCATTTCCTTAGAATGTGTGAATTTATTTTTGCAAAACATAAATATATAGATATATATGTGAATACACTCATATATAAATATATAGAAATATATCTATGTATACGCATATACATATATATTTATATATACATACACATATTCATACATAAGTATGGTTAATATATATATATTGCTTGTTAACACAATAGTGTTAAGTTGCATTGTTTTGAAATATTTGAATTTGAAATTTAATGAGCTCACTCCATGAAGTGGAGCTAAGATCCTTTAATCTATGGTTATGTCGTAAAATGTCCCCTAGGACTTTTACCTCCTAAGTTTAGCTCCTAGGTCCCTCATTTTACATCTTACATGTTCATTTTGACTCCCAGAAGAAAATGGCCTAAAACCCATGTCACATGGGGCTTGAGGGACATTGTTGCACTTGACTCTGCCTTGAAATAGGACTTGAGTACATAGGCGCTCGCGCCCTTGTCCTGCCCTATTTCAGGTGGGTCCCAAAATTGAATGTTGGTTATGTGACTGTTAGAAGGTTTTGTTGCAGACATCTTAAGTTTGAATTACAAAATTTGTAGTGGGAATGTATATATAAGAATATTTAGGGTTTCATTTGTAAACTAGAAGATGATTATTAACTTTTGGCAAACTTATAATTTTAGAGAATTCAAGATATTCATTGTTGCAGAGAAGAATATTGTTGTTGTGTTTGTGATTGCAGATTTAGCTTCATCTTCTCATGTGTTGAAGGATTTCCATCTACATGCGAGCTACACCTCTAAGGTGATATCTATTTGTGTTTGAGTTATTTATTAATTTATTTTTTCCTATATGTCGTAGGGATATGCACTTTTTATCTGACAATGGTGTTCGGAAGACTTTAATGTCCTTCCAGGGCTTGACTGAGGAAAGCTCCTAAACACCACAACCCCCAACCACACTCCTTGTGATTTTAGGTTACAGGTCTCATATTTTGCAGAGTGGAGTTGGAGAGGAGGGTTGCAGAAGATAAGGATTCCAGATCTAGAGGAAAGAAGTTGCCTAGAGAATTTTCAGGACAAGGGTGCTAGTGCCAGTATCCTCCAAGGTTGTAGACACATAAATCTTTTTGACAGTGACATTTAGTATATGAAGGAGTCTCGACTTCCTAAAGAATATCCAGCATTGGACTAGGGTGTGAGTGTTAGTGTTCTCTGCATCTCCAGTGACAGAGATGAACTAAACAGTGATCATCAATGTCATGAGGAGTCCTAAATTCCTTGAAGAAAAGGCTACATTGGACTAGGGCGTGAGTACCAGTGTCCCCGAGTATTCCACATCATAAACTTCAAAAAATGGTCAATAACTAATATCTATCTACTAACTTGGTCTGCGAGCATTTGTCGTAATTTATCAGTTTGCTTCTGATTTTGCACAATTAGGGTTTTAAGCATATTTGAGCATTAAATTAATACATTGATTGATAATTTCTAAGTTTCCACAGAGTTACAAGTGACACCCAACTTGTAGGTGAATCCTCTTAAAAAAGGTGTGATTCAACTCGGTTGAAATGTCCTTAAATGTTTGTAGTGAAAGGAAGATTTAACCCACACATCCATTGAAATTAAAAACCCCACTTTTCCTACTAAACATTTTGGTGAACCCATGTTTTTATTGAATTTTTCACCTTGTCGAGTGTTTTACTTTAGGTTTACCTTAATTCATCTTATTGCATTTGAAAATTTATAAAAAAAAATTGAAAATTTACAAAAAAAATTGAAAATTTTGAAAAAATTGGCATTTTAGGCTTGTATTTTGACATAATTTAATTAAACTTCATTTAATTTCTGATATTTTCATTAGATCTAATATAAATTACAGCATTACATTATTTTACAATCATTTTCATTGCATTTGCATGCTTAAATTACTAGATTTTGCTTGAAATTGTGCATTTTTCATATAACCTAGTTTTTGCTTTGGCTAGGGTTTGTATTTAAAATCTTGTTTCAGATTTTACTACTCTTTTAAACACTCATTTCGGACTGATTTCTAATTGTAGTGTTTCATCATAGTGTCTTTTTTACAAAAAATTCATGTCTAGGGTTTGAAAACCTTGCATTTTCACTAGATTTTGCCTTGTCATCTATTTAGATTTGCATTATAGGTGTGTTGTGAAGGATATTGCTGCATTATTAGATTTATATTGAACTTATTATTTGTTCTCCTCATTTATTTCTTCACAACACTTCTTCTTTTAGGCATTTGCATTGAAAAAAGTGAAAAATCAAGCATTTTAGATCATAAGCATACATAGTTTTGCACTTGTTCCTTGCATAAATATTAAAAATCTTATAAAATCTGATCTTACATTCATTTGAAGACATATATACATGGCTTATAATTTCAAAAATAATGCTAGGCTTCCTCCTGGGCCTTATTTGAAAAGAAGAAGCCCTAAACCTGAAATTACATTTATATGTCATGATAAAACATTTGTAGACAATGAAGGGCCTTTTTACATCACCATGAAAATAATGGAGATTCTGGTGCATGGTACACTTATAGCATAATTGCATGACTAATGTGGTAATGGAAGAGTTCCTTCTTGCACATAATTTGACACAAGATTCTTATGAACCTTCAAATTTAAGGATTAAGACACATACTAGAGCTTTCATGCCTACCTTTGGGTAGATAACTTTATTGGTTACAGTTTCTGATAAAGCCGTAGATCAAGTATTTGAGCTTATCGCTTTATCCAACCTCTTTCACGTAAAACTAGGACACCCATGGTTAAAGCTATGAATGTTTTCCCCTCAACTATTTACAATTGCATAAAATTCCCTTTACATGGACAAGTGTGTACTATTCGATGTAATACATATCAACCTTTGGAAATGGACAACAACTTTACTCTTGATTACTTTTGGTCGCAACCTAATAGAGACTCAGAGCCACGAAGAGATCACTCTTTCCTACAATATAGATGATATGAAGAAAAACTTATATCTAGAGTGGCATGGCCTCCTATGCAAACAATAAGAGATGAACAACCCGCATTAGAAGAACTTCCTAGAGCAAAAGGAAAAGGACCCTATGCTAAGGTTCCTCCTCCATCATCCTTACAAGGATCGAGAGGCATTTGTCAACAACAAGGCACTTCATCAAGACAAATGAGATTTAAACAATCTTCCTCTTCTAACACAAAAAGACCAATAGAACAACACAACAACACTTTTGAAGATATAAGCAATGGGACAAGAAGAAATCGACAAGCAAGAGAAAGGAGGAAAAGACAAGCTTTTGTCCAATGAAATGTACCTCAACAAGAAAACATTCCACCTAACATTGAATCAAACCAAGAAGAGCTTAAGAACGAACAATTTGAAGACAAGAACAAAAGTTGGGCTATGGTACCTTATGTACCTCTCTCCTCTAACATTTGAGATTGGAAAGATGATGATTTGCTTCACAATGACCGCTAGTTTGGTTGTCTCTTCAGTAAGTATCTCTAACCCTTTACCTCTGTGTTGTGTTTCCCCCATGATATGTTATGTGTTGTTTAGGCCTCCTTGGATGACCCTTGATACTCTTGTAAGGTCAAGGATACCAGGGGACTGCCTCTATTGTGACCATTCTTCTATTTGTATCATCATTCTTCTATCTTGTTTCTCCTATATTTTCATTATTGTGTGTTGTGTCTATGGTCATAGCATTGTGGTTGGTGACCTGGGGGCACCTTCCTACATGATGACCCTAAGTCACTTGTTCTCCTCTCTTGATCTATTGTTTACCTTCTTCTAGTGGTTCTATCTAGCTGGCGGATGACGAATAACAAATAATACTAATGCAGACCATGTGTCCCTTTAGTGAGTAAGCAAAATGGACCTAGTCCATACATGACGATGGTGTTGATATATATTATCTAATGCTTGGCTAGTAGAATCACTCCATGTGATATTTTGATGATGCCTTATATTTGTTAAAAAACCATAACAATATAGCTACTCCGTGCACTATGTTTATCTTGGGTCTTGCCCTGGTTCCACTCGGTTCTGAGATCTTCACAATATAGCCCCACAGTCATACTCAGTTTCTGAATCCATAGTATAACCTTGGCTCTTGATGTGATTTCTTTCATGCATTTCTTTTTATCATGTGATGTGGTTATCATCTTAGAGAAAGATTTCTAACCTCTCTTCTTACAGGAAATGGTTTGTTTGTGGGAACATTCAACGATCATAAAGCACGTGTCACCTTTGGGGTTATGATCTTTGCGTGAGTTCTTGTTCCCTTGTGTGTTTTATCTCTACCTTCAAGTGTTTGATATCAGTACATGATATCAACCACCTTAAGGTGGGGGCATATAAGGTAAGTTGTCTGATGATTTTGGTACTAACGAAGCGTGTTTGTAAGCCCTCTACGGAGGAAGGAAGTTGTATTTTTGTGCGAGTGCACATCTTGATTTTATATTTCAATAAAAAATCCCTCTGCGGATGCAGGATATCATGCATATCCTTTTATCTTAATCCCTCTATAGAGGTGGGATATTGTGCATATCCTTTTATTTTAAAGCCCTCTGCGAAGGTAGGGATGGTGTATCTCTTGAGCTAATGCACATCATTTTTTCAAAAGTCCTTTGAGTAGGTGAGGTTGGTGTATCCTCCCTTAAGCATGTTTTTGGAGGTTGTTGTGGCATAATCCCAACTATCAAGTGTGCCTATAATGTGCCTGAGATGGTGGGGGATTAGCAATAGGTTCCTTCCATCACCTTGTTTGTCATGTTTAAGGCATATAGTATGTCTTTGGCATGCTATATGGTGCTCGTGTATTTTGTGTGTCTTCCGTGTGTTTGTTCCCAAGTATAGTCCAAAGATCATGGCAAAATGCCCCTCCTGTGCTTTGGGATTTGTATGGCATGTTTCTTCCCAAGTATAATCCAAAGAGCATGGCAAAATGCCCCTCTTATGCTTTGGGATTTGTATGGTGTATTTGTTCTCAGGTGTAGTCCAAAAAGCATGGCGAAATACCCCTCCTGCACTCTGAGATTTGTATTGTGCATATGTTGCCCCATATGTAGTCCAAAGAGCATGGTGAAATGCCCCTCCTATATTTTGGGTTGTGTGATGCATTTGTACTTTCCATCCATTTGCATCTGCATTCATGTATATATGAAAATCAAAAAGAAATAATCAATGTATTCATTGTGTTTTGCATGTCTTCAATGTTGTCTTCTCCGTGTTTTGCGTGCCTATTACTATCTTCTCTATGTTTTGCATGCTTGATACTGTCTTCACTATGTTTGGTGTATCTGTAATGTGTTTTTTCTAATGTCTACCTGAGACTAGGGGCTAGAAATAGTTCCTCAATCTTTGTCGATGCATTAGCTTCAATAGCCTGGCGTGTTTGTTGTGTTTTGACTGTACTTTAATGCATGTATGGGCCTTGCCTTCATGCATACATTAAAGTGGGGGCTAAATTTTATGTCATAACCTAGGACTTTTACCTCCTAAGTTTAGCTCTTGAGTCCCTCATTTTACATCTTGCATGTTCATTTTGACTTCCAAAAGCAAATGGCCTAAAACCCATGTCACATGGGGCTTGAGGGACATTGTTGCACTTGACCCTGCCCTGAAATAGGACCTAAGGACACGGGCACTCGTGCCCTTATCCTACCCTATTTTAGGCAAGTCCCAAATTTGAATGTCGGTTATGTGACCATTAGAAGGTTCAGTTGAAGACATCTTAAGTTTGAATTACAAAATTTGTAGTGAGAATGCATAAATAAGCATTTTTAGGGTTTCATTTGTAAACTAGAAAATGATTATGAACTTTTGGTGAACTTATGATCTTAAAGCATTCAAGATATTCGTTGTTGCATAGAAGAATATTATTGTGTTTGTGATTGCAGATTTAGCTTCATCTTCTCATGTGTTGAAGGACTTTCATCGACATGCGAGCTACACCTCCAAGATGATATCTATTTGTGTTTGAGTCATTTATCAATTTGTTTTTGCCTCTATCCTATAGGGATACACACTCTTTATCTGACAATGGTGTTTGAAAGACTTGAATTTTCTTTTGGGGCTTGACTGAGGCAAGCTCCTAAACACCACAACCCCCAACCACACTCCTTGTGATTGCATGTTACAAATATCTAATTTCACAGAGTGGAGTTACAGAGGAGGGTTGCAGAAGATAAGGATTCCAGATCCGACAGAAAGAAGTTGCCTAGAGAACTTTCGGTACAAGGGCACTAGTGCCAGTGTTCTCTGAGGTTACAGACACAAAAATCTCTTTGATAGAGACAAACAACATCTGAATGAGTCCTGACATCTCGAAGAATATCTTGCATTAGACTAGGGTGTGAGTGCCAGTGTCCTCTACATCTCCTATGACAAAAATAGACTAAATAGTGATCACTATCATGAGGAGTCCTGAATTCCTTGAAGAAAAGACTACATTGGATGATTGCTAGTGTTCCCAAGTATTCTACATTACGAACTATGAAAAATGGTCAGTAACTAATCTTTGTCTACTACCTTGGTCTGCGAGCATTTGTTGTAATTTATTAGTTTGCTTTTGATTTTGCATAATTAGGGTTTTAAGCATATTTGAGCATTAAATTAATATATTAATTGATAATTTCTAAATTTCCACAACATTACAAGTGACACCCAACCTGTAGGTGAGTCCTCTTGCAAAAGGTGTGATTCAACTTGGTTGAAATGTCCTTGAATGTTTGTAGTGAAAGGAGGATTTAACCCACACATCCATTAAAATTGAAAACCCCACTTTTCCTACTAAACATCTACATTTAATGCATTGAGTGTGAAGAGGACTGCGGATGGGAGTGGAAGGACACCCCATCACATCCACTTTAATGCCCAGTTTACTTCAATGATTGTGGCAATAAGAATGGAGAGTGGATATAGAAATTCTAGCCAGGAATCTAGTGTTTGTTAGAGGGATTTTCAATTGATCATGGAATTCAAATCCATAAGGAGATACAGAGAAATGAAAAGAGGAAAAACTCTAGGGGTTTCTGAAAAAGAGGAGGCAACGGTGAAGCAAGGGATTCTACAAATCTGAAGGGAAACTAGCAGTGAACGGTATGTTTTCACAATGTCTCTTCAAAGATATAAGAGTTAAGTTTAGATGTCTGGACTAAGATGTAGTTTTATTTATTGTTTATTTAAAGAGATTTCATTGTGATTGATTCTCACTAAAATATTTCAAGGGTTTATTATGAAATGCCGTGTTGCTTTATTTAAAAGGGACTCTATGTGAGGACAATGTGTTTGATAAACCTTTGTCATTGGAGTAAATGCATCTTAGTCATTAGAGTTTTATGATTCGACTGTGTTAATTTCTATAGACTCTATTTTTATAATACTTGGCTTGAATGTATAGTTTATATAAAGCCAAAGGAAAAATAAAATGGCTCGACTGTATATTCTTTGTATGGCCAATAGAATAATACCTTGTGGTTAGGCTGTGAAGCTTCATATATAACTATTTATGTTAATGAATGACTTGTTTATATTGTCATTTTATAGTCACTGTGGTAATAATTTGTGGCTCAACTATGTTTACATATTACATAGTCATTATTATGCTAAGTTGTAGCTGAGTTGTGCTATATGTTTCGGATGTGGCAATTATTTGGTTGTCCTTTTTTATTGCGGTGAGTAGATTGTGTAAGTATCCTCTTAGTTTTTTTATTGAATTCTATTTGAAAATTGCTTATAACCTAAAGCTTGTCATTATGACATTATGATGTTTTGAGCTGATTGTGTCAATTATAATCACAGCTATACTATCATATTATATGAGATCAATACTAATGTCTCTTTTAAGCTGACTATGTTAAATATACTCATAAGCTATTCTATGATATTGAATGAGACAACTCTTGTCTTTTGATTTGATTATGTTAATGTGTATATAGTTACAATGTTAAAATTGTAGGAGAATGTTCATGTCTATGTACATGTTGACTATGTCAATTTTACCCATGGTGATTATGGTAATACCTTACATTGTAAAGATTTCAAGAACCTTTATGAAACAACAAAGTTAAGTTTAGAATTTGGTGAAATGAGATTTGTGCTTTTTGAAGATAAAGATTTTATCAAATTGTTGTTGAAACCATTGTGGTTCGAATGTGGAACTTTTGTGATTTAATTGTTGCTAAACCTGAACTTGTATCAGTTTCTTATACAATGAATATCACAATTTATATTATATGATATAAGAATCAAATATGATAAAGTATTAAGATATGTATGTGGAATGCTTTTTGTTCTATAAACTGGTTTATTTTTTAATAAACATGGCATCATAAAATAGAGTTAATAGACATGACTCTTATTCATAAACCATTATAAGTAATATGAAAACAATATGTTTTATATTTGTATATATTTTTAAATGACTATATTTAGTGTACACATAGGCATTTATAAATATACATTTATTTTCAAGTATTGAAAAATTATTTCATTGATTTATATATGTTGAAAAAGCTCAGATAGAGAAGATAAGAGTTATGAGTTTCACATATTACGAAAGTGATGTAGTTGTAAGGACTTGTTTTGATCAATCTTAATCATTGATGATAAGTCATGATTATGGAATACTTGAGTTATTTCATCCTAATATTATGAGCAGTAGAGAGTAAATATCTCTACATTATCATTGATCTTTGTGTGAGATAGTTTTCCATTCTAGACAATTGTTAAGAGTCAATTTTTAAATTATATAGCTAAGAATGCAAGGTTGCACAAAAATATTTTTAAGAATATTAAATTTATATGTACCCTATGCCATTCTTCTTGAACACATAGTTATACTGAGAGGGGGGTGAATCAGTATATCCAAATTTAAGATGCTTCCAAACACAAGTAAGTATTTGAATCATGAGAGGCATAAGAACACACACATAACACAAGATTTACGTGTAAACCCAAGATGGGAAAACCATGGAGAGCCAGCTTCTTGGATCTACTATCCAAATCTAGCCTCACATATAAAAATGAAGTTTACAATGAATTTCATAGGCACCAACCCAAAGGAGATGCCAATCCCCTATTACAATTTAGTTTATGAGCACCATGTCAAAGGAAGCACCAACTCCCTATACCATGCTTTATGGGCACCACCAAAATGAAGCACCAAATCCCTGAAACAAAGTTTTATGGGCACCAACTCCCTGAAACACAACAACACTTGCAAGATGAGCCACTAACCTCTACTTTGCAAGTCTAAACTAATGGTTCAATTACCTCTACAACACTATAGATCTACTAACACTTTGACATCCTTGACTTGTTCAAACACCTCCGCACCATCATTTGATATCCTCTTGGTCTTTTACTAATTCCAATAGCTCAAATACCTCCGCAATCCTAATTCTGCTATAGGTTTTGCAATATTTATTCTAGAGTTACTTGTCTCCTCTTGATTATACATTTATCATCACACACACGGTAATAATCTTTTTCCTTCATATATATCCTCTGCAAGCCTTCTAAACATCATCTTTGTTGGCCTAAATGTAACGTGTAACATGAAACATGTAACCAATCTTGCTTGTCGACTCCCAAATCATCTGCAATAATGTAGGAGTGAAATCCCATAATGTGGTTCATACCAACAGGTCTACTGGACCCATTTTACCTTTTCCCAACTCTTCTTGTTGGTGCATGCTTCCATACACATAGTGCAATCACTCAAGTATACCATGTCAGCACTACAAACACATCCTTTCATACATTAGCTCCAGACCCAATGCGGTACTAGAGAAGCAAAATAACAAGCCGTTCACACAATAAGCACTATGGGTCCTAACCATCTTCCTCATAAAATTTTATTTTTGGTTCAAGCATCTTTTTGCTGGTGTAAGTGATCAAACATTAAAACTTGTTATCCCTACACTTGCCTATCTCAGTCTTACCTTGGAACATTGCTAAACATACTTGTGGTACTTTTTACATTCAAAAATTGGATATGTTATACAAGACACTATTATTCATGTATGGTTCAAACCACTAGGCTATAACTTCAAGTGCAGAGAGATGCGGAGCATTCTTTTGTACCTTTGAGACTGCAACAACACTATAACACCATTGTCTTCACTCTGCTAACTTTGCAATAACATTTATGCTCTGAAACTTGGATCATGCATACCTCATAGTTGTCTCTATCTATCCTCCACACCACAAGGCTATATCTTCGTATGTGGTAGAATGCAGTCCATGTGCCTTTGACATTTTGATAACTTAAAAACTTTCCTTCAAATCCTATGCAATGCTTTTCATCAAGAGCCAATATATGTAACAGTGCAACAAACATGACCCCATATTAACAATGCATAACATCAATCAAAACACTTTGACAACCTTCACCTATTCATGAACTTCACAAGATAAGGAACAATTGGATAAGTGCACAAAGATGGGGGACCAAAAGGGGGTCTTAAGATGCCACTTTTTTCTGAAATTAGGAAAGACTGATGTTGGATGAGAAATTGAAGATAGTTACACTCAAAATTTGAAGATGCAACAAAAATAAGAGTCGTAGTGCTCCGAATCTAGTTTGTAAACTACTAATTTTTTTTCAAAAATGGTTGAGATTAAGGGGTTCAAAAAGGGGGCCACACAAATTGGTCCTATTTTTTTCAAAAAACATAACATAGCATCTGGTGTGGCCCCCCTAAAATGTTAACTTTTTTTAGTATTTTAAAAATACTTTGGTGAGAAATTAGCTAACACCATGTAGTTTATCCCCAATTTTCCTGATAATTTTTTCATGAATAATTGATTTTTTACTAATTTTCAAAGTGGACACATCCTGAAAAACAAAAAATTGAGTGTGCTCCCCCCTAATTTTTTTTAAAACTAATCAAAAATCCAATTTTTTTTAATACATATAGAATGGAGTCTAATTTCTAAAAATGTAATTTATTTAAAATTTTGATGAACAGTTAAAACAAAAAGTCAAAAATACCACACACTAGTTTTTGACAAAAAATGGATACACTAACAAAAGAAATTAAAGATGAAAACCTTAACATACTCAAAACATGAAAAAAATTATATGATTAGAAATCTAAGAGAGAGATTAAGATTATTGTGGTATTTTTTTGACTTGTCATTGAAACAAGTACAAACCTGATGGGGAGCACACTCCAGATTATGTAATTTTTGTTACAATCTACAAAAACACGTCTTTGGACATTCAAAACTCGGTCCAAGCCTTTGGGTTGGAAGCCCAAGGAAAATCCAAGCCAAAGTCTTAGAAATTACCAAAGCAAAGCATACCGCGAGTGTGTTATAATGCGCTCGTGTTATGGTGAAATAAAATCATCTCTCTCTCTCTCTCTCTCTCTCTCTCTCTCTCTCTCTCTCTCTCTCTCTCTCTCTCTCTCTCTCTCTATGTATGTATGTACGCAATATTATCAAGGCTAGCAAAAGATCATCCCTCACACGTGGCTTTCCAAATCCTCAAACTTGAAATCCATATTCCCTATTCTCCTCCCTTGAGACTTTATCTTCAATTTTTTTAATCCTTTGTCCAATCTTCCTAGTGACTTTCATTTCCCTTTACCCTCCATCACTTGCACACACTACTCTAGATATAATTCCTTCTAGGGTTTATATTCCTCTTAGGTGCATGAATCTTTGTACACACCACTAAAAAATCACCTAAGGTCATACACACCCAAAAAAATTAAAAGTTATAATTAAGCTTGAAATATGCCACCTAGAGGACTAACTAAGGAAATCTCCTAAAAATCCAAACCCCTTTTTTCTATCATAGATAAAAATGAAGAGCTATAATAGAAGATTGGAGACACTTTTGGAAAAGTTATAAGTAGAAGAAATATCGAAGCATCAAGGAAAGAAAACTATAAAAATCTTAGAGCCACAGAACCAAAAGATAGGAGCATCCCTACTATACAGGTGACCTACATGAGTAAATACAAATTTATCAATACGGAGCACCCTAGCAACACACTTGTGTTAGGATGGAGCACCCATCTAGATGTTGGTGTCCCTATTAATGAAAAAATAAATATTCTAGAACCCATCTCTCATTCTTCCTTAGTTCATTCCCATGGTTAGATCTAAGTTCTAGTCACTTCCAAGGATGTATTTTCTAACATTTATTTTTTTGTTTGCTATTTAATGTTTGAGTTCTTATAATAGTTTAGTTTAAATTAAATGATTTGGGTGTATTTGTGTTTATTATTGCAATATCAAAGAACATTTCAAATTATTTGTTAAATTGAACTAATATGTTGAAATAAAAACCTATTTAATAGTTTACTTTCTTTGTACACACTATTAAACTAAGGTTCTCAAAATTATTCTTTCACTATCAAAAAATAATAGGCCTTAACTACAACTTGGTATGAGAGTTTTAATGTTAAATTTTTTAACACTTGGGTTGATCCATAAATTGAGAAAGAAAATGAACAAGAAACAACACAACTTCTTATATGTATTCTATGATATCATAATGGGATGGGCTATTGAAACTGCAAACCGAGACCTTTCTAACAAGTGTGTTACATTCTTTAGTATGTTTCATTTCACAATATTCATTGTAGAAATAGGGTGAAGTTAACACAAATTATTTTGAGCTTGAATTATTGTGACCACTCAAAATGCAAAAACACCTTGAGATAGTTGTTGATTGCTTCAACCTAGATGTAGTTTATTCTCATGCAATTATAGTCCATTAGCAAAAGCTTTGGGATGTTTTATCAATATGTTTGATTCTTCTAAAATTTTAGAAAAAGAAAAAGATAGAGGCTTAGTTCTTTCCATAAGTGAGCAATGTAGCAAGTTGTAAAAAATAAGTCAAAAAGATAGAGGCTTAGTTCTTTCCAGAGACAAGCAAAAAAAGATAGAGGAGACAGAGGGGAGAGATAAGGAGATAGAGAGTGGGTGAGATGACTAGAGAGATAGGTAGAGAGATTGAGAGGTAGAGGGATGATAGAGATAGGGAGATAAGGGAGAGATAGGGAGATAGAGGTTTAGGGTTGCTTAGGTTTAGGGATTAGGGATTAGGGGTTAGGGACATTATTTAGGGTTTATAGAGAGAGAGAGAGAGAGAGAGAGAGACTAGATTTGGTAGTATTTAGGGTTTAGAGAGAGAGGGATGATATAGATAGGGAGATAGGGGAGAGATAGGAAGATAGAGGTTTAAAGTTTAGGGGCATTATTTAGTATTTATGAGTTTAGGGTTACTCAAGTTTAGGGTTTAGGGCTTAGGGGTTTAGGGTTGCTCAGGTTTAGGGTTTAGGGTTTGGGGTTTAGGATTTAGGGTTTAGTGAGAGATAGATAGAGGGGACAGATAGAGATTGGGAGAGATATAGGAGACATAGGGGAGAGATAGGGAGATAGAGAGTGAGGGACATGTCCAGAAACATAGGAAGAGAGGTAGAGGGATGATAGAGATAAGGAGATAGGGGAGAGACAGGGAGATAGAGGTTTAGGGTTGCTTGGGTTTAGGGTTTAGAGTTTAGGGTTAAGGGGTTTAGGGTTGCTCAAGTTTAGGGTTTAGGGGTTAGGTGTTAGGGTTGAGGGGCATTATTTAGGGTTTAGGGTTTATGGTTTAGGGGTTAAGGTTTAGGATTTAGAGAGAGAGAGAGGACCAATAGGGAGATATAGAGGAGACCGAGGGGAGAGATAGGGAGATAGAGAGTGAGGGACATGGCCAGAGACATAGGGAGAGAGATTGAGAGGTAGAGGGATGATAGAGATAGGGAGATAGAGGTTTAGGGTTGCTTGGGTTTAGGGTTTAGGGGTTTGGGTTTAGGGTTTAGGGTTTAGGGGCATTATTTAGGGTTTAGAGTTTATGGTTTAGGGGTTAAGGTTTAGATGTTTAGGGTTTAGAGAGAGAGAGAGAGGATCGATAAGGAGATATAGAGGAGATCGAGGGGAGAGATAGGGAGATAGAGAGTAAGGGACTTGGCTAGAGACATATGGAAAGAGATTGAGAGGTAGAGGGATGATAGAGATAGGGAGATAGAGGTTTAGGTTTGCTTGGGTTTAGGGGTTTAGGGTTGCTTAGGTTTAGGGTTAAGGAGTTAGGAGTTAAGGTTTAGGGGCATTATTTAGGGTTTAGGGGTTAGGGGTTAGCGGTTAAGGTTTAAAGGTTTAGGGTTTAGGGTTTAGAGAGAGAGAGGACCAATAGGGAGATATAGAGGAGATCAAGGGGAGAGATAGGAAGATAGAGAGTGAGGGACATGGCTAGAGACAAAGGGAGAGAGATTGAGAGGTAGAGAGATGATAGAGATAGGGAGATAGAGGTTTAGGGTTGCTTGGGTTTAGGGTTTAGAGTTTATGGATTAGGGTTTATGGTCATTATTTAGGGTTTAGGGGCATTATTTAGGGTTTAGGGGTTTAGGGTTGCTCAGGTTTAGGGTTTAAGGTTGCATGTCAAATCCTCTCTCTCTCTCTCTCTCAACTTTCCATGCACTTAAAACACTTATAAAATTCCATGCATGACAACACTTAAAACTTTCCATGCATGACAACAATTAAAAATTTCTATGCATGAAAAAATGTGCTCGCATCATTTTGGTGAACTAAAAAAATAGACAAAAAGCATGTGGGATCTATGATTCAGACCTGGACATGCTCTGTTATTCCCTACTTTTCATGTATTATTGGACAAGAAAATGCTTTTTCATGGTGTTGACATTTTGACAATAATTGTTTACTTAATCCACCACCTTTTTTTTGTTTTTCAATGTAGAAGAAGTAAATTGGATGTTTTTAGATAGAATTTGATTATTTAAACTAATAGTTTCATGTTTCATATTGTTTGAATGCTAATTTTCATGTATTTAGATTGAATTTGATGATATATATTTGCTTTTTTTCATAATTTTGACTAATCCTATTAGAGTTATATAGAATTCAATATTGAATATGAAGGAACTTGCCAAAAAGTTCAATTTTTGAGGATTTTAAAGCGAAATTTTTGAGGATTGGGCAGCGCAAATCTTGAAATCTAAGGTATGTTCTTTATGTATTCATTTACTTCACTTTATGATTATGTTAAAGCATGAAATCTCATGTTATAGGATAGTCATGACGGAAGTGAGAGGAGTATCATTTTGACAATTTAAATTATCATGACAAAGTGAAAATTTATATTTATTTGAGATAACAATATGGGACAACAAGACATATCACCATGGGAAGGAAATCATCAAGATAGTATTGGTATATATTTATGAAGGAAGTCTTATCAACATTCAAGGGTAATCCTAAACTAGAACAAGGTCATGGAAACACTTTCATTATAAAGTAGATGTGCAATCATGTTGCTATTATCTTGATTCAAATACTAACCTAAACAATTAGAAGGATACTGAGGGAAATCATGTTAGTCAAAGAATTATCATCATGCTAAAATCAAGCTAAGGTTTGTCACTTGAGCATACTCACTTGCAAGAACTATCATATCAACCTAAAGACTAAATTATACCGCAATAGCTATCATGCAACCCTAGGAATAGTTATGACTATAATTAAATAAATATATTTATTTATTTATTTAATTATCTACCATTTTCTTCTATAGTTAAATATTTTTTTAACCCAGAGGTATCCCCTAGCCCTAAATGTTCTGGTGGCATTGCGACTCTGCCCATCAACACTTTGAGGCAAGCGGAGGTGAGACTAATCCTCTGGGGGCTATCGAGGGGGTCCGCACACCCCGAACAGCCTTGATAACCTGAGCAGCGAGAATTGACCTCGGGACCTATATGGGAAGAACCCAAAGCCCTTAGCCAACTACACCACCCGTGCGGGCTTATATTATAATAAATATTATTATTTATTTAATTATTCATATGCCAAAAATTAATTAAAATCTATTTTAATTAATTAAATGCACTTACCATATTCATCTATCCTTCTTCTCTTTCTCCTTTTTAGTAAATCTATCTTCCACCTCCTCTTCATAATGGAAACTTCCTTTAATCTCCATCACTTAACTTCAAATTATCTTTCGTTGAATAATGGAAACTTTCCCAACTTCTCTTCCACCAAAAGTCTATATAAACCTATATTTTTTATTTTCTTCCTCTAACACCTCAGACGATGCAAAGAAACTATACTTGATTTTTATAGATTGTGCTACAAAAATCTGAGAGCTCAAATTCCATTTTGTGCCATTTCTCCTAAGGCGAAATAGAGGAGAGCAATGGAGTGTGGTTAAGATGAATTTGTTTTAAATTTTAATGATATTTACGAATGTCTTTTGATTTCATCTTAGTTACTTGATTGTTGTGTTTGTTTGACATGCAATGGTTAAATTTAATGATATACAATGACCTCTCACCCATGGGTAGGATAGCAACTGATACACAAGGTGACAATCAAGACTAAATGATAAGTCAATTAATCTCAAATCCATGCAAAAAGGAATCCATGATACTATATAAATATAAAGGTGATCTTGAAAAGATATTCATATGGTAGGGAAGATTATCATGGACACTAGATGGCCAAATAGGTCAACTAAAAGATAACCATACATGTCATTGGCATAGTTATTAGGACAATTATAATCACAATGAGGTTGTCTTGAATATATAGTGACTTGTCAAGGAATTATTAGATAGTTAAGGAAGATAGAGTATTGATATTGGTGGGTGCATTGCCTTTTCATGAAATGAAAGAGTCATGAATCATGAAGTAGCATTCAAGATCAAAAGAACACCAAATTTGGTGAAGTTGCAAAAATAAACTAAATTTGACACTTGATTATAATTTCACAACCAATTTGACTAGGAATGGGAGAAGGATTAGAGAAGATATTTTTTCTAAATAGGAATGAATATGTTGCATATTTAATCTAACTTGTCATGTTTTCAGATCTTTCATTGATCTTGATTAAAATCTTTATGTTTCATTATTCATTTATCTCAATTTTTTGCTAACTAGTAGGAGGTTGCTCTACATACACTATTTTAACAAGAATATGATAGAGGAATAAAGTACCAAAAGAGAACCTAGACAAGATCAAGAAAAATTTTGGCTAAGAGAATGAGATGAACAAAGGACAAATTATTGATTTGATGACCTCATTTGTTGTTGTTCTAAAAAAACCAAGCTCCATACAATTTTATCTATAAATATGAGAATAAAAGAAGGTAAAAAAGGTAGCAAATTATTCTATTGCTATAAGGAAGTTTCCTTTCTAGTGAAGATTTATGATAAAAGAAGGAATACTACATGATTTGAAGATCCTTATAGAATAATTTATGCTTGTCAACTAAAGTTGTTACCTTGGAAATTGCATTCCCAATTCACCTAGGTGAAGGAGACAAACGTGTTTGAGATTTGTGTATGAGATTACTTTACTCTATTGTACCAAGATGGACTAATTTATCTATGTCTTATTCATGATGCATATATAAATCATCATCATGCCTAGGAAACTAGCAAAGACTCTAACACCAGAAGAGCGTGAAGCTAAGAATGTGAATAAAAGAGAAGGAATGAAGAAAATTTGTAAAAGTAGGAAATTATCAACCATAGAAGAAGACATGCCACCGTTGCCAATTCAGGAGAAATATGAATCATCTAATCAAGCTAAGAGAGAGATGGAATTGGCAGCACAAAGGCAACAAATGCAAAACCTTCATTCAATAAGAAAATTGAGTCTCAAAGTTGGAGGCACTCTATCTTTCACAGGTTAAGTTGAAGGCACACTATCATTCTCTTCTCAAGTTGGAGGTACTCCATATTTCACAGGTCAAGTTGAAGGTACATCATCATTCTCTTCTCAAGTTGGAGGCATGTTATCATTCACATGTCAAGTTGAAGGTACACCATATTCTCCATCTCAACTTCAAGGCTTTTCATCTTTTTCATCTCCAATTGAAGGTATGCCATCTATCCTATCTCAAGTAAATATTGAAGAAATTCCTAATACTGAGTCAACTTTACCATTGAAAATGCCTCCTATAATTTTGCATAGAAAGCTTAAGTTTCTAATTGATATCAATGAGAATGTTTTGAAGCACATGCAAGATAAGATTCCCAAGTGTACTTGTCAAAGATATGCTAATAAGATATGAAAATTATTCTTTGAGAACTTAAATGAAACCAGAAGATGTCAACTATTTGTTGAATTGATGAGAAATCTAAAATTCAGGCCCATTATGAAAATTCTTGGCCTAAAAATACCAAATGCTTCAAGTGAAAAATCAATTGTAAAGAATCTAATGAGTGCATATGAGAGTGTAGGTTCCACCTCATGCACCAAGGATAGTAATGTCACACGATGTGTCATTACGTTGACAATAGTAATATAAAGTGTCCACCTAGATCTTCAAGAGATTTCATATCGAGCATCTTATGTCAAAGAGTGGGTTGTCAATTATTCCACAAGAACTTATGCTTGAATGACAAATGTGATCATTATGGTGGGTTGCAACATTTGCAATTGGAAATGAACTAGTAAGTTTTGGAAAATATAAAACAATGGCATATAGTCTAAAAGATGGTAAAGAAGAAAAAAGGTGTGAATTGGTCATTGAAAAGATTCTAGTGTATCAATTTATCTCTATTTTCTGAGAGAATATAGTTTATGAGTATGCAAGGCATACCCATAGAGCTTGATGGTTAGACTTACAATTCAAGTTATGCAAGGACACGTTTCCACTTGATACCATCGTTTCAGTTGTTGACTTTGCAAAAAACTACACACTATAGCCATAGAATGAGGTGCAATCGCAGTATTAAAACTCTATGCAGGTTGCTATATTTGTGTAAATAGCATTCATTTATGTAGATGAAAGTATAGAAGATGATAGGAAGATCTTGAGGGAGTATCATTTTTATATTAGTGATGATTGCACACATTCTACAGAGTTCGTGCAAGGTTGCTTTGAGATGTTCTACCATGATTTGGCTAGCAGGAGCATATCATTTGGTTGGCACATCATATGGTCAGATAATTGTGTGTCACGATTCAAGAACTCATGGATGTTCTATTGGTTGAATAGGATGCATAGGATGAATGGTGTTCAATATATGTGGAATTTCTCTGAGGTTGGGCATGGAAAGGGGAGCATGATGGTGCAGGAGCATGTATCAAAAGAGCATTAGCAGGAGAAGATTTGAAGTACAAAGACAATGCAAAGTTGATAGATGCAAGATCTATTGTTGAATGGTGTAATGCTACAATGGGTCAAAGTAATGAAGGTAAGTCTATAGTTCATAGAAATTTTTGGTTGGTTGATGATACTAACATTGCAGAATATGAGAATTGTTGTACACTGACAGGATCGAGTGAGCTACACTCTTTTAGAAGTTCTAATGTAGGTGAGATCATGGAGGTCAAACATGAAGGAAAACAATAGAAAAATACAAAACAAACAATGCAATACCTTCACATTGATCCACAATCCGTCGATAAGGTGGAGAGTGTTGCACCCAAAACACTCTAGCTTTACCCAAATAGATGAATATGTTGATTGCTCGATTCTGCAGCATAACGGTAGGATAGGGATTGATAGATGGAAGATTGGATGAATGCAAGATAGATGAGAGATTGAGAGGAAAATTTGGCAAAGTAAGAATGCTAGAAGAAGATTCCCTATCACCAATGGCTCAAGAGAGGCTACCTTTATAGAAAAAGGCAAATTCGAATGGATGGTTGTGATCGAGAGTTATGTTGAAAGATATGGACAGTCAAGATCGACTAAGGTTGGATTAGGGTTTCCCACTCAAAGAGGGATTGTAGTCACATGACAAGTGTGTGATGGAGAATAAAAGGAATCTAATTCAAATTTGAATTAGTTTGACATGTGAAGGCCTATTAAGTGGAAGATGGAGACATGCGACATGTGTCGCAATGTGATGAGAGGTGAGGGAATAATTCAAATTTTCAATTTGAATTATGTGAGACTTGTGAAGGGGGATTATTAACTAAACAAATGGGTTTATTTAGTTAATTGGAATGTGATCAAGTGGGATTAATTAAATAAAGTGGGTTTATTTAATCAATCAAGGAGATGATTAAGTTGGAATGAACTAGGACCTAGGGATAAATGGGATTAAGTGGGATAAGATTAGATGAACTAGGATGAACTAGGACCTAGGGGACATATACGAGTTCATGTCGACAATGTGTTGTGTAACTAGGACCTAGGGCAAAGACATACAAGGTCATGTGTAAACAAGACCTAGACAATTTTCAGTGTCTACATTTGCCCCTCTTTGAGATGATGTTGCAAGATGATAAGATTTATGTCGAGTAACATCATTTCAAAGAAGTTAAGGAAATAAATAGAGGAAAATGATAGGGTGATGATGCCCCCTCGAGAGGATAGGCGGGTTGGACAAACACAGGTATGCTCTCGAAATAAAATGGATTAGCTAAGAGGGATGAGAGAATGGCTAGAAGAAATGAAAGGATGCATTATGCTGCAATGAAGGTGAGCAACCATGATGTTTGATATAGCACGAGACGTTATGCACCAAGGTATAAGGACCAAGGTAACAATGTGTCTCGTGCCCCAGCATAATACAACCTTGTCTAGATACAAGATATGAATATTAGCTGGGTTGGATGCAGATGTGATACAAATGTAAGATAAAAAATGATAACACACACAAGCAAGCAAGCATGCACAAATGATACAAAAACAAACAAGGTATTGCCCCTGTCAAGCTGTAAACCAATGATTAAGTGATTGATTGATTGATTATTTGATAGAGATAGTGTTGTCATGGCGGGGAACGATATATCCCTAGAGCAACACAAGGATGATTGATTGATTGATTTGGCTTACAACAAGATTAGGGTCAAGACCATTGATTGCAATTAGATAACTTGGCAAAATTGATTAACTTGATTGGTATGGATTAAAGATGACTTGCATTTGGATTATTGCTTTGATTGATTGATTGGATGAATGGAAGATTGGATTTGATGGAGATTGATTTGATGAAGTGATTGAAGAAGTGATGAAGATAGATGATAGAGGAATTATGAAAGAAGAAAGAGGAATATTGTCTTGGTGAAGATTAGAAGAAGGATGGAAGAAGTCTATCGTCTATGCCTAAATCTAGGCACTTCCTTCGTATCCTAGATTGCCTACATACCGGTATCCGTGGGATCAAGGCACTTAATGATAAAGATGAGATGTAGTTCTGATTTGTGTTTTATTGATGGGATGATATGGATTGGATTGATGTGATTATGGATTGATAGATTGGCTTGATTTGATGATTTGATTGGATTTGTTTTGATTTTGATGATGTGATGAATTTTGATGATTGTATTGATTTGATTGGAGAATGTGATTTTGATTATTTGATTGGATTTGTTTTGATGGATTTGATGTGATAGATTGTTTGATGATGATTCCAGTCTGATTTGAGTTGATGATTGGAAGAATGTGATTTTGATGATTTGATGTGGAATGATTTTATTGCTTGGATTTTGTTGGATTTTTTAATTTTTTTTGGATTCTTTGGGGGAATATTTGCTATGTTTTTGGAATTTTTTGAAGACATTTAATAATTGTTTTTAGATTTTTTTTAAGTTTTGTGATTTTTTTGTATTTTGAAATGTTTTGATTTTTTTTATTTTTGGGATAGCTTGGAATGTCAATGGATTTACAATTTGGGTAGCCTTTGTGCTTGATACCAAGGACAAGGGGAACCATGTCTAGGTGCAAGGGAATGAATGGGATTGGACAAAAGGATAGATGATAGTGGATGGATGAAAGGATCAAGATAAATGAATAGGATAAAAGGATAGGCTGTGGAATGAAATGGATATAGGTGTAAAAGAGCAAGGATGTGATCTCCAAGGACTATGTTGCATAGGAATAACATGCCCCATTCTAGGTAGTAGACTTAGGATTTTTTAGGACAATGCTTAAGGCAACAGGATGATAGGATTTGACATGACAAAGCTTATGACTTGGATGATAGGGTTTGTTTGGAAAGGATGAAAAAATGGGTAATGACAAGAAAGTACATCAAGAGATATCCAAAACATTTTTCAACATTTGCCCTCAATGAGATCATGGAGGTCAAACATGAAGGAAAACAATAGAAAAATGTAAAACAAACAATGCAATACCTTCACATTGATCTACAATCCGTCGATAAGGTGGAGAGTACTGCACCCAAAACACTCTAGCTTTACCCAAATAGATGAATATGTTGATTGCTCGATTCTACAGCATAACGGTAGGATAGGGATTGATAGATGGAAGATTGGATGAATGCAAGATAGATGAGAGATTGAGAGGAAAATTTGGTAGAGTAAGGATGCTAGAAGAAGATTCCCTATCACCAATGGCTCAAGAGAGGCTACCTTTATAGAAAAAGGCAAATTCAAATAGATGGTTGTGATTGAGAGTTATGTTGAAAGATATGGACGGTCAAGATTGACTAGGGTTGGATTAGGGTTTCCCACTCAAAGAGGGATTGTAGTCATATGACAAGGGTGCAATGGAGAATAAAAGGAATCTAATTCAAATTTGAATTAGTTTGACATGTGAAGGCCTATTAAGTGGAAGATGGAGGCATGCGACATGTGTCACAATGTGATGAGAGGTGAGGGAATAATTCAAATTTTTAATTTGAATTATGTGAGACTTGTGAAGGGGGATTATTAACTAAACAAATAGGATTTATTTAGTTAATTGGAATGTGATCAAGTGGGATTAATTAAATAAAGTGGGTTTATTTAATCAATTAGGAAGATGATTAAGTTGGAATGAACTAGGACCTAGGGGACATATACGAGTTCACGTCGACAATGTGTTGTGTAACTAGGACCTAGGGAAAAGACATACAAGGTCATGTGTAAACAAGACCTAGACAATTTTCAGTGTCTACAGTAGGTTCATGGAGTATTCATACGCATTGGATTGTATGCTTTTGTTCTTCATGTACAAATCAAGCTTGGTATGATTGTGAGTCAAAGGAGAGGGTCAATGAATGGTGTACAAGAAGCCTAAGCCTGATTAACACGTATCGATTCTCGATAGTACTACAACTCACAAAGATTGAATCATTAGTTGAATTTGACCATGTTTTAGATCTAGTTCAACCAAGTATTATCAGCATTCAAATTTAATAAAATTTAATATTCCATCTTTTTTTGTAGTTTTTTTGTATTGTTGACTATATTCATCGAACTAAATGCACATATCAATGCAAGGCATGTTTATGTAGTTATTGCAGCTAAAGATAATGAAGAAGGAACAAATTATCATTTTTTTCATTGTGTTGAGGCCAAAAAGAAATTAGATGCCCATGTTATAGATGGAGAAAACATCGAGTACCCTACAGGATCAGTGGTTGTTTTTGGAACATGGCTTAGAAGGTACCCAGTGAAGAAGTCTGATGTGTGGTTGTTCAAGGACTTTGACACACATAGGAAGGTTCAGCCCCACGATGAGAAGAATGTAAAGTATGGCTCTTGGCAAGGTTGTGTTGCATGAAACTGAAGCATTTTGCAAGAATGTATTTCATTTCAGCACAGTCAAACGGTTTGGCATTTACCAAAATTGAGAGAGATTTTTTTGGATGGACCCCACATGAACCTATAGGTCTGAATAGAACATTCCCAACTACCACAAATTCTAAGAACTACTATGTCATATTTTGGTAGTTTTTTGTTCTTAGGGATCTTAAGTGACTTTACCGGTAGCCTGCTACCTAAAATGATTGAGACACTTCGCACATAAAATGAGATCTCACCTAGAATTTACTCACCCACCCTGATGCATTGGTGCAGTTGGTTCGGCTCCACAATGAGTAGAATGAAAAATATGGCTCCTAACAAGGTTGTGCTTCATGAAACTAAAGCATTTTGCAAGAATGCATTTCTTTTCAGCACGGTCAAATAGATTGGAGTTGACCAAAACTAAGAGAGGTTATTGTGGACAGACCCAACATACACCTATAGGTCCAAACGGAACATACCGAGATGCCATGAATTTTGAAAATTGCTCCGTCAAAGTTTGGTAGTTTTTTGCTCTTATGGATCTCAAGTGACTTTGTCGGTAGCCTGCTACCCGGAATGACTGGGACACTTGGCACATGAAACAAGACCTCCCCTAACATTTACCCTCCCATATTGATGCATTGGAGCATTTGATTCAGCCCCACAAGCTGTGGAATGCAAAATTTCACTCCTAACACCTTTCCATTGCATGAAATTGAAGCATTTTGTAAGAATACATTTAATTTTGGCACGGTCAAATGGATTGGAGTTGACCAAAACTAGGAGATGTTATTGTAGACATACCTCGCGTGCACTTGTAGGTCCTAACAGAACATTCCCAACTACCATGAATTTTGAGAAGTGCTCCATCAAAATTTCATAATTTTTTGCTCTTAGGGATCTTAAGTGACTTTGTCGGTAGCCTATTGCTCAGGATGACTGAGACATTTGGTGTATGAAATGATACCTCCCCTAGCATTTACCCACCCACCCTAATGCATTGGTACAATTGGTTCAGCCCCACGATGAACATAATGAAAAATATGGCTCCTGACAAGGTTGTGACACATGAAACTAAAGCATCTTGCAAGAATGCATTTCATTTCGGCATGGTCAAATGAATTAGAGTTGACCAAAACTGAGAGAGGTTTTTGTGGTGGACTCCATATGCACCTATAGGTTTGAATAGAATATTCTCATTTGTCATGAATTATGAGAACTACTCCATCAAAGTTTGGCAATTTTTTGCTCTTATGTATCTTAAGTGACTTTGTTGGTAGCCTATTGCCCAGAATGAATGAGACAGTTGGCACACAAAATGAGACCTCCCCTAGAATTTACCTACCCACCCTAATGCACGTTGGCATAGTCAGTTTAGCCACACACGTTGTGGAATGTAAAATTTCACTCCTAGCACCTTTCCACTACATGAAACTAAAGCATTTTGGAAGAATGCATTTAATTTTGGCATGGTGAAATGGATTGGAGTTGACCAAAACTAGGAGAGGTTATTATGGATAGACCCCACATGCACCTGTAGATCCAAATAGAGCATTCCTAGCTACCACAAATTTTAGCAATGTTTTGCTCTTAAGGATATTAAGTGACTTTGTTTTGCACCTTGCAACAACTGGGACACTTGGCCCATGAAACAAGACCTCCCCTAGCATTTACCCACCTACCCTAACATTTTGGCATAGTTGGTTTGGCCCCACAGGATGTAAAATGCAAAATTTCACTCCTAGCACCTTTCCACTGCATGAAAATGAAGTATTTTGGAAGAATGCATTCATTGCCACCATAGGCAAATGAAATTGATTTTAAAAAAACTAAGGTAGGTATTTGTAGGTGGAATTGACATTTGCCTATACATGCAAGGAAGACATTTGTAGGTGTCTCGATTTGATAGAATAGTTGGTCCAAAGTTTGACACCTTTTTTGTTTTAGGGCTCTTGAGAGATTGTCTGCATTCGATGTAGCCAATAATGACCAGGAGGCTTCACCACTTAAAAGACACCTCCCCTAGCATTCACCCACCCACCCCAACACATTGGCATAGTTAATTTAACCCCATGAGGTATGGAATGGAAAATTTCACTCCTAACACCTTTCTAGTAGATGAAACTAAACTAAAAGCTATGGTGTAACCTTCATTTTTTAGGTCTTTTCTCTACTCTTCTTAGGTTGATATGGTGTTCTCACTTGATCCATATGCAAATCATGCCAAACTTCTCTCTCTTTCTCTTACTCTCTTCCTCATTTTGCAAGAGAAAGACAAATGTACAATCAATTTAGGTAATGAGAAATTTGCATATGATCTATAAGAGAGTTGTTATCACAAGTATTTACATAATTTCTATTGTGAATTGTAGCTAACTTCACTCACTAACTGGTGAGTGTGAGGAAAAAAGTCTACTTGAAGGTAATCAAGGACAAGAAGGTAAAGTTTATGAGGCAATGTAACTTCAGCCCTCACATTTCTTGAAAATTGTACAAAGAACACATCTATTATCATTGATAGAAAACATGTACATGTCCACTATCCATTATAAGATGAAAACATAGTCTATCCATTTCTATGAGAAAGTAAGGGATATATAAACCTTCAATCAAATGCAATTAGCCCATGTAAAACCAAATTCCATAACCTTTGCAAGCATCCTCCCTGCCTGTGCCAAATTAGGATCTTTGGGATAGGGTATGGACAGCCATGAAATAATAAAGGATAAAGGAATTTTGATAGATGTTTTAGTTTCAACTACCCTAGGAGTCATGTATGCAAAGTGTGGAAGCATAGACAAGGAACATGAACTATTTGACATCATGCCTCAAATAAATGTTGTCTCATGGAATGCAATGATTGCAAGATATATTCACAAAATGGATTTTTTCAAAAAGTCTTTAGAAACTTTCAAGCAAATGCAATTTGCGGGTGTAAAGCCAAAGTCCAAAACCTTAGCCAACATCTTCCTTGTCTATGCTCATATGGGATCTTCAAAACATGGTATGGATATCCATCAAAGCATTAAGGAAATGGGAATTTTGGTAGATGTTGTAGTTGCAGCTACTCTAGGAGACATGTATGCAAAGTGTGGAAGCATAGACAAGGCACGTGAACTATTTGACATGATGCCTCAAAGAAATGTTTTCTCATGGAATGCAATGATTGCAAGATATGCAGAAAATATTTTTTTTCAAAAAGGCTTTAGAAACTTTCAAGCAAATGCAATTGGCGGGTGTAAAGCCAAATTCCACAACCTTAACCGACATCCTCCTTGTCTATGCCCATATAGGATCTTCGGAATAGGGTATGGACATCCATCAAAGCATAAAGGCTATGGGAATTTCATCAGATGTTGTAGTTGCAACTGCCCTATGAGACATGTATGCAAAGTGATGAAGCATAGACAAGGCAAGTGAATTGTTTGACATGATTCCTCAAAGAAATGTTTTCTCATGGAATGCAATGATTGCACTTGATATGCACACAATGGATTTTTTCAAACAAGCTTTAGAAACTTGCAAGCAAATGTAATTGGCAGATGTAAAGCCAAATTCCACAACCTTAGCCAACATCCTCATTGTCTATGCCCATATGGGATCTTCAAAATAGGCTATGGACATCCATTAAAGCATAAAGGATATGAGAATTTTGTTAGATGTTGTAGTTACAACTGCCCTATGAGACATGTATGCAAAGTGATAAAGCATAGACAAGGCAGGTGAATTATTTGACATGATGCCTCAAAGAAATGCTATCTCATGGAATACAATGATTGCAAGATATGCACAAAATGGTTATTTTTATAAGGCTTTAGAAACTTTCAAGCAAATTCAATTGGAGGGTGTAAAGCCAAATTCCACAACCTTAGCCAGCATCCTCCTTGTCTATGCCCAAATGGGATCTTTGGAACAGGGTATGGACATCCATAAGAGCATAAAGGATATGGGAATTTTGACATATGTTTTAGTAGAAACTACCCTAGGAGACATGTATGCAAAGTGTGGAAGCATAGACAATGCACGTAAACTATTTGACATGATGCCTCAAAGAAATGTTGTCTCATGGAATGCAATGATTGCAATATATGCACAAAATGGATTATTTCAAAAAGGCTTTAGAAAATTTCAAGCAAATGCAATTGGCACATATAAAACCGAATTCCACAACCTTATCCAACATCCTCCTTGCCTATGCCAAAATGGGATCTCCGGAACAGGGTGTGGACAACCATCAAAGCATAAAGGATATAGGAATTTTGTCACATGTTGTATTTGTAGCTACCCTTGTAGACATGTATGCAAAGTGTGGAAGCATATACAATGCATGTGAACTATTTGACATGATGCCTCAAAGAAATGCACAGTCTCATGGAATGCAATGATTGCAAGATATGCACAAAATGGATTTTTTGAAAAGGATTTATAAACTTTCAAGAAAATACAATTGGCATGTGTAAAACCAAATTCTTGTAACCATAATTGATCATCATATTATATTTAATGTAAACTGTCATGTCATGAACATAACATCTAGTCTATATATAAAGCCATATAGGCATGTACAAACAAAGCCATACATGCATATACAAAGATATTCATTGATAACATACAAAAGTATGTATATAAAAGCCATCTAGGAATACATAAAATGTCCCAAAATATAATTTCCTATGAATTGCTATCAAATAATGGGCAGCCCTTGCTTGGCCATGAAGATGGAGAGTCAATCATTGACTCATCCTCTCTCCCATCAACTAGACCTCCTTGATAGAGATTTTGGAAGCTTCGTCTATTAATACAATCAAACAATATGCACATTAATATAGAAAACATGAAATATATAACATCGCATGTAATCAATCACTTACTGCTAGCTGATGATCCCTCTCGATATTTTTTATCTCTCTTCATCTGTAGCTGGATGGGTTGGAGTTGTGACCTCCTGTGAGAAGCATCAAGAAGCAAAATTGAGTAAACATGAATATCATTTATGTACATCAAATGACATGAGATAAAACAAGAAATACAAAATGACATTTACATGTTACTGGATCATACCTCAGTCAAAGGATTTACAGACAAAATAGCTGCAGCAATGCCCACCTCCACTGACTAACAAAGATGAGGAGTCTCCATATTCAACATCTAAAAATAAAGTTCAAGGTTATTTGACCAAAATAGATACATACATTATTTAAATGCATAATAATTACAAATGGTTAAATTTACCTTCGTGAAAGTGGTTCTACATCCAGGGGACCAAGGAAATCATGGAGGTGGTGGTGAAGCTCCCTAGATGCATTCAAATTGTCACTAAATAAGATTACCATTGATATACATACTATATTTACGATCATGTGATAAATTACATACCTATTGACTTGACCTCCTCTCATAACTTGCACTAGATGGCTAAAAAATGTAGGATGAAGACTTTGACCCTAGAACTTCATAGTGCAAACAATTACATACATTAATTTTGACTTATAATATAGATAGTCGTATAATTAATTACTAATTTAAAATACAAATATATTAAATCAAGATGAACCTTATAAAAAATTATGTAGAAGTCAATACCAAACATATGTTATAAGAGGTCATTTGTGAGAACAATATCATCCAATACGGATGTGTCCATCACTGATTGTTGCCCCTGTGTCACAGCATCTTGATGAGAGTCCTATGCCCCATAATTACACAAGTTCCCACATGAACTGCAAAGATGTGGGGACAAATGACACCTACTTCTTTCCCCCTTATCGACCTACGTAAGATCATTGTCATGATGTACTAAAGACTAGGTGAGAGAACTCAATGAATGCAATGTCTACACCTCAACACTCTCCTTCAAAGTCAAAGGGAGTGAGAAATGTGTTGGCCTCATGAGGGGTCTAGGTATGCAGTTCTGGTCTTAATGTGCCCCCTCTCTATCTTGGGCAGAGCTACCACCTCTGTCCTAGAACTCTCGAATGTCGAAGTAATTAGGAATCTCCTTGAGGACGAATTCACAATAGACTTTCCTCAAGAAATATTGTGGCACCTCATTATTATTACAAGGACGCTCATCAAAGACCATGTACCAGCTATACCAAAAGTTTTGGGATATATCTTTATTCACACACCAATGAATCAAGAACTATTTTCAAGTCTCTTCTAGTGTTTGGCCAGTTTTAGGATTGATAAAATGTGAACATAATTGAGATTTTGTAATTTTTTGTCCTTCACTTGTTTGTAAGATAATTTGTTAGCATAGTATTGCCGACTCCTCTACCTATAGTAATTCCATTCAGTGATTTGGTTTGTCACTGATTCAATGTGTGAAACAATCACCTCTAATGACTTGGCAAGCGCTCTCCTACAATTGGTGCTTGCACTAGAACTATTTAACGTTTCGATTAGGGTGTCAAGATGTTTTTTATTTTCTTCAATTTGCCCTAAATAGGTTTCTTGTGTGTCCCTTTCATGGTGAGGACATGAAGGTGGGGGTTTTGAGGGATTTGAGGGTTTTAGGGGTTGTTTTGAGCCTCCTCTTCTGGATTAGGGTTTTCTGGTGCCTCGTAACTAAAAATTCAACATAAAAATCCAACCGAACATTGCAAAATTAAAAATTTATTTTCAAATTCACAAAAAATAATCAAACTCTACACTTCGTTCATGACATCCTCGGGAGCAAGGTTGGCAAGGTGACATGGTGAAAATGTCGATTACACATAGAAATTGCTTGAACCCTTCTTCTTAAATTGTGCTCACGTTATGAAAGCTAAAACCTGCTTGCCAAAACTCCAAATGAGCCGCAGCCTATTATGAATTTGGTTTTCATTTTAAGTTTTGTTTTTGCAAAATGTGAGTGTGTTATAATGTGCTCGCATTATGACTTGTATGGGACCAAAAAGTCATGTGGTGACTTTTTGGTCCCTCATCTCTTTGCATATACCCAACGGTGTACAGACGATACTAATCCAACAGTATGCTCATGTCTTTCATCATCACAACTCCTCTGATAATCACTCCTTTAACAACCACTCCTTTAACATCAATGACAACAAGTGCAACAATCTCCCCCTTTGTCATTGATGGCAACACTAACCTGATATACAAATTTTCTCTCCCTTTGACATCAAGGGCAAAGGGCCATTGGTCTTCCTCTATACCAGAAACACATATAAGCTCCCCTTGTCTGTACAATTCTTTTCATCCTCAGAAGTCTCTTTGTCTACCTATTCCACCTGAGCAGTAGCCACCATCAATCCAGGGATAATAAATATACCTTGAACTGCTCCCCTTAGATCGATGCATCATCTTTACTAACTTTAGAAAATCAAATAGGAGAGAGTTCTCTCTCTCATCTTCTATCTGAAGAACTCAAAAGTGTTATCATACTTTATTTTTATACTCAAGCCAGTTTTCATCTTTTTTACCCAATAGGCATTCTATTTCCTTGGTCTCAATGAGATCATCACCTCCTATGCTACAATAGTCCATCATAAGCTCTCTGGAACTTTCTTCTATGGTTTTACATTCTTCCATATTGAATGCAGTATTGTAGTCTTTATCTCTGGATCCATCACACATCTCAGATTGATCATGAAATGCAGTATGTGGGATTACTGACCTTTTAGAATTTTGTTCCTCTTTCTTCCTTTTCCATACTTTCTCAGACTTATTCTTCAGATCAATAGAGTTGTTTCCCTTTCTATTCAATTTAGAAATCTCCACAAAACTACTTCTACAATGTCTTGCAATATTTCTAAAATTATTACATTTGTAGCACATGATATTGAAATCAACCAAAGGAGTAAATGTATTTTTTCTCACAAAATCATTTTTCATTGTAGGACACCTTCTATAGTCCATTACTTTATGTCCATAATGATTTCAATTAAAGCAATAACCAGAAAAAGAATGATTGAACCTAATATTGTATACTTGCATTCTTGGATTATGTCTTCCAAATCTTTTCTTTTGTCTGGGAACCGGACTAAAACCATCATCCCCCTTTTTGATGTCTTCTATCATATTGGTCTGTTCTAATCCTAAACTTCTGGATCCCTTCTTTTCTGGAACCTTCACTAATATTTTCATGGATTGTTTAGTTGCTTTATTGTTTTGATTTTCATTTGATCCAATACCGGTCTTGATGTGCGGTGACCTTTCATCTAGAATCTTAGTATTTTTTCAAACTTCAATTTTAGCTGATTGTTTTCTATCTCAAGCCTTTTACAGTCCTTGTCCCTTGTCAACAACCTTTCCATCATAGCCTTTTCTATCCTCTTTGCTTCTTTCACCTGAATCTTTAGATCAATGACCATCTTCTCTGCCTTCTCAAGGTTCTAAGATAATTTGTCTTTGGCTTTCACTTCTTCAACAATCCTCTTCTTTAGTCTTTTGATTTCTTTGTCAACACAATGCGATTTTTCCATAGGATTCACCTCATCATCTTCATTTCCAGAATTCACATTATCTATTTCCATTTCCATAAGGAGAACTTTTTTACTTTCACTTCTGAAAGTGTCTTCATCATATTCCTTAGATGAGTAGCCTTCTTCCTCAGCATACTTGCTGCCAGTTCTTAGTTTACACTTTGAATCAATGTGCCCAATTTTATCACAATTGAAACATTTAAAAGGTAACTTACCTTTATACTTGACGGAACCTCTTTTTAATTTCCTCACAAAGTTTGCTTCTTTCGGATCAAAATCTTCACTGAGATCTAAATCCACATTCTTCACTAATGCCTTAAAAGTTGCCTCCTTTCTTGAAAATTTGTGATTCACAATTCTCATCTCATAAGCAGTGAGGGAACCAAATAGCTCATTCATTGTGAGTTTATTCAAATCTCTAGCTTCTTCAATAGCAGAAACTTTTGAATCATACCTTTGGGGGAGAGATCTTAGTACTTTCTTAACAACCACTGAGTCAACTACCTCTTCACCAAGACCTCTGATTGCATTCACAACTTCATCTATTTAGAGTAGATAGTTAGCTATGTTCTCTTCTGCATTCATTTTTAGATTTTCAAATTTACCCTTGAAGGTTTGCAATTTTGCTTGTTTTACCTTATCATCCCCTTTATAGAGATTTTTAAGTTTATCCCATATGCCCTAAGCTATCTTGCACTACATCACTTTGATAAACTATGTGTTAGTCAAAACACTTAGGATTGCATTCTTAGATTTAGTTTTGTTTTCACAAGCTTTCTTCTCAGTCGAATCTGTAAGAGGATCTGTAGGAATAGTGTAAACATCGATTGAAGATCTCCAAACATCATACCTTAGAGAGGTAAGATAGGATTCCATCCTTACACTCCAGAAGGCGTAGTTAGTTCCATCAAATAGAGGTGCTTTGTTAGAAGCAGATCCTTTCTGAGCCATGTGTTCTAATCAAAGATCTACCTTTAGTTGTTAGGCTACACCAAGGAACCTTGCTCTAATACCAATTGTTGAACACATAGTTATACTAAGAGGGTGGGGTGAATCAATATATTAAAAAACCTTTAAACATGAGATGCTTCCAAACACAAGTATTTAAATCATGAGAGGCATAAGAACACACACACAAAACACAAGATTTACATGGAAACCCAAGATGAGAAAACCACATTGAGCCAGCTACTTAGATCTACTGTCCAAATCTAGCCTCACAAATAAAAATGAATTTTACAATGAATTTCATGGGCACCAACCCAAAGGAGATACCAATCCCCTGTTACAATAGTTTATGAGCACCAACTCCTTGTACCATGCTTTATGGGCACCACCCAAAGGAAGAACCAACTCCTTAAAACAAAGTTTTATTGGCACCAACCCAAAGGAAGTACCAACTCACTGAAACACAACAACACTTGCAAGACGAGCCACTAACTTCTGCTCTACAAATCTGAACTGATAGTTCAATTACCTCTGCAACACTATCTCTGCTAACACTCTAACATCCTTGGCTTGTTCAGACACCTCTGCACCATCATCTGATATCCTCTTGGTCTTTTACTAATTCTAATAGCTCAAATACCTCTGCAATCCTAACTTTGCTATAGGTTTTGCAATATTGCTTACAGAGTTACTTGTCTCCTCTTGATTATACATTTATCATCGTACACATATTGTAATAATCTTTTTCATTCATATATATCCTTCGTAAGCCTTCGAAACATCATCTTTGTCAGCCTAAATGTAACGTGTAACATGAAACATGTAATCGACCTTGCTTGTCGACTCCTAAATCATTTGCGATAATGTAGGAGTGAAATCACATAATGCAGTTCATACCAACAGGTCTATTGGACCCATTTTACCATCTCCCAACCTTTCTTGTTGGCACACGCTTCCATACACATGGCAAAATCACTCAAGTATACCATGTTGGCACTACAAACACTTATCCTTTCATACATTATCTCCAGACCTGATGCGGCATTGGAGAAGAAAAATAACAAGCAATTCACACAATAAGCATTATGGGTCCTAACCATCTTCCTCATAAACTTTTGTTTCTAGTTCAAGCACCTTTTTGTTGGTGCAAGTGATCAAACATTGAAACCTGTTGTCTCTACACTTGCCTATCTCACAATCTTACCTTGGAACATTGCTAAACATACTTGCGGTACTTTTTACATTTTGAAAATTGGATATGTTATGCAAGACACTATTATTCACATATGGTTCAAACCGCCAGGTGCAAAGAAATGCAAAGCATTCTACTATACTTTTGAGACTACAACAACACTGTAACACCACTATCTTCACTCTACTAACTCTGAAAAACTTTGTGATAACTTTTTGATGCAAGTATGTGTAATCGGTGTTGTCATTGATGTCAACAAGCATGTCTTGTCATTAGTGTCAACTGTGTCTATTGGTTGAGTATAGATGAGGTTGTTGTAAGTGTATGATTTGTTTGGTTGAGTTTTTTTGTTGAAGATGATTTGGTTGCTTTGAAGAGGTGCTGAAGATGTTAAGAATATGGTTTTATTGGTTGGTTTCCAAGTGCTTTTGAGAAAATTTGATTAATAAAGGAAACAGTGTGTTGAAGTAGCATTTTGGTTTACAAAGTAGTGTTCTAGTTTTTCTCTGCATTTCGTCTATGTTGAAGGCATTTCCTCTATGTTGAAGATCTATCTTTGTGGTTTGGATATTTTGTTCAGAGGTGTTAAGAGTTGTTATATTCCAAATTTGGTGCTCCAGTTCATTGTGCAGAGAATGTTGTGTTCACCAGTATAAAGATTGTTTTTCTGAGTGTTGCAAAGGTGAATGGGAGAAATGTCTTTTCTCCGCATTTCTCCGCAAAGAAGTTTTAGGTCTTGCGGTTCTAGAATTATGCTTATAAGGTTTATATCTTTCTTCTATTGAATTTGTTCATGGTTTGGTGCTCCAAAAGTTGATTTCTAGAGATACAGTGTATAACAAAGATAGTTAAGCATGCTAGATAAACATGATAAGGTTGTGCGGCAGGTGAAATTTGTTGTGGAGGAATTTGTTGGCTTTTAGGATGTTTCTGAATGTTTGTGGAATACTCTAGATTGTGTTAAAGCCTTACATGTGGTCTACAAGACATCATTGGGTTTGAGGAAGCGTGCACTTAAAAGTTCATTGTGTTAACACAAGAGTGGCCGACCTTGGGTGTTTACACTAATTGCGGAGGTGCTTTGGTGATTGTGAAAGTGTGAGGTGGCATGCTTGGATGAATTTAAGTTTGAGCTAAGATGTGTTATGGTCCACCTTCATTCCTTTCCACCGTGGGAATATTTAGGTTTAGACCTAATTTGAATTCTCTAGGTTAAGGTGATTTGTTGACCTTGGAGAATGTTCTCAAGGTTGATGATAGTATAAATGAGTGTCAAGGGATCATGATTTTGTGTGCGTGTGATGGATTTGATGTGAGTAATGGTGTGGTTGAATGTGTGGTGTAGTGCAAGACTTCATGAGTTAGATTACTCAATGCAATGAGCAGAAGGTGTCTACTATTCTTTAGTGATGCTATGGAGGTGATGTTGGTATTGTGGTGAATATTGGTTCCGTATTTTGAGCTTCATTAGAATTGTACTCCATGCATATGTAAGATGTAATTATAACAGTTCAAATCTTGGTAGTCAACCACTTCTTCTATCTTTTTCTTTATGAGCAGTGAGCCCTTTGGTAGTGAGCCTTTCTTTTGGGCAGTGAGCCTTTTGTAATTCGGTGTTGATACTACTTTATATTATGAGCTAAACCGTGGTTTTTCCCTTCTTGAGTTTTCCATGTAAATTTGGTGTTCTCTTATGTTTGATGTTGCTTTGATTTAGTTTCTGTTATTCGTTTTTCATGCTTAATCATCATAATAGTCAAGGGTTAATTGAATCTATGTGGATCTAAATGTGTGTGAGGGTTTTGAAATTTTAAGCTATAACTGATTCACCCCCCCTCTCAATTGTCTTGTGCATTCAACAATTGGTATCAAAGCGAGGTTCCTTGGAGGAGAGCTTAACTACTTAAGGTAGATTCAAGATGGTGCACAAGAAGGATGTTCCTCAATTTGATGGAATAGATTATGCATTCTATAAAATAAGGATGGAAGGTTATCTTATTTATTTTGGATATGAGATCTTGAAGGCTGTTGAGACTAAATACACTATTCTAGATAATGGTCCAAGTACTACAAATGAGATCAAGGCCTTTGAAACCAGTGGTAAAGCAAGGTATGCTCTTTTAAGTGGTCTTACTAATTCTGAGTTAGTGAAAGTCATGGATCTGAAAACTGCTAATGAAATCTGGAAAAAGTTAGAAAGTATTTATGAAGGAGATGATAAGGTCAAGCAAGCTAAAATGCAAAATTTGAAGCACATGTTTGAGACCATGCGAATGTCTAAGGATGAAAACATTACAAGCTACTTATAGAGGGTGGATGAAGTTGTCAATGGCATCAAAGGTCTTGGTGGAAAGGTGGATGAAAAAGAAGTGGTATTGAAGGTACTCAGAACTCTTCCTAAAGCTTATAGTCATAAGGTTTCTGCTATTGAAGAATTACAAAATCTGAATCAGTTTACCAAAGATCAGTTGCTTGGCACCTTAATTGCTTTTGAAATAAGAGAATTTGGTACAAGTAGTGCAAAGGCTGAAACTACCTTCAAGGTTGGCAAATCTGAGAAGACTGTGCAATCAAATCAGGAGGATTCAGATGATTTAGAAGCTAATTTTTCAAGAAAAATGAAATTGGGTACCAGTAAGTACAGTGGTAAGTTGCCTTTCAAATGTTTCAATTGTGGCAAGATAGGTCATTATGCTTCAAGATGTCTGAACAGAATTTTGAGAAGCAAGAATAGGGAGAACAAAAGTAGAGTGTCTAAGAAAAGCTACTATGTTAGAGAGGATGCAAGTATATCTAATGATGAATCTGATTATGAGAATGATGAGGATAATGAATGTATGTTCATAAATTTAAGAGATGATATAGTTTCTACTAACTTTGGGAAATGTGTGAAGGAAAAGGCTTCGAAGGTAGGGCTTAATGCTGAAAGCACTTTGATATCTACTTTTCATACTACACAGGAAAAGAATTGTTGGGTCATTGATAGTGGATGATCAAATCATATGACTAGTGATAAGAGTAAGTTTTTTTAAACTTGAAAAATATGATGGAGGACAATTTAGATTTGGTGATGATACATTTGCTACGATATTTGGAAGAGTTTCAATCAATTTTGATGGAAAGCATAATATTGATGATGTTCTTTGTTTCAAGGGCTTGAAACATAATCTCTCAAGTTTTGGGCAAATGTGTAGCAAAGGATACAATCTTATGTTTCATGATGGTGGTTGTGAGATCAAAAAGGACTCCGGAACTATAATAGCTACTAGGAAGAGGACAGATGGAAATGTTTATCAACTGAAAGGTGGTGATGATTATTGCTTCATGATTTAGATCAATGAGAGTTGGCTATGGCATAGGACATTGTGTCACATCAATTTTGATAGCCTAATAAGAATTAGTTTTGCTCAAGTTATGAGAGATTTACCAAGGATTACAAAGCCCATCAATGCTATCTATAAGGAATGTCGAATTGGAAAGCAAGCAAGAAGAAGTTTCAAAGTCAAGGATGAATCTTCTACCAAACTGTTGGAATTGGTGCATACAGATCTTTGTGGTCCTACCAAGGTAAGGAGTTTTCAAGGTGACAGGTATTTCATGCTATTGATTGATGATTATTCTAGGATGACATGGGTTACTTTTCTCAAAAAAAAATCTGAAGCCCTAGATAAGTTCAAAGCATTCAAAGTCATGGTTGAGAATTAAATGGATATGACAATTAAATGTTTGAGGTCTGACAGATGTGGAGAGTTCACCTCCAATGAGTTTAACATGTTTTGTGAGAATCGTCATGGAATAAAGAGGCACTTATCTGCCCCTAGGACTCATCAGTAGAATGGAGTGGTTGAAAGAAAGAATAGAATTGTTCAAGAGGCTGCAAGGACAATGATAAAGGAAGCAAATCTACCAGAGGTCTACTGGAGAGAAGCAATTCATACTATTGTTTATATATTGAACAGAGTGTAGGCAAGGGCAATCAGTACAAAGACTCCTTATGAGTTATGGTATGGAAGGATTTCTACTGCTAAGTACTTCAAAGTGTTTGGAAGCAAATGTTATATCAGAAGGGATGAAGAAAACTTAGGAAAGTTTGATGCAAAGTCTAATGAAGGTATCTTCCTTGGGTATTCTACTAAAAGCAAAGCTTACTGATGCTACAACAAGAGGTTAAGAAGGATTGTTGAGAATGCAAATGTCAAAGTTGATGAAGATCTACAAAAGAGCTCAGAAGTTAAAGGATATGAATCAGATTTAGATGAGTCCTCTTGCAGAGAAGAAGAAAATGTTGATGAAAAGGAAGTACAGACTTAAGAAGAAGAAGCTCCGGAAGAGACTTGTAAAACTCCCAAGTATGTGCAGAAGCATCATTCTGAAGATCAAATCATTGGTGACAAGAACAAAGGTGTATTGATAAGAAGGAAAGCTATTGAAGAACATGTAGATCTATGTTTACTCTCTAAAGTTCAACCTAAAACAATGACTGAAGCATGCAAGGATGAGTGTTGGATAAGGCTATGGAAGAAGAACTAATGCAGATTGAAAAGAATCAAACTTGGGAACTTGTCCCAAGACCAACAAACAAGAATATGATTGGAACTAAGTGGGTATTTGCAAACAAACTGAATTAGAATGGAGAAGTGGTAAGAAACAAGGCAAAGATTGTGTGTAAAGGTTACTCACAAGTAGAAGGAATAGACTATGAGGAAACTTATACATTGGTCGAAAGAATGGAGGCCATCAGGATGTTTTTGGCTTTTGCAGTACATAAGGATTTCAAAGTATATCAAATGGATGTGAAGTCTTCTTTCTTGAATGGTGAGTTGGAAAAAGAAGTATAAATAGAACAACTGGATGGATTTTAGTTATTAGATAAACCTGACATGCTCTGTAAGTTGAAGAAGGAACTATATAGATTGAAGCAAGCCCCCAGAGCTTGGTATGCAAGGTTAAGTAGATATTTATTACAAGGCTTCAATAAAGGCTCCGCAGATAGCAATTTGTACATCAAACTAGAAGAAGATCAAATTCTGATTGTGGAAGTGTATGTAGATGATATAATCTTTGGAGGAAATGAAGGTATGTGTAAGAGCTTTGCAGATGAGATGCAGAAAGAATTTGAGATGTCAATGTGTGGAGAAATGAACTTCTTCCTTGGGCTACAGGTCAATCAGACAAATAAGGGTAAGTGCAAAAAGATGGGAGGCCAAAAAGTAGCCACATTGTTTTCAAAAAAAAATAATGCATAACGCAAGCGTGTTATAACGCGCTCGCGTTATGGTTTGGTAATGACGAGCCTAAGGCTCATCAAAACCAAACCATAACGCGCTTGCATTATAATGCGAGCACGTTATTTCTTCTTATAAATATAAAAAAAAGCTTTTCACTTCATTTCATTTCTTTTTTCTCCTATATACCCATGGCCTGCAAACCCTAGGAAGCGCACTCGCATTTTGGAAAACTCAATTCAACGCAAAAATCTTTGTAATTCGTCGCCAAAATGCTGCCACGACGTCGAGCACGCCAAAGGAGTGAGTTTTATTTTATTTTTGTTTGAATTTATTTCTAAATAGGTAGGTTTGAGTTGATTTTTGATGTAAATTTTGTTAATTGTCAAGAAATGTTAATGCACCTCCTCCTCCTCCTCCTCAAAATCCACAAAATCCTACAGAACAACAACCTCCTCCATCCATTCCTCAACATGCCCCTGGAACACAAGAAAATATAATGGGGCAAATTAAAAATAACAAAAATGAAATTGAAGATATAATTGCAAGGTTGAAAGATCCTTCCACTTCAACCTTGCATAGGTCCATGCTTACTGAATCTCTTGAATCTATGTTATCAAATGTAGATTCAATTAGAAAGCAAATATCTAGTTGGATGGATAAAAGAAGAGAGTTTAGAGACTATTATGCAGACAAGCTGTCATACCAAGATGTGAAAAAATTACAAATTACAAAATTAGACTTGTGTTTGATTTTCACAAACCCACAAACAAATCAACCTCCACCCATTACATGCAAGAGGTTCCCTATCCATTGGTGCAACAACCAAGCGATAAGGGACAATTTTGGGCAGAGGTGGTGGATAGTTTTTGACCATCCTCCATACAATAATAATGAGGTGCTGCAATACTTTTTGAGGAAACTCTACTGTGAGTTTGTCCTCAATAAAGTGCCAAACTATTTTGATATGCGAGACTTCCAGGGTAGAGGTGGGGGGTCAGCACAAGATAGACTAGGGGCATGTGTTGACCCACAGTGGGCAGTGAGATGAGTAATCAACAGACCAGCCCATGAGCATGTTTCTATCCCTTCCATTGTGAAGGAGAGTGTTGAGGTCGATACACTTCAGTCCATTAGTGCCTTGACCCAGAGCATCATAGAGCATGCCAGTCCTGCAGCACATAGTGGGTTGGGAGATAGTGCGAGGAGTAGGGTCCCACCCCATGCTTGTCAGACTTGCGGGTCAGCCTGTGGTTATGACCCCATGGATAGTCAGGACGTAGGTACACATGCTATATCTGTAGCTGAGCAGATGGTGATGATAGATACCCTCCTGAGTGAGACTTTCGGCCTTGATACTTAGGTAAATATTAGCAAGTTTATTGAATTTAATTTATCAAATTTTATTTTTGAAATGCAAGATTAACTAATTTAGTTTGATGATTTTAATAAAATTTCAGGGTCATAGCATTGATGCAGTTTTCAGTGGTTCTCCACCTGCATATTACACTAGATCATCTACTGTCGAGGTATGTAACTAGTAAACAATTATAAATATTACATGTGAATAGCATCGTTATATGAATGGTATTCTAATATCTGATTTTGGATGTTGAATAGATTAATATTGGAGATTTCACAGTAACACCTGCCAGCGGTGGTGGACTTCAAAGCTTTATGGAGGTAATAAAATAAATAGTTTAATGAATGAATTGTACTTACTATATTTTTGTATGTGACTTGTGTGCTTTATTGTGTGTACTTCCATGTTTAGATGAACATGTGTGTACGTTAGGAGCCATGATTTGCATCACTATTATAGTTTTCGTAATTGAATAATGTTGTTTTATTTCTAGATGATGCAGGGTACGGAGACACCTCCTGATGTTCATAGGGCAATGGAGCATGGTGTGACCTCTGTGATTCATAGCTCCGTGGCATTCACAGGGGTATGAGGTAGATTAGTAAATTTCAATTTACATTCATTGTTATAGTTGTTTATTTTTGAAAAATCAAAAGATTATTGATTTGAAGTTTAATTTCTATCTGGATGGTTTCTATAGGACATGACATCACCACGGCCTATTCCTGCTACTGAGGCAAGTGAGGAGACAAATTATATGGTAGCAATAAGTGATTATTTTGTTAAATGTTTCATTTTTTATAACATGTAATTTCTATATATTAATATCTATACTTTTTATTGTAACAGCTAAAGATGCAGGAAGAACTAAATAGGAGCATCCCTCGGGTTTGTAGTAGACCACCCACATGCGCATCTCCATCCTCTAGAAGATCAAAGGTTGCCCGTGATCTATTCTCTTCACCAGCCAGAGGGGAATGACTTTTTATTGTGTTCCTTTGTCATATGCCTATATAGCATTTGTCGACATATATTTTGTATTGCATATAGTTGACATTGTATGCCTATATGGCATTCTTGTAAGCCTATATGGCTATTTTGTATATATGTTATACTTATATCGATAGATATTGATGTATGCCTATATGGATATTTGGTTAATACAAATCTTTTTTATTGATGGCGTCCATACTTGCATTATAAATCCATGTTTGAATGGATATTTGTAGATGGCTACTTCAAATATTTAAAGTCCAATTGTATTACATAGGATGTTTGTTGATCCAATAAGATAGCTATTGTTATTCAAGTATCACCTAAACCTCATTTTGGAACTAAAAGACAAAAGTTGTATTTAAAAAAAAATGAATCATCATGTTGAACAGAAAATATTAATATTCTTTATGAGTAGCATAGAATGTCAACTATATGCAATACAAAAAAATGAATCATCATGTTATTCTTTATGTTTGAGATCCTGAAAATGACTAAGTTTGGTAGCCTGATATCCTGAAACACTAAAAATTGACTAAGTCTGAAATCTGGTGGATCCTCCAAATTCTATAATCTACATGTTAAATCTGCTGGATTCGAGACCTATCTCAAACATCCTGAAAGGTATATTGAAAAATATTTAAAGTATATTCAATATACCTTATCCTCTGGGACTTACACTTCTAGGTGCAAAATTGCTCTAGGGAGTTAGGCGTGCTTTCCCACCTCTGCAGACTCAAATCAGCACCTAAGATTGAGACCTCAAAATGCGCCTAGAGAAGAAAAAAAACCTTTGATCATCCCAAGTTATGGCGCCTTGAATGGAATTGATACAAATGACCTTAAGCATTGAAAATTTGACAAGGAAAACACATTATGAGTTTAGGCGCCCTTCATGCTTCATATCACCAATTTTGGCGCATTAGCAACATAGTAGATGAATAACACCTCAAAATGAGCGCCTAAGGGTGATGTAGTCATACAAGGGTGCAAACAAGTGTTAAAAGTCTTAAAATATCAAGGAATAATCCAAATTCAAGTAAGGCACATTTTCACACCTTGATCATCATCTAAGGCGCCTTGCAAAGGAGGTCTTGAGCAACATAAACCTTAGGTGCAATTTCTTGCTTCTATAATCAAATTTGAGCGCCTAAGGAGTGGATTGGTGATGGACATCACTTTGAGCGCCTTCAAAGTGTTTGAAGGTTTGAATTGGTGAATGATAGCACCTGAAGGTCTTAGAACCAACTAGAATAAGGAATTGAAGAATGAGTTAACCACTTTGAGTGCCTTGAAGGAGAGAAGTATGTATATGAAGATTGATTGAATGTTTGGAGTTTAGGCGCACTTTCCTTGTCATCTAATCACACATTGGCACCTAGGAAGAGTTGACATGAAACAATCCTTTGAGTGGACTCCTTGATGAGATCTCTCCCATTGCTTAAACTTGTTGAAATGTTAAAAGCTAAGTCAAATGGATTCTAGGCGCTCTTTGCCTTCAGAATGACCTTGAATTAGCGCCTAAGCATAACAAGAGAGTTCAAATCCATTCAATATGGCACCTTGTAAGAGGAGAGCTTAAGAGCATGAGACTATATGGCATTTAAGAGTCAAGATCATCAAAATCCAAAGAAATGGGCAAAGTAAGTAAGGCGCCTTTGCTTGTCATTCAATACCTCCATGAGCACCTAGATTGAAATTACATCCAAGGACATCTAAGAGTAGGTGCCTAGAGGGGAAAAGTCATCCTAAGACCTTCATAATTATTTAAAGCATAAAAAATGCCAAGTATAAAGCTTCATGATGTTGGGCGCTCTTTCACCTCCATATAGATCTAGATTGGTGCCTTAGATAAAGTATCACAAATCTATATCATTGAGTAAGTTCCAAGAGAGAGGCTTACTTCAAGCATGTTTAATCATTCAAGGTCTTACAAATAATGAATAGAGCCTAAATTGATGCTAGGCGCCTCCTCTTGTCTCTACTATCTAGTTTTGGCACCTAAGGAGAAATTACATCTAGTGAACTCATTAATTGGCGCTTAGGAGGAAAAGACCTTAAACTCACATTATTGAGTCAGCACTTTAGAAATTGAGCCATTCCTAGTCAATTGGAGTCATAAAATATCAAATACAAAGTCAAATTGGACTTAGGTGCCCCTTCATGTAATTTCCCACCATCATGAGCGCCTAGATCTAGGAAGATCGTCCAATTGTGCCTAGGAATAAGATACAAGTCCAAGACCTCAAATTTGAGCGCCTAGAAGTGTGATGGATTGAAGAAGCTACATTGGCGCTAAGGGTAAGTTGTATCTAATGACATCACCTAATTGAGTGCCTAGGAGGTATAAAGCTTAACATTGACATGAGGACAAGCACTTAGTAAAGGAGAGTTTCTCAAACATTTAAACATGTGAATGAAGTCATAGAAATGCACTAAGTCATCTAGGTGCCATTTTCCCCTTGTGTACCCTTACATTTGCGCCTAAAAAGAAGTTGCTTTAGTTCATTGGAGTGTTTGAGTATTGAGGATTTCTTAGCAATGCTTTGCAACTTTACACTACCTCCTTCTGACGATTTTTGGGGCAGCAGAAAACCTTTCACCATGGGCAAACACCTCATAGATATAAAAACTAAGAGAGGTTATTGTAGAGGCACTCTACATTATCGCATTGCCTCAGACATAATATTTCTAAGTGACACAGTTTTCGAGTAACATCTCTTCAAAGATTGTTGTCTTTTTGCACTTTGAACTCTTCAGGGATATCGTCGATACAATGTAGCTCGGACTATTTCGACATGTTTGGGTGAAAAATAGGACCATGCCTAGTGTAAATGTACCCTTTCAGATGCATTGGAATAGTTAGTTTGGTCACATCAGGAGCAGGACGAAAGTTACACCCCTTTGCAACTTTACACTGCCTCCTTCTGATAATTTTTGGGGCAGCAGAAAACCTTTCACCATGAGCAAATGCTTCAGAGATATAAAAAACCAAAAGAGGTTACTATAGAGGCACTCTACATGATCGCGTTGCCTCAGACAGAATGTTTCTAAGTGACATGGTCTTCGAGTAACATCTCATCAAAGATTGCTGCCTTTTTGCACTTTGGACTCTTTAGGGATATCGTCGGTACAATGTAGCTCGGACTGTTTTGACATGTTTGGGTGAAAAATAGGACCATGCCTAGCGTAAATGTACCCATTCAGACACGTTGGAATAGTCAGTTAGGTCGCATCAGGAGTAGAACAAAAGTTACACCCCTTTGCAACTTTACACTGCCTCCTAAAGATTTTTGGGGCAGCAAAAAACCTTTCACCATGGGCAAATGCCTTAGAGATATAAAAAACTGAGAGAGGTTATTGTAGAGGCACTCTGCGTGATTGTGTTTCCTTAGATGGAATGTTTCTAAGTGACACAGTTTTCAAGTAACATCTCATCAAAGATTTCTACCTTTTTGCACTTTGGACTCTTCAGGGATATCGTTGGTACAATGTAGCTCGGACTATTTCGACATGTTTGGGTGAAAAATAGAATAATGCCTAACCTAAATGTACCCATCCGAACGCATTGGAACTATCGGTTTGGTCGCATCAGGAGCAGGACACCAAAAATACATAACATGATGATGTAAAAATGTGTATATGTGTAAAAATGTAGCAAGAAATTTAAAAAAAGGACAAACCTTACAAATTAATGTGCATACTTACAACTCAATGTAACATGACTTTACAAAATCAATGTGAATACTTACAAATTAATCCAATGAACCATCCGGGTCTGCTCTACTCTTTATTGTGTCAAGTATTGCTTCATGGTCAGACTCACACACCTTCCACAAGATTTTGTTCAAAGGTCTACCCCGATACTTTATCAAATGAACATTGGATGCCACGACAAGGTTTGAGTAATGAAGAATCTTCTGATGTATGTCAAAGTCCTGAAACAGCCAAACATTAACACTCTTATGTGGGTACCTTTTAAGCCATGTTCCAGTAATAACCACTGAACCTGTAGGGTATTCGATGTTTTCTCCATCTGTAACAAGGGCTTCCAATTTCTTTTTGGCCTCAACACAACGACATAAGTAATAATTTGTTCCCTCTTCATTATCTTCATCTGCAATAACTGCATATACGTGCCCTACATTATAAGTGTAGCAAATTAGATGAAATTAGTCAACATTACAAAAACACTACAAAGTAAGATGACATTACCTGGTTGAACTAGATGAAATTAGATGCATATACGTGCCATATATTACCTGGTTGAACTAAATCTGATATGTGGTCAAAGTCAACTGATGATTCCATCTGTGTTAGTTCCAGTGCTGTTGGGGGTCGATACGTGTCAAGTGGGCTAAGATAACTTAATTGTCATTCGTCAACCCACTCCTTTGACTCGCACTCATCCCAGACTTGAATTGTATAGGAAGAACAAAAGCATGACATCTTTCGTGTATGGATACTCCATGAACCTGCAATTGAGCTTCTAAAAGAGTGCATCTCATTTGATCCTGTTAGTGTACAACAGTCCTCATATGGTGCAATGTTAGTATCATCTATCAATCAAAAAAATCTACAAACTGAAGACTTACCTTCATTACCTGGACCCATGGAAGCATTACACCACTCGACAATCAATTTTGCATCTGTCAACTTTGCATTGTCTTTATACTTTAACTTTTCTCGTGCTATTGCTCTTTTGATACATGCTCCCCCTTTCCATGCCCGGCCTCACAAAAGTTCCACATATGTTGAATACCTATAAAACTATGCCCCCTACTCAGCAAATAGAAATTATGTGAGTTCTTGAATTGTGACGCACAGTTATCCAACTATATGATATGATGACTGATCGATATGCCCCTTCTAGCCAAATCATTGTAGAACACCTGAAAACAACCTTGCACGAACTCCGTAGAATGCATGCGATCATCACTAATATAGAAATTATACTCCCTTATGATCAAACTATCATCCTCTGTACTATCATTCGCATGAATGAATGTGATGTGCACAAATATAGAAACCTGTGTGGAGTTGTAATATTGTGATTGCACCTCACGCTGTGGCTATAGGCTGTAGTTCTCTGCAAAGTCGACGACTGAAATAATGCTACCAACCGGAAATGTGTCCTTACATAACTTGAATTGCAAGTCCAACCATCAAGCTCTATGGGCATGTCTCGCATACTCATACACTATGCTGTCACAAAATATAGGCATAAACTAATACACTGGAATCTTTTCAATAACCAATTCACACCTCTTTGCTTCTTTACCATCTTTTGTATTGTATGCCACTGTTTTATACTTGCCAAACTCTACTAGTTTGTTTCCAACTGCATGTGTTCTTTCCATATGTTCACATATTGGCAAATGTTGCAAGCCACCGCAATGATGACATGTGTCATCCAAACATAATTTCTTGTAGAATATTTGACCTTCCTCTCTTTCACATAAAATTTTTGATATGAAGTCTCTTGAAGATGTTGGTGGGGCACATATGGCACAACCCTGCAAAACATTGTTAGTATGCATATCTAAACATATAGACCTATAAACATCAAAATGGTTAGAAAATTCAATATGTAATCTACAACAACAAGTAGTGCATGTGTGATTTATCTTGACATAGAAAGGTTTTAGCATTTCAAAATATCTTTGACAAATTTTAATTTGAGGATACTTCTCTAGAAATTTACCATAAAACTGTGTTGGAGTCTCATCCAAAAAATGCTTTGGATGTGGCTCACTTTTCTGACTACCAATTCTCCTTCTTACCACATCCCTTTGATTCAGAGATACCCTTGTGTAATTCATCCAAAAGTCTTCTATTAGTGATCTCAATGCTTCAACAATTGGTTTATCTTTTCGTGGTAGTCTCCCCAAGAATGCCCATAATTCATTGGCATTAGTGTCCTCAATTCTTTGGCATCTTCCAACGGCTCTTGATAAAGTTTTCCTATTAATTCTCAATTCTTGATTCATCTTTCTAATGAGACGAGCTTTCCTCATTTGACTACTTACTATAGTCGATGTAATCACATGCTGTGTTGCATTACTATCTTTTGTGCGTAAGGTGTTACCCACACTCTCATACGCACTCATTAGATTCTTGACAATAGATTTTTCACTTGAAGCCTTTGATGTTCTCAACCCAAGAATCTTCATGATGGGCCTATACTTTATACTTCACATCATTTCAATGAATAGTTGACATCTTGCAGTCTCATTTAACTTTTCAAAGAACAATCTCCAAATCTTATGAGCATATCTTCTACAAGTGCATTTTGGAATCTTACCTTCCATTGGTTGCAAAATATTCTCATCAATATCAATCAAATACTTTGGCTTTCTATGCAAAATTCTAGGTGGTGTTAAGTTAGGTAAATTCATCTCAATATTAGGAATTTCATCAATATTTAAATGAGATGGGCTAGATGGCATACATTCGATCGAAGATGGAATAGATGACATACCTTGAGGTTGAGGTGGGAATGATGGCGTATCTCCTTCATCACATGTGAGTGATGATGTACTCTCAACTTGAGATGTGGTAGATGGTGTCCCTACATGTTGACTTGCGGTAGAGAACGTGTCAGCCAATAGAAATTCTGTGAGTTCTTGAATTGTGACGCACAGTTATCTGACCATATGATATGTTGAGTGAATGATATGCCCCTTCTAGCCAAATCATTGTAGAACACTTAAAAGCAACCTTGCACGAACTCCGTAGAATGCGTGCGATCATCACTAATATAGAAATTATACTCCCTTATGATCTTTCTATCATCCTCTGTACTATCATTTGCATGAATGAATGCGATGTGCACAAATATAGAAACTTATGTGGAGTTGTAATATTGTGATTGCACCTCACACTGTGGCTGTAGACTGTAGTTCTCTGCAAAGTTGACGACTGAAACAATGCTACCAACCGGAAATGTGTCCTTAAATAACTTGAATTGCAAGTCCAACCATCGAGCTCTATGGGCATGTCTTGCATACTCATACACTATGTTGTCACGAAATATAGGCATAAACTGATACACTGGAATCTTTTCAATAACCAATTCACACCTCTTTGCTTCTTTACCATCTTTTGTATTATATGCCACTATTTTATACTTGCCAAACTCTAGTAGTTCATTTCCAACCGCATGTGTTCTTTCCATATCTTCAATTGATAAGTCTTCATTTATCGTGTCCAATTTCATCTTCTCACGAAGTTCCCTCATAGCCACTGCTTTCTTTGCATTCTTAGCTTCTATCTCTTCCTGTGTTGGTTTAATTCTTGATCATTTCCTCGGCATGACGGAGCATTTGTCTATAGCATGATAAAGAGACCAATATTAGTTCCTAAGAAATGAATACAAGATAATAGTGGGATTATATTTTTATTATGTTGTAAGAATTTATTCTTGTATAGTTTGACATCATGGTATGTTAAAGTCTGTTTATTACACATAATTATTAAAGAGCCCAAATGTAGAAAATATACATGGCATCATGTGAGATTGTAGGCTGCTTTCTTGATTGGGAATGTGTCTATTTTAAACATGTATGATAAAGCATGATAAAGTAATTCAATCCAAAATAAGGAAAATGTAAAGAACATGTATGTAAAGACTTGACATACCTAAAAAATGAAGATTTGAATGGAGAGAGTACCTAATTATGTAGTGTTTTTATCTTCTCACATAGATATATATCAAACTTGGTGTGAAAACTATGTTATTTCCTCCTTCTCAAGTTGGCAAAGCAGAAAAGGTGGTGGAAAGATCATGCAAAGGTGGTACAATGTGTCAAATGTGCATGTGAACTTCGCAATAGCATGAAAGCACTTCTTTTTTGTTGAAGCACGCACAGAATCAGTAAGAAAACAGAGCATGTGGACCTGGATCACGGGGGTCAACACTTTTTTACTGTTTCAATAGCAAGACAAAATGCAAGCGCATTATAACGCACTCGTGTTTTGTCCTTCTATAGATTGATCACATCCTTTGCATTGACCACATCTCTTTCCAAACCTTCCCCTTCAGACTTGAATGACCACAAGGTTTTTGAGGGAGAACTTTTCCTATTTCCTGCAAGAGCTTGCCAGATGCTCCGCCATATGATAGGCATAACAATGAAGGTGCAAGCTCTCATAATCAAGTTCTTGATAGAAAATGCCCATCGAGGAAGAAAGACAAATCTTCTTTGGAAGCAGAAGTTCTAGTTTGTGACAAATCCTTATCCAAGCATAAATAGCAGGGGTTGACCCTTAAAACTTAAACCCTATCCCTACACCCTCAACACTTGACACTATATCTTAAGCCTTAAACCCTCATCCCTAAAGCCTCAACCCTCAATCCTTAAACCTTCAACCCTAAACCCTATCCCTAATCCCTCTACCCTCAACACTCTAACCCTAACCTCGACATTAAATGCTAATCTGTCAACCCTAAACCCTAATCCGTCAACCCTAAACCCTATCCCTAAACCCTCAACCCTTGACACTAAACCTTAAACCCTAATCCCTCAGCCCTCAACCCTAAACCTTATCCCTAAACCCTAATCCCTCAACCCTCAACCCTAATTCATAATCCCTCAACTCTAATCCCTCATCCTTAAACCCTAAACCCTCAACCCTCAACGTCAAATCCTAATCCCTCAACCCTTCACTCTAATCCCTGAACCCTAAACCCTAATCTGTCATCCCTCAACTCTAATCCCTCATCCGTAAACCCTAAATGCTATCCCTATTCCTAAACCCTCAACAGACTCGATACTATACCTTAAACCCTAATCCCTTATCCTCGACACTCTTATTTAACCCTAATCCCTTGACCATTAACCCTATCCCTCAACTTCAACCCTCAAGCCTCAACCCTCAACCATCAACTCTCAACATTAAACCCTTAACTCTGATCCCTCGACCCTTAACACTATCCCTAAACCCTCAACCCTCAACGTCAAATCCTAATCCCTCAACCCTTCACTCTAATCCCTCAACCCTAAACCCTATCCCTCAACCCTAAACCTTATCCCTAAACCCTAATCGCTCAACCCTCAAACCTAATCCGTCATCCCTCAACTCTAATCCCTCATCCCTAAACCCTAAATACTATCCCTATTCCTAAACCCTCAACATACTCGATACTATACCTTAAACCCTAATCCCTTACCCTCAACACACTTATTTAACCCTAATCCCTTGACCATTAACCCTATCCCTCAACCTCAACCCTCAAGCCTTAACTCTCAACATTAAACCCTTAACTCTGATCCCTCGACCCTCAACCCTATCCCTAAACCCTAAACCCTAAACCCTCAACCTCAAATCCTAATCCCTCAACCCTTCACTCTAATCCCTCAACCCTAAACCCTATCCCTAAACCCTCAACACTATACCTTATACCCTAATCCCTCAACCCTAAACCTTATCCCTAAACCCTAATCCCTCAACCCTCAACCCTAATCCATAATCCCTCAACTCTAATCCCTCATCCCTCAACCCTCAACGTCAAATCCTAATCCCTCAACCCTTCACGCTAATCCCTCAACCCTCAACCCTGATCCGTCATCCCTCAACTCTAATCCCTCATCCCTAAACCCTAAATGCTATCCCTATTCCTAAACCCTCAACAGACTCAATACTATACCTTAAACCCTAATCCCTTATCCTTGACACTCTTATTTAACCCTAATCCCTTGACCATTAACCCTATCCCTCAACCTCAAGCCTCAACCCTCAACCCTCAACCCTATCCCTAAACCCTCAACGTCAAATCCTAATCCCTCAACCCTTCACTATAATCCCTCAACCCTAAACCCTATCCCTAAACCCTCAACACTATACCTTATACCCTAATCCCTCAATGCTAAACCCTAATCCCTCAATCCTCAACCCTAATCCGTCATCCCTCAACTCTAATCCCTCATCCCTAAACCCTAAATGCTATCCCTATTCCTAAACCCTCAACATACTCGATACTATACCTTAAACCCTAATCCCTTATCCTTGACACTCTTATTTAACCCTAATCCCTTGACCATTAACCCTATCCCTCAACCTCAATCCTCAACCCTCAACCCTCAACTCTCAACATTAAACCCTTAACTCTGATCCCTCGACCCTCAACCTTATCCCTAAACCCTAAACCCTCAACCCTCAACCCTCAACTCTCAACATTAAACCCTAATTCATCAACCCTAAACCCTAATCCCTCAAACCTAAACCCTATCCCTAAACCATCAACCCTTAACACTATACCTTAAACCCTAATCCCTATCCCTTAACCCTTAACCCTTAAAACTTAAACCCTATCCTTACACCTTCAACACTTGACACTATATCTTAAGCCTTAAACCCTCATCCCTAAAGCCTCAACCCTCAATCCTTAAACCTTCAACCCTAAACCCTATCCCTAATCCCTCTACCCTCGACACTCTAACCATAACCTTGACATTAAATGCTAATCCGTCAACCCTAAACCCTATCCCTAAACCCTCAACCCTCAACACTATACCTTAAACACTAATCCCTCAATCCTCAACCCTAAACCTTATCCCTAAACCCTAATCCTTCAATCCTCAACCCTAATCCATCACCCCTCAACTCTAATCCCTCATCCCTAAACCCTAAATGCTATCCCTATTCCTAAACCCTCAACAGACTCGATACTATACCTTAAACCCTAATCCCTTATCCTTGACACTCTTATTTAACCCTAATCCCTTGACCATTAACCCTATCCCTCAACCTCAAGCCTCAACCCTCAACCCTCAACCATCAACTCTCAACATTAAACCCTTAACTCTGATCCCTCGAATCTCAACCCTATCCCTAAACCCTAAACCCTAAACCCTCAACGTCAAATCCTAATCCCTCAACCCTTCACTCTAATCCCTCAACCCTAAACCCTATCCCTAAACCCTCAACACTATACCTGTTGTGATGTTCACAACACGCCCCATTATGCTCCTTAGCAAAATGGGGACCCCTGCTGATGTTTGCTTTTTGCTTCTGCTTGTGTTTTTTCTGCTTTATGGCGGTTTGGTAAAAATGAAGGTCAGGTGCATCATCATCATGATATTGGATAAAGTGGGTCATCATCATGAGGTCAGTTTGTCAAAGTTCATATTTTGTTTCTATGACCTCATATTTAGAAAGAGCTTGAAATTCCATGCAGGTTTGCCTTTTACTTCACTTGAAAATTTTTCCATATGTGAAAGTTATGCACGGTCAAAGTTTTGGTCAAACCTGATATTCGCAGGAGGATCATCATATTTATATATCCTAAGTCATGTTGTCAAGATCATCATGATCTTGGTCTATCACCCGATAAAAATCATGCAGTCGCAATATCCGGACGTCAATCTTAGGTGGTAGTGCCCTTTACCCGTCAAATGGCCTTATGCGCATTATGCAGCATCATGATTTCTTTTAGGAGGGTCATACGTTATAAACCCGGTTTTGGTTACATGAAGAACATCATCATCATGATATTTGACCCCCCCCCGATAATATCCTGAAGCCCGAATATCATGATGACATCAACTTTAAGTCAAGGTAAGTTCCCCCCGTCGAGCGGTCTTTGTATAGCGAGCATCATCATGATATTTCAACATTACCTAATCTTATCATATCATGCTGATCACCCTTAGAAAATCCACCTTCGGCATATTTGCATGCGCATGTTATAATCCTATCACAAGGTCATCATCATGATATTTGCTCAAGTTCGAAATATGATGATGACAACTTCATATCCTCCTGATCGCCTTTTTTTGCAATATCATGATGATCACCCTATCTATTCAGAGGAGGGCGATATTTCATTCCTTAAACAGCATGATCATTTTTTACAATATCACCCTAGCGGAATATCATGATGACCTCAACTCATCCTTGTGCTTCGAAGACAAAATATCATGATGACGTCATCATGATAATTCGATGAGGTGGGTCATCATCATATTGTTTTTATCCTGTCCTGTTATCAAGATCATCATGATCTTGTTTGTTCACCCGATATTTCGTAAAGTCCTCCTGCCGATGAAATACAACCTTTTGAAAATATCCTGATGATCATCATCGTCACATTTTCCCTTCGGCAGGATATTTCCCAAACATGATCCGGTTGGCGAAATATCATGATGACGTCATGTTCTAAGTTTAACAAAGGCTCCGAATATCATGATGACGTCATCCCGATCTAATAAACGAAGAAGCAAATATCCTGATGATCATCATCATCACATTTTTCCTTCAACAGGATATTTTTTTCAAGCACGATCTGGTTCGCGAAATATGATGATGATGTCTTATTCTATGTTCGACAGAAGCCCCAAATATGATGATGATCCTCATATCCTGATCTTTCGAGAGGGTTACCTTGGCCGCAAGAGGATCATATTACATTCATCATCCTGATCACACTCCTTAGGTGACCCGATATCACAATTATCCCCTGACCTTAACGAACATGATGATGACGTCATCCTTAGCATTTCAATGAAGCCCGAATATCATGATGACGTCACCATCATCTTCCTTTCCTCGACAACATGATCAATTTCATATCCTCCTTTTCTTCTTCAACATGATGATGATGATGATGTTGTTCTTTTCCCCAATATGCAGAAGCGAAATATCATGATGATGAAGTAAATGTCGGCCAACATGTTTTTTTTGACGCACCGATAGTGATGATCATGCCGATGGGCGGGAAATGAAGCGGTGGAATTTTAAAGTGTTTTTTTTGGCGCCTCTGGCATTTTTCGGTCAGCGATGGTTGACCCTATGAAGTTTGAGCAGTCTGAACGCATTTTTGACGCGTTTTGAGAGGATTGCTGATCCGATTTCCACAACTTTGTGCAGTCACCTGAATTTCAACGATTATTTTAATTTTCCTGCTGTTTATGTGATGAATGTGAAACTTATTGCTTGTCTTGTCTTGCAGGCTTGCAGTTGAGGAAGCAGCTGGAAAGTCAACACAGTGACCTCATGGAGGAAAGAAAATCTGATCTCAGGAGCAAGAAGATAAGGATAAAGTGCGAAAAGTCAAGGCCATTCAAGTGAAAGACAGAGTTGCAGCTGGAGGTATTACTACAACAGACAAACAGAAGTTATTGCCCAGCTGCCGGAACTTCTTAGAAGGGGCAATATTTCGCCCAGATTTGACACTGCTCAGAGATATTTTTGAGAACTGGTTCACCTGTATTTATTGCTGTAACCAAGGGTTTGAACCAGGGGTTCAGTTAGGTTTTTGCTGTAGTGAGGACAATCAGAATGTTATATATTGTGCCTCTCTACACTGTAATACTTTACAACAGGGGCTACAACAGGGATTCTAGGAAAACACAGCAAGTTAACTTAGCATAGTTTAGAAGTAGAAGAAGGAGGTCGCCTGTTTGTCTGCAGTAAGGTGCGCGTGGAATGTCTGGCTGCCTTACTGTATCTGTAAAGCTTGTAAGTTCTCTGTAGTATGATCAATGAAACTAAGAGTCATTCCTACATTATAAATCATGTATGACTATTCGTTTCTAATACAATAGAATCTGGAGTTCTGCATCTATCTTCTGAGTGTTCTCCTGCTCTTCTTTGTGTTTTGAAATATCTTCTTTGAGAGCTTGCAATTTTAAATGTATGTTTGTGAAAATGCTCAGAACTTACATTTAGGGTTTTTACTGTGGATTTGATCAAATTACTGTGGTATTTACATAGTGCATAACAGAAACAATTAGATCCTTCGGTAGATTAAATGAGTTATAGATTAGATCTTTCTAACTTTTCCCAACCCATCTGAAATATTTAGCTGAAAACGTAGAAATCCAAAGGAAATTGTCTCAAATTTGAAGAAGCATGCATAACAGAGCTATAAGTAGACAGTTTTCATAAACAGATAAAGAAGAAAGCTACAAAAAAATCTAAGAAAACCCTCTAAAACTTGCAGCACAGTATCACCTTTATGCAAATGAACAGAATACTTGTTGAAATTTATGACCTTTTTGCATATTCTTAGGCCAGTAAACCACAAAACAAACCTAAACTACGTAAGGCCCCTTGAACATTACAGCTTCACATTGACCAACTGAACTTGACCAACCGAACCATTGTAGACTTGGGATTAGTTGAATCTCAAATGATTCCTTCTTATCTTTCAAGTATAGTTTCAGTTCATTATATGTGAATTTTAACTTATTGTTATGATTGCATCAAAACAGTCATCAACAGTTTTTGGCGCTAGAAGGAGGGCCTTCCTGAGTTAGGTTTCATTTCAAAACTGGCTAACGACAGTAACAGAGTGACTAGGTCTAGGTCCAGTTCAGGAGATATCTTTGTGCAACTACCTGATACAAGGCGAAGTAAAAGCCCTTTAATTTGGAATCCAAAGATATCGCAAGCAGGAAGTTCATCTGGAACACCTCCTGGGTCACCTTTTAACATCCGTAATATTGTAAGTCCTGATAGATCACTGTTCAGATCTTTAAATCTTAGTTCAGGCACTCCTGGAGGTCTCAATCCTCCTCTAAATCCTAATCCACCAATCAATCCAGGTATTTCTGCAAGTTCAAGTCAAGCTCAAACACCTGCAATGGCTTATTTCGATGTCAATTCTCCCATATTCTTCAATGATTATCATGACATGCCAAAAAATCTGGAAAAGATATGTCCCAAATACCAGTTGCATCAAGACCCAGAAGATCATATTAGAATATTTAAGGAAGCATGTTTTAGGGCTATGTTAGAGCACGAGGATGTTGTGTGTAGATTGTTCCCTTACACCTTTAATGAGCAGGCCTCTAGCTGGTACGTAAACTTACCCAATGGTTACATTTCTTCCTGGGCACTTATGGAAGAAGCATTTCTGTCAAGATTTAGAGGACCCATTGACCCTTGTGCTTTGTATCATAAACTGGCTGCTATAAAACGAGGTGAGGGAGAGCTAATTGATAATTTCAATGACAGATTTCAAAAGGCCTATTCTAGGCTAGTAGCCCCTTATACCATAGATGATGCTCCCTTGTTGGCTATGTACTATGCTGCCTTGGATCCTTTAACTGCCGTGTTTGTCAAAAGAAAACCTGACATAGATTCAATATCCAAAGCCTATAAAGAGGCAGCCTCAGTGAACCAAGAAATGAGACATACAACTTACAGTCCATTTGGAGGAAATTTTGGGGTGCAGAATCAGGCACACCCATGGAACGGAGTCCCTATACAGCATGCTCCACTAGTAAATTCGGTTCCTTCTTACACACCTGTGTATAATCCTACTCCAATCCAAGCTATAACTCCTTACACGGCTAGTACTTCCAATAACAGTCAAGATAATGGTCAGCCTTTCTTCCAACTTCCTAGGGATATAACTGTGGCAAAAGCACAAGAGGATAGGGAAGACATCAAAGAGATTACTGCACATTTGAAAAGATTAACAACCGAAGTGACACAGCTAAGAAATGAGAACCTCTATGGAAGAAGCAACCAAAACTACAATCCACTTCAAAATCACAACCAAGGCCAAAATCAGAATTATAGTCTCAATTAAAATCAGCAGTACAATCAGAACCAAAACTACAATCAGCATCAAGGCCTCAGTCAGGGGCAACCAATGCAAAATAGGGGGCCAGTGATAGATAATAGGACCTGGGGCAATAATAACAAAAATCAGAATCAACCTAGGCCACCCAAGACATGGAACACTGGGCCCAACAACGGTACTCTGGCTTCTCCTTTTGAGAATACAGATAATTATGGTGCAAAACAAATAACTAACATACAAATGGCCAATACAGCACCCAAAATTTGGTGCAGATTTCACAATACCAATACCCATGCTGAGCACGACTGTCCACAGCTCCACTTGGCAGCTAGTATTTTTAACGTAGATGTACAGCCTCCTACCTCTGAATTTCTCATTCCTAAGGGTAATGAGGTAGTACCCTCAGAATATGACACAGCATTAGTCTTAGAAACGATTACCTTCACAACTGCAGAAGAGAAAGAGGATGAATTGCTAGAGGATGAACCATACAGTTGTGAAAGTCTTTATCCTGAATCAGCCTTTGTGTTAAATGCTTCTCAGTTTCCTTTTGAATCTGAAAATGAGATATTAAATGAAACAGAGGAGGTGCAGGCCTTTCAACAGACAAATAAAAGCCACACCTACAATTTGAGGAACAACCCTAGGCCAGGAGGACCTTTCACCACTTCCACTCCTCCGAATAACATCAATACACCCCCAGATCAGAATGCTAGCAACAATCCTGCCATACTTAAAGCTAGTCAGCACACAAATAACGGAACAGCAGTGCAAAAGGATCAAACAAGTAAGACAGAAGCAGTAGAGACAACAAGATTAGTGAATTACTTATCAGAGGAAATAAAGAAAATTAAGGTCAGCATACCTCTAAATGAATTATTGAAGACCCCAGGGATCAGAAATGCTTTTTTAAAATCCCTGGATACATCCATAACGAACAAGGTGTCTGCTAATATAACTGTTCCTAATAGTGATTCACCACCTAAGGAGAAAGGTAAGAAAGTTGAACAGCCTTCCAATACAAATGTGGTAATACATACGGATAAGAGGGATACTCAACCTTTCTTGTTAACTGTTAGGTTGTGTGGGAAGAATATACACAATTGCATGGTAGATTCTGGTGCTTCAGCCAACGTAATGCCCTTAGGAATATGTAAAACTCTCGGGCTGACTCCCACCAAATCTGCCAAGGTTGTCACGCAATTAGATAAGACCGAGGTTAGCGTGATAGGAGAACTCATGAACATACAAGTGCAATTAGCTTCAGACCCTAGGGTAAGCCAAATTATTGACATTCAAGTAGTGAATATACCCGTAAATTATGGAATGTTGCTAAGTAGGGATTGGTCCAAGACATTAAACGGATATATGGCTACTGACTTTTCACACATGTGGTTACCATGGAGAGGCATCCCAAACCAGATCAGAATAGAGGCAGAACCCAGAATGAGACATATGATAACAGAGTATAATCGAACTAATGAAATATTATATGCCGCGGTTGAACCAGGTGTCTACAGAATTACCAAAAATGGGATGCAGATTGAAGAGATCATGATGTTAAACATTAGAAAGAAGTGTGTCAGCAATAGAACGGCACTATTCATTGAGTCTGACAGAAATTCTTCAGATGAGGAAAACAATGCAATAGACAAATTTGGTCATGCCATTAGACAAGAGCTGGAAGAGTGCGTTACATACAATCTCCCAGTCCAATGTAAGTTATATAAAAATAGGTGTAGAGTCCATGATAGGCAACATTCTGAGGAGAATTGTGAAATATGCAAAGACATCATTGAATATGAATACAAGAAGTGCATAGGGAAGGTAGAGTCACAAGAGAAAAATGAGAATCCTGATCCAACACAGAGATATGTTCAGGATAATATAAGTGCTTTGATTCCAGATCTAGGGAAAGAAATAGAGGACGAGGGTAGTTATCTTTCTGAGCTGCAAACTACAAACACACATATGCAAGATAACCAAACGGAAAAACCCATGAATAAACAAGACAACACCCCACAGGCAATAAAAGAGACAAAGTATGCCAAGGTAAAAGATCAAAAAAGTAAGGATGGCATGTGGACGTTAAAATGTGATGGGTCCAAATCAAAACAGGGCGCAGGTGCAGGTATTGAACTTATAAATCCTCAAGGTAAATCACATTTGGCAGCATATAGATTACAATTTTCCTGCACTAACAATATTGCTGAATATGAGGCCCTAATTTTAGGACTTGTCATGGCCATCAAGAAAGGGGTAAAAGCCATCAAAGTATTTTCAGACTCTGAATTAGTAGTCAGACAAGTGAGGAAACTATATGCCTGCAATTATAAGAAGATGATTAGTTACAGACATAGAGTTTGGGGTTTAATGGATTCATTTGATGCTTTTAACATAGAGCATATTCCTAGAGAGCTGAACCACAGGCCAGATGCGTTAGCAGTTGCTGCTAGTACATTAGAACCATTGACACTGTCAGGATTAAGACGATTTGCTGTTGAGCTAATTAACATGCCCAGTATACCAGACAACGTTACACACTTTCAGGTATTTGGAGAAGATCAGCAAATTATTAATTTTCTGACTTGTAATGAGGCATTTGAGGCCCAAATCATTGATGAACAAGAAAGACCTGAAGTAACATGGGACGAAGAAGATATGATCAACTTAAAGAGCAACTTCTTACCAAAAGGAGTAATCGAATTAGAACACATCTTTGACTTCGACGGAATAATAAGACAGAAAGACTTACCCAAAACAGAAGGGGGTAAGTGTGATTTACATAACTTAGGGACTGAGCTAAATCCGCAAAATGTACTAATTGGGAAAGCTTGCTCTGAGAAAATCAGAAAAGAGGTTCTGGACGTTCTGAAAAAATATAAACATGTCATAGCATGGACTTATGAAGACTTGAAAACATTTGATGAGTCCATCATAACTCACGTAATACCTTTAAGAAAAGAAGTCAAACCATTTAGGCAGAAACAGAGGCCTGTAAATGCCATTCTGGAGCCTTTAATCTTTGAGGAAGTTAAAAAACTACTGTCCGCTGGAATAATTTTTCCAGTCAGACATTCTGTCTGGGTAGCTAACTTGGTACCAGTAAGGAAGAAAAACGGAGACATCAGGTTGTGCGTAGACTTTAGAAACTTAAACAAGGCATCTGAAAAAGATAATTATCCTTTGCCCCCAATAGACGAAGTACTGCAAGCAGTAAATGGCGCAAAGATGATGTCTTTTTTATATGGTTTTTCAGGTTCTAACCAGGTTTTAATTGACAGAGAAGATAGACTAAAAACCACCTTCACTTGCAAATGGGGAAATTATGCGTATAGAAGAATGCCTTTTGGTTTAATTAATGCAGGTGCCACTTTTCAGAGGGCCATGGACGTTGCTTTTCGTGGATTATCAGGTAAATGCATTGTTGTGTATATGGATGATTTAACTGTGTATTCCAAGGATGCATCCACCCACGCTGAGGACCTCAGAAAAGTACTCCAGCGATGTGAAAGGTATGGGATTTCCCTTAATCCTAAGAAATGTATATTTGGCGTAACTGAAGGTAAATTATTAGGCCATGTCATTTCTGAAAATGGAATTTCAATTGATCCGGATATAATAGAATCCATAAAAAATTTGCAAATACCAAACAGTAGGAAAGAATTGAAATCATTTTTTGGTAAAATTAACTTTGTTCGGAAGTTTATAACAGGTTTTGCAGATATTGTGCAGCCGTTGAATGCCATGTTAAAGAAAGATGCACAGATGGAATGGACGCCAGTGGCCAAAGCTGCATTTGAAGATATCAAGGAGGCAATTTCTAATGCCCCTGTATTGGCAAGTCCAGACTACACAAGCCCTTTTTACATCTACTCCTTTGCATCTTCTCATTCTGTCGCGGCTGCCTTGACACAGAAAGGTGAAAATAATGAAGAGAGGCCCATAGCATTTATGAGTGCGCCCCTGAAGGATGCACAGCTGAGATATCTAGATATCGAAAGACAGGCATTCGCATTAGTAAAGGCTGTGAAAAAGTTTAGACACTATATTCTGCGCAGCCAGATTAAAGCCATAGTACCAGACGCAGCAGTAAAAATGTTGCTGATGCAAAATGAGCCTGGAGAAAAAAGAGCCAAATGGATCACCACACTGCAAGAATTCGACATGGAGATCATTCCCGCAAAGCTGGTTAGAGGGCAGGCGCTGGTGCAGACAATAGCAAACATGGATCCAAATCTGATAAAACAGCAATATGTATTGAATTCCCAAGACGCATCAGGCTGGTACGATGATTTAAGCACCTTCCTGATAGCTGGAAAGTACCCAAGCAGGATGAAGGCTTCTCAGAGGAGAGCTTTGAAGATTAAGGCACAAAATTATATGGTGCAAGGAGGTCTTCTATTCAGGAAGAACCATGATGGAATTTATTTGAGATGCATAAACAGAACTGAAGCTGATAAGGTGTTGACAGAACTACATGATAAGTACGGAACCGGTCATGGTTCCCATTTAGCTACAACACACAAAATATTGAGAGCGGGCTATTACTGGCCCACTATATTCAAAGATACTAAGAGTCACACCAGAAGCTGCCACACCTGCCAGACTGCAGCAGACAAAGGGAGAAATCTGGCCAATCCACTGCAGCCTGTGATCGAGTCCAGACCGTTTGCACAGTGGGGCTTGGATTTTATCGGAGTCATCAATCCCCCATCTTCTGCAGGACACAAATTTATATTGACGGTAACAGACTATTGTACAAGGTGGACTGAGGCCACTGCTGCAAGTTTTCCACAACTGAGGTAGTTATCAAGTTCCTTGAAGAAAACATTATCACCAGGTTTGGAACACCCTATTCATTGGTATGTGATAACGGCCCTGCTTTCTCTTCTTTAAAATTTTCTAAATGGGCATTTGAATATGGGATCATTCTAAGGTTTTCTTCAAATTATTACCCTCAAGGTAATGGACTAGCTGAATCAACAAACAAAATTTTATTAGACATCATCAAGAGGTTAATTGCCAAAAGTCCTAGAGAGTGGAATACCCTGTTAAGATATGCACTATGGGTAGACAGGACCAAGTTCAAAACAGCTTTAGGTAGCACACCTTATCACTTAGTTTATGGGACTGATCCCATACTTCCGGTTAATCTGAGAATACCAACCTGGAAGTTTGCCAATGAATATCTAGGCTTCGATAACCATAGGGAGGCCAGAATAGTGCAAATGTTACAACTAGAGGAGAAAAGAGGTCAAGCCCTCGAGAAGTTTGCCAAACACCAAGCAGTTGTTAAGAGGTGGTTTGACAAAAGGGCAAGAGTCAAGACATTTACGATATCAGACTTAGTGTTGTGCTGGGACAAAGCACATGAAAAGAAAGGAAGCCATGGAAAATTCGATAAATTATGGCTGGGTCCATTACAAGTCTCAGAAATAATAGGAGACAACACCTTTAGACTTAAGACCTTGACTGGAGAAGATGTGCCATTACCAGTTAATGGCCAGCATTTGAAACACTACTTCCAGGCTTGAAGGTCAGGATGAGGCAGTCCTTTCTTTCTTAATGTAAAGTGCTGTAGATAATGTACAGTTCTTCTTCTGCTGTTTTCTTTTGGGTTGGCTGTTTGTATAGCTTGTCTTTTGTTTGTTTTTGCTTTTTGTTTCTGTTTGTACAGCGTGTTTGTTTGGTTGGTTTGTTGTCTCCTCAGCAGGGATCTTTATTTTACTGTAGAGTATTAAGGAGCAAAACTGGCAACCATTCAAAACAGTATAAAATTTAGGATATTCAGGTTAACCATTTGTAATTTACACATAACCTGTCACTGTCATGAATGTAGAGAGTTGTTCATCTTCTAAAGTTTTGTATTCAATAAATGTGATTGAGAGTTCGAAGCAGGTTTCTCACGATGACACACCTAAAATCCTTGGGTTTGTTGAACCTACCAGTGTAGATATTAGGTGAAAAATCAGAGGTCACCCTTGCTACCATTACAATTCTCAGCTTAATTTCAGCAAGTGTCCACTCCTTGCATCATGAAGTTACAAATTGATATATCTTATGAAATCTTTCAAAAATAAAAAATAAAAAATAAAAAAATAAAAAATAATAATAATAATAATATAAATAAATAAATGAATAAAGCGGATTATACTGAAAATCCAGATTAAGCCATCTAAGTAACTCTACCAGGGCTATGGACGCTCGCTGGCAGTGGGGCTCTACTTAGGAGAATTATAACGATAACCTTGCCGGGGCTATAGACGCTCGCTGGCAGCAAGGCTCTATCCGGTCGGCTATGAGGGAATATCCTCACCTACGTAGGCTAATGTCAGTCACTGGTTTGTTCAACCGATCTTCAAGATGAGGATAATTAATCACATGCACACAACTAAACTAAAAATGGAAATTCATGCATCTTTATTGAATACTTTGAGTCTCAAGCTGAATAGTAATTTGCAGGAAAAGATAGTTGGAAGTTATGAGTTCATTTCATCTAGTTTCCTTGAACACTCTGAATTTAATTATTTTGTTTTGGTTGCTAGTTGTTGTGATGTTCACAACACGCCCCATTATGCTCCTTAGCAAAATGGGGACCCCTGCTGATGTTTGCTTTTTGCTTCTGCTTGTGTTTTTTCTGCTTTCTGGCGGTTTGGTAAAAATGAAGGTCAGGTGCATCATCATCATGATATTGGATAAAGTGGGTCATCATCATAAGGTCAGTTTGTCAAAGTTCATATTTTGTTTCTATGACCTCATATTTAGAAAGAGCTTGAAATTCCATGCAGGTTTGCCTTTTACTTCACTTGAAAATTTTTCCATATGTGAAAGTTATGCACGGTCAAAGTTTTGGTCAAACCTGATATTCGCAGGAAGATCATCATATTTATATATCCTAAGTCATGTTGTCAAAATCATCATGATTTTGGTCTATCACCCGATAAAAATCATGCAGTCGCAATATCCGGACGTCAATCTTAGGTGGTAGTGCCCTTTACCCGTCAAATGGCCTTATGCGCATTATGCAGCATCATGATTTCTTTTAGGAGGGTCATACGTTATAAACCCGGTTTTGGTTACATGAAGAACATCATCATCATGATATTTGACCCCCCCCCCCGATAATATCCTGAAGCCCGAATATCATGATGACATCAACTTTAAGTCAAGGTAAGTTCCCCCCGTCGAGCGGTCTTTATATAGCGAGCATCATCATGATATTTCAACATTACCTAATCTTATCATATCATGCTGATCACCCTTAGAAAATCCACCTTCGGCATATTTGCATGCGCATGTTATAATCCTATCGCAAGGTCATCATCATGATATTTGCTGAAGTTCGAAATATGATGATGACAACTTCATATCCTCCTGATCGCCTTTTTTTGCAATATCATGATGATCACCCTATCTATTCAGAGGAGGGCGATATTTCATTCCTTAAATAGCATGATCATTTTTTACAATATCACCCTAGCGGAATATCATGATGACCTCAACTCATCCTTGTGCTTCGAAGACAAAATATCATGATGACGTCATCATGATAATTCGATGAGGTGGGTCATCATCATATTATTTTTATCCTGTCCTGTTATCAAGATCATCATGATCTTGTTTGTTCACCCGATATTTCGTAAAGTCCTCCTGCCGATGAAATACAACCTTTTGAAAATATCCTGATGATCATCATCGTCACATTTTCCCTTCGGCAGGATATTTCCCAAACATGATCCGGTTGGCGAAATATCATGATGACGTCATGTTCTAAGTTTAACAAAGGCTCCGAATATCATGATGACGTCATCCCGATCTAATAAACGAAGAAGCAAATATCCTGATGATCATCATCATCACATTTTTCCTTCAACAGGATATTTTTTTCAAGCACGATCTGGTTCGCGAAATATGATGATGATGTCTTATTCTATGTTCGACAGAAGCCCCAAATATGATGATGATCCTCATATCCTGATCTTTCGAGAGGGTTACCTTGGCCGCAAGAGGATCATATTACATTCATCATCCTGATCACGCTCCTTAGGTGACCCGATATCACAATTATCCCCTGACCTTAACGAACATGATGATGACGTCATCCTTAGCATTTCAATGAAGCCCGAATATCATGATGACGTCACCATCATCTTCCTTTCCTCGACAACATGATCAATTTCATATCCTCCTTTTCTTCTTCAACATGATGATGATGATGATGTTGTTCTTTTCCCCAATATGCAGAAGCGAAATATCATGATGATGAAGTAAATGTCGGCCAACATGTTTTTTTTGACGCACCGATAGCAATGATCATGCCGATGGGCGGGAAATGAAGCGGTGGAATTTTAAAGTGTTTTTTTTGGCGCCTCTGGCATTTTTCGGTCAGCGATGGTTGACCCTATGAAGTTTGAGCAGTCTGAACACATTTTTGACGCGTTTTGAGAGGATTGCTGATCCGATTTCCACAACTTTGCGCAGTCACCTGAATTTCAACGATTATTTTAATTTTCCTGCTGTTTATGTGATGAATGTGAAACTTATTGCTTGTCTTGTCTTGCAGGCTTGCAGTTGAGGAAGCAGCTGGAAAGTCAACACAGTGACCTCATGGAGGAAAGAAAATCTGATCTCAGGAGCAAGAAGATAAGGATAAAGTGCGAAAAGTCAAGGCCATTCAAGTGAAAGACAGAGTTGCAGCTGGAGATATTACTACAACAGACAAACAAAAGTTATTGCCCAGCTGCCGGAACTTCTTAGAAGGGGCAATATTTCGCCCAGATTTGACACTGCTCAGAGATATTTTTGAGAACTGGTTCACCTGTATTTATTGCTGTAACCAGGGGTTTGAACTAGGGGTTCAGTTAGGTTTTTGCTGTAGTGAGGACAATCAGAATGTTATATATTGTGCCTCTCTACACTGTAATACTTTACAACAGGGGCTACAACAGGGATTCTAGGAAAACACAGCAAGTTAACTTAGCATAGTTTAGAAGTAGAAGAAGGAGGTCGCCTGTTTGTCTGCAGTAAGGTGCTCGTGGAATGTCTGGCTGCCTTACTGTATCTATAAAGCTTGTAAGTTCTCTGTAGTATGATCAATGAAACTAAGAGTCATTCCTACATTATAAATCATGTATGACTATTCGTTTCTAATACAATAGAATCTGGAGTTCTGCATCTATCTTCTGAGTGTTCTCCTGCTCTTCTTTGTGTTTTGAAATATCTTCTTTGAGAGCTTGCAATTTTAAATGTATGTTTGTGAAAATGCTCAGAACTTACATTTAGGGTTTTTACTGTGGATTTGATCAAATTACTGTGGTATTTACATAGTGCATAACAGAAACAATTAGATTCTTCGGTAGATTAAATGAGTTATAGATTAGATCTTTCTAACTTTTCCCAACCCATCTGAAATATTTAGCTGAAAACGTAGAAATCCAAAGGAAATTGTCTCAAATTTGAAGAAGCATGCATAACAGAGCTATAAGTAGACAGTTTTCATAAACAGATAAAGAAGAAAGCTGCAAAAAAATCCAAGAAAACCCTCTAAAACTTGCAGCACAGTATCACCTTTATGCAAATGAACAGAATACTTGTTGAAATTTATGACCTTTTTGCATATTCTTAGGCCAGTAAACCACAAAACAAACCTAAACTACGTAAGGCCCCTTGAACATTACAGCTTCACATTGACCAACTGAACTTGACCAACCGAACCATTGTAGACTTGGGATTAGTTGAATCTCAAATGATTCCTTCTTATCTTTCAAGTATAGTTTCAGTTCATTATATGTGAATTTTAACTTATTGTTATGATTGCATCAAAACAGTCATCAACAATACCTTATACCCTAATCCCTCAACCCTAAACCTTATCCCTAAACCCTAATCCCTCAACCCTCAACTGTAATCCGTCATCCCTCAACTCTAATCCCTCATCCCTAAACCCTAAATGCTATCCCTATTCCTAAACCCTCAACATACTCGATACTATACCTTAAACCCTAATCCCTCTACCCTTGACACTCTTATTTAACCCTAATCCCTTGACCATTAACCCTATCCCTCAACCTCAACCCTCAACCCTCAACTCTCAACATTAAACCCTTAACTCTGATCCCTTGACCCTCAACCCTATCCCTAAACCCTACACCCTCAACCCTCAACGTCAAATCCTAATCCCTCAACCCTTCACTCTAATCCCTCAACCCTAAACCCTATCTGTAAACCCTCAACACTATACCTTAAACCCTAATCCCTCAACCCTAACCCTAAACCTTATCCCTAAACCCTAATCCCTCAACCCTAATCTGTCATCCGTCATCCCTCAACTCTAATCCCTCATCCCTAAACCCTAAACGCTATCCCTATTCCTAGACCCTCAACGTCAAACCCTAATCCCTCAACCCTTAACTCTGATCCCTCGACCCTTAACCCTTAAAACTGGAACCCTAAAACCTATCCCTACACACTCGACACTCAACACTATATCTTAAACCCTAATCCCTTAACCCTCATCCCTAAAGCCTCAACCCTAAATCATTAAATCTTCAACCCTAAACCCTATCCCTAATCCCTCTACCCTCGACACTCTACCTTAAACCTGATCCCTCAACCCTTAACCTTAAATGCTATCCCTAAAGCCTCGACCCTAAACCCTAATCACTAATCTCTCTACCCTCAACACTCTACCTTAAACCTAATCACTCGACCCTTAACCCTAAACGCTATCCCTAAAGCCTCAACCCTAAACCCTAATCCCTCAAGGTCCTAAACTCTAATCTCGTATTCCTAAACTCTAAATCCTTTCCCTAAACGCTCAATCCTCAACCTTAAACCTTAATCACTCAATCCTTATCCACCCCTCTCCTCCCCTATCTGGCTCACTCCCATCTCTACCCTCCTCTGCCCCTGACACTATACATACATACATATAGGCATACATAGATACATACATACATACATATTGGCATACATAGATACATACATACATACATATAGGCATACATACATACATACATGAGTAATGGCCTTGAACATAAAAAAATTTGAGAACATAACGCGAGCGCGTTATAATGCGCTCGCGTTATGTCAAACATGACAAACAACAAACTTGCGGAAAAGGAAAAATGCAAAGCAAACCATAACGCGAGCGCGTTATGTCTTGCTTTGGGAATCCCAAGCCTTGGGCTTGGGATTTGCTTTGGATTTCCAACCCAAAGGCTTGGAGTGCCTTTTGAACAGTCACAGACGTGTTTTTCTAGATTCTTTAAGATTTCACATAATTTCATTCGTGCGAACCCTCATATTTGCACGTGTTTCAATGTCGAACAAATCAAACACCTGGGTAATGTTAGGCTTTCTCTTAGCTATTTGACGATGTGATTTTTTTCATATTTTAACAATGTTAAGCCTTTCATCTTTAATTTCTTTTGTTTGTGTGTCTATTTTTGGGAAAAAACCACTGTTTGGTCTTTTTTTCATTGTAAATTAACTATTCATTGAAATTTCAAAAAAAATACATATTTAGAAACTTGACTCCATTCTACAAATATTAAAAAAAGAAAAAAATGATTTTCAATTAGTTTTCAAAATTTATAGGGGTAGCACAGCCAAAATTCTATTTTTTAGGATGTGTCCACTTTGAAAATTACTAAAAAATCAAATATTCATCAAAAAATTATCAAAAAAATCGGGCATAAACTACATGCTATTAGCTAATTTCTCACTGAAGCGATTTTAAAAATACCAAAAAAAGTTGACCTTTTGAGGGAGCCACAAAACATGCTATGTTATGTTTTTTTGACAAAAACAACACCAATTTATGTGGCTCCCTCTTTTGAACCCCTTAATCTATGTCATTTTCAAAAAAAATAGTTTAGAAAGTAGACTCGGAGCACTACGAACATTGTTTTGGTTGCATCTCCAAATTTTGAGTGTAACTATGCTTAATTTCTCATCCAAGGCCAGTATTTCCTGATTTCAGAAAAAAAGTGGCCACTTAAGACCCCTTTTTGGCCCCCCATCTTCTTGCACTTACCCAAATATTCATCAAAAAATTATCAAAAAAATTGGACATAAACTACATGCTATTAGCTAATTTCTCACTGAAGCGATTTTAAAAATACCAAAAAAAAGTTGACCTTTTGAGGGAGCCACAAAACATGCTATGTTATGTTTTTTTGACAGAAACAACACCAATTTATGTGGCTCCCTCTTTTGAACCCCTTAATCTATGTCATTTTCAAAAAAAAATAGTAGTTTAGAAAGTAGACTCGGAGCACTACGAACATTGTTTTAGTTACATCTCTAAATTTTGAGTGTAACTATGCTCAATTTCTCATCCAAGGCTAGTATTTCCTGATTTCAGAAAGAAAAAAAAAGTGGCCACTTAAGACCCCTTTTTGGCCCCCCATCTTCTTGCACTTACCCATAAAGGCATTTTCATTTCACAACCAAAGTATGTCAAGGAGTTGTTAAAGAAGTTGGGAATGGAAGACTCTAAACTAGTATGTACCCATATAACAATTGGTTGCAAGCTGAGCAAGAATGATGAATCTCCTAAGGCTGACCAGAGAAGGTATAGGTCAATGATTAGAGGATTGTTATACTTAACTGTGACTAGACCAAAAATTATGCATGTAGTTTGTCTTGTGGCTAGATTTCAAAAAGATCCCAGAGAGTCACATGTTGCAGCAGTGAAGAGGATTTTGAGATATTCAAAGGGCACTCCAGATTATGGCTTGTGGTATCCAAATGATAATGACTTTGCTCTAAGTGCTTACACAGATGCAGATTGGGCTAATTGTGTAGATGACAGGAAAAGTACAAGTGGTGGTGCATTCTTTCTTGGAGGTAGAGTGGTGTCATGGTTAAGAAGTAGGATTTAGTATCTATGTCTACTATAGAGGTAGAATACATTGCAATAGCATCTTGTTGCACATAGGTGTTGTGAATGAGGCAAACCTTGAAGGATGTTAGAGTTGTATATGATGAACTAATTCCTATCTTCTGTGATAATAAAAGTTCTATTAACATTTCAAAGAATCTGGTGATGCATTCAAGGACAAAACATATATCAATCCGGTATCACTTTCTGAGAGAGAAGGTTGCAAAAAATGAAATGAAGCTTGTGTATGGGCCTACAAAGGATCAAGTTGTTGATATATTCACCAAGGCTATTCCTAAGGATACATTTGAGTATCTTTGGGAGAAGTTAGGGGTTATTGTCCCTCCTTTAAACTAGATGCATAAGGAGATGCATCAGTCCAAGTGGATTTCAAGACTCACTCTTTATTCTAGATTGATGTTGGAGACTACCTCTCAAAAGGAGTAGGTAGTGGTCATGATGGTTGTTGCAGTCAGGGGGAGTAAGTTCTAATGTTGGTTGCTTCTAAGGGGGAGCATGTAGAGTAGTAAAAGAAATGTTGTTGCAAAGCAGTAATAAGCAGGTACAAGTTTGAGTAGTAAGATTGAAAGAGAGATGTACAGCCCTATGCTATTGATGTCAAAGGAGGAGAAAGAACAATGTGAAAAGAAAAAATTCAGTGGTCAAAGAGAGAGAGTAAGATGTGTAAAAGAAAGAAAGAAAGGAGGAGAGTAAAAAAGAAAAGAAGTTTGGTATAGAGTTGTGTCTTGATGATTTTTCACAATTGATGGTTTTTCACATTATGTGTTTCCATCAACGACAAAAGGGGAGATTGTTGCAAGTACATGTAATCAGTGTTGTCATTGATGTCAACAAACCTATGTTGTCATTGGTGTCAACTATGTCTACTGATTGAGCAAAGATGAGGTTGTTGTAAGTGTATGAGTTGTTTGGTTGAGTTGCTCTGTTGAAGATGATTTGGTTTCTTTGAAGAGGTGTTGAAGATGTTAGGAATATGGTTATGTTGGTTGGTTTCCAAGTGCTTTTAAGAAAATTTGATTAATAAAGGAAACAGTGTGTTGAAGTAGCATTTTAGTTTACAAAGTAGTGTTCTAGTTTTGCTCCGCATTTCCTATGTTGAAGATCTATCTTTGCGGTTTGGATATGTTGTTCAAAGGTGTTAAGAGTTGTTATATTCCAAATTTGGTGCTCCAATTCATTATGCAGAGAATGTTGTGTTCACCAGTATGAAGACTGCATTTCTGAGTGTTGCAGAGGTGATTGGGAGAAATGTCTTTGCTCCACATTTCTCCACAAAGAAGTTTTAGGTCTTACGGTTCTAGAATTGTGCTTATAAGGTTTATATCTTTCTTCTATTGAAATTGTTCATGGTTTGGTGCTCCAAAAGTTGATTTCTAGAGATACAATGTATGATAGGGATAGTTAAGCATGTTGGATAAGCAAGATAAGGTTGTGCGGAAGGTGAAAGTTGTTGCGGAGGAATTTGTTGGATTTTAGGATGTTTCAAGATGTTCGTGGAATACTCTAGATTGTGTTGAAGCCTTACACGTGGTCCGCAAGATCTCATTAGGTTTGAAGAAGCGTGCACTTAAAAGTTCATGTGTTAACACAGGTGTGGCTGACCTTGGGTGTTTACACTAATTGTGGAGGTACTTTGATGATTGTGAAAGCATGAGGTGGCATGCTTGGATGAATTTAGGTCTGAACTAAGATGTGTTATGGTCCACCTTCATTCCTTTCCACCACAGGAATGTTTAGGTCCAAACCTAATTTGAATTTTCTGAGTTAAGGTGATTTTCTGACCTTGGAGAATGTTCTCACAGTTGATGACAGTATAAATAAGTGTCAAGGGATCGTGATTTTGTGTGGGGATCATGATTTTGTGTGCATGTGATGGATGTGATGTGAGTAATAGTGTGGTTGAATGTGTGGTGCAGTGCAAGCCTTCATGAGTTATATTACTCGATGCAATGAGCAGAAGGTGTCTACTATTTTTCAGTGATGTTACAGAGGTGATGTTGGTATTGTGATGAATATTGGTTCCGTATTTTGAGCTTCATTGGAATTGTACTCCTTGCATATGTAAGATGTAATTATAATAGTTCAAATCTTGGCAGTGAGCCACTTCTTCTATCTCTTTCTTTCTAGGTAGTGAGCCCTTTGGTAGTGAGCCTTTTGTAATTCGGTGTTGATACTACTCTATATTGTGTAATTCTCACCATGGTTTTTCCCTTCTTGGGTTTTCCACGTAAATCTGGTGTTCTCTTGTGTTTGAAGTTGGTTTTCTTTAGTTTATGTTATTTTCTTTTCATGCTTAATCATCATAACAGTCTAAGAGTTAATTGAATCTATGCGGATCTAAATGTGTGTGAAGATTTTGAAACTTTAAGCTACAACTAATTCAGACCCCCTCTCAGTTGTTTTGTGCATTCAACACTTTTATGCTCTGAAACTTGGATCATGCATACCTCATAGCTGTCTCTATCTATCCTCCAAGCCGCAAGGCCATATCTTCATCTGTGGTAGAATGTGGTCCAATCTCATGTGCTACTGCAGTACAATTCCCTGTGCCTTTGACATTTTGATAACTTGGACACTTTCCTTTAAATCCTATGCAATGCTTTTCATCAAGTACAATTCCCTGTGCCTTTGACATTTTGATAACTTGGACACTTTCCTTTAAATCCTATGCAATGCTTTTCATCAAAAGCCAATATATGTAACAGTGCAACAGACATGACTCCATATTAACAATGCATAACATCAATCAAAACACCTTGACAACCTTCACCTATTCATGAACTTCAAAAGATAAGGAACAACTATGTACAGATGATATTGATCCAACAACATGCTCATGTCTTTCATCATCACAATTCCTCTGATAATCACTCATTTGACAACCACTCCTTTGACATCCATGACAACAAGTGCAACAATTCTATACTAGACTCGATGAAATTGTAGATGAAGGAAACTATCCAATTCACTTAGCCAAGCCTAGAATAGGATCAATAGATGAATTGAATTGATATGATTGTGACTAGAGTTACACTTTTGATTTATAACATGAAAAATAAAGTTATGTGTTAACTAGTTTGAGATAGAGGTGTGTGAACATATGACACACATATATGTTTAGGAATGTGTATGATTATTAGAATCTTTGGCCAAAGTAATGCAAAAGCACTGCTTGCATTTTCAGTTCACAATGTCTGATTAGTATTCCATAATAGTCAGTATCATGTTATATTTAGCTAGAAGGATCTAGAGTTGTATAACGGATTGTTTATAATAGATGCAACACTAGTTCTTAGATGGCATGTTGGATCTTATTGATTTCCTAATCCACTTCCTTCGTGAAGGGTAGGGCCACTGCCAGGTGGATGGTGTGTGGGGGACCATCGATATGTGGTTGGACGTAAAGCATTCGGATGATGCTCTCCCTCTTGCAGTTGATTATGTCAAAGACTTGGTTATTTACATAGAAAGACTTGAATTTACAGCAATATATATTGTACTTCATTGAGATTATTATAATATTATTTATTTGAGTAATTGTACTTTAAGCATGAAGATGATGATGTAGATGTAATAAGTACTTTATGAATGTTAGATTGATCATTCATTGTAATGAGTTACGGATTTGTAATAATTCTTTCTTAACCTTAATTTTATGAAATGATTTCATTAGAGCCTTATTGCTATTTAAATAATAATAATGATATGATTATGTATTGAACCAAGTTAAGTTTTGTTTTTAGATAACGAACAAGTGTTTGTTACAAAGTACATCAAGTTCTCATTTGGTTCAAGAGACTTCCCTTGAACTAATTTTGAGTGTGCTCTCATCAATTTCTAATGGATTCAAAACATTATATTTCCAATTATCAATAAATTTGGCACCTTTTATGAAGAAAATCAAAAGTGTGTGTAGTGTCAAGTGGCCCTTGGTTTATTGGTGAAGTTGAATGATTTAGAGAGAGACCACTAAAGATCAAGTCTTGTCAAATGCAAAGGAGACACCCAAAAGAAAAAGAAAAAAGTGAAAAGAAAAAGAAAAAAGTGAAAAGTACCTATTGAGCATCCTGGGTGGAAAATGAGGTCTTTATCGCCACGCTGATATCTGGTTTCAGATGATATGATTTGATGGCGCAGTTGGTACTCATAGTGATGGGACACTATGCACTGTGCTTGTATTGCACCCGCTAGATTCCGTCATGGTAGATTTAATCAGTCAATAAAACGGAACTTGTAACCAAACCATAAATTGCAATGGAATACGAGGGAGGGATAACGGAAAAACTTGTAACCAAACCATAAAAGCTACCCAAGGAACGAAATCCAGTGGCCGACCAGATCCGATCAACTTGCCTCTTCCGCTTCTTCCTTGGGACATACGCATTACTGGGGTCGGATAATCCTTCCCCCCCACCAAAAAAAATAGAAGGTTAGCAGAGCCTATGATACCCCGCAAAAGAATAAAGAAAAACAAAAGGAGTGAGCATTCTTCCCTTGGACAAATCCGATGCTTATCGTTCAACTCCAACTCAATGCCTGTGCAGTTTCTTATTTCACAACTTGCAAGTACAAGGGAAAAAGGCATTTCTCATCACAGTGTCATAATCGTTTTATCCTCCACCATGACGATGTGATAAGTCTCTTTTGAACATCCTTTTCGAAAGGAGTATAAACCCCGTTCACGCGAGATCCCTTGAGCATATTCGTGGACGCCAACACGCAATTATATCTTACTTTTTACCTTCCCATATTCGTTCTCAAGTTTGAACACCTTTAATAGGGGAAAAGATTCAATAGGTGAGATAGTTCCAATAGGTGAGATAGTTCCAATGGGTGAGAAAGTATATGTGCATTTAAGGTCCAATATTTTTAAAGTTTAGTGTTAGTAGTTGTGACTTTAAGATTGTTAATGTTACTATAAGTAGTAATAATTGAATGAAATGTGCCCTTTAAATTTAAAAAGCAACCAATCATGTGATGCCACATCAGCCCACCAACAAAACATGACTTAATGCACACCTATTGGTCCACCCTTTTTTGGGGGGAACTATTTTACACCTCAACAAAAAGCATGTTGATGTGGCATCATATTTGATAATGTGGCCCTGAAACCTTAGTTATAAGCAAGGGTGTTGCCAAGTAAGCTACTGTAAAAATTTTGGAGTGATTCAAAATTGCCACGTATGATTTTGAGAGGCGTGAAGTTAGGGTGCACCACTACTAGGTCCTCTCCCCTATGCATATAATGTAATGGTGAAAAATACACACCATCCATTTTTCCTCTTTGTTTTAGGTTGAGTAATTTTAGCTTAATTTAATTTAATTTATACATTTAGCTCTTCGTTTTAATTATTTGTTTTTCTAAGCCAATAACTTTTAAATTTAATTTCAAATCAGTGTTTTTCTAATTAATTATTATTGTTTATTTAAGTATAAAATGTATTAATTTGTATGTTAAGATGTATAAAAGGACAAATCTTAATCTCACTTCAATTATTAGATAGCTATCACATAGAGAACATTATATTAATATTACATTAGTTTACATCAACCTCTACATTAATGACAAACTAAAGCATATTCTTGTCTTTGATATTTGTTCCAAAACTTTTGAATAAAAACATAGGTTTGGTCAAGGGAGAAGATCCATTCCTAACAAGCCCATAAAGTTGTTTGTCAATACCACATTTCCCTATAGACATAGATTCCAGAGAACAAGGCAAATGGTTTCTAGGCATTTGGGAGTGTTCATTTTGTTTTGGGTTCATGCATTGAATGTATGGAAGAAGTTCATTTTTGTGAGAGTAGAAATCATTTATGTGCCTAGATGAAGATCATTTCTATGCGTGTAGATTCAATCTGCAATAGAGAACATTATATTTGGTTGTTTTGTCAAATCTTATCTATCATAAATATGCTACTTGTGTGTAATTTTGGATCACAAAGAATAGTCTAGAGCAAAGTACCTCATTGTCACTTCCAAAGTTAAGTTTGTGATCACTCTCTTCTTATTTAAAAATGTGTAATTAGTGTTGTTATTGTCTCAACTCTTTACATTAGGGTTAATTTCTTAGTTGTGTTGAATTACTGTTTTACCTTTATTTATTTATATAGAAAAACATATTAAAATCTTGTACATTTATTGTTAACCAATATGATCTTACACCCACATAGGTCTTGGCTTTTGTAACAACACTCCATTTATTGTACACAATAAAATAATGATATTATTACATTATATCATCATAAAAGCATGATTCAATCATGTTATATCCGCATGTCAAAGGATATCCAAGTACTAAATTTGAAGTCATTATCTTCATAACAAAGATGTATTATGAAATGATATATCTATGCTATACAACATTAAATAACTAGATCATAAAATTTAATCTCAACAATGCTCATGTAAGGAATCTAGTAAGATAATGAATAACTCATTAAATATTCATAAATATAAAAAATGCTTCTTTCTTCCAGAGAATTGACTTCTTGGAAGTCATCCTCAAGTATTTCCTCATGTAATCCAAACATGGGTTCTTGATGAAGGGGACTAGAAAAGTTGAGATTATGTTTCAATTCTTGCTCTTTACCCTAAAATTGATCTCCTTTTGGGGGTCATTTTCCTTTTCCTTCAGGGAGTGAAAGTGTCTAATATCATTGTGGATTCCCGACAAGTCCAAAGCCATATCAAATGAATTAAATTTCTAGAGAGTCCCTATATAATTCTCCTCAGGGGGATCCTACTCTTCTTCCCAATTTTTGTTTTCAATTTGAATTACCTCTCTATTTTGATTATCTTGATCTGTACTGGAGCTTGATTTAACTCATCAAGAATGGTATCATTATTGATTTCCTTCTTAAACCTTTTTGTGCATTTGTCCTTTATATGCCTATTTTTTGAACAAATGGGACAAGGTTTTGACAAACCTTCAATTCCTATTTTTTTTTCTCTAAATCCCTTCTTCTATTTGGATCTCAATAGATGATGCCAATTATTCATCTACATTTAGGTTTACATAAATTCTTGCATACAAACCCCTTTCAGTCCCAAAAGAATTTTCATCGATTGATATGAAGGATACTAATAAATTCATGATTTCCACTAATACTTTAGGGTTCCAATATTTAAAAGGAAGGTTTTATAGTCTGACCCACATTGGAGTGACAGAAATTTTGTGAATCAAGGGATCGAAATTGAGCCCCCAATCTTTGGTGTAGAAACCCACACCATCCATTAAACACAGACCACCATTCATGATTTCTTCTTTTTTGGGGGGGTTCGCATTCAATTTGAAAAAAACTCTAGGCAAGTTGTGGATTTTGATCTTTGAACCCCAATTTTCTTTGTACCAATTTTGAATCCTTTCCCATGCGAGTCATTGGTAAGCTCATTTCATGAAAATACAATTTTTTAGATGATCTCTATAATTTTCCAAATCCTATTTGTTTTGTATAATCAAAGTTTTGATTTTTCTTCTTTCTATCTTTTTCCTACCTAGGGGAATTCGATTTGTGCTTATGGCAATTGGAGGAGAAGCGAAAAACCTTCTCATTCTTAATGGGTGTTCTTGGATTATTTTTTATTGGTATGTTTTATATGTGTACCTTTGATTCTTTATTCTTTGAGCCTTAATGATTTTGAAAGGAATATCTCTATCTGCAAGAACATTAGGAGGGGGTTTGTATCCTTTCTACAACAAATTTCTTTGCTCAACATAGCTTTGTTCACGATTTCTCCTTTAATGAAGTTTTATTTTTGAAAAATTGCTAGTTCTACTTTGTTGCTCCCATTTTATATTTGATTCTGCATGATATCACTTTGCCTTTTCTATTTTTGCATTTTAATCATGGTAGAGCAAAGCTATTTTTTTAATATATTCTTAATTTTACACACTCACAAGTTATTTTAATAGCATGCCTTTTTAAATTGAACATTTTCTAAAAGTCAAAATTTCTATTTAAACTAAATCTAATGTGATAAAATCGCCATATTAAAATGTTTCCCAAAGACAATTTAATTAATAAACTTCTCATTTATAAAATAATTCTATTTTCTTCATGCACTATATTTTAATTCCCTAAGACAATAATCTCCATTATATTTTATTTTCACAAGGAATAATAAGATGCCATAGATTCTTCCTATCAAACATAATTAAATATTTTTTGCATACATGATAAGCATGTATTTCAAGATAATTTTAAATTCAAAGTGCTAAGATAAAATTAAATAGACACAAAGGAGTTCCACGCACTTTACAGGTTTTCACAACATACGGATTCTAGAATCGCCACCGATTCAGATCCAAGTTCACATAGGGATACACAAGATCCATCTCATGCTCAAATCAAGTGAGATAAAGGTTAACACATACATTTTATCCCAATACAAATGTCTCACATACATTTTATCCCAATACAAATGTCTCATTTATAACCACTATTGGTGAATTACCTTGTACCTACACACCTAGGTCAAACATCAGGCATACCTACTCATATATAATAGCCAAAGCAAAGCATAAAAATCCAACATGGCATCACATGACATAAATCAAATAAGCATCACATCTAACATGAAACACCAACCATAATCATAAAGATGCAATAACTAACAATAATCCATAATGCTAATCCATGTACAATAAACACATATGTACAATATATATACATATATCAAAGTAGTGGAATGGTAATGTTAAAAGATCCAACATATACATCCATAGGAAAATGACTAGATGTTGATACAAAACCCCATTGACAATACCTCAATGGCACAATAAAACATCATCCCTAATATCAATAGTGAATCCAAAACTAAAGTCAACAAATAACAAAGCACAAAAATTTTGTACACGACTACATCATTGTTACTGTTGCTTGAATTTATTTGTTTATTTTTAGGGCACAAGATCTATAGAGAATTAATTATTTGTTTTGGAGAGATAAGGTTTTATTTTGTAAAAACATTAAATATCCAAGCATGATGCATGGGTGGGTTGGTGAAATTTGTGGAAGTTTAAGCCTAGACTATAAGAAGCTTATGAGTTCAAAACTTGATTATGACTCATAATAGCTTTTTGATGATTTTATTTTTGGAGGTATAAAGTTGACTAATGTATGGGTCCATCATTGGTTGAAATCAACATCATTATTTTTAGCATTTGAATATGGCCACACATTAAGCTTGTGTTCTCGATGTCATCCATGCTATCACTAATACAAATTTGGGAGACTCACATGCCTGTACTATTGAAGGTTTAAATTTTATAACTGATAGAGCTTTCAAAAGTGTTAGGATTAAGGTACCATAAACCTTGTAAATCCTATGTAATTAATTACTCCTAATATTGTTTGTAAATCATTCATAAGGTATGAAGTATTCACCAACTAGCGATCTTGTTTCAGCCGCATGTTTGATCTTAGTACCCGATGGATGTAGGTTATCCAAGGGGTTGCAAGGGGGGTACCCCCCTTTATATATAAATTACCATTGTAAATTTGGATTGTTCATCATTAGGTCACAGATCTGACAGTGGAGATTTTGTTGGCTTGTCTTGCCTTAGAAGGCAACCCCTTTTATAAGGATATTGTATTACGGCTATGTATGAGAGTATTACAAACACTACTGGATTGAAAACTGGAGAAGAGATTGATAGTGTTGTATTGTAAACTCCATTTGAAGTTAATACAGACTGGTGCATCTCTTCTTGTGTGGAGTTTTTCCCGAAAGGGTTTCTCCACATAAACATTATGTCATGTGTTTGATCTTCTATTCTGCTATTTCTTTGTATTGATTTCATACTATCTCCATTTTGGTTTTGCACTAGATTAATAGTTACAGTTGTAATCAAATTTCCATTCTATAGTTGTTCACCTTCATTTCTAACAAAAATCTCACATGCAACATCAGGTGGGTAAAGAGTAATAGGGTCAAAATGGAGGCTAAAGGATTTTTCATCATCTCGATTTAGCTTCTCATTTAGAGTTGATTCCTTGTTTGAAAAGCACCATTGTGATTTGTGTCCCTTCATGGAGCAAGGGGGCTTGGTAGTTTTGGCAGTACATGTGGATGCAAGTTGTGTATTCACCTTGGTGTATTTCTTTTTGTACATTGAAGGAGAGATTTGGTTCTCATAGCATTTGAGGAGGGATATTGACACTTTCAGAGAAAAGTGGACTATAGAAGGAGGAGAGTTGTGTTCCCAGAAGGAGGTATTATTGACACACTTAGTGGAATTGGGGACTCTCATAGGAGAGTTGTGTTCTCTCAAGGGATTATTGACACTTTCAATGGAAAGTGGACTCTCAAAGGAGGAGAGTTGTTCTTTCAAATGCACCACTAGAGGAGGGATTATTGACACACTCGGTGGAGTTGTGGACTCTCGGAGAAGAGTTGTGTTCTCTCATCATGCATGGAAGGTGGGATTATGTTCTCTCATGTGGTACAGATGATTTACAGGTTTGACAGTCAAGAGATCCGCTGACAAATTCAATTTGGTGTTTCCTGGGTGAGCGAGGAGAATTGGTGAAGGCACTTCATCAAAGTCTTCAAAAGGGCTATTGTGTTCAGTCCTTGCAGTGTTTTGACCCTTATTCAGATTAATGTAATAAGGGGGGGAATGTTGGATTTATTACATCATTAGTATAGTTTAGAATAATAATAAATAAATAAATTAACATGTAAATGCTAATTTATAAATATAGGTTAGTTTCTTGTTAGTAATTAAATAAATGTTTGGGAGTTACTTTCTCGTAGAAGAAGTTAGTTGGTTACTAGTTATTCACAAGAAATTGTAAGGCTTTAAAAAGCCATTGCATTGTAATGAAAGATATATCTCAATTCAATAAAATGTTATTCTATATTTTGATATCATTGTGCAATAATGGTTTTGATCTAGTTTCCTGTGTATGTGCTCACCATTTTCAATAATTCATGCAACCCAAACACATAAATAGAAAACTCAATGTAGGAGTATACAATACAAGCTAAATTCTTAGAAAAATTATATAATAAAAAAATGACAAAAATAGTATTTTATGTAATGTTTTGATATGAAAAAAGTCTACTAAGGCACAAAGATTATATGCCACAATATTACATGTCAATAGAATGTAAGGCCAAGATGACTAATATTAAAAACTTGTATCTTCTTATCTATTCCATCTGCTTGCTCTCTACTCTACCCTCCTTCAATGAGTTGGTCCTCCATTTATAGAGAATCAATGGTTTGGTGAGACCCAAACATAGCACAATGCCCCATCTAGAAAGAAATATGCTTTGAAACTTAATCATGTTTCCCTTATGAACTTCTTTGGGATGAATATCCAAGTTTAAAACAATTTATTTGGCACACAATTTAAATATTGATATGACATCCTAAAATAGGTCCTATTAACCTAAGAACATGAACATGTTACACTAAAGGAACCAATTACAATATTGACACATGAACATATTAAGAGTCCCAATATAATGTTGTGATTATAATTTAAAGGTTTTATGAGCAATATGTTGTATTGCATAGTAGGAAAATTATCTATGACACTATGGTCTCGATTGTGATAGTAACTAGAATAAGCCTTATGATGAGAACTAACCTTCACAATTATAACAAAATGAATTTGACATTCCAATATACCTACAAAAAGAAAACAAATACAAAAAAATAGGTGATACAAAATTGCTTGACACTTGGAATGCCCCTATATCCAAATGTTGGGATGCATTTCCTCTAAAATAAAGCGTTTTCAGGCTCCTTTTGGTTGGAATTACTTAGGATGTTTTCAAATATAATCGAAGTATTTGGTGCTCAAATATGGATAGAAAATTCCAACTCCATCTACAATCACTTCAATAAAATCGACTCCATAATCACTACAATCTTCAATAAAATCAACTCTAAAGTCATTACAGTCAATAACCACGGCACCATCAGAGGAACTCGCAAGTCATCCAACCAACGGGTAAAAATACGTAAGAGCCTCAAAGAGGCTCTTCTTGAGCAACTCCACAACTACCTAAAAATTAAAGGCGGTGCTCACCATAAAATAAACAAACCCTTTCTAAATATATCTAGAGATTCAATGAGTAAAGCTTACACTGATGAGGCACCAAAGCATGTGCAAGAGCCACAGTTGATTTTTGCTCCAAATGGATAGCTCTTTCCATTTTAGTAGCAATTAGCATTTTGAAATAACACAACTAAAATCTGGGGCAATGGCTTAACCTCTACTACACAATGCCTCGTAAAAAGCCCTTGTTCAATAAGCCAAAATAGCCTCCAACATCATGATGGATAATAAAAAAGGTAGAGATGACACTAAGCCCTTGGCAGCTACACTAAATGATGCAAAGTGCTTGTGTTATGCTATACGTATATGCTTTTTGCTAACATGTTGAATGAGTGCTTCTACATGTACCTAGTGTTCCTCAGATCTATTAGGAATCATACTACAAGTGTTCAATTCATGAAAGGATACTACGAGATCTTAGTGTGAATAGGGTATATTTCTTAACTAGTTCATTTCCTAGCTAATTCACCACTTAGGTTCTTTTCACACTAGGTTAAGTTTACTTAGGGACTTTTTACACATTATCCCATAGTGGTTGTCTTTAGTATTCTCAGTGGTATATCCTATATATACTCACCTATAGTTCATTTGTAAACATACATTTTGTATTGCTTTGCATTCTTGATTGAATAGAATATGTTTTATTCTTTCAATTCTATATTTTTGGTTTTCCTTTCCTTCAATCATTTGATTTGATTTTGGGTGGCTTTACAGCCAAATCTTACATGCTATTAGAGTTTGTTGTGAGTTGTGGGTTAGAATTTTAGGAAATCTAGGAGTGTAGAGCTGTTTATTTCTTGAAGCATTGAGGATGTTCTTCTCTTGCATCCTCAGATGATCTGGAGAATCAAAAAAGTGAAAATTTTAGTTTCTAGAGGGGCTTCTTTTCTTTTTCTTTCCAATTGTAAGTACATTTCAGAGCTTCCTAGAGAAAATCTGAGCTAACCATTGAGTTCAAAGCAGCTAAGAAAGGTAGAATCACCTATAATTTTGTCCTAGCTAGACATTGAAGGCGAGATCTGTGATGGTTCAAAGAACAAAGATTTTCTATGAAATCCAGGAGGTTGCTAAAATTTTGGGCATTTTGAGGCCAAACAAAACCTATCATTGCATCTAGAAGGCCTAAAAACCCCTATTTTCATATAAAGTTTGTCAAAATCCAACAACTTTGCCCCAAAGGCAAAAAAAATTAGGGAGCCAAGTTGTATGTCCCCCTATGTAGCATACAATATGGATTTTTTTCAAAAAAAAATTGTTAATATTTTCTACAATTTGAAAAAAAATTATTACATGTTTCATAAAAATCATAGTTTTTAAAGCTATTGTAAAAGTTTGTAAAAAATCAAAAAAGAATTGGCTCAATCTAACAAGAAACAAAAGAAGTGACCCAATAGATGACCATGTACCAATAGCCACTATGGTGTCACACACTGAGACCCCTAGTTAAGTACATTAAAAGAATTAGTAGTTGAGAAATGATATACTAGTAAAAATTTAATAAGGAACCAATACATGTGTAACTCTGCCCTTTAGAAGTTACATCAAAGAAACAACCAATGATATGGTGACACATAACAAATTACTAAGACACGTCTTGTTGTGCGTGTTTCAGTCTAATTTTTTTTAAGGTGTTTTTGGACAACTCAATGAAGACTTAGTTGAATAGGCTACATCATTAATACCCAGAACCCCAAACAATAGCTTTAAGCTCTTAACTCATATGTAGAGATATGCTAAAATTTTCATGAAATATGATGTACTGTTTAGGAGCTTGACACGTGCGAAGTTAGGGTGTATGGGTACTGGGTCTTCTCCTCTACAAGTGTCACTAGTATTCTCCATGGATAATGTTGGTTGGTTATTCTTTTAACATAGTTTCACCAATCATCTTTCTATTGGCCTCTATGTGCAACTTGTTTTAAGATGTCACGTGTTCAGCATCTAAGCCAGTGACAAGTTCATGGCGCTTGATTTAAAAAGTTAAATAAGTGTGGGACATGTCAGCGTTATTAGTACTTGCCTTTGGCAAATATCATTGTGATGAGAATTTCTTAACTACTTATTACTATTTATATTGTCAACCAATTACATGTTAGATTCCTTTTACCTAAAGTAAATATTTATCTTACATACAAATTTTTTAACTAAATAGATTTTAAAAATGAATTATTGTTTCACCTCTTACACCAACTTTTAGGTTGTTCAAGATAAATAATAATGAAATTTATTGTACATAGAAGGCATGAGTTTTCCACCGTCCATAATAGTTAATGAGAGTGCTTCTGGATTCAACTGTGTATGTTTTTGCATCAATCATGCTCAATGATCCATCATCAGGAAGAGGAAAGTTGATGATGGATCATTGAGCATGATCCAAAATGTTGATGCAAAAACATACACAGTTGAATCCATAAGCACTCTCATTAATTATTTATTGTACATTTTAAAACAATAAAAAATAACAAATGCAATACCCAACTGTAGACACCTAAAAATGTCTCGACCATCAAACCGACTCCCGACATCCCTAAATACATCAATTTCTCTTCTATTCAATTAATTAAATTTTTATTTAATTAATTATCTATTTATCACCCAATTTCCTATCATTTTGTCCCCAACAATTGAATTAATTTTATTAATTCAATAGTTCAAGCCTTAGCCAATTGATTTAATAAATATGCAATATTTATTATTTCAATTTCTCTCTCCTCACTAAATCCAATTAATTAGCTAAATCATGTTTAACTAATTAATTCAGCCTATTAATTGACTTATCCCTACCCTACACAATTAAATAACTATTATTTAATTGTCTATCCTAGCCTACCTCATCCTAACCCTAGGGTTAATTAAATAAAACCTATATTTAATTAATCCAAACCTTTCATTTGGGTGGTCAAACCTAGTTTAACACCCTTCCCCACATCCTCCAAATAAAAAATTGAAATAAATCCACATAAGTCAATTTTTTATTTTAAAACATCCCACATCATAATTAATTCCTCTTACATCCCCATACCTCATTTATCTCCACTTATCCCCAAATAAAATTTTAATTCATTTTACATTCCTCATATGAATCTTTATTTCAAAAATAATCCTTCACACCCATGCTCATTTAATTACCCATTTTCCGAAAATAAATAAAAGATTCACTTTTATTCATAACCCTCCATTCCTCCAAGATATAATCTAGACCCTCCACATCACTTTTATCCTCCACCATTGATCTTTTAAATCAATCTCCACCCTTAGATCAAAATCTCTTTCAAAAATCTATAAATAGAACCTCTCCCAAGCCATTTGGGGATCTAATCTTTATGCAATGTTACTATGCCCAAATATCTAGTGAGCTAATTAGTGAGTTGTAATTGAGCATTTCACATTTGAATCATTTGTCTAGGGATTATCATATCTTAGGAGCTCTTGGGTGCAAGCTTCCTCTCCCTCGATGAGATTAGGCTTTCATATTGGAGGTATAACTATTTGTGTTATTTGCATTTAGTTTGTGTTTTGACTTCAATTTAATTTCCTAATCTACACCAATCGTACAACAGTCTTTTGTCTTATTATGTAGTCTTATGACTAGTCATTCTTTATACTCTGCATTTCTTCAATACCCAAAAAAATAAATAAATAAATAAAATTAAAATAATTTCCAAATCTTAGATGGATGTAAATAAGCCCATTTCCCTAGAAAATGATGGTTACTTGTATAAGGCGGACTCTCAAATTAATTTCTTGTGAATGTTGAGGAGATGTTTAGAGTGCAAACAACATTCTCTAGTGGTTAGCCCATTTTCCTTCACTTCCGTTGGAGGGACTCCCACCACATATGCCATGTTCTCTACCCGTGATTGTCGGGTATGAAAGATTCTTTTTTAGTGGGTTTCGTGGCTACGCGGCTATTCTGTTGTCCAATGAAATTGATTTACTGTAAACGTACTTCCTACACTTATTTCCCATTGCCCCATTTCTCGAACTCCCCTACCCAAGAGAATATTATTCCACATTGCATTGAAAAGCAAAAGCATTAGGATGGTTAAAGCCGTGTACAAATGGTCCTCTCAAAATAATACATCATGTCATATCCTGGTATATTCTATTAAAAAAAAAACTAAGTAAAACTTAAATTTCGCTTCTTTTTATTATTTAGATTTTAAATATTGTTACACTTTTTTTAATCTAAACCTTAGATTGACAAAGTCTATTATATTATTTGTAACATGGAGTGGAACCTTTAAATACTCTTATAGAACTTTTAGTATACTTTAGATTGGCATAGAGTTTATTATATTATTTTTGGAATAAATGATAAAATTTTAATAAATAAAGATTGACATATTATTCTTAAATCTAAATCATTTTGATGCAAATGGATCTCTTAATATGAATATTAATTTTTAAAAATTAAAAGAAAATAATTGTGATTAACTAATCTAAACATTATTAAAAATAATGAATAAACTATCACCACCACCATCTATGTAAAAAAATACAAGAAGAAATAATTCACATAATTCACATACCTTATGACTTCCCTTGATCCATGTGTTGTTTTGAGCTCTAGCAACACTACACTTTCACCTTAAATAAACTTAATACTTAAAATGAAACAAATAAACTTAACATTTAAAATGAAACTACTTAAATGAGTCACGAAAGGATATTCAAATGAGTGGAATGTTAGATAGAGGGAGGGTTTAGGAAGAGACGACGATGGAAGGTTGAAAAATCAAAATACATGGCTCCAAATTATTCAAAGCTCTAAAATTAAGGTGAGGAAACAAATCATTTAAGCACTAGTTTCAAAAATGCACCCCCTAGTTTATAGTTTTTTAGTAGTTGGCAATAATTATAGTGTCTTTCATGTAGTGTCATTATCTACTCTTGTGACTTTGCATACACCATCATTAAGGGTATTATAAGTGATAACATCAATAGAACAATAAGTAGTCTCATTTTGCTCAAAATCTTTTAGATTCTCTCAAATGGATTGCATAAAAATTTTATCATTATCTTCTAATGTTAGCAAAAATTGTCCCATCTTCCATTTTAGCAATAATCAAAGCAATTTTAGATAGGATTGTAGACTTCCCCAAATATAAGATGGGCGATGGCAAATCTCATTCAATCATTAATGGAGTTAGAGATTTGCAACATGATTTCAATAAAGATGTAAGTAGTTTAAAATCTTGCCTTCTGTGGAATTTAGGGCATTCCTTTAAGCATGTCATAGCAAACATATCCCCAAAGAGGAATAAATTCGCCATTGTTTTTCCTATTTGTAAATTGTGACCCAAATCTAGGTCCTACAACAATGTTCCAGGCCTAAAATTTGTCAATGATGCTCAAACTAAGGAAAATATTGCCTCAACATAGAATGCAACTCCAATTTCAATGTGTGGCATAAAAGGATTCTCCTAGATGAAGGTCAAGCTTCTTAGTTGTGCTAATAAGTCCCATATCCTAGAGTTTGAAGATGATGTCAAAAAGGAAGTAATCTTTTGCTATAAATGGGATCATCAACAAATTCAATCACTTCTAGCCTAGTCTTCCAGGTTTTGCACAAATGGATTATTGAAAGTTGGCAGCCTATTATGAAAGGTAATTTTGAAATTTATTCTTGTGCTTGTGGATTTTTATTGCCATTTTTATTGTATAAAGGATCAAGATGCTATTATTTATGATCATCTTTCAATATGGGGCGAACACTTATGCTCAAACCATGGCATCTTGCCTTTAATCCCTCTACTAAATCATTCAAGGTTATGCCTATGTGGGTTCGTATCCCAAATATTTTACTTCAATTCTAGTTTGATTCATGCTTTGAAGCTACAGGAAATTCGTTGGGTAGTTTCTTTACGATATATACACACTTTTCATTTCACTCATACAAATTTTTCCCCACATTCTAGTTGATCTAGACATATCCAAAGATCTTCGTATAGATATTATTTTTTAAGTTGTTGATCATAGCTAGTCTCAACATTTAGACTATGAGGAACTGCCTTTTTATTATCGTACGTGTTATGAAACAAGACACATTACTATTGATTACCCTAGTTCCAACCACAATTTGGAATGTCAAGCTTCATGGTGGAAGGATACTCTTCCACAACATTTTATTGTTGAAGGTGTATTAGGGGACTCGCAACCCTCATTTGAGCTCACTCAAGGTGTTGGTGTTGCCTGATAGTACCACTAATTCACATGAACCTTCATTAATGCAAAATAAATCCTCTCTAGTTAAGTAAGAGGCAAATTTTCCCTCGCACAAGGTAATGTCAATAAAAAAATATTATACATCTTTTAATGGGTCTCAAGCTTCCCTAGATGTTCTTGATTTTGAGAGATAAAAGGTTGTTGTGCAAAAGAAAAAGAAAGATCCATCTAAAAATGTAGTGTCACATAATATTTTTGTTTGTTCCCATATCAAAATGGATGAAACTATTTCAGGAATAGTGTAAACCTTCTCGCATGTGTGTCATTGTATATTTGTTCTTACTATTATGTAGGGCCTATGTAATGAAATAGATTGCATGAGATAAGAATATAATAGGAAATATGCTACAAATACTTGAGAATGATAATCCACTTGAAGGGGCAAACCTCCAAAAGTCTCCAATAAGAACACAATTTGTAATATGATGATCAAATAACACTTACTACCTCCTATATATACCCTACTTATGCCTTAGATATCACCTAGACCAACTTGGATACCTAAATATAACACCTAGGAAGATTTAAGTATCTAAAAAAGACTATAATAATAATCATATAACTTAATTAAGAGTTAAGGTGGTCACAAGACAACTACCCATAACCTTATACACAATATAGGATTAGGGGTGTAGCATGCTCCCCACCTTAAAAGAAGCGGTGTATTCAACGCTAATCAATTTTAGATGATTCTACAAAAAAATCTTCATCATCCTTTATGGCATCTTTAAATGGAAAATTCTTCCATTATGTGAGTGTCCTAGTCCTCATCTCTTTTGTGTATGTCTAGAAAATAACTTCATCTTCCCATGTGGTAACTATGACTAGCAAATACTTCCATTTAATTAGGTACTTTGTGATTGTCCCAGTACTCAGCTTCTTCGTGCGTGTCTAGAAAATTAACTCGAGCTCTCAGATGGGTACTCCCTTTGCATCTAGGTGAGATAGCACTATCTGTGTTAGCATTTTACATTGATTCGATTGTCTCTTCATTCTATTATGTGCCCTTGCCTTGTTCTCATTGAGACTAGAGGGTACCTCTTGCTAGTGCTAAATGTGTTCTTCCATTTCTCTAACCTTTTGGTGTACCTTAAATGAAGAGATAAAGGGTGGTAGATGGTATGCTAGCATAGATTGAATGGTCAGACAAGAATCTCCTTTAGGAGGCAATCATTTTTTAATTTCTCCAAGTAGTGATAATGCATGGCAAGATGTTATTAGCTTGACTTCTCCTTTTTCTCCTTCTCCTTCTCGTCCTCCTCCTAATCCTTCTTCTTCTTCTCCCTCTACTTCTCCTTCTTGCATATGCTTCATTGGTTATAGGTTCCAAGATCCCATGAGTGGTTGCCATTGAACTATTTAGATGACAATTCATTTTCAAATCTAAGTGAAACCCAAAATAATATATTGTCTAAGAACTAAAACATAAAATATGTCATGGATGTATGAGAGACTGGGTAACAAGGCAAGCCGATAAGAGACTAGACCAATCCTCTCTAGGATCTCAAAAGGCCCAACAAAATGTGGTGCGAGCTTAGAACATTTTTCGTAACAGATTAGGTTCTTATGTAGTTGCACTCTCAAAAACACACAATCACCAACTAAGAAGTGTCGATCCAACCTCTTGGCATCAGCATACTTCTTCTATCTATCTTGGGCAATTAACAACTACTCTCTAATTTGAACTACCTACTACTCCATATCCTGAAGCGTCTTGGGACTAATAACAACATGATCTTTGTGTTTATCCCAACTCAAGGGAGTACAACATGGACACATATACAAGGCCTGAAATGGTGGAATACCAAGAGGACTATGGTAACCATTATTACAGGAAAACTCATCCAGATACAAATAGTTCTTCGAATGGGTTTGTTGGACCATTACATACATGCGAAACATATCCTCTAACACGTGATTCAAACTTTCTATCTAACCATCAGTTTTAGAGTGACGTGAAAATAGGATCGTAGTTTGAAATGATCCTACAAGGTACTTTATGCAAGCATACAATTTTCTCCATAAAGGTGTGTGCCACAAATGCAGCACTATAAGATGCCTTCATGGGTAAAAAATGGGCAATCTTGGTTAACTTGTCTAATGTCAACATGATGGCATCAATGATAATGAGAAGAAATAAGGAACCCAATAATGAAGTGACAAAAATTGTCTCATTTCTATTAAGAACATCGTGTGGCTGCAAGAGACTTGTCGAATGTTGATGCTTAGCATTTACTCTTTGACACAGTTGGTTTTATTTAGTTTATTCAATGATGTGGCGTTGGTTGGGTTTATTTGACATAATTCAAAAGTTTAAAGTGATAGTTGTTTTTATTAATAAATATTTTAAGGTATTTATATTTTATGTGGAATCTCTTTTTAAATTAAATTTTAAAAAATGAAAATATTACATTAAAGTGATAGTTGTTTTTATTAATAAATATTTTTAAGGTATTTATATTTTATGTGGAATCTCTTTTTAAATTAAATTTAAAAAAATGAAAATATTACAATTTTAAAATTAGACGTGTTAAATAATACATTATTTTACATTATATAATTAACATATTCACATGTACAAAAATATTCTTCAATACAAGTTAACCACAATAGTATGTTTATTTCAAGTCAAACATATACAATCAAATCTTTATGCATTTTAGAATAAATTAATACTCAAAATAATTTATGTGACTATCCAATACATGTTAAGATTACTACCAACATGAAAACCATTAATTTGAAGTTTTGAATAATATAAAGAATTATGCAATAAAATGCACTTACACGTATAATATTCCGTTGAGTTCAATACTCTTAAGCATAGTTACCAAGAGACTCATAACCCTTAGGGCAGGGGCCCTAGCTCGATTGGCTAAGTAATTTCGTTGCGGTAAAGATGGTCACGAGGTCCAGTCTCCCCCTGTCCCCATGGTACCGGAGGGCGTGTCGTGCAAGCGTCACCGGTCACGTGAGAAAAGTTTACTAGGCACCAAAAGAGAGAGAGAGAGAGAGACTCATAACCCTTGGTAGTTGTCTTTCATATTGGAAATGTATCCTTATCTTAAAGACTTAAAATGGGACATCTTCTCAAATATATCATATAAATTACTCTAATTTTTCTAAAGTGTTGACATGTGGTTGATAAAAGCTAAAACAACTGAAGTACATTGATAGAATAACATAATTAATTTTCACTTTTGTTAACATCTATTTCAGTACTTTAAAATTTTAATTTTTGTTTTATTTTCAAACATTTGAATATTTTACATTCTTTAAAGCTCCATATCCATTGTATGTTTTTTCTTTTTTTCTAAATTTATATTATACAAATATATATGTATGTATGTATGTATTTTTATTTTTTTCCATTTCCAAGTACCTAGCTCCAATTTTTTTAAAGCAACATACAATTTCTTGTATCAATACCAATCCTCGTCTCCTAGTAACTATGCTCTTAAGTAACAATGAAGAAGAAATATAGCCAAATAGCTTATATGTTGAGTATAAAATAAGTTTCTATAATATGACAATTCTTTAAAAAGAAAAAAGGTAGAAAACCGTTCAAGATCCAACACAATTCCAAAATTGTCAATCCATGAAGTAGATTGATATTGTAAGAAAGGGCTACCTATGCTCAATGAGACATTAATCCCATTAGGAATAGAGCAAGAGTTATGGAGACTATAACGCCATTAAAAGGGTAACCAAGGGCTATGGATTAAAAAAAGTTATACAAGGGCGCTTTGTTGGCATGTTGCTAAGAATGTTAATGTTGGAAAGCAAGTCATCCTCTTTTTTATTTAAACAAGAGGATCAAAATTAATCATGTTAATGCTTTGGTTGAAGCTTGTTTGTTATTTTTTATTGTCGTACCTTAGAGTCTCCATGTGTGTTTATTGTGCAAAGCCAAAGAATCTTTTAGATATAAGGGTGATGTGATTAAAGTGAAGTGACTCTTAACACAATTTAACATTAGGTGGAGAATTATCCTTGGGGCATTTCTTCACCGTGGATGTTGTCACTTTTGATCTTTGTTTGAGGTTAGAAAGCAGTTGGTTAATCGCATTTTGAGGTAAATCTATTATTTTAATTGAGGTTGATCTCATCAAGTTAAGGGTGAGTATAGTTATTCTAAGCTTGAGCTTCACGGTGATTTTAAGAATCAAGGATTGTTTTGATTAAGGTTGATCTCATCAAGTTAAGGTGGAGTATATTTAATATGGGCTTGAGCTTCACAATGAGTAAATTTATTTTAAGGTTAATCTTCTTACGTCAAGAGTTTTATATTTTCTCTGTTGCAACTTCCTATAGAATGCTTGTGCCAAGAAGAGGAACATGTGAAGAATTTAAGAGTGGCCCATTACTTTACATGTACATCGTATCTTATTACGCCAAAAATATTTACTTTTCATGTTGGATAAGAATTCTCACATACTTTGAAATACATGTTTGTGTTAACTTCACATGCAACTCAAAGTGGAGTTAAAATGTAATGGTGAAATTTGCATACCCATGCCAATTCCCTTCTAGTTTTGGACCCATTTTGATAGAATGATAATACAATTACATGTATCAACACATGGCACACCCCTGTGCTAAGTTTGGCTCATTGCCCAATCTTTATTCAATCCCATTTTAAATTTTATTTGCACTTATCCTAGACATTTGACCTTATTGCATTCATAGTTACACAAATTTCCATATATTTTTCATTATTAGCCATTTATTGCACCCGTACTTACACACATATTGTACATTCCATCTCCACATCAAGATCTATAGTTTCCCCATTATTAGCCATTTATTCCACCCGTACTTGCACACATATTGTACATTCCATCTCCACATCAAGATCTATAGTTTCCTATCCCAAATATATCCCATGATGCTTAAGACTTCCCCATTTCAAATTTAAATTTCTAACTCTAACCCCTCATACTAACTATTATGAACTAAATTCACACATTTGTACAACTTGGCATTGCATTTTGGTAATTAAAGGAATTCATTTGTCCAAATAATGGGATAAGCAAGAAGTGACTACAAGAAGAAATCATTCCAGAAAAAAATTGACTTAAAGCTAAATGAGACCCATCTATCATCTACATGTTGAGAATGTTCTCTTCAAATATTATTCCAAGGTTGTAAAGTCAATCCATCAAGAAGGCTAAACTAGGAGAACTTGACCCTAACAAATTGACTCCATCAAGGGGGTTGACCTAGGAGAACTTAACCCTAACAATTTGACTACTTCTCCAAAGTTATTTCTAAATATTATCATCCTTATGCACACTTAGATATTAGAAAGCAAGGCAGTGAAGGTTTCAAAGTCTACATTCTACCAAGCAATCTCATGGGTTACAAATCAATCGTGCACATCAGATCATTCCCACAAAGCTTGAGTTCAACCTAAGGGCCTCGAGTTTGACCCTAAAGGGCTCCAATTTGACCTTAGGGGGCTAAAATTCAAACCTCAAGTATTTCAAAGACTATACAAAGCCTAAATCATTCTTCAAATTGAAACATATATTTTATATACCTTGATAATTGAATTCTACATGACATATAACACTTAATTCTTTATCATAGTTCTTATCTTTCTAATATTATTTTATAATTATCAACCTCAACTCGCATTAATCTAAGTTAATTGTAAGTTTTTTATTAGATAAGCGGGAAAAGAGGGTGTCAATCCCATAACAGTAAAGCCAAAAAGGCACACCAAAAACTACAATAGTTTAACAACCATCAAAGTTTAAGCTAAAAACCAGTAGACCAAAATAAACCGAAACAACAGAATCAGCAGTTTGACAGTAGACCAACAGAAGACATAAACAAGCCACCAACGGCTAATTAAACATTTTGTCCCAGTCATGAACCAGACACTGGAACACATCCTGGTAGTCCTTCAACTTCTTGCCTTTCTTCCCTTTGTCATCCAGCTCCACCTCCTGAAGAATAGCCAAGGTCATGGCAGATCTGTGCATCACCTTAGCAAAGAATTTCGCCAGAGCGCTAAATTTCTGCTCCAGATTGCTAGATTGCTAACCCTTGCTATCAGGTCTTCAATATCTTTGTTCTTACTGATTTTGGCACCTTTTTTCTGGTTACCTTTACTTTTACCTTTCTTCCCCTTCTCGAAACTGTCCGAGTCCGAAACATGATCATTAAGTTCTGGGAAGTTGCTAGGTGCCTCGTCTTCCACCACAATCTTATCACTTTTCATTTCTTTGTTAACAAAAAATTCACCACCCAAGAATTTAGTCTCCGCCACCTCAGTGTCAATCTTGTTATTTCATTCAAAACCAATGCCATGCTGCTCAATCGACATCCTTTGGTTCTTCTCCTTCGACTCTTCCTCACCCTGCTGACCCCCCGAGTCTTCCTTATTCATTTCCTCAGTCCGTTCTTCCCCCTGCAGCTCACCATACTCAATCTTCTACATGTCCTCAGTTATCATCTCTTCAGTGGTTTCCTTTTTCAAAGCCAACAACTGCTGGGGCGTGGGGGCCGACTTAGCAGCAAGCCTGGAGGATCTTCTAGCCGACGAAACACTAGGTTTGCTGTCAGTAATGGTGTAGTCTTCATCCACACTGTCAGTATTCTCACTTTCCTCCTCCGAACTCACTTCCTCCACCATCATGGGCTTAGAAACCCTAGTACCACTACCAGTGCCCCTATCATCAACTGTGTCGCTACGAAATTTCTTAAGGGGGGTACCCTGAGTAGGAGAAGCATGCAAAGTTTTCCTCTTTGCAGGGGTAGCCGTCAGGGATTTAGGGGTAAGGTCATCAATGGAGGGATCATTTTTACCAATTTTGACATAAGAATCAGGGGTAATTTCAATAATGATCACCGGATTGTAAATTTCCTTAGCGGCCTTGGGCGATGGGGACAACTCAAGTCTAACAAGGGTGAGGGCTTTGGGAGGATAAAGAGCAAGGTTGAATTTATACAACCTCATAATGAGCCCCTGGTGAAGCGGGAGTTCAAGCTTACTAGGGTCTAGAGCGTGTTGTTCCTTAGCAGTGATAATGGATAACTCAAGGGAGGAGAGGAGGTAAAACGGGAAGCTGATAATCTTACTGCATCTGAAATGATTTATGAGTGCGAAATGACAGTGAAAAAACTTTCTAAACCTTCCTTCCAGAGTAAAGTATTTCATAATCATGAAACATACCTCATCCCAAGGTTGAGGAAGCTTCTGCTTGTCGAAACCCCCTTTAAGGTTGTACAGGACCTCATCCTTCTTAAGGAAAGTCTTCATGCCCTCATTATCAAAGACTTTGCTTTTCCTTGGGTGCTTGATGCCATCAAAGGGCATGCCGGTGGCCATACCAATCCCCTCCTCAAAGATGTCGATAGTCACATTGCCCACCTTAGCCTTTCTGTTGTTATACGAACGCAGGTACTGAACAAATAGGTTCTCGTAGTACCTTGAAGGCACTCCAGATAGGAAGCAACACCCCCTTCTTGACATATATGCCAGAGTCTCATTTTGTTTAAACTCTTTGCACGACTCTGGCTCTGTGTGTGTTCTATCCCCCCCATCACACAGTAGGCAAGCTTAAGCCAAAAAACACTGGAGATATAGACTTAGTAGAGCAGGAAGTGAGAAAAAACTTAACAATTAAGCCTCTGCGATTCCCATTCTCAACAATGTTGTTAAAAATGGTAGTAATGATTTTCACAGCGTTCACATCGGCCAAGGTGGCGTACTTGCTATAATTCATCTTAAGCAGACTATCAAAACCTTTCTTCTCATAATGAAGGATCAATAAATGGTCATCATTATTGTTCGTGCTGCGTGGCGTCGAGCAGTCTCGGGACTTCACGTGCCTAGAAAGGTGGACCGTCTCCACGGGCCTCCAACTCAGCATGACTTTAGTGCAATCTTCGATCTGCAGGCGATAGCAAGTACAGAAAAGAAGACACATCAGCGCCTTCGTAGTACTACTAATAATATCCAGCTAACAGGGGATTCTAGCTCTCCACTGAATACTCAAGTTAACCTTAGTGCAGTGAGGGTTTAAGTCCATGGGTAATTAGGGGTAGGACTAAAGTTTTTGACAATAAGATTTTGAATTTGTTGCGGGAGATTTTTCGCGCTTCTCTAGCAACGCCAATTTTCCAAACTTTGACCCAAGTTGGCCAGCGTATCAGCCGCTTTATTTCCCTCCCTGTTAACGTGTCCAACCTCCTTGTGAGTGAACCCAAATAGAAGGCAAATGATATCTTCCGTTATCCTTTTCATTTTCCACCCACTAGTAGGCCTCCCTTGAGTCGCATCAATGATAATTTTGGAGTCTCCTTCGACTTGAAGCTTATCCATACCCATTGCATGCGCTATTTGCAGACCTTTTAACAGTGCTAAACCCTCAACAACATTATTAGACTGGATACCAATCCCACCCGCATAAGTAGCTAAGCAGGCACCCTCACTATCTCTAAAGATCCCACCACCACTAGCCAAACCCGTATTCTTTTTTTTCTACCCCATCAAAATTGAGCTTGGACCACCCTCTGGGTGGGGCTTCCAACGAGTTTGGAGTCTGGTTATCTTTTTAGAATTGTCAACCTTGTTCATATCAGCTTTCAACGACCAATTCTTGGCAATCTGAGTTGCCACCAGGGTAGGAGGATTCTCTACCCCCTGCGTGGTACAAAAGGAGAAAAACACTTCGTTAGCAAGTCGGGTATTATCCCGAAAAATATGGTTATTTCTTTCCTTCCACACACTCCACCCAAGGTGGGGAGGTATCTGTCTCCAAAGTTCCCTTATCCTAGGGTGAGAAAAGGAGGAGACCCAGCTTAGGGCAAAGTCCATAAAGTTTTTTGAAAAAACCCAATTAAGCTCAAGTTTTTGGAGGGTTTTTTCCCAAATCTTCTTGGAGAACTCGCAATGGAAAAGGAGATGTTGCACAGACTCTTGTTCCTTGAGGCACAGGACACATTTGTTAACCATTTGGAACCCCCTTTTGTTGAGATTATCAGTGGTCAGAACCTTATTGTGTGCCACAACCCACCAGTAAAAGTTGATTTTGGGAATAAGTTTGTTATTCCAAACTTTCTTCCATAACTAGTTATCCTATCCACTATTGGTTAGCAGATGGTAAGCCGACTTAATCAAGAAGTTACCTTTCTGATCCTGGCCCCATAGCATTTCGTCTTCTCTTTGAAAGATCAAGATTCTGTGAATGTCTAGTTCCTTTTGAAGTCTCTGGCACTCTAGTCTCTCAATCATGTCAAAGCCGCAATCAGAAATGGTCTTCCAAGTCCTCTGATTTTGGGGGTGACTCATAGTGTAGTTGCAGACCGAGTTACCAAAATGACTAACATCTCTTTCTTTGATGCTACTGTATCTTCTGTCAGACACAGTACCCTCCCTTAATTGTAAGTTAAATGTGCATGATTATTGTATTTAATTTCAGACATTTCATTAATTGTTTTAACCCTAAATGTGCCCACTTTACATCCTTTGCTTGAAGTCTCCTATTGATTTAAGTGTATACCGTCCTTTGCCTCAAGTGTGCTATTGACTAAACTGTATATATAATTATTTCATGTTGCATTATTGTACAAATATTTCATAGCCTTTTCATTAACATCTTCAATCAAGTATCTTGTTATTATTTATACAGAAATTGATCGTCTATAATTTATAGCGTTGGCATGTGTGAAACCATGCTTAGAAATTGATGGTCTATACCTTGTGGCTTTTTTCTATTTTAGGTATTAATTTACCATTAATTACGTCAAGAGGTGTCTACAGTAGTAGCAGGAAGGGGTTGAAAGCCCGTAAACTTGTAAAAAAAGTTCAAAAAATTAAATTTCTATAAATTGTTTTATTTGAGTTTTTATTATTTTAAATTCTATTACATTATTTCTATAAATTGTTTTATTTTTTATTATTTTAAATTTTTATAAATTGTGTTTTTTTTTTTTTATTATTATTTTAAATTCTATTACATTATTTCTATTATACTAATTTCATTTTTTTTCTTAAAACAATATATTTTATTATAAAAGATAAAATAAAAAGTGATGGATAAATTTTATATTTGATATCTCTCCGCGTACTTTAGATATATTTTTTAAAAATATAAATATGCTAGTTAGCCAATAGGCTTTTATATGTGAACATTATAGTGCTCGAAATTGTCTCACACTGATCAAAAACATTCACACCAGATTTTTTTCTAAACTCTTCAGTGTTCCTATCGGTGTATTCCTTGAACCTCCTATGGATGCAAGTGCATGCAAGTGCTAGTTAAATATTAACATAGGGACCATAAGTTTGACATATACATGTCAATGCAAAGTGCATAGATAGTATTTACTTATTTTAAGTGTCTACATTTGCACGGCAATTGTGTACGGCAGTCCAAAAATATCCACATCATGCACCATGAGAACCGTTTGAATATTTTGCTTGTCATGATATTTTTATTTGAAGGCATCGTACAGAACAAAATCTCGTACTTTCTGAAACACTTGAGGTTTTTATAAAGAATATTATTAGCATCCTGCAGCTGCGTGCATACGTAGTTGAGAGTTGAATATAAAATGGTCGCGGGATGTAAAATATTCATGGAGACATTTTTGGACCGACATTTTTTTTTCAACCGTCCACAGCATTGTTCATCATTGTTCTTGTTGGTCGAGACAAAATGGAACGAGAAGAGAAATCTCTGGAATGGGAACAAGTCATGGTCGAGAATAAAATGTTGATAAATAGTTGGAGGATTCCTTGTCTTTGTTGAGGAAGCAAAGACGCCGACATACATGAAATCTTGGTGTACGGATGTGAAAGATCTTTTTCATGCATTCACGTAAAGACGTAAGAATGACAATGCAATGCCGCTGCGGTCGAAAACTAGGCGTCCCGCTCGAGAGGCCCACGCAGGCAATCGTCATGACTTGGTGGGAACTTTTATAGTCGCTGCTTTTCTGACCACCTCTCTATCAACAAACGACGAGTGTATGCTAAAGTGGGAAGTGGAATGGGTAATGATTGTGATCTAGTTGAAAATGATGAAGGTACAACACGTGAGAATAGGCCTATTAAAAAAGCCCTGATCTTTTTCAGAAAATGCAATTGCCAATTGTAACGCCAAACTCATTAACCTCATGTACTACCAACAAGTCCCAAAATGTGATCTTTGGAGGAGAGTATATAAGTTCAGTCTTAAGACACCTATTATTTAATCAATTTTAATCATGCAATATAAATATTGCAAAGTCTTCTAAGAAGTTTCATCAAAAACATCAATAAGAATTAACCTTTTGAGATATGAATGAAATTCAATCATAACAACCCATTCAAAAACATCTTAATCCATCTAAACAATGCACCAACACATTCATATATGCATACTAGGCCATAATTAAACTAGCACTTGCACCCATAGGAGGTTCAAGGAATACATCGAGTTTAGAAAATTTTCCGGCGTGAATTTTTTTTAAAACGTGAGACAATTCCGAGCACTATATTGCTCACATATAAAAGCCTATCGGCTAATTAATGCAACATAATTCCAACTCACACAATGATAGATCACAACACAACCCAATGTGGAGTGCTTATGATCCAATATTGTACTATGAATTCACCAAGGTATAATAGAGATATTCATTCTATTTCAAGATTCATTTAATTAATGACACATAACAGGAAGAATTCAATTGGGGACTTAGGTTGTTACCCAACATTCTATTTGTAATGTCGGGAATTTCCAAAATTATGTCGCACATGGCATTCATCCCTATAGCATGTCTTAGGGCTGTTTCTCCTAAATCCGAGTGTCAATCTGACTCTTCTATATCAACTCGCTTGCATTTTAACACTTCTCCGTCTGTTTACCACTTCTAATATCTTATCATCTTTGTGCCTTTCAGACATTTACACGATCGCATTAACTCACTTGCATTTTAACACTTCTCCGTCTGTTTACCACTTCTAATATCTTATCATCTTTGTGCCTTTCAGACATTTACACCATCACATGGACGTCTTTGCAATCGCACTGTCATCTCATCAAATTTTATATAAATAAAAATAAAAACATTTTAAATTAGTCTATTCTAAATAAAATCTTATTTCTTTTTATTATATAAAACACTTTTTAGATTTCTCTAAAAAAAAAAAAATTTATTGGAGTAAGAAAAATTACACAAATACAGAACAAGCTGTCAAGCAGCCAGCATCAGCAGGGTACTAAAACAGAAAAATGCTGACTAGGGGAGAACAGCCAGCATTATCAAAATAGAACAATATGTTTCCAGGCCCAGATTGGGCACTCATCATGAAAGCTCAACTGTTCATATGACATTGCAGCCACATATACATCAATACAAAGAAATAAAACTCTAAAAAGAACCAATAAAACAACAGGAAATCAAAACTGCATAAACACAGGTACAGTGGTGACACAGGCAGGTGCAATGGGCAGTGGTATGATGATATGAATAGATTTCTCTAAATGAGATGACATTCTTATATATTCTACACATCTCTTTTCTTATTTCTATTTCATTAAAAACAAAAAACGCTTCTATTCAAACGCCTTTTTTTTTAAATTGAAATGGCAACATTTCTAAAATGAACAGAAGTTTTTCTATTATTCATTCTTTTGGATCCTAACGCCATTTTTCTGGCAGCACGTTACTTGTTTGAGATTTTGAGCGCCATCTGCAGATTTGTAACGCCTCTTTTTAGGCAAGAGCAAAACGATTTTTATTCTTACTTTTAATGCTATGATAATGGCTATTTTTGCCACACAAAAAAAAATGTCCTATTCTATTTTAAAACGCCCCACTCTCTTCTGGCAGAAATTAAAACAAAGATCATTTGTTTGGTAATTCGAATGGCATTATTTTTCCATGCAAAAGAGTAGTTGTCCTCAAAATTTCCAACGCTTAGCTGTTCAGGGCTTTCGACGACAGTTTTTTGGGGATTTTTGGAGGCCACAAGCCATCCTTCAATTCCCCATGCCATACTCAAAAGTCATTCCTCACGCTACAGCAGCTGGGCACTTCCATTTCTATTACCTGCAGCCTCTTCTGTTTTCACTTATAATGCTTACTTGGTAGGATTGTTACAACATTAACAAAAGGTGTTTTCTCTTCTCTACACGCAGCATTTCATTATGGTTCTAATATCATAATACAAGACATTCCTATTTTGTCTTAAGACAACTGACATTATTATTTCTTACACTAAAACATTATGTTTACCATTATCTACTCTTCAAATAGTTTTGCATCCTGTCCAACTTATCTTCTAAATTTACATTTGAAGCTTGACTGTTGGTGAGCTCTGGAATATCTTTCTGTATGAGTCTCTAGTTGTCACTGGAGATTTTCTGAATAGCTGTTATGATAACCGGCAGCAGTTGACTAAATCATATTCTAATTTTAGCATTGTCTATTTTTTAGGTTTTTGTGCACGTGGTAACATGAGAGCTCTCGCTTCCACCCCTGCAGTGACTTTAGAACGCCTCTCGGCATATTTAGGAGTGGATTTTGCCAGATGTTGGAATTGCTGTAGCCATAAGAAGTATCTAAAAATATACTTCAATGAAATGTGGTCTGATGAAATGAGAGGAATTTGGTTTATGCATAATGATCTGTTGACAGAGCCTTTGAGATGGCAAATACAACAAAGAATAAAAACAAACATAGCAAGCTTTAACAACATTTATTCCCAGTGTGTGCCCAAATGTTTCAAAGCCTTGATATTTTTCAAGCAAATAGTTGGCAGTTGTAAAGCCAGAGACCAACATGTTTCAACACTCGTAAAGTTGACCAAGAAAGATTGGTCATAAACTATAGAAAAAGGAAGAGCATACAGAATGCTAAAAAAATAAATCATAATTGTACAGTAATAACACCAATAATAATTATAATATTTAGTTCATACAGGGTTTTTCAATGTATCGTGCAAATGCTTATAAAGCATTGCATTCCCATAACTTCTCGGAACTACCTAAACTACCTTAAGGGAAACTAACTCCTGACTAATTAAATATTAGAACACTAAATCACTAAGTTGACTTTATTACAAAATATAAGCCTTAATTTTCAAACATAAATCAATTTCTTGACACACAATTGCTAATAACAAAATTATCAACTGACAAGCTGTATAATCAAGTTATATTCAGACACAAAAAGAGCATATTTTCAATATTTGGCTAGATAGACCAAGCTGGGATTCTCTCTCAACAACAACGGTACACTAGAAACTTCCTAGCAAACATTTAATGGAACCCAATGCAACACCTTGTGCTTTTACAGTTACAACTCAAATTTTGAACTACATAATTCTGAATGTAGGCATATCATAGATATATTGAAAGGATATATGACTGAAAAAATATATATTTACTTTGTTAAAAACTACAGTGGCTTTGTAAAAAGATGAAAACTATCTTTATCTAATTCTAAACTATGGCTTGCAGTAGTCGGTAGAAAATCCAAAATTGAGCTATTGTTTGGAGGTGACAAATCCACTCAAATAGGGGCATTGGTTACCATAGCCCCACATTAATATTAATTTTAATGTACTATGCATCTTTTCAAGACATCAATGTTAAAAAAGATAATTAGTTTTGATACTCTACCTGCCTTCTTTGTAACTGAGAATTGATCAGTTGAACTCACATTGCCAGGGACCATTGGCACCTCATGTAAACCATACAAGGTGGCACAACAATCACTGAAAACTTAGAAACGGGACTTAGAATATAATCAACCGTCTGGAGGATAGATCAGCATTAAATGAACCCAAGATTTGCATCTGTAAGCTTTGAGTAGTAGATACCTTCCAACTTGATTTCTCAGCATGTTCAATAACATCTTGGCAAACATGATGATAACAGATTGGCACCATCAAGATAAAGAACAGCAACAATGATCATTTGTAGCCAAATTTGCACCCGCTATTAAAAGGGGTTAGCAATCAGTATGCCATACTGTTATGTCAATGGACTGTCACACATGATAGGCTTAATTAGGGATGCGGCCTAAAAAATATACCAGTAATGATATTCTAAGTTACCAGTATAGATACAGGGTTTGGATATGGGGGTTTGCCATTAATTTGGACACCGTCTATGGTACGACTTAGGTATGTCAGTACAAAAATATTTTTTAAAAAATATAACATATAGACAATAAACAAAAATTACCATAATTCAGCATTTCTGTGAATTTCCAGGACAGCACATGGGGACCAGTTTCAAGTATGGCAAAAACTTTCCTGGATTTCTGGGATGACGGGGACGGCGATTAAAAAATAATATTTGAACTTTTAAAATACAAATCAGATTTTTAATAAACAAAGGCATGCAGGAAAAAATATTGATTCAATTCTTGGAGTATCCAATGTTAACGTTGCTACAGAGTACATATTAAGAGAAGACGGTTCAAAATCAATGAAAATTATCAATAATTTTGAGTGTGAAGTCTTTGTTTCTGTTGTTTTAGATATTCGGACCTTGCTTGGAGAATATCAGACTTGGTTAGGACCAAATAATGCTCAACAAAAAGGGCAGTTTAAAGGTTTCTTTGAGGATCAATGGCCCAGTTTAGCAAGTGCTGACGGGTTCAACAGAGAGGAGCAGATGCAAGCACAAAGCATAGTAGTGTTGGAAGAATTTAATGTTAAAGTTGCAGCTATTCCTTTTGAGCCAAGAATAAGTGAAATGGTAATTGAAACATTTGGTGGGTGGCGAGTAGTTGGGTTATTTGCTGCTGTATTAGCTTCAGACTTGCCCACTACACTTAGAGGATTTCATAGCTCTGACTCCTTGCTCTACTGGCAGTCTACATGGTATATGGAAATTGCCTCAGCAGCAAATTGAAGTAAGGGAAAAAGATCAATGAATAGCAGATTCCTTTGCCAAGCAGCTGGAAGCAAAACAATTGATCATTCTTTGGGATGAACAAGAGATGTGCAAAGATTTTTATATTATGGATCTTGGAGGAATCAACAAAACATGGAGATTGCATTTGATGGGAAAGTTCATCATGAAATTGAAAACCAAAAGCAAAGTGGTAGTGCTACAAAGCATCACAGAGAAAACTCCAAGATGTGTCAGGGCAAGGAGAATGGAACAATGGGCAGCAACCACCTTCTCACCCAAAGGTGAGTCGTCTTTTGGTGATTATACTCGGTTTAAATTGGATCAGCATTGCATGGTGCTTAAATTTTCAGGGTCACCATTGAGTAGAGGGTATCATCATGAGTTGAGGCGGCATGATGTTTCCATTGAGAGAGTTGGTAGAACCGCAAGAAGATTTCAAGGAAAGGTACTTCATTATGGTAATGTGTGGTTTGTCTTGGAAAGATGGCTACCCAATGAGGTGCTGGCAAATCAAGGATTTTGGAGTAAGAATCATCAACCTAATAAGGTGGGTAAGATTTTGGAAAGTAAGAACTACGACCCCTGGATCATGATGATTGCAGTTTCAAATTTTAGAACTGCTGCTATTGGTATTTCCAATTTCCTCTCCATACTAGTGGCAGCCATAAGGAAGTTAATAATTACACAAGGGATGCGTCTACCATCTATTGTCATTAATAAGGCACTTGCAGCTGATACAGGAGAGTTTCCAGCTATTACACATCAGATTCACAGCAAAGAAATGGTGCAATGTTACAGCCATGGTAGGATGATTCTACTCATATTTTCCTTGTGTGACTATGAACCAGCAGTTTGGGGAATAATGATCAAAATTTGTAAATTCCAAGGTAAAATTCATGACACCAATCTGGAAGGAGTAACTGCACATGATGCTGAAGCTTACACATATAATGATGAGGTCATTGAGAAGGCAAAGACAATAAGGAACCCAGGATTAGTCAATATTATTGCTAAAGAGGATAGCTTTGTCCTCATTGTTGAATTTACAGGTGCAGTGCCCAGGATCGATGAGCCTGAATTCATGTTAGGCTGCCTTGGCTTGAAGGAGGCAATGTCCCAGGGAATTGACATTGCTTGAGGACAAGCAATATTTGGGACGGGAGGATTGTCATGTTCCCTCCGCCCAGGGGAAATAAGATATTAATTTTAATTTACTTTTAAGTGTTTTTAAACACTATATTATAAGAAATAATAATAATATTAATATTATATTAAAAATAATTATAATAATATTATTAATATTATATTAAAAATAATAATATTAATTATTTTAATAATAATATTTCTTTTGGGACCGACCTACCTTGAAGGTTTTGGCGCCAAAGGAAATTCAAACTCAAACCAAAGTCGGCCTGTTCTTTTGAGGATCATTTCATAGCATATAAATGAGGGCACTCAAGGCCTTATTTCAAGGGATCTGGATTTCTTTCTGAGCATCTGAATTTCAGAGTATTCTGAGTTTTGGGATGAAAACTCCATAACCCAATCAGGTTAGGACACAAACCCTTTACCTGAGTTTGAGAGCAAATTCTGAAATCCTGGAATTTGTACTGAGCATAATTTGGAAAACTGCATTCTACAGGTCTGTGCAAGGGCAATTGGCAAGGAAGCTATCAATACATGTGGGAATTGCCTTCCCAGGCTGCGCAACCATTCAATCCAGGGTCTTGTATATTTCAGGCCATCGCATCATATATTCCTAGGAATCATCTTCCTGAAACTACACTCTACAGGACAGCGCAAGGATAATCTGGGGTGTCGGAGACACCAAAAATCGCCATCAATCAGCGACTGGTGCACCCTCACCTCACAAGTTGCACCATTCCAAGCACTATCTAATCTGAAGCATTTGTGGAAGAAAATACCAGGGATCCTAGGCATATTCATACATTCAAATCAATGGAACACACACCTGTAGCCATAGTCTAATATCCTGAACAAGCGACCCTCACCAGGTCAAGGTGGCATTATAGAGAGTTTGTTGTTCTGCCTGGGATCACGCCTGTGTCCTTTCCAAGCCAACACCCCTGGCCGCTCTGGGTCATTTTGGTAAATAATTGTGAAATGATATTCTACAGTATGTGTATGAGTTATAAACTATGTTGACATTTTGTGACCTTTTTGGAGAAATATTGTATCTCTGTGTTGAGTGAATTACTTGAATAGTACTGTTGTTTATGGCTGGGCGTTCAAACTGTGACTTTTCTGTTGATATGGATTATATTTGAATTGACAAGATCTAAGAATTATTTCCCTGAACTTTAAACCAGTGTGAATCCTAATGAATTTGGGTAAACTAAGTTGATTAATTGACAATATCCTGGGAGTATTAACTTGGACAAACAAGGCAGAATAGGGCAGATTACACAAGGGATCTTACAATATGCTTCTAAACAACCTTGCTCTCAAAGTTTACTTCTTGTTAAACAAAATAGGTATTGTGATTTACATTTTCTTATTATGCTAAAGTTGGGCTTTTTCTTGGAAAAGACAGATTCCACCTTTTTTGTTATCCTTTATCCTATTCATTGAAATCAGATGAGGCTGATATTATGGTGGGAATAGGAATAAGAATACATGGTGAATGTGACCATCACAAGGTGCATTATTTGAACAATTTCAGAAAACACAGAAAGCGTGGAGGTTATATGAATTATTTGAGAAGAGTTGCTGACAAAACTAAGGATTGTTCTCATTAGGAATTATTAATAATAGGAGATGGATGTTGATAAAGAAAAAAGGATTGATAAAATCGTAGACTTGTAATGTCAGATGCTCCACATGATGCAAAACGATATGAATGCTTCTAGAAATACTGAGGCAAGCACTTCAAGAGCCAGTAACATTAACCAAAACAATCACAAAGAATAGTTGTTGGGTTTGTTGGTGCAAAAGAGATGAAAGAGAAACCAGATTCGCAAGCACATGCAAATGATGAAATTTCTGCTGAAAAAGATTCTTCAGATACGGCTACTAAAAAGAAGTCCAAATTGAAAGATAAGCAACCTAAACATGAGATTAAAAAGAAATCCAAACTGAAAAATAAAGAAAAGAAACCTATGACAAAGCAATCAATCTTGGGTTTGCAAGTGATTGACCCTTTTATCCACCAAGGACCGGGAAAGGTTAGTCTGCTTAACATCAACAAGGAAGAAAAAGGTAAGCATTCCAATCATTCATATGAGTACAATTCAAAATATGAAAGAGACGATAATAACATAGATTTACTTTAAACTATGTCCTTTGAATATTTTTGTCATCATGGAAAGTACTCTAAGCATAGGAAAAAAGTGAAAGATACAGCCTACAGTAAAGGACACCTAGATCCTTTTACTCAAATACAGAATTGGCTTTGCACAGAGGAGTGGGATCCTAGTATTCAGGGCACTTCCGCAATTCATCATGGCAAATGATGCAACACTCTGCTGTAATCTTGGATTTCTTGTTCTTTTTCAAGGCCTAAATCTACCGAGAAGAATACACACATGCTTTTGTTAATATAGGTGTTAGGCAATGGCAGCTGAAAGACAAACATAATACCTGATATATGAATGAACAGAAATTTTATAGTACTTGGGTTGGGCAAAGCATATTGTTTCATAGCATACCTCCAAAACAACCACCTGATAGAGGATGGCACATGAGAATGGATTTTTGTAAGCAAGGAGTAACTTGTGAAGGCTCCCTTGTTGCTATGGAAAATGGCAATGGTACAAAATTTCCCATCTTCTTATTATGGTATTCATTGGATGGAACCTTTGCTCTAAAGGTAACATCATCCCACACAACTCACACTGGTGCACATAAGTTCATACAGCAAATGGCAATTAGTTTATGGGATTATAATAAGAACATACTCCTTCCACCTATCTATGAAGGGACTCTAATGCAAAGTGAAGATCTTTTTGTCATCATTGGAAATGAGAAGGAGAAATCTATCTTCACTACAATTCCAGAGCAGCCAATACCATCCATAGTGCAGAACTATTCCTATGTTTTACATTTTGGATAAGTGGGAAGGAAAGCAAGCATTGGCAAAAAGCATCATATTGGTTCTTGCACAGAAGAGTCAACCAATAGTTGATCCGAAATTCACCTACACGGCTGTTTGGACTAATAAAAGTCAAATGGCAGATATACTTCATACTGATATGATCATAATCAGCCAATGTCACGAGGCTGAAACAACATGCATAAAGACACCAAGAGAAGTTGACGACTCCAGGATACTTGGTACAACAAAGGCACAACTTCATCTTGCTCCTATTGCTGATTTTGAGCAGCAGCATAATTTTTTTTTGTAGGCAGCCATCCACTTATCATGCTGGTGCTGATAGAGGGAATAGAGAATCCGTGGAAATACCAATGCTGGAAGGAGATAGTTGTGTTCCTAAAATTTTGCATATGATGCAAGCTATGAGGATTTTTCTATACTGCAGGAACAAGGTCAGACCTTATAGAGCTGTGTATGACCAGCAAACAGAGGATATATGGGTACAATTGCAGCGGGTTTTCATCTCATGCCTAGATTGGCAAAACGTACTTGCTACTCTCCAAGATGGTGGAACATCCATGAACATTTTGGCTAAGGCAATACAGGCGGCTCAAGGGTATTTGAGGCAGCAGAACAGGGTTTCGGTGATATGGCACCGCATACAAATGGCATCAACCTTATTATAGCATTGAAGGACTATCTTGTTAGACAGGTTGAAGTGGGCATAGTAACAACAACTCTTCAGGGACATCACTATAATAGAAAGTCAGGCCTAACTAAGACAGTTGGAGAAACATCACCTAGTGCAAAGTTTCCAATTCCTAATTATACCAAAGTAGCGCAACAGAAACTAACTACATCACAAGGAGGATCGAGGATTGGGAATTACAGATCTCCAAGGTTGATTTAGGATCCCAGTCACCCCGGGAGCATCCTGATTTGTGATTGCTTGAGGATGAGCAATCTTGGGAAGGGGGGGCTGTAATGTCCTGTCTCCAAAATTAAGATAAGATCCAACACCCTTCATACATAGCACAGCAAATGTATTATCTACACAAACAAGTACATAACCAATGGATGGTGCTAGCAAACAAATAATGGTACATAGCTGTTAACAAAGTCTCTAGGGCAAGATGAAGCTTGCATGGCATAATGGATATAGTAAAGAGGATATGGTGGCCTATTGAAGAGGAATTCAAACCTTACACAAGCAATGTAAAATCAATGCAGGATTCCAAACCTTTGCGCAAACATTATAGAAGTCCAAATCAGTGAAGCGAAAAAGACAAAGGAAGGAAGCTGCTGAATAATGTCCGCCAAGGATCAAATCCCAGTAAAACAGAAAAAGGCCGCCACAAAGATAAAAGAAATCGCGGCCAAGGAAAGGAGAAACGTCGTGGAAGAAAGTAGAAATCACCAGTCGCTGTGAAGGATTTAAGTCATCGCCAAAGGAAGAATTCCTAGGGATTACAAAGACAAGTGGGATACTATCAACTGTTTGATGTAATTTCCGATGGAAACAATGTATACATGACGCTCAGTGTGAACATTAAGTTCAGTCACTTAGTCAAGACATACAAATTAATGCAAGGAAAAGGAAGGGTGCAGCCAACAATCATATTAGTGTTAATCAATATTATAAAATGAAATTATAATTAAAGTTTACCAATCAAGAGACATTTGAAGAGTTATGACTGTTGGAGGAAAAATCTATTTAAGAGAGTACAAGCAAGAAGAAGAAAACAGGATTGAATATACATTTTTATTATCTGATCATTACTCATTGTCGAAGCATGGACTGTGATTCAAACAACCTGAGGATGAAACCCCTCTAGGTTTGAAATTAGAGGACGAAAACCCCCTAATTTCCATTGCTGAATTAATGGACAAAAAGCCCTGATTCAGGCAGATTTGAAGACATTTCAAAGGCAGAAAAAAGGGTGCTTCATTGAGGAATAAGTCGCCACAGAATTGGGATTGATTTCTGGGCCACTAGAAATGGGTTAATTCAGTTATTCTGAGCATTAAATCCGATTTACAAAATAAATTATTAACAATAATTTCTGAACTAGGGTTTGATATATATTAAAATATTCCATTCAGGATATTACAAAAACAGGCTGTCAAACATCATATTGTGAAGAGAAATAATGTTATCATACTTTTCCCATGGAGTTATCTTCCCCTACAGAGTTTCTCCACATAAATTTTGCACTATATGATGTGTATAGATTGTTGGTCTTTGTTTGTTTGCTTCTTATTTTCATTGCTATGCTGTTTAAGAGAAGGAATTGTCATTATTTCAGTTGTATTTCAGTAGTTACAGTTGCATGAACATTTAAATCAAGTTTCAACAATTCACACTTAAGGTATCTATATAGTGAGCTAGTTCATTCATAGATTGAGCAATGGCAGATCACTCAACCACCCCAGTAGGAAAAGAGCTATGACCATCACCGACCTTCTAGAGAAGCCCTGTTCTTAAGGTTGGTGCTATTTACATTCTTTGCCACTCAATGCCTGCTAAAGGACCATGCATGGCTCGATGACTTCATCATCACTCTGCAAGCATGAGGATTTCCCTTGTATCTGAGCTCCTTTATCAATAGTTAAGAAATAAGAAAAAAAAAAAAAACTAAGCACTTGGCTCAACCCGTACCACTAGCTATAATTCCACTACCTATGCAAGTCCCCATACCTCTCACACATACCAAAATTGATGCATCAACCATGCAACCATGCTTGAGGCCATAATATGATAATAGGGATTGGCATATCATCCATGCCCCACCATTCGAATAGATACTAGAAAGTCAAGTGCAAATCTATGTAATGCATCATATAATGTTCATGTCATAGGGGCCCCTGTTACAAAACAGTGGACCACACCCAGTAGGAGGGCAGTTCCTCTTGTGACTAGCACAAAGCAACAGATCATTTCACAACATACAAGTACACTTCACTTCTGTTGTTCCCTTGCCATAGAAAGTTGTAGTTTTGAAAGGCATCTATCAGAATGGCTAGCAGGAGAGAATATACCCTCCTACAACATACAAACACTCACTTATTTAAGTTCCTTTTACAAACACTGTTAGCCTAGGGTGACCTAGACCTCATCATCTATGTGTCATGATGTATACAAATAAGCATAAAATCGTATTTCAAATATCCACAAAAATAATTTGAAATTTAAGTTATTAAAGAGAAACAAACCAATTTTCTTTCATTCGTGAGTATAAAACAATTGCATGGTAAGATAGGTTGATTCTACATGATATAAGACCCTTGGGTTGAATTTCAAGGCACAACAGGTTCGTCCATTTCATAACCAGGAGAGATGGAACTGCAAATTATTCCCCCGTTGAAGCACATATGGCTGTGCACATAATCATACTTTACAGTGAAACAAAAAACAAAAGTATAGAAGCGTCTCAAAGATTAAAAGAACGAAAAACTTAAAGGAAAGCGCTTGCACCAGTTGCATTTTCTTTGTTTGCTATAAAATAAACTATGAAAGAATCGCCATCATGCTCCTCCTCTACATGCTTCTGGGATAATATTATTATATGCAATCATTGAGTAAATAACAGCATATTAAGTAATAGACAAAATAACTCAAAATTTTCAAACCTTGGTGCCAGCAATGCCCATGGCAAGCCCTATTTCTGATTCATGCAAAGCTGGTGCAGCGTTTGTGCCATCACCAGTAACAGCAACAACTTAACCAAACATTGTATGCAAGTGTTTCAACAAAGTGTGCTTGTCTAATTGAGATAATCTAGCCATAACCTGCAATAAATTAATTATTGTCATCCTTTCATTGCTCCTCAAAATGTGCATCTCAAATGTGATGCAGAACAACCCATTTGCATCTCTTCTCCTCATCCCCCCCAATCCCAAAACCTCAATCAGCAAAAACCCTGGCTCTTCACACCCAAATCCTATGCCCTCTCCCTTTCAAGGTTCAAAACACAAAACTACTGTATATCCCACTAATGAGCATGCCCAGAAACACTCAATTCTCAACAAATCATGTCTGTACACAATCAAAATACACAATGTCCAATGTATCTCAGTCCACCCCACATGCAAACAGCAAATAAAAATCATGCATATTCCACCAGAGTAAAAACGCCGACAGGAAGAATTGGCATGCCATAAACTACCTTCTGCAACAGGTGTCTATATACCCTCCATGCAAAGCTACACGCTGCAGGCACATGACAGGCAGTGCTGCACATTTTTCCCTTGATATTTTTTCCTTTTTGAAATTGCTCGCCCCATCCAGAAAAATCCTGCCAACAAATAGAAATCAGGTAAAAGTACTTTCAAATTATTTATTTTTACATAAAACAGACAAACATTAGGCAAAGATCTGAAAATTTTAAAAGCAACAAATCCAAGAAAAATAAATCGCTCGCGGTAATCGCTATATCCTCTTGCCAAGGCAGGTCTAACAATCTAACAGCACAAAGATACTATGATTAATGTTTCAAAGAACACCTAGCAAGTGCCGCTTTTACAGCACAAACCACGTCATGACCCAAAATGATTACTGTTAGAATGCTCTATCAATACAATTAGATATTAAAAATCCTGTGCTCCTTAAAAGTAAAAACGACATAGCTGAAAACAGAAATTACATGGCTATCTTGGATACTGTCAAACAATCGAATGCAGACAGGCAGTTAATCAGCCGGATATAAATTTGGTAACAGCTTTTGTGCCCTCCGAGACTGCGTGCTTCGCAAGCTCGCCCGGAAGAGCCAGTTTGACTGCCGTCTGTCCCTCTTGCTGTATATAACGAGCTTCGGAGATTCCCCTGCTAATTTCGCGAAAATGTCATTTCTGAAGGAGTTCATGATGGACATTGCGTTGCTGGAGATGCCGAAACGCTTTGTTCTCAAAACTTCGCCGTCGTCATTCTGCAGATGAGGCCCTGAAATTCCAAATCCTGGTTTCTTGAATCAGACCATTAACCAAAAGCATTTGCCAAATAAATAATAACTGGCCAAGCCATATTCCAGAAAAAACCCCTTACAAAACCCTAAAACTCTTCAGAAAGCAACGGCACAACCTTACAGAAAAGGTTGTTACAGGTAGAGGTGCTTAAATATACCTCTACCCCACAGCTTAGAAGAGGAAACTATACTTTCGTTAGAAAAAGCTATGCTCTTCTAAATAATCCAGATTTATACAATACAATTTTGGGTTTTATTGAAATGTTAGATAATTAAATCATTAAAAAAATGGAGGAATATTGTTTGTTTGATAGAAAATGGTCTAGACGTTACTTCAATCACCATGGCTGTCTCAAACTGATAACCTCGGATGTCAAGCAGATAACCTCGGAACGTAAAGCAACCTGCAATTTGACAGGAGCATATAGTTGTTAATTAGGGCAGGATATAACTGCAGGAGGATTTTGGATCACTACTTGTCAAGTTGTCAGGAGGATTTTCAATGTATTGACTACCTAGTTAACCGGCGGCAGATGTAGTTGTAAGTCTTCGTCGACATTCCTGCACCCACATTTCTCTGCCCTTTAGTTATGGAGTTGAGCAGGACTAATAATAGTGAAGTCAACATTTTATGTAGTTTAGTTGAGATCTTGCACCTACAATTTGTGATTTAGGGAAAAATAGTGAACTTATTAGTCCCTGTCTAATATTATTGTTTTAATTTTTTTATTAATTTGTTTGGGAGTTGATGTAAATGGAAAAATTAATTATTTTTTAAAGTTGATTTAAAGCTTATGTTTTTTTTTCCTTAATAGATAAGGAGTTTCTCCAAAGTTGATTAAAGTTTATGGTTTTTTTTAATAGATTCTTAGCATTTTGAGAGTTCATTTTAATTTTGTTAGGAGGTTTTTTTATATTTTTTATTAAAAGAAAAAAAAAAGTCAATCAAATGTCATCTAACAAAAAATTGAATTGTTTTGAAATGTTTATATGTATATATATTGTATATAACTTGTTTGGGGATAGTTTATTAAATTAATGTTTTTGTTTAAGTTTTATGTCATACCTATGTGTCATAGTTTGCACTACTCTAGTAGACATGAACGTAAATGCGAAGGCACATAGAAAGTTCAAATCACACACATGAGGTTAAAATTGCAAGCAACAAATGCATTTTCTTTAAGTTATGTGATTAACCTACCATGTATGAAGTAAATGAGCGAGTAAGATTATGTTGAATTTTCATTTGAGTCCATGTTGTTCAGTTGTGTGTGATAGAGATTTTCTTGTGTCTAATTATGCTTGTGTTTTTTGTTTTGTGCAAGAGGCGTGGTTGGTCTAGAGTGCATTTTTTTATGGTGCAAGAGTCGTGCTTGGTCTAGGGCGCAAGTTTGGGGCTTTGCATATAGGGGGTTTGAAGGTTTATAGTTGTTTTTCCATGTCAGGTTAGGAATGAAAATGTGGTTGTTGCAAATACTTTTTTCTACGTGTGTATTTCTAAATGGCTCTCTATTCTCTTTGCTTTTGTTGCTAAGGACTATAGAAAAATTATGGGATTTTTCTAGGGGTTGAGCATTAGGGTTCGATTGGTGTTAAGCAGTAGCAGTGTCAAGATTGCTTGATTATGTAATTTTCATAATGATTTTGTAGCTTACTTGGAAGGAAAATTCATTATAGGAGCACAGATTGTATCATTGTCCCTATCACCATAAGCATACAAATACCACATTCGTTGTTGTGGTTGGTGTAAGGGCAATCTTACATCACCCAAAAAAATGATGATTTTATTTTATGTTCTTTTCAATTTTAGTACTTTTGGATACCCAATTGCTTGAATAATGATGTAGAACCTTCAGTTTTTCCAACCTGCTAGAAATAGCAAACTACTATTTTTATAAAGTTTGCATTTGAGCACGTATGGAAGCAAAAATTTACTCAAAGCTTTAGAGTTGAAAAATATAACCTTTGGTGAAGGAATTGGCCAAAGATGACTTGTGGGATGAAAGATATTAAAGTTTCCATTTCTTTAAAAACTCCTGAAAAGGTTTCAAAGTCAAATATGAGGCACTTAGAGGCCCCGTATGACCTCGAAAATGGGCAGAATTGACAGAGCAAATTTAAAGGGAGTATATATCTTCATGATCTTTCCAACGCATCAAACGGTTCATCAATTAGACACCCTGATCAAAAGTTATGGCTCCCAGAAGTTGACCTGTTTTTAGAGGGAGTTGCAAATTTCAAATTTTTGGCTGGAAGGCACCAAAAGGCCTATTTATGACCCTTTTTTGGGAATCTTTTTGGCAGTAGAGAAGGGGGAAGTGGTGAGTTGTGAAAGGAGGGAAAAATAGAAAACCCTAGCATATTTGAGGCTACCAAAGGTAGAAGCTTCCAGAATCTAGAGGAGGGAAGTTGTAATGTGTTGCAGCCTATTGAGGATTTCATCCTCTTATTTCATTCCAACTTATGTAATGTAGTTTGTTTTCAGTTCAATAAAAGAACATTCATATTTGCTATGAGCAATCTGTGTTGTGTGTTCTAGGATTTACCCCCCATCAAGTGGTATTAGAGCAAGGGTTCTTAAGTGTGTAGACAGATCGTTGATCGTGAGGCAGTTTGCACCAGGGCCTACGATTGTGGGTTTGTTGTAGAGATCAAAATGCAGGTCCACGAAGAAATCATGGTGGGAGAAATGTTTGACAAAAGAGGGTTTTAAAGCCCTGCAAAGGCAAATCGATGCATTGTAAGAGGAGCTACGAAGAGGGTTTGAGTCAAGAATAAGAGAAGAAAGTGAAAATAAAGCTGAAGAAGAAGAGCTATCTGAAGAAGAACAAGATGTTGCGGGAGATTCTGCACAAGTTAGGTTGTTGAGGGTCATTTTGAAGATTGGAAAGAGGCCTAGGATTGAAGTTTCTACCTATTCTGGGGATCTGAATCTAGAAGAGCTTATTGATTGGATAAACAATATGGAGGAATATTTCAAGTATGAAGAGGTAGAGGATTCAGAATGGGTCAAGTTTGCAAAAACGAAGTTGAAGAGTCATGCCAATATTTGGTGGAAAGAGGTCCAATTAGAGAGAAATAGAAGAAGAAAAGGAAAGATTACCAAATGGGATTAGATGGTGGACAAACTAAAGAAGCAGAACTTCATTCTTATGAACTATGAGTTGGAGTTGTTGAAGAAGCTGCAAGGATTGAAACAAGGTAACAAGTATGTTAAGGAGTATATGAAAGAGTTTTATAAGATTATTATCAGAATAGGCCATGTAGAGGCCAACAAGGAGAAGGTGGCCTATTACATTAATGGGTTGAGGCCAAGTATTCAAGAGGAGCTAAGCCCGGTCAAAATGACCACCATAGAAGATGCATACCAGTTTATCTTGAAGGTGGAAGAGAAGATGAATAAAAGATTTGAAAGCAAACAAAGAGAAAGAGGTCATGGCGGAAGGACTAGTCAGAGATCCCATAGAGGTCAAAATGAAAATCAAAAGAAAAGTGAAGAAGTAGGCACTAGTTGAAGAGGAAGAGGAAGACCTGGACAAGGACCTGGAAGAGGAGACTTCAAAGGAACCTTTTTTCAATGTGGAGAAGGACATCGAGCCTACGAGTGTCCACAACATCAAGGTAATGCACGAGTTGCACATGTAGATGAAGATACTCAATCTGAGCATTCTGAAGATGTTGAAAGGAGAGAAACCCTAGTTGTCAGAAGAACCTTGTTAAATGAGGAGAAAGAACTAGATCAAAGGAATAATTTATTCCACACAAGGTGTAAGTGTGAAGGTAAATGTTGTGATATTATTATTGATAGTGGAAGCACTAATAATCTTGTCTCACAAGAGATGGATAACAAGTTGAAGTTGAAAAGGAGAAGGCATCCACGTCCATATTAGATTGCATGGTTGCAGAAGGACCATAAAGATTTGGTCAATAAGCAATGTTTAGTCAAGTTCAAGATTGGAGACTACCATGATGAGGTGTTGTGTGACATCATACTAATGGACGCATGTCATATGTTATTAGGAAGGCCATGGCAGTATGATAGGTGTGTTGTCCATGATGGCCATGCAAACACATATTCCCTGAAAAATGATGGAGTTCATCACAAGTTGAAGCCCTTGAAGGAGGTGGAAGAAAAGGTATGTAGTACTGCTAGAATTTGCTTGGTAGATGGTGTTGGTGCTTAGGAAAACCAGTTCCAAAGTACCCTTTTGCCCCCAAAAATCCAAAATTCATGTACAAAATTCCTTAGCAAATGTCACCATTAGATAGATTTTTCAATTCAGAGCAACTTTGCCTTTTGAACCATGTCAAAATTCCTTAAAATGAAAAAGTTAGCCTTGGTCAAAGTTTGGTCAAAAATGGTTAAGTCTTGTTCCCTTTTGCCCCTTAGAAAATTTTTCATATTTTGCCTTATTGTCGGCAAATCAGTAAAATCCTTAACCTATGAACTTGTTCTCAAGTTCCTTTTTTTTTTAATTTGTTGATGGCCAACTTCGTCGACAGTGGAAGGGAGCAAGCTGTCGCGAAGTAGATTGCAAAAGTTGCTAAGGCAAAAGGAAGAAAAAGAAAAGCTTTGTCAGCGAATTTGGAGGTTCACAAACCTCCAAGTTCACCGACAAGAGATTCGACCGATAATAGATTCACCGATAAAGGTGAAAAGATGCAGCAAAGGCTTGGTTCGACAATTTCACGATTTGTTGATAAGGCAAATAAGACCAAAGGGGAAAAGTCAAAGGTTCATGATGAGGTGTTTTTGTTCACAAAGAAAGGGAAAATTGGCTAAGGGAAGGAAGACATCGGCAAATCAGAAAAATGAAAAACTAACGAACTAGTTCGGGATTTTCATAATTCATCGATAAGGCGATAAGGTAGATGGTTTGCAAATTAAATTAGATTTTGCCGATAAAGGCAAAGTGGCTCATGTTCGGTAAAATGATGTTTTGTCGACAAAGGCGATATAAAGAGAAAAGGCCATTGGTTCTGAAATGAAGGCTTTTGCTGATAAGGGCAAAGTGAGTTGGTTCAGCAAAAGTCAATTTTGCCAAGAAAGGCAGAAATGGTGCAAAGGGTGGCAGGTTCAGAAAAGTGAACTTTTGTCGATGAAGTGGAAGTAGGTGCAAATAAAGATGAGTTCAGCAAAGTGGGTTTTTGTTGATAAGCATGAAAAGATGCCAAAGTAAGTAATGTTCGACAAATTGAAGATTTGCCGATAAAAGGTAGAGACGACCAAGTTTGAAAAAGTAAAAAGTTTTTGACAACAAAGAATGAGGGCGCCAAAGAAAAGCTTGTGAATGCAGAAAATACTTGGCAAATGGTGAAAACGAAGGCGACAAGGAGATGAAGAATTGTGTTAATGGTGCAAGTGGGGGTAAGTTCTCGTTGGAGGACTTTGCCAATGAAGCAAAATTGAAATGTAGAATTAGAGCCTCTTATTTAAAATGCCTTTCTTCCCCCTTTGACGCCATGAAAGTGTGAGGTGCAAAATTGTGAACATCAGGTGGTCGCTGGAATAGTGTACGCCATCAATGCATAGGTATAAAATTTAATAAAAGGGTGTAGTATTGCAATATCCCATATCTTTTGTGGTACCTTGAGGACACAAAATCTATATGCAGGGCATAGGCACCCAAGATTTCCACTGAGTCTTTTGACTGTGGTCGTGGGCCTACATTCAATGCAACATGGGCTACTTGTTGACCAATCTTTCCAACGGCCATGACCAGGTGCCTATGTATACATGAAATGAAGATATTTTCAGGGTTGGTCTCTGAGCCAATTGTCTGGTTTGGGAGAGCCTAAGGAGTTTCTCTGGCACCAACACACGATTTGGTCTAGTTTGTTAGTGAAGGGATTTGTTCAACATAGAGTAGGAAGATTATGTAAATGCAAATCTAAATGTAGTGGTATGTCTCAATGGGAGTTTGTTCTGATTTTGGTAAGTATATAATCGCAATTATATATTTTCCTTTGCCACATTCGCTGGTATGATTGTAACAGAGATTTGGAGGTGTGTGACAGCCCCTAAGTTAATACAAGCTTTTGTATTTGTCATTTCTTTGTTGCATATGAATCATTGCAGTTCTCTTTTGGATCACTAAGTATGTCCATTGTACGAAGATCTATCTAAAAGTCATATATGCAAATGTATGTCTAGTTATGTTGATCCTTTGTTGTGTTTTTCCTTTCCTCCTTGCATTCTATGACTCAGTTGCCCAATAGAATAGGCACTGATCCATATTGGATAGGGATCAAACACTTTTTATAAATCAAACAAATCATTCATCTGTGGTTCAGGGTAAAAACCACCTTTCATGTGCATGTGCATTCGCATAATTGAATTAGCTATATAGGGGTCATGTGACAGCTAGTTATTCTTGACTTAGTGACTGTCTTTGGAGTCAAGATGATAAGTTGGGTTTGGTTGTCCAATATTCTTAGTTTCTCATCTAGTTTGAACTCAATACCTATTCAGGTATACCCCTTGGAATATCCCTCCAAAGTCTAAACTAAGCTCGAAGTGCAGAGAAGTCTATCCACTCATGTTAGTTGGCCAAGATTGCCTAAAACTTGTTGATAAACCTCTTCCTATCACCCTAACGACAATCCTTGGCCTGGGTGTTTTAGGAATGTTTTAGAGTTTTGTGTTGCTGTTATTTTGGTTCCCAATAGATTGGTGCCATTGTCAGGGAAGATTAAAAGTTTAAGAATTTGAAGACCTATGTAATAGCACATTGCCTTGTGCAGTATGTTGTTGTGGGTAAGTTGGTAGCTTTTTCAACTTACGCCAACAGATTAGCGCTGGTGTAAAGCGTTGGGTTATAAAATTTGAAGACTCTATTGACATGAGCAACCCAGAATCAATTTCATTGCCTTGAGGATCAGTCATGCTTCAAGGGATTTCCTCATTTAGTGAGGTGGAGACTCTGCTATAAAAAGAAAACAAAGTGTTGATGTTGTGTGCACGTTTCAAGGAGGTTGCAGTTGGTTAAGGTACAAGTTTTCTTTCTTCCTTGACCATGGTTTCTTTCTCAGTAAAGGAACATGTTGCTTTCTTTCCTTTGTCCTGCACAAATGGTTTGTAGTTGGTCATGGCCAACTGTTATGAATAATGATAGCCTAGGGGGGATTCTTACTCTGCATCTTCTTATGTTGAAGACCCTAGGAACTATATGGCATTTGGCCATCCTGGTAATGTATTTTATGATCATAGCCCTACCAATTTTATAAACCCATAAATTTTTGAGCCCTTGCATAATAGAAATGAAAATTCTTGGCCGTAGAAGAAATTGAAAAAGAAAAGCAATCGTTAGAGTCTTTGTTGCAGCAGGAAAAAGAATTAGCAGGTTGAATCAGGCTGCATAAATGTTACTAAATTATGTTCACACCTAATTTAGCAAGGCCTAAACATCATTTGTTTAGAAGGGGTACAAAAAAACTTGCTTATGCAGGATCATCCAGTAGATGCTTGTTGTCTTGACAGAAGACTAGTGCAAAATCACTTGTCAGGATCATATGACAGCTCATGTTGGGCTATCAAACAATCCTAATAAGTGAAGTTATCTACAGTCAAGAAAACAAACATTTAATAATGAAGAGAATAATGGATTTCATGTTTCAGTTGTCGATTCTTCATTATGTTACAGTGTAAAAAAGAAGAGGTATTTATAAACTTTCATTTCATCACCATGTTTTAAACATGTGTTTTTAAGGTAGATTCAGTTATTTTATGCTATGCATTTGATTCAGAAAGAAAAACATACATAAGTCATTGCATAAAATAAAATAATTGATTATATTCAAGAGAATGTTTAAATATGTCCCACACAAGCCGTGGGAATGACTAAACTGGGCCAATGAAACAAAGCATGCAAGCTATACATCTGAAGATAAAGTAAAGGAAAAGAACACATGAGGAAAGTGATATCCATCATTGCCTTATCATGAAGGTTGACTCTCCTATCCAACAGCTTAGTCTTTATGTCTTCAGCCTCTTGCTCCTGATCAGGATGATGAGCCTACAAGGTTAGAGAAAATTTGTTAAAGCTCCATATATACAAGTTCATCATATGCCTTATCAACAAATATATAAACTTGCAATCATTATGCATTAATATTGTTGGATCATCATCAGACATATGCAAAATTAGACCATCATTTGGAAGCTAAATCATCATGAGAAAGAGCATTGAACTCTCAAAGGTATGTTTTATATGCTAACTTGTTTGTTCACTGTGCAAGTATAGGAAAAGTTGTGTTGCTAATTTGAAGACATTAAAGCATGTGAAGAAAATGGGCTCCCATAAGGGTTGAGCCCAACATGCTCAAGTATTGCTAGTAATGCAGAAATATCTAAATTGTAAACATGGTTTTCAGCCATAATGAATGATCAATCACAGTGGAACAACATGTGGAACAGTTATACCATGGAGCAGCATAAGAATCATCAACTCAAATGCCATGTATTTCAGCCATAGTGAATCCATTGTGTCATTAGGAAGACCAAAGGATATAATCAAGTTGGGACAACAATATCAAAAAGTGCTACTAAAAGTGTTGCCATAACATTTGAAATGCCATATGAGACTGTGATAAAGTACCTATGCCATCTTTATTATAGTCATGAAAGAAGACACAAATGACAGGAGGTGCAGTTGCAAAGGGAAACAATGAACAATAATGATCATGTATTTATCTTTTGATATTAATTAGGTGTGAAACTATATTAATTAATCATAAACCAAAGCTATCATGTTACTCATAAAGTATAAACAATAAGAATAGAATGCAATACAATATGAGTACCATGGCAACTTCCTGTATAAAAGAAAATCATAAGCTACAAGAGATGTCACTTACAAGCTGCATAGGAGAAGATAACACAGTGGAGTCACAAGGTGCAGTTAGGAGGAACATCTATATCATGGAGCAACATTAAAGATCATTTACAGGCCACTGGTACAGTCATAAATGAAGAACATAAACTCCAAGAGACAGAGCATCATATAATCTACAAGAATGCAGAGGTCTGACAGAGTTGTCTAAGACATGAATGTTCAAGACAAAGCCATCAAACACATGAGAGATTCTTGCATGATAGAGACACTGCTTCACTGTGAACAAAAAAAAGCAAAATGTTGCTTTGATGAGTTGGATGTAGCAGATGAATAGTATAAAGAGCATGCACAGATATAGGACAAAGTCAGTGAGCAAGATCATGAAAAGAGTTCAAGGAAGGTGGACAAAAGGTTCTTATAAGAAAGAGACAGTGAGACCATGGACTTGAAGTTGTGATTCATATGAAAGGATACAAATTTCTCACAAATATGATTGGCCATTTTTAGATAAGTTTTCCAAACCACCATGCAGCTTGTATGACCCAAATCTTTGCATACAAATAAGCTAATGTCAAGGAAAGCATACTAGACAATCACAATCTAAATCCTAAATCTGTATGTGATTAGGAAAAGCAAACATTGTTAAAGTAAGAAAGAGGTAATGAAAAGACTAAATGACTGGTAAGACTGAGGATAAAATCACAGTCCTATCCAAAAGGGTTTCTTCTTGTTCAAACAATGGGTATACCCGTCCACTAGGATCTACACAGTTAGTATAGGTCTGTTAGAGTCATCAGCCTCTACCGAGATCAAATTAAGCATCTTAAATATTTAAGAAACCTGCACAATCAAAAGAGGATCTAAACATTGAAGATAGTGCCCTACACGAACACTGTGAGAGAAGTGGAAGGATTAGACAACATTCTTATAGTGAAGATCTCCAGGGTCTGCTTAATGAGTAAGAAAAAAGGAAGCATCTGCAGTAACAAGAATAGTGTGGATAACCCTGATAGCTTGAGGACTGCATGACAATGTAGGTCTCTGCATCTTCATTTCATTATATGGATTTTTATAACCTTGTCTGCACCTTCATTTTAGTTTTGACAGGCATTTTAGGGGTCTCTGACAATGAAAAGACAGTGTTGAGTTTGGGAGCCTGTCAAAATGTATAGAAGTCTACTAACTTTGTAGAGTCTACCCAAGTTTTCAGATGTTTGTGTAATCTTTTGAGAGGTCTTTTAGACATTTCAGTGAGAATGATAAACTTTATGAATTCAAAGCATACAAAGTGTTTAAAGAAAACTCAAGAAAGGTAGTCAAAGAACAACCATACAAGTATCTGCTTATCAGTGAGACGTGACTGTCAACCTGAAAGAGATCAGGGACTGAGGAGGCAGAGATCTGAGGCATTGATCTTGCAAGGATAGATCATAGACTGAGTAGGTCAAGGGTGAGCAAATCAGTGGAAGAAAGACATGAACAACATATTGACAAACATCCTAAAACATTGACAAGTAGTGAAAGGTGTTGGTAGGGTGTTAAAGGTCACTAATATGCATATAAGGGAGACAGTAAGGCTTTAAGAACCATAAAAGATAACAAATACAAGTGTTCCATGTATGTAGTTGGCCATGGCATAGCCTGGAGGCAAACATTCTTTCAAAAAAAGCCAAACCCACATAGTCTTTATTCAAAACCCTCATCATATATACAAATACATAGTCAAGAATCATGAATGTTGTAAGATAAAAAGAAGCATTACCTTATATTTTGTTGTAGAAGGAGAAGATTACTTGCTATAGGCCGTGGATACGTCACAATGAGTTCTTAAGACTCAGTTGCATTTTTACCAGAAGCAAACAAGGTAAAGTAAGAGAACAAATCATATAAATGCTACATTGAAAGAGACTACTTCAAGATTGTAGCCTGTAGGCCCTTTGTGCATCAAAAAGTTAAAGAAAATGATTTAAACTATCAGAAATGCACTCACCTTCAGTGTCCTGCCAAAGATTCAAAGAAAAATCATGGAGAAACCTAAAAAAATTATAGAGAGGATGCATAGAAACCTTCAAACCCTAGGCGAGCATGGCAGCAACTCAGGAGGAGCAACAAGAAGACAAATGAAAATGACAAGTAATTTTTAGGTTTTACTTTCTTTTTGGTCGATGCCCTAGCCGAAGTCATGGAGTTTCTTTTTTACTTCAATTTACAAAAAAAATCATTGTCATCTAATCCTTCACCGTGGTAAAGACTTTTAGTCTTTGAAAAACCTAATAATTCAAATCATGATGCCACAGGGGCCCGAGAGGGCTGGATTTATTTTACCTTTTTGATTTTTCTCAAAAGTCAAAACAAATGATGAAGGGATAAGGTCGAGTGCCTTGTGTTATTTTTTGCTAAGGCATGAAATAAGATGGAAGTCAAAACAAGAAGAATGATTCGAAAGTGGGGTATGAAGTATGATGTAATATAGTTACATGGAGTGATAAGGTACTATACATGACAAAAAATGCAAAGACAAATGTATATGATAATGCACATAAGGAGTCATAAGGGTTCTTTATAATGTATTACATTAGGCATGAAGGACATAATGATGCATGGTATGATGCATAATATATGGCATTATGTATACATGGGAGACATAAGGGATATAGCCTTGTTTTCTTTGTGAAATGTATCAAGTGTTGAAATATGATGCATAGTGTGTGATGCAAAGGAGAGATAAGGTATTTCACATAAATGGTGCATAAGGTATTGCAAGGGAGTTATAAGGTGTTTTGCATGATGTAGTATGTTTTTTACATGGGAGACATAAGGGGGTAAATGGAGATCTTTTTGCATGCATGAAGGCTTCATTTTGTCTTGGCATCATAATTAATGCATTAATGTAATCATGTAAGTCCAAAGGGAGGGGTTATTTTGCTCTTTAATCTTCTAAAGGGCAAATGCATTCAAAATTTGCATGATTTTGCAAACTAGATAAATGTAAACAAGTAATAAAGTAATGTAATTAGAAATTACTTTATTATTTTTTCACAAGTTGTAAAACCAAAAAGATAGGACAAATTGTAACGCATAGTAAAGTAATCATCCCAAAATTACTTTATTATTTGCTCACACATCCCAAAATATGCAAAATTGAAGGATGGAGTTAATTGAAGTCTTTTGGAGCTCTTTGCATGATTTTTGGGTCAAAATTGGAGAGTTTGGTCCATCTTTTGGTCAAACTTATAGAGGAGAGCAGTTTGGAGCTATTTTAGCTCGATTTGGGACAGTTATAGCCCTTATTTTTAGGGATTTTCTTGCTTGCTCGTGGATCACTTTTGAGAGCTTATTTTAGAGGCAGTTGATTGCAGTTGACCTTTCTAGGTCTATTGGAGAGAGCATATTATATATTGTAAGAAAAACTTAAGTTTTTCTAGTTCTTGTCTTTTTTGCTCTTTACACTTTGAGAGGGAAAGAAGGTTTTGTAACTCATTTATTATAGATTTATAGAGATTACAATAGGTTATAGGTTATATTCTTTGTCTTTTCATGTAATTGTTCCTTTATTTTTCAGCTGAATCAAGTGTCTACCTTTTCATTAGTTCTACTTTTTGTGAATGATTTGATGGGATTATATTGTGTTTAATATCATAACCTTTAAAATCATTGTCTCATTTATACTTGCATGTATTGAATAGCACTGAAACCACAGGTCTTAGGCTATGCAATTGGAGTAATTTTCTTTCATGTTGTGAAAAACCCCTTTTTCATTCAAGAGGAAAGTCATTTCCAGCCTCCTTTAGAATCATTTTTGTGATACCATTGCCAAAAGTGAATTGTGTGGATAGATTTTTTGAGATCTATTGTGAGTTAGATTTGCAGTTTTCCATCAAAAATAGGTACATCACCACACTTTAGATTACAGTTTTAGTGCTTTTAGTATATCCTTTTAACGCTTTTCATATCAAAATCATAAATCCATTGAAAATTACAAGGGAACCAGTCCATAATCTGGAGGTTTAAGCTCACCATAGGTCACCCATAGCCTGAGTTTGATCCCATGTTACACAGGATTGTTGAGTTTCACAACTTTGCATAAATGGGTGCAATCCTACTCATTAACAATAAGTCCATGTCGGGTAGTCTGATTCGTCTCCTGATATTCCTAGTTTCTCTTTTCCTTGGCCTACCCCTATTGCAAATGAAAACACTTATAGACTGCTGGACCTCTCATGGGTTAGTTATGAACATCAACCCATGCCCAAAAAGATCTACAATCAGATGCCAATTTTTGATGGGTGTGAGGTTTTCAATGGGAAGGCACACATTGATGCATTTTTAGACTTCATGGATGAATTTTATTTTGGAGATGAGGATATGTGGATGAGATGTTTTGTTATCTATCTCTGTGTAGAAAAGCATGGAAGTGGCTGGTTAGTTTCCTTGACCAACATTTTACTTCCTAAGATTAGTTGGTGGATGCCTTTGAAGATTTTGGAAGTAGTCTAGACCCTATTTTTCTTGTCCAAAAACTAGAAAATATTAGAACCTGCAAGAAGGAGAGTCTAGCATGGAGCTTATCCATATATTTGCAATGGCCCTGTCTCACATCCTAGAAAAATTCAGACCTGGTCTTCCTATATGTATTGATATGAATTTGAGGGTTTATGATGCTACTTTGAGCCCAAGTTCTATACGGGAGGAATTCAATCTAATGGGTTTGCAATAGGCCTATGTGTTCATTGATTATGTTGACAAATTTAAGTTGGATATGATTGCAAAATCTATATCCTCAAATACAGAGGTAGCTGATAATCAATAGGTTGTTGTAGATAGAAGGGATGTGGATGTTTCATATGACCCAGACACAGTGTCATGTGATGATTATGTATGCAGAAGGGTAGAGGAGAGTGCTGGTGCAATGTATGAGAGCAATTTAGATCAAAATAGTAGTGATTGCACCTACATTCACTTGGACCAGTCATCAATGGATGATGAAAATGAACAAATCAATGATGGTATCCAATCTGGTGAAGAGAATTTTGACCTTGTTACCTGTTGTTGTATTGTAGACCGCCTGGAAGGTATGTATGCAAGTGAGACATCGAATGAATCAACCTAGATAGTTGATTATGTAATGCATGCATATATTGATGAAGCAAATGATGATGAAGAGATGAGCATAAGAGATAATGCCCTTTTACGAAGAGCATGCAAGTCTGTCATGTAAGAGCATTGTTTATGATTATGATTGGTTCATGGGTAATCCTCTTTTTGAAACTAATTTAGAGTTCAGTGAGTTAGAGCTATCATATTTGGAGGAGGAGAGTTTTATGCAATATGACCCAGCTACCTGTGGACAGCAAGTGGAAAGAGAGGGATGTATACAAAATTATGTTGAGGGTGAACAAGAGACTAGTCTCTTGTTTAGTGTGTTACTATTACTAATTTTTTGTTCACACTAAAAATTAGTTGGACCTAGGTGTAATTGTTCAGAAGGAATAATAGAAAACTTCAAGGTTATGCATTCTTGAATGGTTGATGCCTTGACAAAGTTGAAAAGAAGATTTTGTTGTCAGGATAACCCATCAGTCTAATCAGGACTGCTAAATTATCATGACAAAAGAATTGATCATCAAAGGATCAAACATTCAAGGAGATACATTTGTTCTACAAAGTTTGATCTTTCAAGATTTATAAGTTAAATTGATTATTCAGATTAATCAGTTTTGAATAAAAGAGAGAAAGATGTATTACACTGTTATTTCATGTCATGTTTTGAACATACATCCAGGTATCTGTTATTTTATCTCATGCATTGATTAAAAAGGAAATACATATACATCATATGCATTAGAGAAACTAACTGATCATGTTTAAAATAAATGTTTAAATGTGTCCCACACAAGCGGTGGGAGTAACTAAACTGAGCAATTGCAAACATGCAAGCTATGTATCTGTTTGATAAAAGAAAAGAGAAAAGAACATATGATAAATCTAAACATCCATCATTGCCTGATGATGGAGGTTGCTGTTGAAGCTGGTCTTCAAGTCTTCAGTCTTCATTCTTCACTCCAAGCCACCATCCAATTGAAACCTGCAAAAATTTTGGGACAGCCTCGTTAGTGCTCCGGATGTTTACAATTATCACATGCTTTTATCAAACAGAGACATCTACTTATCATATCATGCATTCAGATAAGAATTCAGATCAGGTAATGATATAGATCAAGAAGAAATCATGAAGGAGATCAATCAATGCTATCAGGTACTTTTTTATGCTAACTTGTTTGTTCACTGTGCAGGTATAGGACAAATTTTGTTGCTGATTTGAAGACAAATAAACATGTGGATTAAATGTGGCTCCACAAGGGTTTGAGCCCAACATGTTTCTTTTAGTTTTTTTAAAAGAGTATCAGAAAAGATAGGATGCATCAATCTAACCTATATCATGTATCATCTAATCAACTTACATAAAGAAGATGTCATCATGACATCATTACAGTTGATTGAAACAAATCAAAGCTATGTGACTGAATAAAGATTGATAAAAAGACAAATTCATAAATCAAATTACAGTCATCTAAGGAGTGATACAAGTTTTCAAATTATTGTGCCTGATAAAGAGAAGAGAGATAGAGCAAGGAGGATACAAGAACTTATGTATCATTTGAACAAGTTGCAGAATAAATCTTGTGAAGGGTCATCTCATTATGACAAGGGAGTAAGATGAAACATCATTTTATACTAGGTATTTCTCATGATGTTTTCATACTCTTTAAGATGATCAAAGTTTAAACAATTGTATCACATTCAAAGTTACAAGTGTCTTATAGAAATAGTCAAGTAAATGCCACATGGAACAGCAGATGGAATAGTGGAAGGCAAGACAATTATAAAACAATATGCCAACTTGACTGCCATAAAATATAACTTCACAATATATATGAGATAAGTGTGCAGTCATCCAGAAAGAAGATATAAACTTTGCAAAAGGCTACCACCAACGCCTCAAAGCTTCAAACCATCAAAAGATACATGAAGATGAATGCTACAGTCTAAATGGAGTTAGATGTTCAAATAGTCAAGCATCCAGGGATGAGGCCCATAATACACAAGCAAATACCCCAACACAATGAATGGTCATCATAGACATCTACCAAATAAACAAGATCAAATGAGAGACAATCATGACTAAAGTGGAAGATACAAATAACAGATACATACAGGATGCTCACAATCTATCAAATGATAAAGATTGTCACTAACCATCAATGATCTTAAAGGAAGAGCAAGCTATAGAGTAGCTATGTATGCCATCACTTACATGACAGTCAAGTACATATGCAAAAACAAGAGATTGTCATATATAGAGTTGCAAATATAGTATACATAGAGTGCAGTAGAACATAAAGAATGCAACAATCCAAGGATGAATAGAGTGATTCCATGCATTTCAACATTATTGTGCTTTGACAATTTTTATTTCTCATGCCCAAAACTAGAGGATGCCATGATGTAGTAAAGAGGATGCCATGTAGTCAAGAAGATGCCATGCAAGGTCCAAGAGAGATACAGTGCAATAAGGAAGATACAGTGTAAGAGAGAAGCGAGATACCATGAAGATCAAGATACATATACAGTCACCATCACCATGGATAGTCAGGGACAGTGACCAATGAAATGGCTTATATAAGCAAGAGACATTCATGATATATCATAAGGGTCATATCCATCTACAGAAGAGCATGAAGTATGCACAAAGATGACTACAGATGAAAGATGCACAAAGGCATGCTACAGGTATATTGAAAGAATGCATAACGGATAGCTAGAAGAAACAAAAATGCATGATATCTATGCATGGAGGAATCCAATACATATGACAGTCAAGAGATAGAATGACACCTATAACATAATATATATCCAAATGCAATAAAAACAACACATAGTCAAAGATGATGTTACATGACAGAAGTCCATTATGCTACAACTTGCAAAGTTGAAGAGTATAAGTATCATATGCTACTAAGTTAGAGAAGAGATATGCATAAGAAGAACCTCACGTAATGTAAAGGTATGAAATCACGCAATCTGTTGGTTATTTTTCCCGGATCGACAAAGGGTTTGTCAATTCCTTTGCACAGTTGATCCGGCCAACAGACACAGGAGGTTGAGTGAGCTGCCTCCCCTTCACTTCTGGTTCTGCCGCACCAAGGGGGGTATCCCTACTTGATAAAGATATAACATTCACTCTTCAAATGACAAAAAGATTTAGCTTTGTGATAATAGGCAGAATACTCTCATGTATGGACCAAGATTTGAATGACAAATCACAAGTTTAGCAACACTCTTGGACATGTGTGTCTGGTTATGGATGAGAGTATGCAGGGGGTTCCTAATCCTACTCCTACAACTAACAGGTTGAAATTATGGAAGAGTTTGAAATTATGGTTTGGATGAAAGACAGGGGTTTTGGATCATAACTACTTCACAAGATCAGACCAGTGCCTATCTCAGGGCAAGGAGTCAAATAGACATATACATAAGAATGGCTTGCAACTAGCATTCGAGTTTCAAGGGGTTAGGACTGATGCTTGCCTTACAAACATCACCCAAGGATAAGTATTTGACTATCCATACTTACAGATATCCCAGCTGACATACACTCTTCTCCATACCTTAACCTAAAACAGTTTAATCCACTCCTTGAATGGAAGTTAGAGATCAAGTATGCAATTAATAAATCTATATTCTAGAATTTGAGAAACCCTTAGCAACCAAATTCAGAAGAAGAGATGCATACAACAAGTGGAGACAGATAGCAAAACACATGCAAGAAGCATTTTTCATATAAAATTGACACTGAAACTGAACATATGTGCAAGATACATGATAGATGCAATACATAAACTCCAAAATGAGATAGAACAACAAGGAAATGCTCTGTATTTCGTTATCTTTCCCCCAAAATTGCCCAAGTCTCCAACAACCCAAAATGAGTAACACAGTCCTCCTTATACAACAAGGGAGTGTACTCAACATATTAATTACAAGGCAAATCAAAAATTTGCCAGATACAATGCATCGTGAGAAATGGCGCTCAAAATTGAATGCAACCAGGAAGCAGAGGAAGAGAGTAGGTGGGCTCGGGATCTGAGCTGCCGCTCAAAGACTTGCATCATAAAAAAGGTGGTTGACCTGTCCATCATCGACCCATACCGCTACATAATCTGCCATCAATGCTTCAGCTACCCGTAGCCTCTTCTGGAATGCAGTAGTGGACACATCTGAAGTTTTCCTGCTTAAAAAAACACGGCCACATACAAAGAAAACCTTCGCTCCAGCAAAATTAAAACACAGTCGTCGATCACCTCCCCATCGCTGAGATCTGCGGCTCAAAACACCCTGAAAAGTTGCCTACCAGTGAAAACATGCCATGTAGGCACTTCATGCTCCATCGCTGACTTTCCACCTTCACCATTTTGCCTTTTCGCCCTTGTATATGCATGAACATATGCATATACAATCGCCTTATATACAAGTCAGACCCCAAATTTTATTAAAATAATTTGAGAACCAGTTTAGATCCGGCTTGTATCTTAACCCTTTGTATATCTGCACACATACAAGCATCCAATATACATGCCATGGACGCAGTGCTTTATCTGCCAACTTTGACTTTTTCTTCGGGTCCAGAATGTACATGTTTCATTGCACCTGTCGCTTTGTATATGCAAAAGCATATACAAGCACCTTATATACAAGCCGGAGCTCAAATATTTATTCATTGCATTTTATTCCTCCTTCGGGTCCGGAATGCATATTTCCTCCTTGTATATTCGATTGTATATTTTGAATGTATATCACATATACATTCTCCTTTGTATATGAGATGCAAAGCCCTTTGCATGTGAGGTGGACCCCACCAAATGTATATTGGCCTTTGCATACAAACAAGGAATCTTCTATGTAAATTCTGCCATTGTATATTTTACCTGCATGTATATACAAACCCCTTTGTATATACAAAGACACTTGCACTTAGCTGATTTTTCACAATTTTACCACTACAAAGGCTGAGAGTGTTAAATTTTTTTGGATTTTTTGGGAAGGGGCCTGCATATTTAAATGCTTAAAACTTGATTCCTTATGCAGGCACCACCACAATCTACGCTATAGATACAATGAAAGCAGATGTTAAAGTCATTTACAGAATATCACAAAGTTTTGTTGTCATAACAGAATACCAAAATGTGCTTCTACCCAGCAGCTATAGTGGAAAGATAGGGTAAAATGTATCATCAACAATGTGAGACAGCCACAAGGACAAGAGGAGAAGTGTTATGAGAAGTAAAGAAAGAAAACCCACTTGCTAATACTTTAAACCCCTTATACTTTCTGCCAACAAATGGAGATAAAATCACAGTCAAGGTGGTGCTGCACAGAGCAACAGAAGCCATTTTTTTTTTAAAAGACTGTATACCCATGTCAAGAGTTCAAACCCTAATGATATTTTTGTAGACACAGTTAAGAGCTTTCAAACAGATGCCATGATACATTCATAGCCATGCCAGAGGAGCAAGAAACATGCAAGAAGGTATACCCATCTACCAAATAAACAAGATCTCTTCAAAGATTCTTCAAGCCTTTCTTTCTTTGCAGATAAAGAGAAAGAGATTAAGTAAGAATGTGGTCATGGCATTATAAAGGTTTTCTATGGAGGATGAAGTAGAAACCCTAGCTTCAAGGCTCACAAACCCTCGAGTAGCTACATTTTTTTATGTCTATTTTCAAGAGAAGCATAGCCATGGCAGGTAGAGGTTCTGAAAATGGAGGAGATGTCAAAAACCTCATGTTAAAAAACTTCAAAACCCTCAAGTTTCTGCATAATGAAAACAAATTAAGACAAAAGAAGAAATATACAGCCATGGCTGATAGTGACAACATTTTTTGCTATAAAATGCAATACCCATGTCTATCTACAAACTTGTCATGCTATAAGGAGTGAAACCAAAGATAAATGAAGCTACAAAGGTTAAATGGCAAGTGCTTACCCTTGTTGCTGACAGGAAGAAAGATCTTCCATGGCCTCACAGTGGCCTCAAACTTCTAGAGAGCGGATGAAGACCATCAAGGAAGAATCATACAAAAACATAATGAAGGTATTAAAGAGTGCAAAATAATGGAGGTATTCATAGTAGTGAAGAAGGCCGTGACCATTTAAGAGAAGTAAAGCTACAGATCCTTAAATATTTCATATAGAACTCATACAGGGTTACCTTCTTCCTCAAATCATGTAGAGTTCCATGGCAACGACAAGGAAGAGCCATTAAAAGAAGAAGACCAAAGCCATCATGAAGATAGTTGGAACCCTCGGTCGACATGAAATTTGCAGACCTCAAAGAAGGAGGTCAAATGAAGAATGAATGAGCAAGTTAGGGTTGTTTTCTTTCTTTTGTCCGAAGGTTCTTTTGCTCAAGTGCATTTTTTGACTTACACAAAAAACCAATAATTACTTTATCCATTTTGCTGCCATGGTCAAGACTTTCCCTAGCCATCATAACATGGAGTGGCCGACAACAATACTTTAGAAGTTAATTTTTATTAAGTCAAGAGGCCAATGTAACGTGTGGGAAAGGCTCCAAGCCTTATAAAACCTTTTGAAGATTCCTTGGTGGTCGAATGGTGAATCAATAACAAATCACATGCTCAAGTTCCTTATCCATTTCCAAGCATCCAGGGATAGATATCTCCTCATTATGCATGGTGACTAACAACCAAGAGGGTGTATGTTTTGACATGGTATATGCATATGCAATACATCGAGTTCAAGGGTAAACTTGCATGCATGGTGGAGATATGAATTCATGGGTAATAAGGTATTGTCTTGTAGTGATGTGATTATTGCATAAAGGAGATTGATGGTGATAGCATATGATGGTGGTGGTACATTATGGGTATTTTTTATGCATGGGGTCAAATTGCATAATGGAGTTGTTCTTCCTTCCTTAACTTCAAATTGCATACGGGGATATAAGGAGATTTTGAAAATGTGATGTATGTGCACAATGGCAACAAGGGGAGTCATAAGGATAATTATGTTTTTTTTTTGTGCATGGAATGTTACAGGAGTGACTCAGTTTCTTTTTATTTTCCTTGCAGAGGGAGATACTTTTTCTCAATGTATTAGAGTGATAAGGATTTTTTTAAATTATTCCTAAGTCCTATTTTGCAAAATAGGCAAATGTATTGGAGTGATAAGGAGTAATATTTTTCCTCTAATCATGCACGATTTTACACATGAATTAATTGTAAATAAATAATAAAGTAATCCTCTATAAATTACTTTATTATTTTCCACAAGTTGTAAAATCAAAAATAGAACAAATTGTAACCAATAATAGAGTAATATTCTATTACTTTATTATTTACTCACAATCAATTTTGCTCATGCAAAATCATGCAAATTGATTAGTTGAGTTAACTAGGCCACCTAGGAGGTTTTGCATGACTTTTAGAAGTATTTTTAGGGTCCTTGGTCAAACAGATGGAGAGACCCAAATTGAAGCTATTTTTGCTCAATTTGTGGCTGTTTTAGACCCTAATTTTGAGGATGAGGTTGCTCGGGAATGAGTATTTTTAGAGGTAGTTATCTACAAGTCCATATTTTTTGCATGCCTCTTGGAGAGAGCAGACCTATATATTGTAAAGTAAAAGTTTGTTTTTGCTAGTTCTTGATTCTCATTCTGATTCAGACAGATTGGAGAATTCTTGTAGCTCACTTTTACAGTTTTATTGAGAGATCGACAGGTTACAGGTTATCTTTTGTCTTTTTGCAAAGCTTTCCTTTGTTTATTTCAGATCAGTTGAATTACCTTTCTTTTTAGTGCTGAATGTTGAAGTGATTTTGATGAAATTTTGTTGTGTTTTATTATTAAACCTTCAAAATTATTGTCTCACCTCCTTGTTTACAGTATTAAAGCATATATTCATCACATGTCTTAGGTTATGTTAACCAAAAATAGTCTTTTTATGTTGTGAAAAAATTATTTCCTTCATAAAAAACTTGTTTTCAAACCTTCCTTAGAATCATTTTTTGTGGTATTTATGCCAAGTCTGGATTGTGTAGAAGTCAAATTTCTGGGCAAAAATTGTGAATCAGATTGCATTATTTTTATCCATATCAGGTGCATCACCATTTTACCTTTAGTATTCATTTAGTTTCTTTATTCCCTTTTCCTAAAAAAGTAAAAAACATACATCTCAATAGAACATTTGAAGGGAACCAGCCCACAATCTGGAGGTCTAATCTCATCATAGGGCACCCACAACCTGAGATTAGTCCCATGTTACATGAAATTACAGTGCTTTAACCAGCCTTGCATACGGGTGTAATTCCCAATGATAACAATTACCTTCATTTATCTTTGATGATGGTAATGAGGTCATTGGCACTTGTCTGCATGAGGATGATGTGATTTATACTTCAGTTAGACATCATGAGGGCAATGCTACAGCTACAGGTGATTCTGAGGTAATTGTCTCCCACTTTGAAGACCATGTAACATATGGTTTTCTAGAGCTTCAAAATGTTTGGGGCAGTTAACTCTGATTAATGTGGATCATTTTGAAAGCACATTTTTGAGCTCATTGGCTAGGCCTGATGACATTGAGGCTAGACGTTCAAGTGTGGATCAAGTTTTTGATCTATGGGGTGAAGAGGAGAAAATCATTTTTGATTTTCTTAGTAGCAAATTTTACATAGTAGTGTGTGCCAAGGAATACAAAACATAGAGGCAGATTAAAGATTGTGAGTCTTCACTTGAAGTGCCTCAAATTTCAAACTTATATGCTAAATGTTGAGATTTAAATCTAAATCATGTCTTTGATTCAATCATTGAGGAGCACATTAGCATTAGTGTAGCTGGGCCACAAGAAATCGAGCAGTCTTATGACATATCCCAACATGAGATCACGCCTAGGCTAGATACATTTCAACCTGATATTTTTATCCATTTTGATATTTTTGCAGGCCTAGAATTGCATCATGTTGACATGGGACTTAAATGTGACTAGTTATATGTGAGTCAGCATGATGATGAATCATAATATCTATGGCCACCTTACCCTGGTAATTTTTTTTTCAATCTTCAACATGATGATATGAATGTCTTTATTTTGTATGTGCATGCATGTAAAATATTTTTGTTGTTGATGTTGGGTGATCAATGCAGCAAAAGATTGAGGGAGATCATCTCCTTTAATAGGCTTGTCTTTGACAGAGGCAAGTAGCTTCTAGTTTTCTGCAAGGGTGACCTGTAGTGTCCCAAAATTTTGGCTGCAATCATTTTTTACCATGTTTCTTTGTAAATATGTGTTTTGTGTGTTTCCCTTCGTGTGTTTGTGTGTTGGTTTGCCTAGAGATATTCTAGATTCTCGCTGTGACATTGCTTGTCACACATCCCCAACCAGAGCCACTATTGGTGCCCAGAAAAACTAGTTTCAAAATGCTCTTTTTGTTGCAAGTATGTGCCTAACCGGTGTTGTCATTGATGTCAACATATCTATGTTGTCATTAGTGTCAAATGTGCTCTTATTTTGATGTTTGCTTGTATTAAGTTAGTTGCTCTACATTGGCCTGTGTAAGTCTTAAAGATAATGAGTAAGTGATCCTGATACTATGTTTCCAAGTGCTTTTGAGAAAATTTGTTCTCCCAGTGGAAACAATGTCTTGAATAGTATCTTTATTTACATCAGAACACTCCAGTAGTTTGCTCCGCATTTCTTATAGATTACATATCTTTGTCTATGGTTTGGAAATTATTTAAAGGGAAGTCTTTAGATGCTATATCCCAAGTTTGAGCCTCCGGTGTGAAGATTTGAGGGAGTTATGTTCACCAGAGTGAACTATTTTTTTGTGCATTCAATGGTGATAGGGAGAAAGTATTTTGGTCTGCATTCCTCCGCATTGAAGTATTCTGGTCTACAATTCTAGAGTTACGTCTAGGATGATGTTATGTGCCTTCAACTCAAATGGTTCATGATTTGGTGGTCCGCAAGTGATCTTTTCTTTGTAATAGTGACTGATAATGTTGTTCAAGTGTTCCGGTTTGAAGAATCTTCTAGCTAAAGTGGTTAGGGTGTTGTACAGATGTTCTTGATGATTACAACGTGCTTGTGAATTTCTCTAGATCATGTTCCAACCTTTTGATTGGTCTGCAAAGAATAATCCAGATCATGCATGAAGCGTGTTCTTAAAGGTTTTAGTGTTAACACCAGTTTTAGCCGACTTGGTTGTTCTCACTACTTGCAGTTATGCTTTGGAGATTGTGGAAGCATGTTATGGCGTGGAAGATTGCAATTGAGTCTCAGCTAAGGAGTTATGTGATCTGCATTGACCCTTTTCTTCCGCAACATGATTTAGGTCCAAACCTATTCTAATGTATGTTTGTAATGTTTGTAATGCTGACCTTGGAGATTGTTCCAATGGTTGATGATTGTAATTCCAACCTTGATGATCATTCCAAGGTTGATGAATTGTATAAATAGTTGTAATGAAATCGTGAAAAGATATGGTAGTATGAAGATACACAGATAAGTGTGAAGTGTAAAGGTATAGTAGAGAAAAGGAAATAAATTGCACTTCAATGGAACTGAACTCAGGCATGGAGTAGATGCTATCAAATTAGTTCACAAACCTTTGGCAGTTAGCCACCCCTTGGCAGTGAGTTGATCTTGGCAGTGAGCCCTAACTTTTGCAGTGAGCATTTTGGGAAGTAAGCCCTAAGGCAGTGAGCCTCCGATTTTTAGTATTGCTATAACATATTGATTTTGTGAGCTAACACTCACCGTGGTTTTTCCCTTATAGGGTTTTCCACGTAAAAAATCTAGTGTCTCATGTGTTGAATATGTGTTTATGCTTAAGTTTTAGATTTCATGTTTTCATGGTTAAATCATAATTACAGTGATTAATTGATTAATGTATTGATGTTTATAAGAAGTTAAGTTTTAGTGATAATTGATTCACCCCCCCTCTTAGTTGTCCTATGTATTTCAACAATTGGTATCAGAGCAAGGCTCCTCGAAAGAAAGCCTAACAACTTGAGGAAGATCCAAGATGTCGTACAAGAAAGATGCTCTACAGTTTGATGGAACGGATTATGCTCTTTGGAAGGTATGAATGAAAATCCATCTCATTTGTCTTGGTTATAGTGTTTGGAAGACAACAGAAACAAAGTATACTATTCTTCAGAATGGTCCATCAAGTGATGATGAAATCAAACAATATGAGTTAAATGGAAAAGCTAGAGATGCTCTGTTAAGTTCCTTATCCAACACTGAGTTAGTTAAAGTCATGGATCTGGAAACAACTCATGAAATATGGGAAAAGTTAAAGAATTTATATGAAGGAGATGATTCTGCAAAAGGCACCAAATTGTAGAACCTAAAAGCTAAGTATGAAAGTCTTAAAATGAGTGAAGATGAGAACATAACAGCCTACTTACAAAAGGTTGATGAAATTGTCAATGGAATCAAAGGTCTTGGAGGAACAATTGATGATAAAGAGTGGTGTAGGAGCACCCCTTCAACAGGATCAACATACACAAGAGGGAGAAGAATAAGACTAATATAGTTTTGACATTTCATGTTACCTTATAGCATCTTCAAAATGTAACATTCTATATTGGCATTTCATGTTTGTAAACTCCAAACTTGACATTTTAGACAGTTTGGATTAAGGGAAGGGTTAATCAAGGTGTCTTAACATTAAGAGTTTTGCTGTCCCATGCAAAGCAAGTGTCATGTGGTTAATTAGGGGCTTCTACCAATAATCTTGGAAAACTCAAATCCCAGAAACAGAGAGGAATGTCGGTCTCTCACCATTGGGAAAGATAAATAGGAAAATCCTCTGGAATAGAGGAGTGGTGGTGGGGGTGGTGTGTGTTTTGGTTTTTGTTGAACAGTTGAATGTGGTTTTGAAACACTAAGAAGGAGAAATAGAAATTCTGCAAATTGGTTTTTCTTTCCAAATTCTAAATTCTGTGTAGATACTCTGTGTAGAAATTCATTCTGTATAGAATTTGTGTATAATCTAAATTTAGTGCCTCTGTGGTCGAAATGACTAGATAAATCCATTCCACTGGTGGGTTTCTATGAAATCAGTGGAATGGACTTGTAAATTAGTTCCCCATTTGTGTTTATTAGTTTGTCTGTTAGGTATGGTAGGATAGGAATTGCAGAATCACTCCAAGTATCTCATCAGTGTATACCGTTGTCGCAGCTGAGTGTCCATTTGTGTATATTGGCTGTGTATATGTCAATTATATATCGATTACATGTTTTGTTGTTGCATGGCAAAAAGACACCAGTTATGAGTGTCTGTCATTTGTATGAGATAACCTTCTGTGTGTATCCTGTATTCAAGCCATCGGTGTGAGAAGTAAGGAAGTCTAGCCGAAAAGGAGTTGATGTAGGGATTTTGGCGTGACAGGAGACATCAACGGAAGGAATAAGGACCACGCCGATAGGTATGTGTCTGGCTAATGAGGAGTTGACACACAGGGCATTAGTGTTACCAGGAATATCGGCAGAGGATACAAGGTTTTCGCCGATAGTTCTAGGTCTTGGAGATAAGGAGTTTGTGCTTCGGGATGAGCATAATGATCGGCCGAAGGAGAAATTGTCATACCGAAGGGAAAGTCTTGGCGACAAGAGTTTGACATCGGCAGGATGGTGTGTGTCGGAGAGACAAAACTCTCGAGGGCCGATGGTATAAGTGTTGCCGATAGGCAACCAATGGTGGGAATAAGTCTTCGGCGAGAGAGTGCCCATCGGGTAAGGTCCGGGAAGTCATAGCGATGTTGTATATCACCCCGACGAAAGAGGTATCGGCGTGAGTCATGGTATCGGCCAAGCGAAATTGAGTTTCACCGATGTGAAGAGTCTGACCGATAGGCGTAAGGTGTGGATAGTCTATCAGGGAGAGGAGAGTCATCGGCGAAGGGTTTCTGGTCTCTCTCGATCGGTTAAGTCATACCGATGGTAGGGGATATCTAGTATATCAAGGTAAGTAATTATATCGGTGGAGGAGTTTGAAGTCAGCCGATAGATGATATCCTGCCGATAGGCACATAAACGAGATACTCATCGGTGTGAGATGGAGATCGGGGTGAAACACATTAGAGGTGCTGATAGCCATTGTTAGGCTGATAGGGTATATTTGCGAGACATTTTGTTAACTCTTACCGATGAAATGAGAAACGCCAAATTCCACCATTAGTACACATTTCTGGCTGTGGCTCTGCATCAAGTGGTATCAGAGCTAGAGAAAGCTCTAGGAAAGGCTGTTGTGTATTCTGATTTCTGAAGGTGTTTATTCCATCTAGCAGCAGAAGGAGAAAGAGAGCAAGGAGTATCTATGGGGTAAAAGGAGAAAGCAAAATGTCAGAAGGAGAAGCTTCAGAAACTTTTCTAGCAAAGATGACTAATGCTGAATTGACGGCCTTGGTGAGAAAGCAAATAGCAGAGAGTAGAGATGATAGAGCTCAGCATCAGGCATTGAAGGAAGAACTAGAGAAGTTGAGGGACATAGTGGAGAAAGGGGAAGAAAACTCTAGTGAACGAGAAGATGGGGATGATGAGGAGACCCTAGAGCAGGAAGAGCTAGTGGTTCCTGCAGACTAGAGACCCTTACTCAATGCCCTTAAGTCCATGGAAAGAAGGACCATGGATGTGAAAATAGACCTACCAGTGTTTGAATGAAAAATGGAACCTGATTCAGTAATGGAGTGGATAGACTCCTTGAATAATTTCTTTGAGACTGAGGAAATACCAGAACACCAAAGAGTGAAGATGGCTCAGTCCAAAATGAAAGGAGCTGCACTGACTTGGTGGAATTTCATCCAAGATGATAGGGTGAAAGAGGGAAAGAACAAAGTTGCAACATGGAAGAGAATGATGGCATTGGTGAAGGAGGCCTATGTTCCATTGGATTACAATATCCAATTACATAAGAGGAAACAAAATTTGAAGCAGAAGGAGCTAGATGTCAGCTCATACACAGAAGAATTCATGAAGCTGTGTGTAAAAACAAAGGTAAGGGAAGGTGAGGAAGATAAGGTAGCAAGGTACCTCAATGGATTGAGGTTCAACATTCAAGAAGACCTAAATCTGCATAATCCAGATACAGTTCAAAAATGCTATCAAATGGCACTCAAAGTGGAAGAAAAATTAAAGAGAAGGCATGAGCAGAGCAATAGAGGTAGAGGAAGACAGCGGAGAGGAGGAAGAAGTCCTTTTAGAGGCAGAGGATTTAGATACCAAAGTGAATCCAACCAAGAGAATAGTAGAGGAGATAGCAGTTAGAACCAAATGGGAAGCTACAATCAAAGGGGAAACTTCAGGGACAGAAGACCACCATTTAGAGGAACATCTCAGGGCAGAGGACCTATCAGATGTTACAATTGCAATGAAGAAGGCCATATAGCCAGCAGATGTCCAGCAAAGGCAACAAGCTCAATAGGAGAAAAGAGGATCAATCTGATCCAAGAATCTGATTGTCAAAGTGTAGCAAGCTCAAGCACTAATCCAAGTGTGAATGTTCCTAACAGTTATGGATATCCTGAGAATGGAGAATCTTTGATGATTAGGAGAGCAATGACCACCATGAAGGTGCCTGGAAAAGAACCTCCACAAAGGAAGTCTCTCTTCAGAACTACTTGCAAGGCAGGAGGAAAGGTATGTAAAGTTTTGATTGACTTTGGATCTACTGAGAATTTTGTATCCATTGAGATGGTAGAAAAGCTTAAGCTTAGGAGACTGCCACATCCTTTGCCCATATAAAATTTCATGGCTCACCCAAGGTCAGCAAACAGTTGTAGAAGAACAGGCTTGGGTAGAATTTCAAATTGGCCCATACAAGGATAGGATACTGTTTGACATTGCCAAGATGGATGCTAGCCATCTCCTATTTGGAAGATCATGGCAATATGATTTAAAAGCATACCATGATGGAGTTAGAAACACCTATTCAATCACCAAGAATGGTAAGGTGATAGAATTGCTACATTAATGGAGAATGAGGTGGAATCAAAAGGAAACGAAGTTAAGGTGATGATGGTAGAAGGTAAACAATTCATGAAGGGGATAGGAGAAGAAGGAGCAGTTGCATATGCACTAATTCCTTGCCTAAAGGTGAACAAGGAACAGTAGCAAGAAGTCAAGGGAGAGAAGAGACAAAAATTCATAGACCCAACTGTCCAAGAGCTATTGGACAAGTACAAAGGCATTATCTCTGATGGGATGCCAAGTTCCCTACCACCTATTAGGGACATTAGCCATTGTATAGATCTGATCCCAGGATCTACACTTCCAAACAAAGCAGCATATAAGCTCACTCCAGATCAGAATACAGAGGTAGCAAGGCAAATTGAAGAGTTGTTGAAGACAGGCCTAATTGGCAAAAGTTTAAGCCCATGTGCAGTACCGGCTGTACTAGCATCAAAGAAAGAAGGCACTTAGAGACTTTGCACTGATTCAAGGGCTATCAACAAGATAACAATCAGGTATAGGTTTCCAATCCCCAGGATAGAAGATTTACTTGATTGTTTAGGAGGTGCTAAATACTTCACCAAAATAGATCTAAAGAGTGGCTATCATCAGATTAGGATTAGACCTGGTGATGAGTGGAAAACTGCATTTAAGACTAATGAGGGGTTATATGAGTGGAAGGTCATGCCTTTTGGTTTGTCCAACGCCCCTAGTACCTTTATGAGATTGATGAATGAGGTCTTGAGAGAATTCATAGGTAAATTTGTCATAGTATATCTAGATGACATCCTAATTTTCAGTAATATGAGGGAAGAGCACCTCATCCATATAGACTTGGTTCTCAAAAGGTTATATGAAGAGCAGCTAATGATCAATTTAGCAAAGTGTCTATTTATGCAGGAAGAAATCATCTACTTGGGATTTGTTATCTCACATAACAAACTGAAAATGGATCAAGAGAAGGTAAGTGCCATATTGTCTTGGCCAACACCCAAAACCTTGAATGATGTTAGAAGTTTCCATGGATTAGCAACCTTTTATAGGAAGTTTATAAAGGGATTTAGTCATATTTGTGCACCCATGCTTGACACCATAAAGGGAGGACAGAAGTGCAAGTTTACATGGACAAAGGAGGTAGAAAATTCTTTTAAAACATTGAAGAAGAAGGTGGCAGAGCAACCAGTTCTTGCATTTCCTGACTTCAGCAAGATTTTTCAAGTAGAATGTGATGCAAGTCATATTGCAATTAGAGCAGTACTCATCCAAGAAGGCAGGCCTATTGCATTCTTCAGTGAGAAATTAAATGATGCCAAGAAGAGATACTCATCCTATGATTTGGAGATGTATGCTCTAGTCCAGTCACTTAAGAAATGGAGGCATTACTTGATGCCCAAAGAATTCATAGTGTTCATAGATAATTAGGCCCTCAGTTTTATAAACAGTCAAGAGAAGCTGAACCATAGGCACATGAAGTGGGTGGAAACTTTGCAAACTTTCACTTTCATACTCAAGCACAAGAAAGGGGTCAAGAACAAAGTAGCAGATGCTTTGAGTAGGAGAGTTCTGACCATCAAGCAGATCCAATTAGAGAGTGTTGGGATTGATTCTTTGAAGACAAAATATGATGATGAAGACTTTGGCGAGATCTACAAGGTATGTACTTCTTTTGGGGACAAATATCATGTTGAGTTTTCTAAATTTCTGATCCAAGATGGATTACTTTTCAAAGGTGGACAACTATGTATTCCAAGATGTTCTATGAGACTGAATATTATTCAGGAAAAACATTGTGGGGCTATGGCAGGGCATTTTGTTCTTGATAAAACTCTAGATCTTGTGAAGAGGCATTACTATTGGCCTAAGTTACAGTCAGATGTGAGAAAATTTGTGGAAGCATGTGTAATATGTCAGAAAGCCAAAGGAAGATCCACAAATGCAGGTTTGTATTAGCCATTACCCATTCCTTCTAAGCCATGGGAGAGCATAAGCATGGATTTTGTACTAGGTTTGCCTAGAATAAGGAAAGGATATGATAGTGTTTTTGTGGTAGTAGATAGATTCAGTAAAATGGCACATTTCTTACCATGTAAAACCACTTGTGATGCTTCATATGTTGTTGATTTGTTTTTCAAAGAGATAGTGAGGATACATGGTTTGCCATTGAACATAGTATCAGACAAAGATGTGAAGTTTATTGGCTACTTCTGGAGAACTCTTTGGAAAAAGCTTGGAACCAATTTATCCTTCTCATCAGCCTACCATCCTCAAATAGATGGGTAGACTAAAGTTGTTAACCATTCATTGGGTAATCTACTCAGGTGTTTAACCAGGCAGCATGGAGAGAAATGGGATAATATCCTCCCACAAGCAGAATTTTCCTATAATGACACCATTAATAGGAGTACAGGAAAATCACCTTTTCAGGTGGTCTATGGTATTCATCCAAGAGGTATTCTGGAGTTGAGAGATCTGCCTATAGGAGAGCCTATTAGTGTAGATGGTGAAGCTTTTGCTTCAACTATTAAAGAAGTGCATGATCAAGTGAAGAACCAATTCCAACAAACTACAATGAAGTACAAAACATATGCTGACAAAAAGAAAAGAGATTTACAGTTTGTGGTTGGAGATTTGGTCTGGGTAAATCTGAAGAAGGAGAGGCTCCCCAAAGGTAAGTATACCAAGCTAATGCAGAGGAAGATTGGACCATGTCAGATTTTAAAGAAGTGTGGGCAGAATGCATATGAGATCCAACTTCCTCCTGATCTTGGATTGTCACCCATTTTCAATGTGTTTGATTTGACTCCATACAAGCCAAATACAGATGTAGAACAGGAACCATTGCAAGATGCAGCAGATGATGATATTCCTAAGCATGATCCACCAAAATTAAAGGAGACATTAGACTCAAAAGTGTTAAAGAAGACAAGGGACAAAGAGTACATGGAGTACTTGGTAGCTTGGCATGGGACACCTGTTTTGGAGGCAGTTTGGATGACTGAAAATCAGATTACAAAATATGGTGCATACCTCCAAACTCTGATCTCAAAGGGGCTTGAGATCTCTTCTCCCAGGGACTATGGTGCAGGAGCACCCCTTCAACAGGATCAACATACACAAGAGGGAGAAGAATAAGACTAATATAGTTTTGACATTTCATGTTACCTTATAGCATCTTCAAAATGTAACATTCTATATTGGCATTTCATGTTTGTAAACTCCAAACTTGACATTTTAGATAGTTTGGATTAAGGGAAGGGTTAATCAAGGTGTCTTAACATTAAGAGTTTTGTTGTCCCATGCAAAGCAGGTGTCATGCGGTTAATTAGGGGCTTCTACCAATAATCTTGGAAAACTCAAATCCCAGAAACAGAGAGGAATGTCGGTCTCTCACCATTGGGAAAGATAAATAGGAAAATCCTTTGGAATAGAGGAGTGGCGGTGGGGGTGGTGTGTGTTTTGGTTTTTGTCGAATAGTTGAATGTGGTTTTGAAACACTAAGAAGGAGAAATAGAAATTCTGCAAATTGGTTTTTCTTTCCAAATTCTAAATTCTGTGTAGATACTCTGTGTAGAAATTCATTCTGTATAGAATTTGTGTATAATCTGAATTTAGTGCCTCTGTGGTCGAAATGACTAGATAAATCCATTCCACTGGTGGATTTCTGTGAAATTAGTGGAATGGACTTGTAAATTAGTTCCCCATTTGTGTTTATTCGTTTGTCTGTTAGGTATGGTAGGATAGGAATTGCAAAATCACTCCAAGTATCTCATCAGTGTATACCATTGTCGCAGCTGAGTGTCCATTTGTGTATATTGGCTATGTATATGTCAATTGTATATTGATTACATGTTTTGCTGTTGCATGGCGAAAAGACACCAGTTATGAGTGTTTGTCATTTGTATGAGATAACCTTCTGTGTGTATCCTGTATTCAGGCCATCGATGTGAGAAGTAAGGAAGTCTGGCCGAAAAGGAGTTGATGTAGGGATTTCGGCGTGACAGGAGACATCAGCGGAAGGAATAAGGACCACGCCGATAGGTATGTGTCTAGCCGACGAGGATTTGGCACACAGGGCATTGGTGTGACCAGGAATATTGGCAGAGGATACAAGGTTTTCGCCGATAGTTCTAGGTCTTGGCGATAAGGAGTTTGTGCTTCGGGATGAGCATAATGATCGGCCAAAGGAGAAATTGTCATACCGAAGGGGAAGTCTTGGCGACAAGAGTTTGACATCGGCGAGACAGTGTGTGTCGGAGAGACAAAACTCTCGAGGGCCGATGGTATAAGTGTTGCCGATAGGCAACCAAAGGTGGGAATAAGTCTTCGGCGAGAGAGTGCCCATCGGGTAAGGTCCGGGAAGTCATAGCGATGTTGTATATCACCCCGACGAAAGAGGTATTGGCGTGAGTCATGGTATCGGCCAAGCGAAGTTGAGTTTCGCCGATGTGAAGAGTCTGATCGATAGGCGTAAGGTGTGGATAGTCTATCGGGGAGAGGAGAGTCATCGGTGAAGGGTTTTTGGTCTCTCCCGATCGGTTAAGTCATACCGATGGTAGGGGATATCTAGTATATCAGGGTAAGTAAGTATATCGACAGAGGAGTTTGAAGTTAGCCCAATAGACGATATCCTGCCGATAGGCACATAAACGAGATACTCATCGGTGTGAGATGGAGATCGGGGTGAAACACATTAGAGGTGCCGATAGCCATTGTTAGGCTGATAGGGTATATCGGCAAGACATTTTGTTAACTCTAGCTGATGAAATGAGAAACGCCAAATTCCACCATTAGTACACATTTTTGGCTATGGCTCTGCATCAAAGAGGTTGTGTTGAAAATCCTTAGGTCATTACCTAAATCCTACAGTCACAAAGTATCTGCAATTGAAGAAATCATGACTATGAAAGATGTTTCAAAAGATCAGTTGCTTGGAAAACTTACAGCCTTTGAGATGAGAGAGTTTGGTGATGCCCTACCTAAAATAGAGACTGCTTTCAAAGCTAGTACTTCAGAGAAGACCTCAAGAGCTGAGAAGTATGCTGTGGAACCTGATGATGACCTTGAGGATTTTGAATCCAACTTTGCAGATAAAATGCAAAGAGGTAACGGTAAGTACAAAGGCAAATTACCAATCAAATGCTTCTCATGTGGTAAGATCGGTCACTATGCTTCTAGGTGTCTAGAGAGAATTGAAAGAGGTAGAAAGAAATTTGAAAGTAAACCTAGGGTTGTAAAGAAATGTTATATTGTCAGAGATCTTGATAATGATGGTGTAACAGATGATGAGTCTAATGATGCTAGTACTAGTGTAAATGAATGCTTGTTTATTGCTATTAAGGAAGAACCTGTATCTACTAATCCTGCTAGCTGTGTGAAGGAAGAAAAACCAGTGGAAGAAAGTGCTTTGTCTGTTCAGGTGGAGAAAGAAAAGGATGAATGGATTATTGATAGTGGGTGCTCACATCACATGATCGGTGATAAAAGTAAGTTTGTAAGTCTGTAAAAGTATGATGGACGACTGGTTAGGTTTGGAGATAATGCAGCTGATAAGATTTGTGGAAAAGGATCTATTTCTTTTGATGGAAAGCACAATACAGATGATGTCCTCTATATGAAGGGTCTAAAGCATAATCTTTTGAGTGTTGGTCAGATGTGTGACAAAGGTTATGATATGAGGTTTAAGGATAATGGATGCAAGATCATGGAAAGCTCAGGAACAATGATTATAACTAGAAAGAAGACTAGAGGTAATTTTTATCAATTAAGAGGAAGTAATGATTATTGTTTGTTGACTCAGATAGATGAGAGTTGGTTGTGGAATAGAAGGATGTGTCATATCAATTTTGACAACTTAGTGAAGATAAGTTCAGTACAGGCTGTGAGAGATTTGCCTAAGCTTGTAAAGCCTGCTAATACTGTTTGTAAGGAATGTCAGTTGGGAAAGCATACAAGAATAAGTTTCAAAAGCAAAGAACAAATTTCTATCAGATTGCTAGATCTAGTGCACACAGATTTGTGTGGTCCTAGAAGGATAAGAAGTCTACAAGGAGACATGTACTTTATGTTTCTTATTGATAATTATTCTAGAATGACTTGGGTCACTTTTCTAAAAGATAAATCAGAAGCCCTAGAAAAGTTGAAATCCTTCAAGGCAATGGTTGAGAATGAGATAGACCTGAGAATCAAGTGCTTAAGGTCTGATAGAGGAGGTGAGTTCGCATCAAATGAATTCAATATTTTATGTGAAGAAAAAGGGATAAAAAGACAATTGTCTGCACCGAGGACTCCTCAACAAAATGGAGTTGTTGAAAGGAAAAACATGATAGTTCAAAAATCTACTCGGACTATGATGAAGGAAGCTGACCTACTAGAAGTGTATTGGAGAGAAGCTATGCATACTGCGATGTACATCCAAAACAAAGTTCAAATAAAGGTAACAATACTAAAACTCATTATGAATTGTGGTATGGAAGAGTTCCTACAGTGAAATATTTCAAAGTTTTTGGAAGCAAATGTTATATCAGAAGAGAAGAAGAACTAGGCAAGTTTGATGCTAGGAATGATGAAGGAATCTTTCTTGGATATTCTACCAAAAGTAAGGCCTATTGGTGCTACAACAAAAGGCTAAAAAAAATTATTGAGAGTGCTAATGTAAAGGTGGATGAAGACAAGGAAAGAATATTAGATCTGAATGGCTATGAATCAAATGAACCTATTACCACAGCAAATGAAAGGAAAGTTGAACAAGAGGACAGTCAAGATGAAGAAAAAAAGGCTCTAGATAGTGCAGTTAAGACTCCAAGGTATGTAAGGATCAATCATTCTAAAGATCAGATAATTGGTGATATAAGCAAAGGAGTATTGACAAGGAAAAGGGCTGTAGAAGAACAAGTAAACTATTATTTACTTTCAAAGATTGAACCTAAAATTGTAAGTGAAGTTTGCAATGATAAAAATTGGGTGAAGGCTATGGAAGAAGATCTAATGCAGATAGAGAAGAATCAAACTTGGGAATTGGTTCCTAGACCTGCTGACAAGAATGTGATTAGAACTAAATGGGTTTTTAGGAACAAGCTGAATGATAGTGGAGAAGTAGTTAGAAACAAAGCAAGGTTGGTATGCAAAGGATACTCTCAGGTTGAAGGGATAGATTTTGAGGAGACCTATGCTCCTGTGGCAAGAATTGAAGCAATTAGAGTGTTTTTGGTGTTTGCAGCATTCAAAGATTTCAAAGTCTATCAGATGTATGTTAAGTCTACATTCTTGACTGGTGAGTTGGAAGAATAAGTCTATATTGAACAAGCAGAGAGATTTAAGTTATCAGACTAAGATGACATGGTGTGTAGATTGAAGAAGGCCTTGTATGGATTGAAGCAAGCCCCCAGAGCCTGGTATGCAAGGTTAGACAAGTATTTGTTGCAATTAGAGTTTAATAAAGGCACTACAGACAGTAATCTCTACTTCAAAATCAATGATAATCAAATCCTTATTGCTATAGTCTTTGTTGATGACATTATCTTTGGAGGCAATGAAGATATGTGCATGAAATTTGCAGGGGAAATACAAGATGAATTTGAGATGTCTATGTTTGGTGAAATGAATTTCTTTATGGGTCTGTAAATTACTCAACCAGATAAAGGAATCTTCATTTCTCAGTCTAAGTATGTGAAAGAGTTGTTGAAAAAATTTGGGATGGAGGACTCTAAACCAATATGTACTCCCATGGTGACTGGTTGCAAGTTAAGCAAAACTGATGATTCACCTAAGACTAATCAGAAAAGGTACAGATCCATGATTGGAGGATTACTTTATCTAACACAAACTAGACCTGATATAATGCATGCAGTTTGTCTTGTGGCAAGATTTCAAGAAGATCCTAGAGAGTCACATGTGATGTCAGTTTAAAGAACCTTGAGGTATTTAAAACACACATTAGATCATGGCTTATGGTATCAAAGGATAATGATTTCACTCTCAATGCTTATACCAATGCAGATTGGGCCAAAGATGTTGATGATAGAAAAAGTACAAGTGGTGGTGCTTTCTTCTTAGGTAATAGATTGGTTTCATAGTTGAGCAAGAAGCAAGATTTAATCTCTTTGTCTACTGTAAAAGCAGAGTATATTGCAGCAACATGTTGTTGCACTCAAGTGTTATGGATGAAGTAGACATTGAAGGACATAAGAGCTGTGTATAAAGATCCAATTGAAATCTTTTGTGACAATACAAGTGCTATAAACATTTCAAAAAATCCAGTGATGCACTCAAGAACAAAGCATATATATATAAGGTATCACTTTCTAAGAGAAAAGGTGACAGAGAATGAAGTAAAGATGGAATATGTGTCTACAAAGGATTAGATTGTAGATATTTTCACTAAGCCTCTGCCTAAGGATACTTTTGAGTATCTTAGAGAAAAGTTAGGGGTTATTACCCCTCCTGCTTTGAACTAAGATGCATAGGAATGCATAAGTCCAATAGTGCTCAAAGCCTTATTCTTTGATCTAGATTGATGTTTTAAAGGCTACCTCTTAGGGGGAGTAGCTAGATGTTGTTGATATGTGTTCCTGACAAAGAGCAGTGAGTGTTACAGTGTTGATGAAAGAGCAATTTTAGTTTAATCAGAGCAACAAAGTGCAAGTATGTGTTCTTTGCCATTGATGTCAAAGAGGGAGAGAAATCAAGTGAAAAAATTAAGAGTACAGATGTATAAAGAGAAAGAGGGAGAAGGTAATTAGTGCAGAATCTTGTCTTGATGGTCTTTACAGATTTTCACATCATATGTTGCCATCAATGACAAAGGGGGAGATTGTTGCAAGTATGTGCCTAATCGATGTTGTCATTGATGTCAACATATCTGTGTTGTCATTAGTGTCAACTGTGCTCTTGTTTTGATACTTGTTGTATTAAGTTAGTTGCTCTATACTAGCCTATGTAAGTGTTGAAGATAATGAGTAAGTGATCTTGATACTATGTTTCCAAGTGCTTTCAAGAAAATTTGCTCTCCTAATGGAAACTGTGTGTTGAAGAGTATCTTTGTTTATAATAGAACAATCCAGTAGTTTGCTCCACATTGCACATCTTTGTCTATGGTTTGGAATTTATTTAAAGGGAAGTCTTTAGATGCTATATCCAAAGTTTGAGCCTCTGGTGTGAAGATTTGAGGGAGTTCTGTTCATCAGAGTGACAACTATTTTTTTGTGCATTCAGTGGTGATAGGGAGAAAGTATTTAGCTCTGCATTCCTCCGCATTGAAGTATTTTGGTCTATAGTTCTAGAGTTACATTTGGGATGATGTTATGTGCCTTCAACTCAAATGGTTTGTGATTTGGTGGTCTGTGAGCGATCTTTTCTTTATAACAATGACTAACAGTGTTGTTCAAGTGCTCCAGTTTGAAGAATCTTCTGGCTAAAGTGGTTAGGGTGTTGTGTGGATGTTCCTAATGATTACAACATGCTTGTGGATGTCTCTAGATCATGTTCCAACCTTTTGATTGGTCCACAAAGAATAATATAGATCGTGCATAAAGCATGTTCTTAAAGGTTTTAGTGTTAACACCAGTTTTAGCCGACTTGGTTGTTCTAACTACTTGCGATTATGCTTTGGAGATTGTGGAAGCATGTTATGGCATGGAAGATTGCAATTGAGTCCCAGCTAAGGATTTATGTGATCCACATTCATCCTTTTCCTTTGCAACATGATTTAGGTCTAGACCTATTCTAATGTATGTTTGTAATGTTTGTAATGCTGACCTTGGAGATTGTTCCAATGGTTGATGATTGTAATGTCGACCTTGATGATCATTCCAAGGTTGATGAATTGTATAAATACTTGTAATGAAATCATGAAAAGATATGGTAGTATGAAGATACGTAGATAAGTGTGAAGTGTAAAGGTAGAACACAGTAGAGGAAATAAATTATGCTTCAATGGAACTAAACTTAGGCATGAAGTAGATGCTATCAAATCAATTCACAGACCTTTGGCAGTGAGCCGCTCCTTGGTAGTCATCCAATCTTGGCAGTGAGCCACCCTATGGTAGTGAGTCAATCTTGGCAGTGAGTCCTAACTTTTGCAGTGAGCATTTTGGGCAGTAAGCCCTAAGGCAGTGAGCCTTTGATTTTCGGTATTGCTATAACATATTTATTTTGTGAGCTAATAGTCATCATGGTTTTTCCCTTATAGGGTTTTCCATGTAAAAAATCTGGTGTCTCATGTGTTGAATATGTGTTTGTGCTTAAGTTTCAGATTTCATGCTTTCATGGTTAAATCATAATTACAGTGATTAATTGATGAATGTATTGATGTTTATAAGAAGTTACGTTTTGGTGACAACTGATTCACCACCCCCCCTCTCAGTTGTCTTATGTACTTCAACACTTTTTGCCCCCAAAAATAAAAAATTCATCTACAAAATTCCTTAGAAAATGTCACCATTAGATAGAGTTTTCAATTCTGAGCAGCTTTGCCTTTTGAATGATGTCGAAAATCCTTAAAATGAAAAAGTTATCCTTGGTCAAAGTTTGGTCAAAAAATGGTTAAGTCTTGTTCCCTTTTGCCCCTTAGAAAATTTTTCATAATTTGCCTTATTGTCGGCAAATCGACAAAATCCTTAACCTATGAACTTGTTCTCAAGTTCCTTTTTTTGTCGGTTCACTGATGGCCAACTTCGTCGATAGTGGAAGGGAGCATGCTGCCGCAAAGTAGATTGCAAAAGTTGCTAAGGCAAAAGGAAGAAAAAGAAAAGCTTTGTTGGTGAAGTTGGAGGTTTGCGAACCTCCAAGTTCACTGATGAGAGATTCACTGATAAAGGTGAAAAGATGCAGCAAAGGCTTGGTTCGACAATTTCATGATTTGCCAATAAGGCAAATAAGACCAAAGGGGAAAAGTCAAAGGTTCATGATGAGGTGTTTTCGTCGACAAAGAAAGGGAAAATTGGCTATGGGAAGGAAGACATCAGCAAATCAGAAACATGAGGAACTAGCGAACTAGTTTGAGATTTACATAATTCACCAATAAGGTGATAAGGGAGATGGTTCACAAATTTTAGATTTTGCCGATAAAGGCAAAGTGGCTCATGTTCAGCAAAATGATGTTTTATTGATAAAGGTGATATAAAGAGAAAAGGCTCTTGGTTCTGAAATGAAGGCTTTTGCCGATAAGGGCAAAGTGATTTAGTTCAACAAAAGTTGGTTTTTGTCAATAAGCATGAAAAGGCACCAAGTAAGTAACGTTTGACAAATTGAAGATTTGTAAATAGAAGGTAGAGATGGCCAAGTTTGAAAAAGTAAAAATTTGCCGACAGAAAAAAATAAGGGCGCCAAAGAAAAGTTCGTGAATGTAGAAAATTGTCGATAAGGCAAATGGTGAAAACAAAGGTAGCAAGCAGATGAAGAACTGTGTCGATGGTGTAGGTGGAGGCAAGTTCTCGTTGGAGGACTTTGCTGATGAAGCAAAATTGAAATGTAGAATTAGAGCCTCTTATTTAAAGTCCCTTTCTTCTCCCTTTGACACCATGAAAGCATGAGTTGCAAAATTGTGAATATCAAGTGGTCGTTGGAATAGTGTATACCATCAATGCTTAGGTACAAATTTCAATAAAGGGGCATAGTATTACAATATCCCATATCTTCTGTGGTACCTCAAGGACACAAAATCTATATGCAGGGCATGGGCGCCCAAGATTTCCCCTGAATCTTCTGATTATGGTCGTGGGCCTACATTCAATGCAGCATGGGTTGCTTGTTGACCAATCTTTCCAACGCTCGTGACCAGGTGGCTATATACATGAAATGAAGATATTTTTAGGGTTGGCCTCTGAGCCAATTGTCTGGTCTGGGATAGCCGAAGGAGTTTCTCTGCCATCAACACATGATTTGGTCTAGTTTGTTAGTGAAGGGATTTGTTCAGCATAGAGTAGGAAGATTATGTTAATTTAGATTTGAATGTAGTGGTATGTCTCCATGGGAGTTTGTTTTGATTTTGGTAAATATATAATCATAGTTGTATATTTTCCTTTGCCACATTTGCTGGTATGATTGTAACAAAGATTTGGAGGTGTGTGATAGCCCCTAAGTTAATACAAGCCTTTGTATTCGTCATTTCTTTGTTGCATATGAATAATTGTAGTTCCTTTTTGGATCACTAAGTATGTCCATTGTAGGAAGATCTATCTAAAAGTCATACATGCAAATATATGCCTAGTTCTGTTGATCTTTTGTTGTGTCTTTTCTTTCCTTCTTGCATTCTATGACTCTTTTGCCCAATATGATAGGCATCGGTCCATATTGGATAGGGATCAAACACTTTTTATAAATCAAACAAATCATTCATCTATGGTTTAAGGTAAAAGCCATCTTTCCTGTGCATGTACATTCACACAGTTGAATCAACTATATAGGGGTCATGTTACAGCTAGTTATTCTTGACTTAGTGACAGTCTTTGAAGTCAAGATGGTGAGTTGGGTTTGGTTGTCCAATATTCTTAATTGTTCATCTAGTTTGAATTCAATACCTATTCAGGTATAGCCCTTGGAATATCCCTCCAGAGTCTAAGCTGAGCTCAAAGTGCAGAGGAGTCTACCCACTCCTGTTAGTTGGCCAAGATTGCCCAAAACTTGTTGATAAACCTCTTCCTATCACCTTGATGACCAATCCCTGGCCTAGGCATTTTAGGAATATTTTAGAGTTTTGTGTTGCCACTATTTTGGGTCCCAACAAATGGTAGGAAATTTTTGGATGGTATGAAGCACGACCGTCATTCCTTTGCATTGATTTCTAAGATCAACTAGGAGAAATGTGAAGATGTACCAGCAGAAGACTTAGATTGGTTGGAAGAATTTCAGGACATTGTCTCTAATAATGTATCAGAAGGTTTACCACCAGTGAGGAAGATAAGTCACCAAATGGATTTGATACCAGGACTCAGTTTGTCAAATAAGGCAGCCCATAAAATGACTCCTGTAGAGAATGAAGAGCTGAACAGACAAATTCATGAGTTGTTAAGGAAAGGATTGATTAGGGAGAGCCTAAGTCAACGTGCAGTACCTACAGTACTAGCACTGAAGAAGGATGGAGAATAGAGAATGTGTACAGACTCTGGAGCCATCAACAAGATCATGATCAAGTACAGATTTTTATTGCCTATAATGGATGACATAATGGATTGTCTGAGTAGAGCCAAGTACGTTACAAATATTGATCTAATGAATGGATATCACCAGATCCGAATCAAAGAAAGAGATGAATGAAAGACAACCTTCAAGACTAAGGAGGGCCTGTACGAATGGTTAGTCATGTCATATGGGCTAATCAATGCATCGAGCACATTCATGCAGCTCATGAATGAAGTATTAAAAGAGTTTTTAGGTAAATTTATCATTGTTTAATTGGATGATATTTTGATTTTTAGTAAGACTTTGGAAGAGCACCTGATGCATGTTCGAAGAGTTTTTGAGAAGATGAGGGAAGAGAAGTTGTTGATTAATTCAAACAAATATAGTTTCATGAAGAACAAGTTGGTGTATATGGGATTTGTTATCTCAAGTGAGGGTCTTATAATGGATCTGAAGAAGGTGAGGGCTATCATTGAATGGCCTACCACAAGGAGTGTTATAGAGGTACAACCTTTTCATGGTTTAGCAAGTTTTTATAGAAAATTTATCAAGAATTTTAATAGCATTTGTGCACCCCTGATTGAGACGATGAGAGGGGATAGAAAAGAGTTTTTTAATACATGAAGCATAAAGTCATAGAGCAACCTATTTTGGCACTTCCAGATTTCAATAAGGTATTTCAAGTAGTTTGCGATGCTAGTGGCAGTGTTATAAGAGTTGTTTTGAGCCAAGAGGGTAAGCCCATTGCCTATTTTAGTGAGAAGCTTAATGATGCCAAGAAAAAATATTTTGTTTATGATCAAGATTTTTATGCTATAAATCAAGCTTTGAAGAAATGAAGGCATTATTTGTTTCCGAAAGAGTTTGTTTTATATATTGATCATCATGATTTGCAGTAACTTAATAGTCAAGGAAAGTTAAATCAGAGGCACTTAAGATGGGTTGAGTTTTTGTAGAGTTATACTTTTATTTTCAAGCATAGGAGTGGAAGGTCAAATAAAGTTGTAGACACCTTAAGCAGTAGGAAAAATTTGTTGACAGAGATGAAGATAGAGGTTGTTGGGTTCAATGAACTCAAGAATTTGTACCCTGAAGATCCAGACTTTACAGAGGCTTGGATAAGATGAGATGGTTGAATTACATAATCCAAGATGGTATTGTTACTAATATTTTGTTCACACTAAAATTAGTTTGACCTAAGTGCAATTGTTCATAAGGGATGAAGGAAAATTTTGAAGTTATGCATTCAATGAACAATTGATATCTTGACAGAACAGAAATAGACTTCAGATGATAAGATAACCCATCAGTCTAATCAAGACTAATGAGTCATCGTGACAAGAGAATTAGATGGTCAAGGTATCAGTCATTCAAAGGTATAGTTGTTTTAACAGTGTGTTATCTTTCAGGAGTTATAAGTTAAATTGATTATTTAGTTAATCAGTTTTGAAAGAAAGAAAGAAAGATATTTGTATTGAACTATTATTTCATGTCATGTTTTGAACATACATTCAAGTATATGTTACTTTATCCTATGCATTGATTGAAAAGAGGTACACATTTATCAAGTGCATATGATAAATTAACTGATTATGTTTAAAAGAAGTGTTCAAATGTGTCCCACACAAGCCGTGGGAGTAACTAGACTGAGCAATTGCAGACATGCAAGCTATACATCTGGACGATAAAAGAAATTAAATAAACACATGATAAAATGAAACATCCATCATTGCCTGAGCAAGAAGGTTGTTTTGTTGATGCCGGTCTTCAGTCTTTAGTCTTTATCTTCAGCTCCCATCATCAGTTGAACCTGCAAAAATTTGGGGACAACCCTGTTAGCGCTTCGAATGTTTAAAGTTATCATATGCTTTTATCAAACAGATATATCTACTTATCACATCATGCATTGCATATGAAAAACTAGAGCAGATAAGTGCTACAAATCAAGAAAAAATCATGAAGAGGATCAATCCATACTATCAGGTGTATTTTATGCTAACTTGTTTGTTCACTGTGCAGGTATAGGACAAGTAATGTTGCTGATTTGAAGACAAATAAACATGTGGATTAAATGTGGCTCCCACAAGGGTTTGAGCCCATCATGTTTTTTTTTTTTTTTTTAATTTGAAAAAGAGTATCAGAAAGGATAGGATGCATCATTCCAAGTTACACTATGCATCATTTAATCAACTTGCAGAAAGGCTATGTCATCATGACATTCATTACAGCTGATTGAAGTAAATTAGATTAACTTAAAATGCCTGAATCAAAATTGGCAAAGTGCAGAAATCAGAGTTACAGCCATAGAAGGTATTTTGTCTCTTTCATATCATTATCAGAATACCATTTTTTATGTCATATTCTTCAAAACTAGATTTAAGAAATGACAGAAGAGTGAATAAATACAAGTACAGTCATCAAGTACAGACATGATCACATATGTTAAGCAGGTTCATATTGCATATCAGATGGAAAGAACAAGCCACAAGAGCCTTTATTTGTTATGCATATGATGTTCATAGAAGAGTAAATGACATAACCAAACTGATGTGTATCTTTTAGTCACTACCATATGAGTGTTCACATTACTATCTGATGATAAAAGAATAACAGAGTAGTGCTTTCAGGAAATAGACTTATGCACATGAGCCACAGGGTACATCAAGAGGGCCATTTGATCACTTGCACAGTGTAGCAAACAAACCTCATGTTGCAGTTTTGACAAGTGCAGGTTGATAATGAAGGACAACCTAAAATTTCAAGTGACAGTCATAGCATTCAAATGACAGGAGGTCATGACAGAAAATAAAAGGTAGACATAGAAGATCCAAATGTTTAAGCTACATGTATTATCAAATGTCAAAAAGACAGTACCATGTTTAAGCTACAGTGAAGAAAAAGGGAAAAGATACATGATATACAATATATGCTAGAAGAAGTTCTAAATGTACAGAAGTGAAATGAAGACACAGTTTCAAGTTTTGTGAAAATTACATGTTACAGAACTACTTATATCATGCACAGGTAAAAGACTTCATATCTTTTTTGCTATTCCATAGTTGTAGTCAAGTGAAATAACTAATACAAAAGAGGAAATGTCTTTTTGGCAAGGGGCAGTCATAAAATAAGAAAATGATCAAAGTTTAAACTATTAAAGAAAAGTGCAGCTATGTCTAAAGTTGTTATGCTTTGAAAAGAAAGCTATAAAGCTTTATATATGCAAGAATGGTATGGGCAGCTAGATGACAGTTATTATTGATCAGAAATGTCCAGATAATCATTTGAAGGAGCTACAGAATCAGAAGGACAAGTTTCCAGATAACAGAAAGTAATCACTATGTTAAAATTTGAAACCCTTGTTTCAGGTTTTTGAAGTCCTGATGTCTTATTTCATGCACAGAAGTGAAAGGAAAAAGCACATAAAAGACAATAAATGCCATGGCTGTATTAAAAGAGCCCCTTATACAGAAGAAATGCAAACCCTTATCAAATTTTAGAAGCCCTAATGACATTTTGTGTTTATAGAGAAAGGAAGGGAATACAATGCATTTTCTGCCAAGGTCGTGATAGGAGGAGTATTTTTATGCAGTCAAGATAAAACACTTACTCCAGATTTGAAACCCTTGTCATTTATTTCACACAGTGAGGAGGGAAGGTATACAGTGTGTCTCTACCAAGGCTGTCCCATAAAATGGCAATTGTATGTATTTTGGAAGAAACCCTTGTCAAACTTTTGAAACCCTTCTTCTTTTTGTAGATACAGTCAAGTAGAGAACATGCCAAAGTGTCTACAAGTATGGCCATTGAATGGAGGAGAGATCCTATGCAAGATTTAGATTTGAAACCCTCATGATAAAGTTACAACCCTCAAGAGTCTTATATCAGAAAATCAAGAAAATGCTACAGAATGCAAGTATGGCCGCGACCATGTCATAAAGGACAATATAAGATAATACCCAGATAGAAAAGCTTGAAACCCTATTTTTCTTCACATATACAATGATGAAAAAGAGCTCACAGTATAGAGAAAAGAAGTTAAAAATAGACTACAGGAAGTGAAATAGCCGTGGCCATACAGAGAAGAAGAACATGCAAATACCCATATCTATTTCACAAGAAAACCTTATATCTTCTTTAGGATACATAATGATAAAAAGCCATAGGCAAAGGTGAAAGGAGCTTACCTAAGTTGCAGAGGAGCAAGCATGGCCGTGACCTCTTATGAGGTTCTCATCATAATTTTGTCTCAGTTCCAAGATAAACACACAGAAGAAAGCAAAACATGGTGTCAAAGAGGTTGCAAAGAGAAGTAAATGTATGGCCGCAGCCATTAGAGCTAAGTGCTACAGGAAATGGTGAAAAATCCAGTCAAAAGACAAAATACAACACTTACCAGCTTCTGCCACCTCATTTCACTTAGAAAATCCAAGTGAAACTATGCAGTTTGACACAGAAGAATCAAAGTTGAGAGAGATCAAACCCTACTGCAATGGACTTGCAGAGCGGCGGCCAACAAAGAGGGAAGTGAAAATGAATAACAAGTTTAGGGTTCTTACTTGTTTTGTCTGATGTTTCTTTTCCCATCTTCTTTTTTGTGACTCATAAAATGCAACATTATTACTAAATCCAATTTGTCAACCGGGGTCAACATATCAAATGATGCTTTCCTAGTGATCATTGCCAAGAGTGGCCGATAGTGGTATTTCTTCCCTTTATTTCTTAAGGTCAAATGGTGGTCAAAATCATTGAAGAGTATTGTTCATACCCTGCAAACTTTAAACCAAGCTCATTACCTTGGGGTCGGCATTGGACATTGCATGGTCAAATAGAATATTCCTTATGCCTTTTATGAATTGTCAAATGAAGACAAAGGTGGCAGACAAGGGTTACAAGGTGGTATAAAATACATTATTATTTTTTGCATTTTGATAATGTATTTGGAGAGATAAGGGTATGTTTTTCCCTTAAAGGCTAATTGTCATGCAAGAGGGTATTTTTCTCTCACAAGGAGTTATAAGGATTGTATTTATCTCTAAAGTCCTAATTTTAGCCCAAATCATGCAAATTAGGCAAATGCAATTGGAGAGATAAGGAGATCTTTTTTTCTTTTATCATGCATGATTTTACATACAAATCAATTGTAAATAAATAATAAAGTAATATTCTATAAATTACTTTATTATTTTCCACAAATTGTAAAGTCAAAATAGAACAAGTTGTAACCAATAATAAAGTAAATATTCTTTTTTACTTTATTATTTACTCACAATCAATTTTGCTAAAGCAAAATCATGCAAATTGATTAGTTGAGTTAACTAGGCCACCTAGGAGGTTCTTGCATGATTTGATGGATATTTTTAGGGTTCTTGGTCAAAGTTTTGGTCAAGCATATGGAGAGGCCCAAATTGGAGCTATTTTTGCTCAATTTGTGGTAGTTTGAGACCCTATTTTTAAGGATTTTGGAGGTTGCTCGTGAGAGATTATTTTTAGAGGTAGTTATTTGCAGGTTCATATTTTTGCATGCCTCTTAGTGAGATCAAACCTATATATTGTAAAGCAAAACTTTGTTTTTGCTAGTTCTTGCCTTTTTGCTCTTATACACTTTGAGAGAAGAATGTTTTGTAGCTCAAATTTTTATAGTTTTATAGAGACATCAATAGGTTACAGGTTCCATTTTTGTCTCTTTTGCAATATTTCCTTTATTCTTTGGAATCAAGTAATTACCTTTTCATTTAATGCAAATTGTATGAAGTGATTTGATGAAGTTTTACTGTGTTTAATCATTAAACCTTTAAAATTATTGTCTCACTTTTGCTTGGAGTATTAAGCATATTATTAATACAGGTCTTAGGTTGTGCTCATGAAAGTTATTCTTTTATGTTGTGAGAAAATCCCTTTTTCCTTCATAGAAAGCCTTATTTTCAAGCCTTCCTTAGAATCAATTTTGTGGTATTTGTGCCAAGATTGGATTGTGTGAATCAAATTTCTAAGTTATATTGTGAACTAGATTGCATATTTTTATCCATATTAGGTGCATCACCAAATTTTACAGTTTCATTTCCATATAGATTCCTTCTTTCCCTTTTCTAAAAAAGAAAATCATACATTCCAATAGAATATTTTAAGGGAACTAGCCCACAATCTGGAGGTCTAATTTCATTATAGGGCACCCACAACCTGAAATTAGTCCCATGTTACATAGAATTGCAAAACTTTTCTAGTCTTGCATACGGGTGCAATTCCCAGTGATAACAGGTATGTTGTTTAGAGGAAGCCAGATGTGCATTCCGATGAGTTTTATGAGAGATAACTTGATTAAGGAGAAGCATAGTGGAGGGTTGACAAGATACTTTGGTCAAGATAAGACCATTGCTCTTGTTAGTGAGAATTATTTCTGGCCATAGTTGCAACAAGATGTGAAGAAATTTGTGTAAGGTTGCAGAATATGCTAGATGGCCAAAGGAGTGAGTCAGAATACTGGGCTATACCATCCATCGCCTATACCAGAGGGGCCATGCGAAGATATCAACATGGAATTTGTTCTTGGTTTACCAAGAACACAAAGAGGGCATGATTTAATATTTGTGGTGGTTGACAGATTTTCAAAGATGGCACATTTCATTTTGTGCCAAAAGACTACTGATATTGTTCATGTTGCAATATTATTTTTCAAGGAGGTGGTTAGATTACACGGTCTTCCAAAGAACATAGTTTTAGATCTGGATACCAAGTTTGTTAGGTATTTTTGGAGGACCTTATGGAACAAGTTGAAGACTAAGTTGAAGTTCAGCTATACACATCATCCATAGACTGATGGGAAGACATAGGTAATGAATTAAAGTTTGGGCAACCTGCTGAGATGCTTAGTAGGAGATAAGCCCAAGGGATGGGATTTGATATTACCATAGGTAGAGTTTACATATAATAATTCTATCAACAGGAGTACTGGTAAGTCCCCATTCCAAATTGTATATGGGAGTAGTTTGATAAATGCTTCTTAGTTGATAAATATAGATAGAGGAGAGAAGAGTAGTACCAAGGTCAAAGACTTTGTAGAGCACCTAAAGAGCTTGCATGAAGAGGTACAACAACACATTAATAAAATGAACTCTCAATACAAGGTTAAGGCAATTCAGAAGTAGAAGTTTAAGGAATTCAAGGTTGGTGATGAAGTCATAGTTCACCTAAGGAAAGAAAGGTTCCCAATGGGAACATATAATAAGTTGAAGATGAAGAAATTTGGACCATGCAGGATCTTGAAGAAGCATGATTCAGGAAATGCATATGAGGTAGAGCTGTTGAGTGGAATCAACATTTCCCCTGTGTTCAACTTTGTTTATTTAATAGAGTATCATGAAGGTGGCACAAAGGATGGACCAACAGAAGAACAGTGGAGTATCCTAGCACCTACTTCAAAGGAGGATATAGAAGAAATCTTGGATAGCCATGTGGGAAGAAGTACCAGGAACATACAATATGAAGAATATCTGGTTAAGTGGAAAGGAAGGCCTACTAAAGATTCTTTTTGGTTATCTACAACAGAGGTTGACTGTTTGGGTTTTCCTTGAACACCTGAGATGTGACAATGTCACTTCTCAAATTATCCCAAGTGTTTGATGAAGGAGCATCCAGTGGTGTAAGGGTAATCTTGCATCACCTAAAAAAATGATGATTTTGTTTTCTGTTCTTTTTAATTTTGGTACTTTTAGATACCTAATTACTCGAATAATGATGTGGAACCTTCAATTGTTCTAACTTGCTAAAAATAGCAAACTGCTCTTTTTAGAAAGTTTGCCTTTGAGCATGTATAGAAGCAAAAATTTACTAAAAGCTTTGGAATTGAAAAAAATAACCTTTGGTGAATGAATTGGCCAAAGGTCACTTGTGGACTATGTTGGGACCCAAAATAACTGTAACCCTAAACTCAAAAATATTCCTAACTCACCTAGGTTAGGGATGGTCATTCTGGGTGAGAGGAAAAGGTTCATCAACAAGTTTAGGGCAATTTTGGCCAACTAACAGGAATAGGTTTACTCCTCTGCACTTCAGGCTCAACTTAAACCTAGGAGGGATATTCCAAGGCGTATACCTGAATAGGTAACTGTTTCTACACCAGATGAACAACTAAAAATGAAAGGACAACCAAACCCAACTTGTCTTTTGGGCCCCAAAAGCTGTCACTGGACCTAAAACAATTGGTTGTCACTAATAACCCCTATATAGCTGTTGAAAAGGCACTCCCATTGACAATGGAAAGTGCAGGTATGCTTGTTTGCAAGACATACAAACTAACTATTTACTTCACACATAATGAATTTGTTTTGATTTTTAAGAGTGTGGGTGATCATGGAAACATTCAGACCGATGCCTAATATATTGGGTTACAGAGTCCACAATTCAACAGAAAGAAGAAAACAACAAGAGAAATGAAACATGCACTTTCTGGATATTCAGATGCAAGAAGAACAACAATCAATGGAGAATATACTTAGTAATCCTTTATCAAGATACAATAAATCATCTACAACCATAAAAGAGATCATCACATATCATGTAATGTTTTAAGAATCCATTCATTCATCTGATCAATGGTTATAGTCATACCACTAAATGTGGCAAGAGGAAACCCTAAAAAAGATTCAATATTTCCTTGAAAGGTTACATAAGAAAAAAGGAGAAGTTCATACACTGATAGCTAAAATCAATATGAAAAACCTTTCATGACCTGTGTCTTCACTGCTAGAGAACTAGAACTTTTGCTTTTTGAAACTCTAGAGAGCTATGCACTTGACTATCTAAAAATGCCCAAAAGATGAACCTCTTTTACATCTTACATTCATGCATATATAGCATCTGATTCTAATTGACCTAATTATGTTACAACAAATTTCCCCTAAGGGCCATGTCAGAAAATATCTCAGCTAGAAGAGATGTTTATCTGCCAAAAATAATTGCAAAATATATAGGGTCTAGAGGTAGTTGGAAGATATTTTCTGCTTTAATGCACACAACTGGTTTGTTGATTTTTAACCATAAATGCAATAAATATCTGAGAAATAAGGGCATAACACCTTATGAGACACATCTCTTCAAATTCACCAAGCAAAGCTTTTACAACACTTTAAAAAATCAAACCCTTGAGTCTCTGTGTCCTCATCGGCTCTGAATCCTTTGAAAAATTAGCACCTGCAATGCCGCTTGGCCAAATTCGTGCATCTTCCCACCTTCGGGATGCCATCATAGAATTTATAATTCACCTAAAGTCTTCTGGCTGCATCCATGAAGGATTATGAGCTGCTGCAAAACACCAACGAGCTCCCTGAAGTGCCACATTGACTGCCACATCGAAGTCAATGGTCCTCCATTGCTAAAACCTTGTGTTGATGCCAATTGAGACCTTACTGCAATCTCGCACTTCATATTTGATGATATACGTAACCGTCACAGGGTTACGAGTTGCATTTTATATTTTACTTCATACTGTCAACTCGCAGATATCCTCATCGACCTTTGCGGGACTGCGGTGAGCATTATATGCTTCATTTAGCCCTTTACCGCAAACTCACAGATTGCTCTAATAACTGCCATGGGGTCATGGCACTCAACACCCACACCACTTGAAATCCTTTATATCGTACCATCGTAAGCTTCACTTGAAACTGACGTGGGGGCATGGTGACCATTTTACCTTGGCTCTTTCTTACCGCATTACCGCCAGTCATCCTCTTACCTACCATGGTGACATATTATATGCCGCTGGCCTGCCATTCACTTTTGAGATCACCGCAGGGCCGCGGTAATCACCATATGTCACTTTCTTCATACCGCCAGCCTGCAATCCCATCTTGAGACCTCTGTGGGACTGTGATGATTGCTAACTTTTACTGCCAACCTAGAGACAAGTAAAAAGTCTCCCTGCAGGGCTGCAAAAAATAGTTTATACCCAGCTCAAGCCTCACCGCCATCCCACACACCTTTCTGATGACCTTTGCAATACAACAGTGAACACATTTCTTCTCACTACTATCCCACAGGCTTCTTCCTTAACTACCGTGGCAATGCGACGACGGTTAGATCCTTACCGCCGGCCTGCCACGCTTCATATAGACTGTTACAGTATTCTAGTAAGGTTTAGACCACTTCATTAACTCTCGCAAGCCCTCAAACCCTTCAATTGATGACTGCAATAATGCGGTGACCGCATTGTTACTTACTGCCACCCTGCCATGACCCATATAGACCGCTGTGGTAATGTGATGAACAACTATACTACACTTTTAGCTCCTGCAAGCCCATAAGGGTTCATCAGACATACCCGCGAGGCTACGATAATGATAAATTTTGCAAAGATTTAACATACCATGACAGGAAATGACTCAACAAGGCTTCAACAATGGTTTTTGATTTTACAACAATGAGCAACAGAAGGATTTAAAACATTTTCAAATGAAATTCAGGAATAGGGTTTAAAGAATATGACCTTCAAAATATTTAGACCCTAACCAAGGACTCTTAGGCTATGAATAATTAGGATTTTTACTAGAGTCCCTTTAGATCAGTTATAAGCCACATGTTCAAAAATGAAGTCATAGAGTGTGACATGAGGGCAAAATGGGGCATTGAGGAGATTGATTTTTTAGGTGTCAATAGTGGATCTAGTTGGGGACATGTGCCAAGAAATGGCACAAAGAGAATCCAAATCTCTAGGAAGACCATCAAAAAATGATACAGAGGAACATAAACAAAACACCATCAAGACCAATAGTGGTCAAGATTGCTCGAAGTGAAAAAATTAGATATAGCAAGATTTTATCACAAAATTTTAAGGAAAACATCACTTATGAAAAGTAATGCTTTAAAAGATGACCATGAATAGGCAGCTCTAGCAATTCTCCTTCTAGAGTCATCAAATAGTAGACATTGAGCTCTAATTTTTCTACAACTTCATAAGGCCCAAACCATAGGAGACTGAATTTGCCATGTTTCCCTTTATCTTCAGATCTTGCATCCCAGAGAAGCACTAAATTACCAACCTGGAAGTCTCTTGACACAGTATTCTTATCAAATAAGAGCTTCATTTTCTACTTTTGGTGCAATATTTTGTCATGTACAACTTTTCTTTGTTCTTCTATCTCAGTTAGCTACAAGATCCTATGAGAGATTGCATCATGATACTCCCCTTCAATCTCTTGTAGCAGCTAGCGAACTGGCAATTCTATGTTGAGAGGCATCTTATATACCAGCTCAAATGGGCTTCTACCAATAGATCTCTTGAAAGTTATCCTATCATCCCAAAGGGCATACTTTAAATTGTCATCCCATCTCTTCTTGTTCTGATCTAGTGTCCTTATGATCTTCATCAGGCTTTTATTACTTGACTCAACCTGTCCATTACTTTGGGGATGATAAAGAGATGAATACACAAGGTTTATGCCAAATTTAAAACACATGTTCAACATCTCTTGAGATCTGAAACACATTGCATTGTCTACCAAAATCCTAGTTGGCACTCCAAACCTAGTAATTATATTGCTTACTATGAAGTCAATGACTACCTTGGAAGTTGCATGGCGAGTGGGGACTGCCTCTACCCACTTAGTGAAGTAATCAGTGGCCACAAGGATCCACTCAAAACCATTGCTAGACCTTTCCTGTATTTCTCCAATGAAGTCAATTCCCCACTGCTGGAAAGGTGCGTCTACAGCAAGGGGTAATAGGGGTAATGTTCCAACAAATTTTAGCTTACCAAAAAATCTTTGGCAAGCATCACACTTCCTTATCGTTTGTGCCACATCCTTGAACAAGGTCGACCACCAATATTCAGCTCTTAAAATCTTATGGGTAGTGGTTTTAGCTTTGAAATGGCCCCCACAAATACCATGATGACATTCATTCATCACTGTTTCAACTTGCTCTTGATCCATACATTTGAGCAATACACCTTCGTGATTTATCCACGTTAGCTCATTATGGAACAAGATATACCTTTGAGATTTTAGCTTGAGTGTTCTTTTTTTATTTTCATCCATACATGGTGGACAATTCATGTTTTCAAGATAAAATATAACATCCTTGTACCATGGATTGTCAGCCAAAGCACATATACTAGCAGATTGAGAAGCATTTACCTCATCTATCTCAACTGCCTCTAAGTTGGAATTTGCCATCATATTAGCTAAGCCTTGGCCTCTTACCAGCGTTGTGACCTATATGTCCATGTCATATTCTTGGATCTTATCGATCCATCTGCACCTTCTCCCAGAAGCTTCCTGATGTGTGTGGCACATATGCTATGATCTTAGCCCATGTGAAATAAGATATGAAATTCTTTATGGCTTTAACCAATGCATAGGCATGCTTTTCCATTATGGAATAATTCAATTCAGTGGCCTGTAAAGACTTTCTAAAGAATCCAATAGGTTGTTCAAATCCATCTTCATTCTTTTGAAGTAAAACAACAACAACAATATAAAAAGAAGCAAAGGAAAACAACTGAAGGGGTTTAGAATAATTTGGACTTATCAGTACAAGTGCCTCCTTGATAGCTTCTTTGATATCCATGAATGCTTCGTATGGTTTTTTCTCCCATATAATGGATTGCCCCTTCTTGAGCATCTTATAAATGGCCTTAGTCTTTTTGGCAAAATTTGGAACAACTCTCCTAACAAAGTTGATTTGCCCAAAAAAGGTTGTATTCCTTTAACTGATTTGGGATGGGGAATAAGATCAATAGATTTGACTCTTTCTAGATCTATCCTTACCCCATCTTTTGATATAATGTGCCCGAGTAACTTTCCCTCTTCAACTTTGAACTGACATTTTTTAGGATTCAAAGAAATCCCATATTCTAAGCACCTCTGGAAGATTATCTTAAGATGCTTGTAGTGCTCATCTATTTCTTTTGAGAATGCCGTCAGGTCATCTTGATAAACCACCATGATCTCATAAATGAGACCAACAAAAAACCACATCCATAGCTCACTGAAATGTTGACCCAACATTCTTTAATCCAAATGGCATTCTTAGGTACACATAGGTCCCCCAAGGAGTGGTGAATGTTGTTTTGTGTTGTTCAAACTCCTTGACCAACACCTAGTTGTATCCAGAGAATCCATCCATCATTGACATCAACTCTGAACCAACAACCCTTTGTAATAAATGGTCCATGCTTGGGAGAGGGTAATTATCTTTAAGGGATTTGATATTCAGATTTCTACAGTCCACACACAACCTAATTTACCCATTCTTTTTTCTTATTGGGACAAGGTTGGATACCCACTCAGAATGTCTGATAGGTTTTATAATGCCTCACTCTTTCATCTTCAACAACTCCTTTTGCATCTTGGGAGCAATGGTAGGATTTATAGGCCTTTGTTTTTACCTAAATGACTTTGCATCAGGTTCAAGGGGAATGGTATGCTGAAACAAGTCCTCCCTGTAAGCCTTAATCTCATCATAAGACCATGCAAAACACTTCTTGAATTTTTTGAGCAGAGCAATCAACATTTGCTTCTCATGAGGCTTCAACCTCTTCCCAATGTAAACCATTCTAGGTGCCTCCCTAGTTCCATGGTTTACACCTTCAACATTATCCTCTATAATAGGTTTACTTTCACTCTTCCATCGGTTTGAATTGTCAAACACTCTTTCCACTACAACAAAATAGGTAATTAGCACCTAAAATAGTGCCAGAATTTAGTGCATTTGAGTCCATGAATTGGACACTTCTGCCATCCCAAAACTCGGCGCCCAATAGCATCTCACTATTGCACCGGGTTTAGCACCGATTTTAATGCTGGATTTAGCACCAGGTTTAGCACTGGGTTTAGTGCTGGAATTTTGTGCTAGGATTAATGTTGGATTTAGCACCGGATTTTGTTGCTTCTAGTTTGGCTTCCAATTTTGCTTCTTGTGTTGCTTCCAAGTTTGCTTTCGGTTTTACTTCTAGTTTTGGTTCCAATTTTGCTTCTGGTTTTGCTTCCCGGTTGGCTTCCAGTTTTGCTTCTAGTTTTGCTTTCAATTTTTCTTCCAGTTTTGCTTCCAGGTTTGCTTCCAATTTTGCTTCCAATTTTGCTTCCAGTTTTGCTTCTGGTTTTGCTTCTAGTTTTGCTTCCAGTTTTGCTTCCAATTTCGCTTCTAGTTTTACTTTTGGTTTTGCTTCCAGGTTTGCTTCCAATTTTGCTTCCAGGTTTGCTTCTAGTTTTGCTTCCACTTTTGCTTCCCATTTTGCTTTCAGTTTTGCTTCTGGTTTTACTTCTAGTTTGGCTTCCAATTTTGCGTCTAGTTTTGCTTCCAGTTTGCTTCCATTTTTGTGTCTTTTGTTGCTTCTAAAAATTCTTATTATTTTGCTTACATTTATTAATTTAATATGTTTTATTTCAATTTAATTAGTTAAATATATCATGCCTCTTAAATAACTCATGATTATAAAGTAAGTAGTTAAATTATTTAACTCATATGATTAAACAATAAGATAATTATTATAACATGATCATCATCTATAATTAAAACAAGTGAGTCAAATATCTATAACTTAATTGAATTTGACAACATCCATCCTGAGCAGTAAATTAAAACCATCATATGTAATAAATATCCATCCAAAAATCATCGACCACTTTCAATATATATAAATTGACAAGTCAATACGGATAAGATCATCATCATATATAACTAAAACAAGTGAAAGTCAAATATGCCTGTAGATCAATAACATGTCTAAATGATACATGCACAAACGATATAAGTAAAAATGATAAATTATGTAACTCAAAATGATACAAGTCTAAATGATATAATCAAAATGATACATAAATTTATGATACAACTCATTAATATGGCACTGCAGGCCGTGAAAATGATACATATGATAGCTAGCGACTATGAAAAGAGGCATCATAATGATATATCAACAATGATCCATGATGCAGTCTATATGATCATGAATGTCACTAGCTACTACGAGCAACTGCCTCATCATCATCATCACCATCGTGATCATCATCATCACCATCATCGTCGTCATCATCATCGTCATCGGCCTCAGTGTCTTCTGTATCTACGTCATCATCATCCTCTGCCATGTGATCTGTACCAGAACCAACATAATCTGGATCTCTATCAGGAGGATCATCTTGATCTTCTGGAAGACCTGTGTTCTGCAAAAAAAACATTTAAAATGAAAAGTTATTATTTATTTCATGCAATAATTTATTTTTCTGTTATATATCTAATATTACAACATATGAAACGAAACCATAATCATATTACATCATATCAAAGTGCAAATACCATAATAAAATTTCAAAAAAGTTACAGCTAATATGTCATTCCAATGATGTAAAACATGCAACAATTCTAATAAATGCTAGTAAAGATCATAAAAAAATTTGTTATAAATTTAACTATCAACTGTAAATTCTATTACATAACCTTAAGTGCTACAAATTGCTTGGTTGAAAGCTCCCATTTTGACACAGGAAGGGAGGATGGTGGCAAAGGTTGTGGAATTTGACTTTACACTAGCCAATTGCATTTTCTTTAAAATTTCTGAAGCCTTTTCAAAAAATCCATTTTGTGCATATCCTGCAGTCATTGCAGTCCATGAGACCACATTTCTTTGAGGCATTCTATCAAACAGTTCTTGTGCCTTGTCTATGCTTCCACATTTTGCATACATGTCTAATAGGGCAGTTGCAACTACAACATCTGACAAAGTTCCTCTATCCTTTATGTATTGATGGATGTCCATACCCTATTCCAATGCTCCCATTTTGACATAGGTAGGGAGGATGTTGGCAAATGTTGTGGAATTTGGCTTTACACCAGCTAATTGCATTTGCTTTAAATTTTCTGAAGCCTTTTCAACAAATCCATTTTGTGCATATCCTGCAGTCATTGCAGTCCATGAGACCACATTTATTTGAGGCATTCTGTTAAACAGTTCACGTGCCTTGTCTATGCTTCCACATTTTGCATACATGTCTAATAGGGCAGTTGCAACTACAACATCTAACAAAAATCCTCTATCCTTTATGTATTGATGGATGTCCATACCCTATTCCAAAGCTCCCATTTTGACACAGGCAGGGAGGATGTTGACAAAGGTTGTGGAATTTGGCTTTACACCAGCCAATTGCATTTGCTTTAAAATTTCTGAAGCCTTTTCAACAAATCCATTTTGTGCATATCCTGCAGTCATTGCAGTCCATGAGACCACATTTCTTTGAGGCATTCTGTCAAAGAATTCACATGACTTGTCAATGCTTCCACATTTTGCATACATATCTAACAGGGCAGTTGCAACTACAACATCTCACAAAATTCCTCTATACTTTATGTATTGATGGATGTCCATACCCTATTCCAAAACTCCCATTTTGACACAAGCAGGGAGGATGGTGGAAAAGGTTGTGGAATTTGGTTTTCAAACAACTCATACTCGTAGGGTCATGGTTTTAGGTCACGTATGTTATGGTAACAACAGGGGATTCCAACTATGGTTACGATAGTTGAGACTGCCCTCATTTGTGACCGTAACAAGGTTCTTGGACAACACTGTCTTGCTCTTCACACTGGGTACTATACAGGCTAAGATTGGGTTGAAGAAATCATTTGATGGTTACTTATATAGTGATACCACACCCTAATACCCCATGCATTCTAAATAGCTTGAGATTTATACAATACTCAACCAAGATGAAATTGTATCACTGTACCACACTTAACTATGACAATCCTTTCTTGACAACAATTTGTAATCTTTAGACTATTGGGATACTTGCCACAAATAAATATTAGGTCAATGACACTGTTAGGTCTCAAAAATACAGGTTGCAAATCCTAAGAGGATGCCAGGCTCTATGCTTAGATTTGCAATGTTTTTGAACTAACGAAACAAAGTTAACCTATAGGGTTGATGACTCCCTGCACTTCAGGTTCTGCTAGACCTAGGCAGGTGCACCTTACTAATGAAGTAGATTAAATGGATGTGTGATCTTGGCTAAATGATGGATCTACCCACAGTGGCAAATGGTGCAGAATAGATGATTACTTGCTACCTACTTTTTACTTCTAATGTCTGAATAGTGATTGAAAATGGTATGGTTCTAATTTGGTATAAATTGTATAAGCAATATCAAGGCAAAACTAATGGATATGTTTAACTAATGAAAATGAGTAAGACTAGTGCCTAAATCTATTGGGCTATTTGAGTCAGTGAATGGAAACAAATGTATGTGATTGGTGAGCTTATCTCCTAGCTTAACTCTAACAATTGGGCACCTTGGATATTTACACCTTGTGCAAATGTGCAAGTTTGTATGTGATAGTGCTCTTCTTATATAATCCCAATGATATTCCCTTAAACTACTGTGAAATTATGAAAGGAATTTAATTCTTGAGTCGATGGAAACCAATCACAATAACTTCTTCAAAAGGATTTAATCTTTGACAAGAACCAATTAAAGTCAATTATTAGAAAGGATTTTTAATTCACATCAACTGGAAACCAATCAAAGAACTTCACACAGTGACATCAAATATACCTTGACAAATGTAAATCTGAATAATTCAATAGAACCACTTTAGAGACAACACAATAACATATAGTCATGAAAATTAACACAACTGTTGAACACCAGAAATAAATCACCATGTAGAAATATTCTGCTCCATTATGTTTTTGAGAAAATAAACATGTGTAACTGAAATTCTTTAATTAAAATAGAACTAACAATATATCTTCTTTCTATATGTAATATGGACAGTCTTCTTCAAATTAAAGAGAGATACCTATCAAACGATGATCTTATGACCATCATATGTTTTAACTTTTATATCAATATTAGTGAAGAGACCACCTCTCTTCATAGTGTCTTTTGAGAACTAACAAAATTATGAAAAGAAACAAATACATTTAATACTAAGCCCTACTGAGCCATAAGTAGATTTGAGCAAGATGATCCAAATATTTCTGGCTCAGGTGTGTCTCTGCATACTCAATGGCATCCCTAACGTCCACCTCTATTGAAACCATCTTCTCCAGATGCGAGCAAGCTTCCTTGGATGCCGAATCTTCATGTTTTACAATTTCTAGGGCCTCATCTAATATTCCTTGACACTCCTTGACCCATTCACCCTTGCTCTTTAAATCTTTATCATTCTTGAGTAACACAGGTACATCTATCTGAGAAGTCTCCATGCATTCTTTCACTTCATCTTGGAGCCTGTCATGGTGCTTCTTATGCTCCTTAATAAGATTGTCTACATCAGATGTGCTTGCATTGTCAGAGGTGTGTTTACCCTGTATTTCATTTAACTTATTGTGTATTATGTTATTTAGTCTTTCATGTTCTTGAATGACCTTTTGGTTTTCAGAGAAAATATCCCATAATTTAGGCATCCATTCAATCAGATGAGCATGCCTGTTCTGTAGGACTGTAGTGAGTGTATCTATTATGACCTATGCCATTTGATCTTTTGAGGGTGATTAGACTTGTTGTGAGCTTTCTGCCTGTGTAATCATTTTAAGAGGGATTGAATCTTTTAAGAAATCATTTTCTTTTTTCAACCTTTCCCAGCTCATTTTGTAGGAATCCCTCTCCTTTATCAACAGTTGAATCTGAGCTTTATTTAGTTTTGCCACATTTACTCCAAGTTTTGTTGTAATGATTGGATCAGTTTCTCCAGCTCTCAATGTCATAGCATGGCCAAAAGCTTTTTCAGTGTCAATGACATCAAGCTTTTTGTTTGGTTGGTATAGAGCCCATGTCATGAGGGAGTTCTCATCTGGATTGTATTTTGTTCTAGTATATACTTCAACAACCCCTTTAGAACTAAGCTTGTGTTTTGTATCATTATTGTGCAAAAAACTGTCAAAAACAAGTGCTAAATTGAAATCAAGACCCGGGAAGATCATTACACCAGATTCTCTGAGCAACTCCCTTCCTTTCTCAGGAGTCATATCTTCCATCTCCTTTTCAATTTCTGCTTTTAAAGCATTCATTAACCGCGTTCGGTTGTCTAGTGTAACATTTGAGACCGATTCTCTAATAGCCTTCCCCTTGTGTTTGTACAAAAAGGATCTAAACTCAGGGGTATGAATAAACTGGTCATCTAAAATAAAAGATTTATATGCAACCTGTCTAGCATCATTATCCCCTGTTTCTTCAATTTCCAATCCTCTTTCTGGGGGCTGGTATGGTTCAATTCTACATTTTGAAATTGTATCAGAAAAGTCATGGGGTTTAGAGGCCACAGACCCTTCACTGTCAGAGGAAAACACTTCAATTTCTTGTGCTTCCCTTCTTCTTTCCCTTATTTTCTGATTATATTCATCAATGGCTATTTCAGCATCTGCTTCTTCCAAATTTCTGATTACATTATCATGAGGGAAAGGTACATGAGTATATCCACTCAGTTTTTGCTTCTTCTTAGCATAATCAATAAAGCCCTTTAGGTCAAAAATTTTTCTCTGTATTGCTTTCCTAAGATTGAAATGAGACAATTTATCAAGAATGAGATCATAACCTTCTCTAGCTAACATAGTAAAGTCACCAAAACATAAGATGCTTGGCATAAAAGATTGCTTATCATATGCACTGAGATTCATCAAATTTGAGTAGTCAAGCTGTCTGACTATTTCCAAGTATGCCACCCTATCTGGTATAGTTTTTGGCAACAGAAAAGGGGTATCCTCGAACCCGTATACTCTGATCATTGTGGAATCACAAAAACAATACCAATCCCCCCAATTGTGGTTTACAGTAGGTGGCCCATCAAAATCCCTGGGTCTCAAAAACCTTTTAATTTCTTCTGACAAAGTGTAACTGCATGGGTAGCCATAACATCTATACAAGGTTTTTACAAAGAATTCTTCAAAATGAACATAACTGAAATTCACAAACCTGTTGTCCCATATTGAGGTCCATAATTGTGGGGGCAGTGATTGACCATCTTTATCAATTTGTGAAATTTTCAACTGCTCTGGCCATAGATTCAATTCTTGTCCAAAATACAAAACCATATGCATGAGAATAGAATAGTGTCTGAAGCTGACTGTGGGGGAACTATTCTTTAAGGCCTTCAAATCTGAGTCTATTTCCTTAAAAATAAAAGTAGCATAGTCAAATGTCCTGGCGTGATGGCATTAGATATCTACAGAGATAACCATGGGCACTATGGACATAAATTCTAGAACTTCAGTTCCCAACACCTGCCCCATTGAGTAATATGTGTATCTCAGGTAAGGTTCGAACAACTCGACATGAAACAGTGGTTCATCCCCTTCTTCAAATGGTACTAGATTCCCCTCATTCCGTGGCCTATGTAATGGCAGTCTCTAGCCCTTATATGTGGTATCCAATCTAAAATATTCCTTTTCTAGGGCTTCATGTATGATAGGGGTGTTATATGTGTCATTTAAATCAAAAACTTCACAAATTGCATTTTTAGATATATGAAACAAGGGCTTTCCCTGTAGATTGCATATGGCCTTTTGGTTGGGATCATAATGGTATGCTAGCAGTTTCAAAAGGTCTATATTGACAAAAACATCTATGACTATTAATTTCCCTAAATTGAGTTTCCAGGGGTTGCAGACAGGTTCCATCCTATTTCTCCTGTGATAGTGGAACATGAATAATTCATACCCTCGGATAGGAGTCCATATATTTCTGACATATTTGTATTTATCTTTGAGTTTTTCCACATTTGCCCTCGATTGTGCAGTTCTTCTGGCCTTGGGTCCAGAACCAGGCAATTGGTCCACAAGATCTTGGTTTAGTTTCCTTTCTGGTGTTTTCTCTCCCTTCTCTGTTTCAATTTTCTATTTTTTCCCTTGGTTTGGCTCTTTTCAGTGTGTTGCATTTTCTTTGTTTCAGAGGAGCCTTCCATTTTATACCAGAACTTGACTGTATCAAAGAAAGTTCAAGCACTTACCTGTATATGCTTCGCACAAATCTCCTAATTCCTGGTGAATTCCTTCTTCTTCGTCTGCAACCCTTGTGTTGATTTTAGTGGGGATCATAATGGCTTTTACAACATTATGTTCAATCAGCCATTAATGGCTGCCACCGGAATTGAATGCAGGGAATTCACGAATTTCAAAATGTCAGGGTGATGCTCTTTTTATCATATCGGTGAGACCATTTTATTCTTTCACCGATCTTCATATTGTTTTGGTGCCATTTTCTTTCATATGTTTCTGGTTGGTTGCCAAGGGTGCGTTGGTGTCTCCACGAAATACCCTTTTCATAGAGTTATGAACCCTTTATTGTCATTTCGGGGAAATATTATAATTTTCATCCCGATGTCATTTTGATCAGGTGTAGTGAACATTCTCCATGGCATCGGTGAGTGTTTCTCCGACAGATAGGGGTTACCTCATCTTTATCCGCATGACAATCTCCATCGTCAAGAGAATATGATAGTCTCCCGATGGGTTAGGTCTTCCCGATGATCTTATCTCCATCGCTCATTTTTATTAGAGCATATCGGCGAGAGTCTTACCGAAACCCTTTTGTCTCTTGTGTCGGGGTGACTTTTGTGGTCAGGGAAGCTTAAGGATTTCATTTCGATTGTATATGTCACATCGATAGTCTTAATATTACGCATTAGGGAGAGATTGTTTGCTTCCTGGCGATGAGCCATTGCTTGGAGTGACTTAAAGGCTCGGTGTAACTTTAGGATTTCACTCCGATTGTTCTACTCACACCGATGAGTATGTGTCGGTGATATATACAGAATGTCTCCTTGATCTTTTGACATATGAAATTTTGATCGTTCGGACATCAATCATCTCTCACCAATTATCACATTATACTTCAAGAATGTATTTTTCTATTCGGGGTGAGTTACTTAAGGTCTTGCCAATATAGATAACTTAGTATCAGAATTAGGCTGTGGTCAGAGAGCTAGGTATATTCATGAGATTTTTTATCTGTAGATTCTTAAATGGATCTTGTCACACAAATTTTTGGTGGTTGGTTTTGAAAATGAGGGACATTAGTCACATTATGTCGAGACTTGGTGAATTCTTAGCAGATGAATAATGTGAAATTTTTTAGTTCCAACAGACACAAGGCTTTTAAACAAAAACCATAATCCCAACTTTATATCCATCCCCTTGGCAGTCTCAAGGGCCACCTTGAGACAAAAAATGCTAATGTACTATTATGATAGTTATGATTGTTCTCCATCATTTCATTGTGCATTTGAAACTTGAGATGAGGATTGGGGAGGTCTCCATTTGTAAAAACATGGAAAATACTCATTGCAAGATCTTTAAAATAGGCATATTCAACTTCAGGCATTTCTGCAGACCCTAGGAAGGTGGATGTAAACTTAGTGACTTTAATTACCACCACAAAGACTATCCCGTTTGTGACTATGACAAGGTAACATTGTCATGCTCTTTATGACAATCCCTTCCCCATTGGGTGATGGCCTAATAACATTTATCTCCTTTGTGATTTCAATGCTTCTCTAATGCACTATCATAGGAGTCTTGATAGTCCTTATGTATTAGTGAAGAAGGCTTCCAACAAATCAGAAAGGAGGGCTTAAGATTACATACAAAGTCCTAGTATTCATACCCTAGTCACATAGCACCCCTCTAAGAAGACCTCAAGACAATTGCCCTTTAATACAGGAAGTCAATGCAGTTTTAAAAGATAAAGTGCAAGAGGCCAAAGGACAAGAAAACTTAAGGCCTTAAGGGGTTTAAAGGAATAAAAATATAGGCTTACAGACTCGACTTAAAACCCTAACCCTAGGTGGGTACCACCAGATACCACCAGAACCCTTTAACTTGGCACTGCAAAACCTTGTCCAATATGATCGTGGGAAGCCGAAATCAAGCATGTACACTCAAATATGATAGATAAGTATGCCTACCAAGTGGTTTGACATAAAAACGAATAGGCTTTGAATTATAACCCTTCAAAGTAGGCCACTGAAGTATATTGTACAGGTGCATTTCTGAGTGTTGTAGTCAGAATTTTCATCATGGGAACCTAAATTTTTTTCAAAAAATGGTAGGAAATTTTAGATTCCAACAAGTCCATTAGTTGGAGGTAGGCAAACAAGGGTTTTCTATTCATTATTATCCCATTAAACTTAAGCATATGAGATAGCATGGCACACACAAAATGTTGTGGATAATGACCACAAGATTAGGTTAATTGCGACCACTTTTTGTAAGAAAGCACAAGACTAGTATACTCATTATGATCCTAATGGCACCAAGAAGGGTCCCCAAAGATATAAGAGTAATCATTTGTCATCTAAGAGAAATCTTACATTTAAGGGCACTAGGGCCAACAGAGAAGCACTTTAGAACTCATCCTACGCATCAATAAACAACTCAACACAATAAATTCAAATTGACATATTAACACAACAATATCCAACTAAGTTATTGAAAGTCAACTATTGATACCGCGTTCTCCATCTAGATTACAAAATCGGTCCACTTTTTGCTTTGTAACATTTCCTTTTCAAATTGGCTTGGATGCCGACCATATTTCTCCTCCTGTCAAAACATGGCACATGGACTAGTTAAACTAATTAATATGCAATCATTTACTTTTTCCTAGGAAATTTTAAAAAATATATCATTTAACTTATTAAATATACTTACAAATGTACAGATCAAGGCCTGTAAACCTTTCTGGCCACTGTGATGCGTGGCACAAAGTTTGTCAAGCCTAGCCTTGGAGGCCTTGTCCTGAAACATATACTAATTCAATTTAACTATGCACAAATAAAATTTAAAAATCATTTAATAAATTTGATATAATCTTATGAGCAAATTCAAATACCTGTGCACTCTCCTCACCAGGCTTCCTCCGTGCATCAGACTTCTCATATGCTTTTACAAGCTCTTTCCATACTTTCAAACTTACATCAATTGGCCTTTTTTTGAGCCTTTGCTCAGGAGGGATTTTTTATCTTCTTTGTTTGGTTGCACCGAAATCTCTTGCAGTTTTGAGACATTCGTAGCTTTATCTTCTTTACAGACCAACCTATGCCAAATTCAGTCTCCATGTCTTGGATAACTGCTTTTTGCAGGTGCATGGGTATCTTTGAGAATGACAAATGTAGATGGTCTTTGAACTATTGAAGGCATGATTCCTTCAACCTATTCACAAATGTTTTTCCAGCATCTGGCATTCGGATGTCCCCTAAAACCACATCATATTCTATCTTGGTATCATAGGTACCAATGCAAGATGCAAAACATGGCGTGGTGGTCGAAGAAGTCTGTGTCCCAGGAGTGGGTGGGACATTGGAAGCCTCTGTTCCCTGTTCCACATTCTTAGAGGTTATTGTTATTGATTTCCTCCTGGATCTTTTGCTCAATCCATGACTGGTTGGGGAATCAATTTATTCCCTTTGACATTATTGATTTGGTTGTAATGTTTCAGGGGATTTACCAGATCATTTTTCTATGTATCTGGCAAGCATTGTCAAGTCCACACCATCCAATTTGTTCACTACCTCTACCCCCAATATGGAAGCCAATGCCTCTTTATCTTTGTCAGTATCATGTTCCTATAAAATAATTTTCTTCTTTTAATTTACAAATAAAAAACTAAAAACTAAAAATCAAAGAAACAATGGAAACATTTACAAATCTATAAATTGACAATGAATTACCTCATTGTGGCCAGAGTCTGCTCCCTTTGCTCTCTTCCCTCTATTGCTTGACATTTTGAGGTGACCTAGGGCAAATTATTTTCGTTTAGTCTGTGGAGGTAAACAAAGTACACACTGCTAGGTATGAAATTTTTCGTTCAGTTTTTTTGTATTCCTCAAGGTTTTTGACTTTTACTTTGTAGAGCAAATCATGAAGCTGTTTTCCTATGAATCAATTGGTGCCTTGGGAGGGAATCTATAGTTCCCAACCTAATTTTAGTTTTCTCACCATCATCTCAAAAGCCTTGTCTCCTCGTATTGTCTCGACCAACCTCTGTTTTAGTTTTCTCACCCTCATCTCAAAAGCCCTAATTTTAGTTTGCTCACAATCGAATTGTCTTAAAGCACTCGACTACTTTTTTAGGAAGGAAGTGAGAAAGTTGTGTTTAGAGAAAGGTATTGATGGTAATGATAAGTGAACCTGGGCATTGGGGTTTGAAAAATGTGTTCACTACTCTCGGATGTAGAGGAAATAATGAAATGTCTACAATTTTACCCTCCTCCTTTGCAACCACATGAGACTTGGACGATTCGCCTGTAAAAAAAAAATATTTACAACCCTTTCTTCACAATCCTCTCTATCTAATCGAAACAAAAATATATTTGGGAACAAATTTTTTTTATTGTAATTGTAACCTTAGCTATGGTGTCAAAAACTAAATCGAATTTCTCATCTCTTCGCACGACATTTTTCTCCTCTCTTCGCACGGCGTTTTTCTCTTGTAATTATCAAATTTCTCATATATTTATTTAGGCGGGATTCCAACCCAAACGCTCGATCTCCAAAAAAAAAAATGAACACCAAAAATCAATATTAGAGTTTTGTTTTGTTTTTTTTTGTTTTGGGGTATGTGCAGGTGGGAATTTTTTTTTTAAAATTTGATCCAATAGTCGGCGCTATAGTCAGAGCAATTATCATCGACTTTTAGGCAAAAAATGTCATCTGTTTGGGGTGCCCAAGACGATGTAAAGTGTGCCTAATTTAGTGCCAATCAGTGCAAAATGATGTATTTTGCTTGAAAGTTGATAAAAACGTAACCTCACCAAATTTGGATTGTCCTTATAATAAGTAACTATATCTTGTTTCCATGATAGCATTTTGACTTCATGCTTCTCTTATGATTAGCTCAATAATGACTCACTCTTTCATGACCTTACACAGATGGTTGGTGACAACCCTTATGCAACTGATATGGCTTTGGAAAAACCAAACAAGTCTTCTCTTACTATCATGATGACATGATATTGGGACTATATTGGTAGCTTATGGAGTGTGCTTATGGTATTGTGATTTTCATTTCTATGTTCTCATTAACCTATTTTAGGTTGAAGCATGGTAACTAACCCACTACCTATTATGATAGTCATACAATGACTAGATAATCCTCTCCACTTTGGCTATGACAGTCCTATGCATGGTGTTTTCTTCATGACAGTCCCCAATAATGTGAATTATTGATAGTAGCTAGTTCAAATGGAGTTTTGGATGGTGTAGTAAGTTGTCCCTATGGCTCATGATAGTGCATGCCTTGGTTATGTCCTTGTGACAATACTCTCTAGATATCTCCTCTTTATAGTGACAAGGTTTCAAGAACATGACAACTTAGGTAAGGTATCAACTTGTCTCTTTAACCTCTGGATTGTCATTTTTCAAGAATTGATCTCATTGAAATGCAAAGACAACATGTCATAGATTAGATGAAAAGATCAAGGAGATGCATGTTATAGAGTATAAAACTCAAAAAATAAAGGTCTTTTTGGGCCTTTTTCCAACAATATGAGCAAAATTCAAACTTTAAACATGTAGCACAGGTACCATATGACTCATTCGCATACATCACACATGTGGGACCACTAAGAAGGGAGGTAGGTGCTTAATATGAGCAATGACAATTGCACATAATGTTTAAGTTCACTTCAACAGATATTTGGGGTTATGATAGCTAATGGAGGGTTTTCTTTTCAAAGGAAACCATTAATTTTGGAGTGAAAGGTAATGGTGAAATATATCATAATGTCCCTATAATTAAAGAATATCCAATGGCTAGGATTAACCTAACAAAGATCTAATGATGTGATTTCAAAACTAACATCCAAATTATCCTTCCCTCCATCAAGAATTTAAAATTTTGGTCCCAAAGACTCTTTGAGACTGTTTTGAGGGCTTTATGACCACTTGGAGAGATATAGATTGCCTTAAAATGACCCATAAAAGAAAAAGTAGAGTCAAATATGAAATAAATGTCTTTTTGATGTGAATTTGTAGTCATTTTGTAATCATAAGATTTGAGCTCTAGTTGTCAAGATTTCACAAGTAAACTTTTTCTAAAGAGCAAAATGTTGCAATGTCCTATTTTATTTTTCATAGTGTGTCTTAATAAAAAGCGAGTGTATTAACAAGATAAATTCAAGAATATTCTCTTGGTACATAGTTGTTATGTGACTATTGTCATTGTTGTGTATTGCAGGATCCAGAGGAGGCCATAGAGAGAGGACATGGATGGTGTAGAACTACTAAATCACAGAGAGGAAAGTGGGTGGAAATAGATATGACAACGGAATCTACAGATACAATAGAGGTTAGAAGAGAAAGCAACCTCAACCAAAGGAGGAAGGTGTTTATGAATTCACAAATGCTACAACATAGAGGAGATAAAGTCATTTTTTTGGTCCACTGAGGTCAAACTTATTGGTTGAAAATGCACAGGAATGGTGATTAAATGTGATTCTATAATCGAGGGAAAAGTTTGAAAATTAGGATGGCCAAAACCTGATATCAATATGTCAAATATATGACTAAAGTGAGGTTTTGTGTTGGATAGCATATTTGTTGAAATGATATAATTGGTGTACTAAACATTATTTACTATGTTGTGTATTATAGGGGCTAGACGAGGCCATGGCAACAGATCCTGTCATATCAAATGAGGACACAATAGATGAAGCAGGAAATCAGGTACTCAAATCCAATTTCCTTAGGAAAAAATGATCTGATGGCATTTTGTGATATGTCCATATTTTTTCACAGTATTATTGAAATTTATAATGTATTATCCAATCTTAATATAAATTAATGCATGTTGTTGATTATTTTAGATGGAGATTGGAGCAAATGCAGATCCTGAGCATTCAACTAGAAAATAAAAAATATATGTACGTGGACGTGGACCTAAAACTATTAAATCACATAGATGACAGTGGGTGGAAGAGGATATGACAATGGATCCTGCAGACATAACAAATGATTGCACTGAACAAGAGGTTGGTCAGGACTATAGTACATGGGATGAATACTTTAAGAAAATTGTTGTTTGTGGATGTTCTGTATGCCGTGGAAAGAAACAATTCAAACGAGCGATTGTACAAAGACATTACATATATGATGAGCTTCCAGTCGGTAGTATGCCTCCTACAATCGATTCAAATCCAATAGGAATTGTGGTAAGGAATTTTCTAAAATGATATAAATAACATGTATACTTTGTTTAAACATTGTTTTATATTATTTAAATAACTAATTTTTTTCTTAATGGATACTTGCAGGATAAAGTTCTTGGTTTAAAGTTTCCTGGATCACCGACTTCTAGCCTAGAGGGCAATGATCATTTATCAAATGATACAACTAACAAAAATATGTGCCAATATACCAACTCAAAAGATGAGGAATTGATGAAAACAAGCAACAGAACAAGAATTGGTTTAAAGATGCATAATTTGCTTAAAGACATGGGGAAGGTGGACTACATACCCTATGAGAATGAATGTGATGGAGATGATGACTTTCCCCTAAGTTTGAGATCAATTTACAAAGAGACATTTGATTGTCGACTATATTGCACTTGGCCTAGTGATCAACAACTACCTAGAGTGTATGAGATGTTTCAATTTTGGGGATACAGCTACATGATACGACCCTCCAATATTCATGGGATGAATCTAGGCCTCTTTACTATCCAAAATGTACATGTGGGATCTAAACATAGAAACAATTCAGAACAAAACACTAGGAGATTAATGCCATATTATGGTCCATCATATTACAGTGGTGAATGGAGAAGGCTAGCAGAATATAAGCCTAGCATGTCAGCATATGGTCTAAATTTGAATACGTATACACATCGTCTCCAATTGGAAAGTGGAAAAGAAATGAATAGAGGTCATCTTATGTATATAGATAGATGTGCATACACACACAAAACTATTGCAGGATTTATAAATAGTAGTAAGGGAAGGGACCCTACTGTAAACCAAATTGTCAATTTGTTGAGGTTATAAATGATAAAGATGGAGATATGGAAAGAGAGGTTGATAGATTGATAATGGTTGAGGCTATTATGGACCTTACCATTGGGGATGAGTTATTGATTGATTACCCCTTCTTAAAACACACTCCTGCGTTAAAGAAGAGGGAAGAACAAAGTCTCCCTAAGGATGTTCTTAAGGGCAAAAAACCAAAGAATAATAAATGAGTGTGGACTGATGTTTTATAAACTATGTTGTCCAAATTATGTTTTATTTAAATTATTGTATAAAAAAGGTAGTCTATAAAATAATGTTCCATTATTCAATTTATGTATATATGTTCATACAACCAATATTTTTATTTTTTAAGCCATATTTGATTATATTTCTTTGAAATTGGTACATTTATGATTTATTCAATTGTTGCCAAACATTAAATAATGCTTGTGTTTGTTGATAGGTAGAAGATGTTGATGAAACACATACTAATACCCAAGTTCCAACTGGGTTATTAAGATTTGGACGGGATGATCCAAACCATCCTTTAAACAATACCAGGGTGAAAAGAGCATTATTGAAGAGAATACTATCAGCTAAGAAATTTTAAGAGCTGATGAGATCTGCATACACTAATGACATGCCACCTAGCCTTAATGATGATGATCATGATAGTGAAAATGCAGTGTATGAAGAAGGATTGAATGAAATGCTTATAGATTTCTTTGGGGATGAAAACAATGATGACAATAATGATCATATGGTTGATAGTAACAATGATAGCAGGGGTAATTACCACCAATGTAATGTTGATGATAACAACTTGAAAGACTCCATCAAGCAAGCAGCGAAGACACCCGTGTTCAAATCAGGTGCAAGTGCAACCTCAAAACTGGCATGCACATTAATATTATTAGAAATCAAGTCACTATTTGGTTGATCAGACAAAGGATTCACTACCCTATTGAAGTGAGTTGAAATCTATTTCTTACTTTACAATTGTCAATTGGTGTACATAATTTGTAAACATTCATCAACTTTGTTTATATTTCTTTAAGGGGATTTTAAAACCATATATTGTATATAAATAGTCCTAGTATAGATTGACATATCAAACATGTTCATCATAAGTCAAAGCATTCAATTGATTTAATCTCTAGCAATCTTACACGGCACTAAAAACTAAAATATTCCCTTAAGATAATGTGTTGCCATCAACTTGTAGAGAGGCGCGTCTGTTGTTGGTTGAGTTGGGGATTGAATATAAACAGATTCATTCATGTAAAAATGATTGCATTTTATACAGAGATGAATATCAAAACAAGGTAGAATGCCCTGTATGCAAAGAGGAGAGATATCGTACAGATGTACAAAGTCCTACAGTTCCAAAGAAGGTTTTACGTCACATGCCAATTATACTTAGACTTCAACGAATGTTTCGTTGCAAGTCACTTGCACAATTGATGGATTGGCATGCAAAGAATAGGAGTAAAGATGGATTCATGCGAATTTCGGTCGACTCTAAAGCAATGAAACACAGAGGAAAAATGGCCAAGAAAATTCAAAGATGAACCTCGTAGTATCAGGTTTGGTCTTGCAATTGATGGAGTGTGACCATTCTCTTTCCTGAGCTCAAATTATAGTGTTTGGCCAGTCAGATTGATAGTATACAATATTCCCCCATGGATGAGTGTTAGAAAGGAGCACCTTATGCTGACTCTCATTGTTCCAGGAAAACATCAAGTTAAAAACATGGATGTTTATCTTGCGCATTTTATTGATGAGATGCAACTGCTATGGAAAGGCATAAGAATGTATGACATATCACGTCCCCCATCAAATAGGTCCTTCATGTTGTACGGTGTGCTATGTTGGACTATTCATGATTTCCCAGGACTTGGTGTTTGTTCTAGTAAGATAAAATATTTATGTATTTACACTCATAATTTATTTTCATCCCAACTTTCATACTTAGTTTTATACTATTTTTTTGATGTTATTAACATTACTTATTGAATTGTAGGGCTTCAAACAAAGGGGATATTTGCATGTCCAGGATGCGTAGAACAATTTCAAGGGCAATATTCTAAAGATCTACATAAATTTATTTATGCAAACAACATGGTTTTTCTACCACTAGATCATAAGTTTAGAAATTGCCTGAAGAATCAATTTGATGGAAAAGTTGAAAATAGAGACCCTCCCATGATTATGGGTCTAGGTGATTGGCTTAAGAAGTATGAAGATGCTGAATTGAAAGGTTGGGAGGATTTTTTTGATCGGGGTGATTCAATTGAAGATCCAGAACAAGTTGTAGTTAATATGCCAGAAGGAATGAAAAGGAAATCCATATTTTATGAGCTCCCTTACTGAAAGGATCTATTAATATCTCACCTATTAGATCCTATGCATGTCTTCAAAAATATCCTAGATTGTATATTTCAACATATATCAGGAAAAGAGGACACCTTGTCTTTGAGGAGAGATATTGCTCTTTCGCGTACCAAAATTGATAGAAAACATTTGTGGCCAAACAGAGAAAATGAAACATATGCAGAAGCTCCATGGATTTTGAAAAAAAAAGAGCTAGACCAACTAAAAAATGTCATCCGTTCAATAAGGACACCTACTAGCTATGGGTCATCATTGGCTAAATCTTTTACAGTTGATGGACATATCACAGGATTTAAAACATATGATTTTCATAATTTTATGAAGGTATTATATATCATCATTTAACATTTACTAGTAACATTGATTAAGTACTAAATATATTTTGATATCATTATGTTGTGTGAGAAAAAATTACTAATGACCTTTTCATAAATGTGTTTCATAGCATATCTGCCGTTGGCAATTAGGGGGGATTCTTGTCTTACAGTTGACAAAAAGGAATGCCATAAGTCGATTGTCAGCATTTACAAGGTATGTCGTTAATGTGTGAGAGACATAGATATATTATATTACATATTAATTTTTGACTAAAGGTTCATACTAATTTACTATTGTTATATTAGGTGGGTGACCTTGAAGGAGATCCATGAATGTGAAGTGCCAAAATGGAAGAAGGAAATTGTAGAAATTGTATGTGTATTTGAGAAGGAGCTGCCTACAAGTTTCATGGACCTACAAGTCCATTTACTTATACACCTAGTTGATGACATTGAATTGGCGGGTGTCGTATCAACGAGGTGGATGTTTTTCTTTGAGAGGTATATGAAAACTCTAAAAAAGATATGTCCGACAAAAGGCACATCCAGAGGGTTGCATGGCTGAAGGGTATGTATTGACTGAAGCATTTTTCTTCTTGTGTGAATTCCTTGGTAAGGATTTTGAAGATGGGCCACGCTTCTGGGATGAAGAACGAGCATCAGATATTATTGATGGAGAAAAACCACAATCTAATGGTGTTCAAGTAGAAATTATTAAGTAAATTCATGATTAGTGTGGTTTTTTTTCTTGCAATCATTAATTTACTCTGTAATTTATTTGTCAAATTAACAACATGACATTTGGAGTTTGAAATAAACATGTTGACATGTAATAGGTGTAGACAAAAGTGCTATACTTGACAAGTTCATTCTATACCACATGGACTTTATGAACAAATGGATTGATCTGTATGATAAAAAGAGAGAAGTGTTAGAAGCAAGGAGACAATTTAAGAGATCGAACCCAAGGAATACTCCACTTCCCACTGATCTGCTTGGGGAATGGGGCAAAGATTGCACACTAGAATGGGTTACTGAACAAATTCAAAATCAAATAGAAGATGCAGGTATAGATTCAAACATAACAGAAGATGAAATCAACATGTCTAGAGGATGTGAAAGAAAGGCACAGTTGGAATTTTACAAAATGTTGTTTCCTTACAGCTATGACACTATTAACTATTTTAATATTAATCATTATATTTGTTTTCACTGAAATAAATGGTCTTTCATAGGTGAGGAAATATCCAGCAATGTGGGCATATGGTTGATATTATCATGTAGAAAGTGTAGATGTAAAGAGACGATCCTTCAATTGTGGCATCATGGTTGACTTCAAGCAATCTAATCGATCAAGCTCAAAAGATAAGAGTATAATTGAAGGGAATCTACAATGTGTTGGGAAAATACAAGAAATTATTGACTTGGATTACCGCTCTTTTAAATGTTGTATTTTTAAGTGTAGATGGTATGAAGAATTTGAGAGGACACGAAGACATGATATCCATAGTGGATTGTTTTCTATAGATTCCTCATGTTTCCTACCAGAGGATAAGGAGCCTTATGTTCTACCAATTCATTGTGAGCAGGTATTTCTTTAACTCAAACAAGAAGCAGTAGTGATCATTAATCTATTAATTCATAGTTTATTGCGAATATATACATGTGTTTATTAATCAATAAAATTGTTATACCATACGTCTAATATATGTATGTCGTTCATGTGTAGGTATTTTTCTATGAAGATATTTTGGAACCGAAATGGATATTTGTCATACATTATGATCCAAGATTAAGGCATGTATTTGACGATGCATTAGTGGATACTGAGCAAAACAATGATGGCCAACAAAATGAGAGAGAGGGATTAGAGAACATCGAATAAATTGACATCCATGATGATGTTGAAGATGGTTATGTTCAAGAACAAGAAGACAACAATCCAGAGTTGGATGATGTTATGGAAGACAACAATATGGATGATATACAAATGATGATCCAAATACATATGGTAACAATATAGATGGTCTACAGTCAGATTTCAATGATGATGAAGATGATGGAGGTCAAGATGAGGATGATGATAATATTAAATACTTGAAAGAACATATGAACATTGACAATGATACACTGGATGACATTGTAGTAGACAATAAAGTTAATGACCAAGACTTCTAAATTTTTAGAATTATTTGCAATCCATGTTTAAAAAAGGATGATTAAATTGTTGGCAATAATGTTAATTAAATGGATTGTTCAATTGTTGACAAATTACCTATTGCAATATCCTTAAATTGTTCAATCTTTGGTATGAATTGTTGGCAATAATGTTAATTAAATTTGTTTATCTTTAATTATTTTTCATATATATCCTTAATTGTATCTATGCCATGTTATCTTGTGATAAGTACTTGAGTAATACCATCAATGAAATATGAAGTGGACATATTATCATCTATATTAGCTAATTGATTGCACAAATATTTTAATTTATCAACGATCTCATGTTTCTATTCATTTTCAACACTTTTAATAAAGACATCATGATCATAATATTCTTCTTCATCATTAGAATGCAACATGTGATTGTCATAGGAAGTAGGAGAAAGAGGTAGTCATGTTTGCAAGGTGAGGGTTTAACCTAGTACTTTGTTGAAGGGGACATAAGGATTCTAGATGTTTCTTAGGAATGCAAAATTAAAGGCATTGGGTTGTTTCCAACAAATGCAAACCACAAAAATCTCAAATAAAAAATTAATCTTTTTTTTATCCTAAACATAGGCATAGAAATTGCGAGTTCAAAAAAATGTAGGGAAATAAATCATACTCTATAATAGAAGATTTAAGTTTAATCCTAGATTTAATTAAACTTTAAAGTACAAGGAGTTGAGAGTAGAAAAAAATATTGAGATATTAAGTAATTAAGATAGAGAAATGAAATAGTTGAGAAGAAATACAAAACTTATTTGATCTTTTTAGCATGATGTCAAATGTGAAGTGTGTGATTAACTAATGCATTATGAAAAAGAATGAAAACTAGGATTTTCTACTAGAATAATGGCCATGAGATTGTGGCAGTGATTAACTGATTTTTTGCATTCCTTCTTTAGTTTTCCTCTTTTTCCATATTTCCAAAACTTTACTCTTATCTTCCTAGGGATTCTAGATTTTCCTCTTGACTTGGATTGATATTTATACCATTCCTCTTTAGATCCACTTTTGTCCTTGGGCCTTTGTGGAACATGCAAGGCATCCTTAGAACCTTCATCATTGAACTTTCTCCTCATATCTCCATTGAGCATTGTAACAATAAAGGATTCCATAGTCACCTTTGCAACGCTACCATTTACAACAAGCATTATGTTCTAATTTTTGGGTAAAGAAAAAAGTGAGAAGATACATCTGTCTTCCTCATCAAGTTTAACATTTATTGAACCTATTTGACTCAAAATCATATTAAAGGTGTCAAAATGTTCTATAGTAGAATATCCTTCCTTCATTTTTAAATAATATAAACATCTTTTGAGATATAACTTATTACTTTATAATTTTAGTTTGATAAATATCACCTATCCTCTTTTGTAATGTGAATGAAGGGGTCTCTTTTGATTTGAATAACAAAGAAAAAGTAAATTGGAGACAACCAGATAAATTATTAGCAATCCAATTCAACAAATAAATGATAACCAAAAGTTGACCACCAGAGAATAGCAGCTTTTATATTGATTTACTTCAAAGTACAGACAGTGCAATGTCTCTTTCAAAAAATCAAAATCCGAGATAGATTCTGAGCCATAAGGTCTTGGTTTCCTTTTATAAAAACAAGCTTCAGACCTTTCACATTTAAAATGGCTCTTTGTATTCCTAACCCTTGATATTACAATATTTGTCTTTTATAAGTCCAATTTAGATTTTCGAATATATTTGAATACATTTTAAAAACATGAATAAAACATAAAGAGACAAAAAGAGAGTGTTCAAGATGTGGTGGTGCTATTTAACGCCATCATATGGCTCATTGATCTTTTGCACCTCAACCTGTGCTGCTGATGATTCATCTCTAAGATATTTCTCCTCCCATTTATATATTGTAAAATCACCAGGCCATTGGTAAGCCTGAATCTGAAGCAAGTTCTCCTGGTGATCTTTCCATCTTTTATCAAGAAAAGCTCTGACATCCATCACAAATTTTGCATACCCAACATCCAACACAATTACTCAGTCCAATATCATGTTGAAATTGAGAATGCTGACATCTCCATCCTTCTTCAAAAAATCCATAACTTGGAATACTGTTTGGCCAAATTTCATCTTCCATGTGTCAAGACTTTTGATTTTCTCTTCTTCTGTCAGTATGAAAGGAATAAATTTATGCTTGAACATAGTAAAAGATTCAACCTTTGCTTGCATCTTCTGGCTTTCCCCATTCACATACTGGTATTCATCAACGATCATTTTGATTATTTTCTTAGTGGGCTTCAAATCTATAGGGGCATCAAGATTCCTTTGCACTACTAAGCACATCGTAACCAAATTGTGATGATAGGGTTGCCATTTTTTAAACAACAAATCCAAAACAGAAAAGTTTATCTTCAATTGCTCAATGGCCTGAGAAAAAGAAGAGTAGCAATCATGCACACTCCCAAGCTTATCCACAACCAATTTTACTCTATGCTCCAAATTTTTCTCAAAATTTTCAAAAAGTTTCATCTTTGCCTCATTCTTTGTTATTTCATTTTGTTTATTCAAACTTTCAATTTCCTTTTCAAATTTCAATCTTGTTGCATTAAATTCTTCAGTAGACATTGTGACATCACTGGATGTTTGTGGCACAGGGGGCTGATAGGGTACAACGGCTTGACCTTGAGAAGAATTCACAACTTGCAATTATTTCTTTAATTTCACACTTTCAAAATATAATTTGTTTACTTCATCATTCATTACTTTATGAGTTTGCTCATAATTTGTTAGCCTTTGTTCTAACCTCTTCACAATAGCATGAATAAACATAGCAGTATGAACATCGAGAGCAGCTGCTTCTATTGCTAATGTATCTTGTAAACCGTAGCTGTACCCCTCATTTCATGAACAATATCAAGCAATCTTGGTTTGCTTGTATTCTTCTGAGTAGTCCAGATTGCAAGGGTCTATGTCTTTGGATTAAAACCACATCCACTTATGCCATCTTCATAATCAAATTCTGAAACAAGTTGTGGATCATCCTGACTTCTAACTTGGTCAAGCAAAAATACCTTTTTCAATTCAAGGCTAGGGATGATGAGCATATTACTTTTCAACACCATTTGTCTTGCCTCCTCTAGACTCACATCAATTTCATCTACTTTTAATTATTTGAAACTTTGTGTAATGATTTGATCATGTTGTGTTTCATCAGCAGCCATTTTATTTATTGCAACTTTTTCATTATATTCTTTCATTTTCATTTTCAGCCAAAAATCCTTAAACTCTGGAGTTTTGATGAAGTCATCATCTTCTATGAACCTCATGGATGCTATAATCCTTTCATCCTCCAACTCTGGTTTAGCTTGGGTTTGCTCACCCTTCCTAGCCTCAGGCTTATGTGCATCAGTGGGTTGACCAACTAATGGCTGATTAACCTCTTGCTCATCTCCCATGTGCCTCAAGATGTTATCCACCTCATCAGTATCCCCCACCTCTTCAGTCATTTCATAGGAGACAAGTGGAGATACCTCTTCTATCCTTTGCTTCTTTGCTAGTGGTGATTCTGGGACCTGTGGATCTTGCACTGACATAACATCAGGAGAAGACTCATGAATCTCAATCCCTACAGACCTTTTCACTAGAAGTTTAGTAGCCTTAGGAGTCTACTTCTCATATTTACCATAAATACTTTCAAAATTATCAATGATTGCATCAATTCTCTTCAGAGGGTCTTTTTCTTCAACAAAGAATCCAAGAAATAGGGGATTCTACTTTTTCTTTTCATCTTCAATATTTTTCAAGATATCCCATTTTCTCTTCCTACTGTATACCTCATCAAAAGTGACAAGATTTCTTATCACATCCTCATCAAATAGGACCAGATGGGATACAACCATTTTAGTCAGAATTGATTGTCTCACAAGATTCATATAACCCTCAGGGTCACAATTCCTCTCAATACCCAATTTCAAAGAATATTTCACCTTTAAAAAGGCTTACAAATTTTCAAGAGTATCAGAGCCAATAGACCAATCACCAAAAATTGTAGCATCAGGTAGAAATGTACCTTTCTTTTGTCTTTTCATTACCTCCTTTTCCATCCACATCATTTGCCACATAAACTCCACAAATACAATTCTGTCTGATACAAATTTTGGGAATATGTGAGGTGGTTGGGGGCAACCATGCACTCTAATTATAGTATGATCTGACATAAAAAATCAATCAACAAAAAATGGTTGTGGCCCTACTCTGGTTTGTGTGCAAGCAGCCTCAGCATTACCCTGACTTCCTTAGTCAACCTAGGAAACCAGATACCAAGAGAATTCAATATCTTGACAACAAACAAATCATGAAATACAATGTAGTCACTATTCTAGCAATAGGAATCCCACTTATAACACCAAAACTGAGTCGACAATCTTTGTCCTTTCTCATCAACCATACTTAGACCCATTTTGCTTGACCATTTCCCTCTATTCTGATACAAAATCAAGTGACACAATAAAGAATAGAATTTCAAATCTAAGGGTTGCTTGTTCTCCTTCACACAGAAGAATCCTTCTTGCAGTTTTTTCTCAATATGAGATGCAAAGTCATATTCAACGTTCACCTCTGGATGTTGTATTTTCATAGCCATCATCATTAGGCTAGTTGGCATTCTTCCTTGTGCGTCAATTACCAAGACCTGGCATAGTGCAAAATAGGTTCTCTTGAAATATACAGCAAATTCTTCCATAGGAAAAGGCTCAATAGCATTTGATGGAATCTCAATTTTTCTGTTGTTGGCCCCCCTTCTCATATATATTGGCAATTCATCTCTCCTAAGTGTTTGCCTCAGGCTTGTGTAATCTTGTTCAAATCTCTGCAAATCAACTTGAGTGAGAGCTTGCTTGTTCAACATAAAACAATCAACACTGGCATTCCTGTCTACTGTCACCAATGACAATCCATTTGGCATTCTGACTGTTTTAGTGGCACGATGGTAAAATTGTCCTAGTGTCCTAATCAATTCCACATCCACAAATACAACGAGCACCACCAACTTTGCCAAATCCAATTTCCATGGATTTCCCACTGGTCCCTCGTCATCCCTCTTTGCATTAAAATACCAAAACAAATCCCACCCAGAGATAGGGATTGTAGCATCCTGACACCCTTTTGCTGCATCTATGAACATCTTCTTTGGACCCTTGTCTATGGACCGAGGCAATACTTCTAGCAGAGATTGTTGAAGTGGTCTTTTCTTGAGAACTACAGGCTCATCACCTTTACTGGCAGACTCAGACCTCTTGGGTGCCATGTTTAATGACTTGAACAAGCTAGGGTTTTTCAAAATTCAACTTACTATACCAGCAACTAAAAAATAGAGTGAAAGAGCAAATGAACTTGACATGGCCAATTAATGTAGGTAGACATAGGAATAAAAGAATAGTATTTAAAATTAAAAATAAACGCATTCAAGAATGGATAAGAATAGGATTTGTATCTTCGGTCAACATCACAATCAAATTGGGGAATTTTGCAAGTAGCAGAGATAGAACATACTACAACCCCCCTACTGTATAACAGAAAAGCTTAGCCCCGACCTTTTTTTAAAAGAGAAATTTTATATTAACAAAAGATGTAATTACAAGAACCCCCAGTACTAGCAACTAAAAAATAGAGCAAAATATATGCCAACTTCTAATCAGAGAGTGCAGGAATGAACTTACCCAGTCAATTGCAGTTTGCAGAAAAAACACACTAAGCTGAGTTGCACCTTCTCCAAGTTGTGAATTCTCTGAAATGAGCAAATGCCAAGAAATCTTCAAATCTTATTTGGCCAAGGAGTTCATCATATTGCCATTACTCTGGTTCATGCCACGAGATCATGAAATCTCAGCATTCAATTCCTTTCTCAAGATTTGACAATAATTCTCGATAACCGCGACCCCGCATTGAATGTGCTTGCTATTTATTTCTTTTACCGTGTCACCGCAAGGCTCGACCAAACTAGCTGTGGGATAGCGGGGGCTTACCACCAGATCACAAATGCTTAGATTAACCCCTGCGGGACCGCGGAAGGTTATTACTTGATGTCCATCTATTTATCGCCCACCTGTAAATGTTATGAATGACCGTTGCGGGATAGCGGTGGCTTACAGCCACTACACTTCTATTTCATCCTTTACCACCAGACCGTAACTACTTAGATTGACCCTTGTGGGACTGTAGGAAATTATTACCTAATGTCCTTCTGTTTACCACCTAACTGCAAATGTTATGAATGATCATCGCGGGACGGCGAGGTGAAAACCCATTACATTCTCCTCTTGCCGCTCTACCGCGGGTATTAGTTGAAACCCATTACATTCTCCCAATGACGGACCAATAGGCTTGGTGCAGTGTATCAGCGTGACTTGTGAGATCGATGTGACTAGAAGTTGTCTCTCCGTGCTTTGTGTCTCTCCGATGAGGGCTTGGCATCAGTGGGACATGACACTTCGGTAAGAGTCTCACAGGGTCTTCGTGTTACTTCGATGAAGGTTGACATCGGCGAGACTTGACATGTCGCTATGACTCTCTCCGGCACTCTGGGTCACTCTGATGAAGGCTCTGTATCGGCATAACAATAGTTGTTGGTTTGGCTTTGAAAGGTCGTTCTGATGGTTTGTGTCTTTCCGATGGAGATTATGGATCGGCAAGATTATAACTATCAGCATTATTTGGAAAAGTCACTCCACTGGTTGTGGTCACTCTTATGCGACATGTGGGGTCTTTCCAATGGTCGTTAGTTGTAGACTATTAGTCTTGTCGGTAGCAAAAGTGCCGACGATTAACTATCTCGTGGTCGTGTAGATAAATTGCAAAAGTGGTCGTTGACTGGTGCATGTGGGACTATTGAGGTCTCAAGAATCTGAATAGTCATGGAAACGGTTATGAGCTGGGGTGCTGGGAATGGTTTGATAGTGGTGATGTGGCCTCCTTGACATGGCAGAAGGACAGAAAAGCCAACGTTGTATTGGCAATGCATATCACAAATATTGTCAATTGAACGGCTGCCTTTTGTAACTGTCTGGTCCATTATGGTAGTCAAACTGAATGTTCTCTTCTGTAATATGATATATTAACACATGGTAATAGAGGATAGTGCAATGAGAGATAGATAGAGAGAAGAGGAGTGACTATCGAATAATCTCCAGATGGAACAAGATGTTAATCTCCATGAAAGGGCTTAGTGCTTGAATTGTATTGTAACTATATTTTCTGTTGTTGAATAATACAATGGCGATCTGGGCTTTTGGACTATGGGGTTTTTTACCCGAAAGGGTTTTCCCTACATAAATTTGTGTTCATCTCTTCTGTTCCATCTTTCATGTTTAATGGTTATGTTATTGAAATTGTATAATGCTTGTTGTTGAAACTCATTAATGTTGCTTGTACTTTCCTCTAAGGGTTAATGTTGGAAATGAACTATGTCTAATTCTGCTTTGTGGCATAGTTGTGAGTGTTTTTGAGGCAATCTAATGAAATTTAAAGTTACCAAAGACACCACTGTTCTTAGATGTTCATTCTAAGTTGCACTCATTTCCTTACAACCCCTAAGCCCTAAACCATAAACCCTAAATAATGCCCCTAAGCCCTAACCTGGCCCTGACTCGCCATAAACCCTAAACCCCTAAATCCTAAACCTCAAACCCCTAAACCCTAAACACTAAACCCAAGCAACCCTAAACCTCTATCTCCCTACCTAGCCCTATCTCTATCATTTCTCTACCTATATCTCTCCCTATGTCTCTGGCCATGTCCCTAACTCTCTATATCTCCCTATTGGTCCTCTCTCTAAACCCTAAACCTGAGCAACCCTAAACCTCTAAAACTTAAATAATGAATGCCCCTAAACCCTAACCCCTAACCCCTAAAACATATATAAACCCTAAATAATGCCCCTAACGCCTAACCCCTAACCCCTAACCCATAAACCCTAAACCTGAGAAACCCTAATTAACCCCTAAATCCTAAACCCCAAACCCCTAAACCCTAAACACTAAACCCAAGCAACCCTAAACCTCTATCTCCCTATCTCTCTATCTCTATCGTTCCTCTACCTCTCAATCTCTCTCCCTATGTCTCTAGCCATGTCCCTCACTCTCCATATATATCCCTATAATCTCATCTAGCTATGTCTTTGGCCATGTACCTCACTCTCTATATCTCCCAGCTATTGGTCCTCTCTCTAAACACTAAACCCTAAACCGCAAACCCCAAATAATGCTCCTAAACCTTAACCCCTAAACCCTAAACCTGAGAAAACCTAACCCATATATATCTCCCTATCTCTAATATTGTCCCTCTACCAACTCTCTCTCTCTCTAAACTTGAGCAACCCTAAATCCAAGAAACTCTAAACCTCTATCTCCCTATCTCTATCATCCCTCAATCTCTCAATCTCTCTCCCTATGTCCCTGGCCATGTGCATGTGCCTCACTCTCTATCTCCCTATCTCTCTCCACAGTCTCCTTTATATCTCCCTATCATTCCTCTCTCTCTATAAACCCTAAACCCTAAACCTCTAAGTACCTGAACCCCTTACCCCTAAACAATAAACCCTAAACCTCTATCTCCCTATCTCTCCCCTCTCTCCCTATCGGCTTTGTCCCTCTACCTCTCAATCTCTCTCCCTATGTCTCTGGCCATGTCCCTCACTCTCTATCTCTCTATCTCCCTATCTCTCCCCTCGGTCTCCTCTATATCTCCCTATTGGTCCTCTATCTCTCTCTAAACCCTAAACCCTAAACCTCTAAACCTTAACCCCTAATCCCAAAACCATAAACCCTAAATCCTAAATAATACTCCTAAACCCAAGTAACCATAAATTAGGCTCTCAATTAGGTGCTAAAACAGGCGCTACATAAGGCACTAAATAAGGTGTTAACGTGGTTGCTAAAATAGGCGCTAAATCAAGCATTAAATCAGGAGTCAAATGTGGTGCTAAATTAGGCGCTACAGTAGGAGCTAAAGTAGGCGCTAAAACAGACACTGAGTTAGGCGCTAATTAGCACCTAATTTAGCATTGACTTGTTCTGGTTGGCACAAAAAATGCCAATAATAGCATCGACTTTTTCAAAAAAATGGAGAAAAATACATTAAAACAATGGGTGGAAGAAAAAAAGGGAGCAAAAAAGGGAGCTAATCACAGGGATTTGTTGTAGTGTTTTAATGTTACCAGCCCTTTGGGAATAGTGTCTGTCTTTAATTACACAACCTCACTACCAAACAAAGTTTCCTTATCATCTATCACTTCCATCATTAGCTACCAATCAATCAATTGATTTTCAAATTCATCCATGCAATTCATAAAACTAAAAATTAATTTGGTGTCATTGAAAACCCGCCAACTATAGATGTTATTAGGAATTGTTAGCCTTGTGAGTACCTCCACGGCATATTGGCCATGGGGAAAATTCATTTGAGGGTCAAATTTTGAACCAATGACAGCAAGGGAATCTGCTTCTTCATTTTTTGTTCTTTTAATCCATTCAATGCCAATGGCATCAAACAATTCCATTGGGTCCCAAACTGCATTCTGATACCCTCTAAGTCTTTTCCTTGGCAACAAATATCTTTCTAATCTGCTGCACAATCAATTCTGAATCACCAAGTATTCTCAGACATGTGATTTCATGTTTATGGGCAACATTTAAGCCCAACAATAGTGCCTCATATTCAGCCACATTGTTGGTGCACTGAAAATCAAGTCTAAAAGACTTGCCAAATTGATCACCATTAGGTGCTATCAGGATAATACCAGCACTTGAACCTTCCCTTGAATACGTACCATCAAAATATAAAGTCCACAAATCAGTTATACCACAAACATGAGCAATAGGGTTAGAAGGTAAAGCCTCCAAATTAGGATTATCATCACTGCAACATGCCGTAAAGTAAGCAATTTTAGTATCAAATAAATTTGCATGATCATCCTCTGTTTTGTATCTATCTTCTATGTGTTCATCTTCTACCTCCTGTTCCCTATACAACTTCACATCTACACCCTGTACTGGAATAGTGGCATATGAAAGATCCATCTGGATACTTCCACCCATAGAGGCTACCCATTTTCTTGATAGTAGTATACCCCACTTAGCAGGGCAATCCACAATAATTATGTCCATTAAAATTGACTTGTCAGGGTATGCAGCCAAATTGAGCTCAACATCCTTGACAAGACCAATCACATTTACCTCTCTAGAGTCCATAGAAAAATGCTTTCCAAAAGACTTGGACACTTTCAATCCCAATTTATTTATTATAGACAAGGGCATAACATTACTAGAAGCACCAGAGTCAAGCATGCAATTGTGTAAAGACCCTCCATTTATGATCAATGTGGTGAAAAAGGGATCAACTCCCATCTTACTGTTAACAACAGTTGATCCCAGATATACTTCTATGGTCTCATCATTACTGGGTTCAACAATAGGTTGTTTTTATGCTTCTATGGTAGTAATAAAAGACCCTGCTCTATTCCTATGCTCAGGGATCTTAAGGAGTTCCACTATTAGCATAGAAATTCTATTTTGGCTAAATACTTGAGCCATGTCAATAGAGAAATAGTTTGGCAAAGGAGTATCAGATGAAATAGTTACATCATTTGTAGAAGGAATATAAGGTATTAATTGAGAGGATAAGATATCCTTACCTTCTTCCTTTGTCTTCTCTTTCTCTTTTTCTGATTCCTTTTGAACTTGAGGCTGATCACATTTATTGTAATCATTTAGATAATGGACCCCTAGAATGGGTGAGGTAACCAGTTGCACCTTTGATGTTGGGTTCTTTTGTACATATTTCCATTTTGATGCTATAGGCCGCACTGGACGCTTCTTCTTTTCATGTACAGTCTTCTTTGGAACAATATTGCTCTTTTGTCCCACATCCTCCTTCTATCTCTTCTTGCCATCATCCAATGTATCATGTCTTGGATTAACAACAGGAGAGTTCTGCATAGGCACTTGCCTGTTTCTCAACTGACAGCCACCTTGAACTTGCAAGATGGCAGCATCAGTGACAAATTTCACATCCTTCTCAAAAGATTTGGATTATTTATACTTATTTTGCATGCGATCCCTCAAGTGCCCAAAATCATGAGCGGGCAGGTGATATCTCTTTTGACCTTCATCATGATCATATTGGAAAATACGATCATTATCCTCATAGCTATCATAATTTATATCATGACCCATCTACTCAAACCCCTGGGTGTCAAACTAATTTATCTCCTCCTCATAATACTCAGCTTCACCCTCCTCATTGGGAAATTCCTCATCTCTGCTCATTGAATGAGCAAATGCACAGTTTATTGGGTCATGAGGAAGGAAACAAACTTGGCACCAAATACTCTCATCTTGAAAATTTGCTTGATCCTTACTCAATGGATCATGGGTATCCCTCTCAGGATATTTAAAGCTAACATGCCTAGGAGTAGCTTGTTTGCTATTATGTTGTGGTCTCTTAGACCAATCTATATTATAAGGTTTGCTATGTAGTCTTTGACCTTCATTTAAATGTGTTGCAACACTTGAAGTGGTAGCCCTTTGTCATTTGAAGCAACTTTGTAGGATAAATCTTTCATGATTCCCATGAGTTTATCCAATTTGTCTTCAGTTGTGAGAGACTTGTTAGAAGTTGCCCTATCTGGCTGAGAAATCTTTACATCAGATCTCTTAACATGCTTACCTAAGGATCTCACATTACTTTCAATATTTATGGCCACAACATAGGCTTCCCTTAGTGTTTGAGGACTCTTATCCCTCAAACAATAACCAATCTTAGAATCAAAGACACCACAATATAAAACTAAACACATGGGTCTCATTTGAGGTGGCACTTTTCTGATTGTCATAATGAATCTGCCATTGAAGTCAGCAACAATTTCATTGATTCCTTTCTTGATTGTTGTGAGCTCATGGATGTCAAACTTAGGGTCAATCCTATCCCCATATTGCAGTCTAAACACTATCATGAACTCTTGCCATGAGTCAATACTATTATCAGGGAGTGCCTTGTACCATTCTTTGGCACTTTCTTCTAATGAGTGCACAAACAACTTCATCATCACATCTTCATCCTCAATCTCATACTCATCTGTGACATTGATGAAGTGTCTCAAGTGTTCCTCACCAGTGACTGCATTATTACCTTGAAACCTAGGAATTTTCCCTCTAATCTCAGTTGGAATGGGATTAGGAAAATTAGGTATGCCAATAAAGTCAAGTTGCTTGTAACTTTCAGCACCAAGAACATTTTCATTTCTCTAGACATCATATCCATCAATGTTTATTCTCCTACTCATTTTGAGTATATTATCAGCAGAGTCCTCAGAAGTATATTGATATTGACTTCTGAGGCCAACAAATGCATTATCTTGGGTATTCCTTGAGGGTACCATACCAGGTCTTCTTTCCCTGTATATACCCCTTCTATTTCTCGTACTGCTAGAGGACTCCCCATGTCCAGGTTATCCTTGGTTTCTTCCTCTATCCATCTCAATACTCTTGAAAACTAATTTTGTGGGTTTTTTTATTAACAGAGATGCCACTTCCCTGATGGGAAGAACTTCTTTTTTAGTGATTGTGGCAAAGGTTTTCAAATCTGAATCCACACAACAAACAACAAGTCCCCAGCAATGGCGCCAATCTATTGAGACCCAAAATAACTGTAACCCTAAACCCTAAAACATTCCTAAATCACCTAGGCCAGGGATGGTCATTTTGGGTGAGAGGAAAAGGTTCATCAACAAGTTTAGGGCAATTTTGGCCAACTAACAGGAATGGGTTTACTCTTCTGCACTTCAGGCTAAGCTTAAACCTAGGAGGGATATTCCAAGGAGTATACCTGAATAGGTATTGGTTTCTACACTAGATGAACAACTAAAAATGAAAGGACAACCAAACCCAACTCATCTTTTAGGCCCCAAAATATGTCACTGGACCTAAAACAACTGGTTGTCACTAATAGCCCCTATATAGCTTATGAAAAGGTACTCCCATTGACAATGGAAAGTGCATGTATGCTTGTTTGCAAGACATACAAACTAACTATTTATTTCACACATAATGAATTTGTTTTGATTTTTAAGAGTGTGGGTGATCATGGAAACTTTCAGACCGGTGCCTAATATATTGGGTTACGGAGTCCACAGTTTAACATAAAGAAGAAAACAACAAGAGAAATGAAACATGCACTTTCTGGATATTCAGATGCAAGAAGAACAACAATTAATGGAGAATATACTTAGTTATCCTTTATCAAGATATAATCAATCATCTACAACCATAAAAGAGATCATCACATATCATGCAATGTTTTAAGAATCTATTCATTCATCTGATCAATGGTTACAGTCATACCACTAATGTGGCAAGAGGAAACCCTAAAAGAGATTCAATATTTCCTTGAAAGGTTACTATTATCACTAGGAATTGCACCTGTATGCAAGGTTGGTTAAAGCACTACAATTCTGTGTAACATGGGACTAATCTCAAGTTGTGGGTGCCCTATGATGAGATTAGACCTGTAGATTGTGGGCTGGTTCCCTTCAAATGTTCTATTGAGATGTATGTTTTTACTATTTTGGGAAAAGGGAAGAAAGAAAACTAAATGAATACTAAAGGTAAAATGGTGATGCACCTTATATGGATAAAAATAATGCAATTTGATTCACAATGTTCACCGAGAAATTTGACTTCTACACAATCCAGACTTGAGATAAATACCACAAAAATGATTCTAAGGAAGGTTTGAAAATAGTTTTTTATGAAGGAAATGGTTTTTTCACAGCATAAAAAGACTATTTCTAGTTAACACAATCTAAGACCTATGATGAATTTATGCTTTAATACTGTAAACAATGAGGTGAGACAATAATTTTGAAGGTTTACTAATAAAACACAACCAAATTTCATCAAAATCACTTCAACATTCAACACTAAAATGAAAGGTAATTCAACTGATCTGAAATAAACAAAGGAAAGATTTACAAAAAGATAAAAGATAACCTGTAACCTGCTGATCTCTCAATAAAAATGTAAAAGTGAGCTATAAGAATTCTCCAATCTGTCTAAATCAGAATGAGAATCAAGAACTAGCCAAAACAAGCTTTTTCTTTACAATATATAGGTTTACTCTCTCTAAGAGGCATGCAAAAAATATAGACTTGTAGATAATTGCCTCTAAAAATACTCATTCCCGAGCAACCTAAAAAATCCTCAAAATTAGGGTCTAAAACTGCCACAAATTGAGCAAAAATAGCTTCAATTTGGGCCTCTCCATATGTTTGACCAAAATTTTGACCAAGGACCCTAAAAATACTCCTAAAAGTCATGCAAAACCTCCTAGGTGGCCTAGTTAACTCAACTAATCAATTTGCATGATTTTGCATGAGCAAAATTGATCATGAGTAAATAATAAAGTAATAGAATATTACTCTATTATTGGTTACAATTTGTTTTATTTTTGATTTTACAACTTGTGGAAAATAATAAAGTAATTTATAGAGTATTACTTTATTATTTATTTACAATTAATAAATGTGTAAAATCGTGCATGATTAGAAGAAAAATATTACTCCTTATCACTCCAATACATTTGCTTATTTTGCAAAATAAGACTTAGGAATAATTACAAAATTCCTCATCACTCCAATACATGAATGAGAAAAAATATCTCCCTCTGCAAGGAAAATAAAAAGAAACTCAGTCACTCCTGTAGCATTCCATGCACCAAACAAAAATGCATAAATATCCTTATGACTCCCTCTTGTTGACATTGTGCACATACATCCATTTCTTAAATCTCCTTATATCCCCATATGTAATTTTGAAGTTAAGGAAAGAAAAAGAACTCCACTATGCAATTTGACCCCATGCATAAAAAATGTCCATCATATGCTGTCACCATCAATACTGCCACCATGCAATTGCCTTTATGCAATAATCACGTCACTACAAGATAATACCTTATTACCCATGAAGTCATATCTCCACCATGCATGGAGGTTTACCCTTGAACTCCACGTATTGCATATGCATATACCATGTCTAAAATCATACACCCTCTTGGATGTTATTCACCATGCATAATGAGGAGATATCTATCCTTGGATGCTTGGAAATGGATAAGGGACTTAAGCATTTGATTTGTTATTTCTTCACCATTCGACCACCAAGGAATCTTCAAAAGGTTATAAGGCTTGGAGCCTTCCCACATGTTATATCGGCCTGTTGACTTAATAAAAAACCAACTTCTAAAGGGTTGCTGTCGGCCACTATATGTTATGATTGCTAGGGCAAGTCTTGACCATGACAACAAATTGGATAAAGTAATAATTATTTTTTGTAAGTAAAAAAAATACTTGAGCAAAAATAACCTTCGAACAAAAGAGGAAAACAACCCTAATCTTTGCTCATTCACTCTTCATTTGACTTCTCTCTTTGAGCTCTGCAAAATTCATGCCAGCCGAGGGTTTGAAGTATCATGGTTCTGGTCTTCTCCTCTCAACGACTCTTCGTTGTCGTTGCCATGGAACTCTGCATGTGTTAGGAAGAAGGTAACTCTACTTTCTGTTTAATATGAAACATTTAAGTATCTGTAGCTTTCTTCTCTTAAATGGTCACGGCCTTCTTCACTGTTATAAATACCTCCATTGTTGTGCACTCTTTAATACCTTCATTCTGTTTCTGTATGCTTCTTTCTCGATGGTCTTCATCTTCTCTTCTGGAAGTTTGAGGCCATGGAAGATCTTTCTTCCTGTCAGCAACAAGGGTAAGTACTTGCCATTTTAATATCTCTAGATTCATTATCTTTGGTTTCACTCCTTATAACGTGACAAGTTTTTAGATAGACGTGGGTATTGCATTTTATAGCAAAAAATGCTATGTTTCTGTCGGCCATGGCTGCATATTTCTTCTTTTGTCTTAATCTACTTTCATTATGCAGAAACTTGAGGGTTTTAAAGTTTTGAAGTTAGGGTTTCAACTTCTCCTCCATTTCCAGAACCTCTACCTGCCATGGCTATGCTTCTCTTGTTAATAGGCATCAAAAATTGTAACTTACTAGACGTTTGTGAGCCTTGAAGATGAGGGTTTTGACTTTATCCTGCATAGAAAAACCTTGTAATGCCATGGCCATATTACTTTACTTGATCTCTTTCTCCTTATCTGCAAAGAAAGAAAGGCTTGAAGTATATTTGAATAGATCTTGTATATTTGGTAGATGGGTATACCTTCTTTCATGCTTCTTGCTCCTCTCTGTTGGTTATGAATGTATCATGGCATCCCTTTTGAAATCTCTCAACGGTGTTTGCAAAAATATCATTAGGGTTTGATCTTTTCAACATGCCCTATCTATTGCCTGTGCAACACCACCTTGACCGTGATTTTATCTCTATTTGTTGGTAGAAAGTATAAGGGTTTTTAAGTATTTTAAGTGGGTTTTCTTGATTCTCTTCTCATAACACTTCTCCACCTCCTTGTGACTATTTCACATTTGCTAATGACACATTTTACCTTATCATTCCACTGTGGCTACTGGGTAGAAGCACATGTTAGTTTTCTATTATGACAGCAAAACTTTTGATATTCTGTATGATAAGTGTTATCATTTACCTCCATTTGCATGAGTATCATATATTGACACTTCTGGGAGGCTATCCTATAGCATAGATGCATTTCTTTAGCTTATTTGCATATGGTATACCTCTTCAGTTTGCAAACTATAATATGATGGACTGTTTGTGGCATTCTCTTTTGACTGTGAGACTATCTTTCTACTATAACTGGATTCTACCATGGCATAGAGATTAGGCTATCTTCTTATTGACTATTTGTGGCATTCTTGAAATGCACCTATAGCTTGGATAACATGCTCCTATCTCTCTTTAGCTATTTATTGTATATCTCATCTGCCTTTGTGCATAATGACTGCTTATCTCATCATTTGGCTCTTACAGTATCATATGTACCATGCATTTTTCCTCTTGGCTGTCTGTCAAGGCATATCTATAGCATAGACACATATCTTTATTTCCTTTTTGGTTGGTACACCTGTAGCATGCCTTCGTGCATCTTTGCACCTGTAGTCATCTTTATGCATACTTTAAAATATACCTGTAGCTTCCTTGTGCATCTTCAGATCTCTTTTGGCTGTTCATACTTTCATCATTATGCACCTTTGTATTATAAATATATGCTCTTTGTCCATCCATTTTTCTGTGGTCATTTATGTGCACACTGACTGCCTATCTTATCATTTTTCATGTTCTTCTATAGGTGGGAAATGACCATTATGATGTATCATGAATGTCTCCTGCTTATATAAACTACTTCACTAGTCACTGTCTTGGTTGTACATGGTGATGGTGACTGTATTTATATCTTGATCTTCATTTATCTCACTTCTCTTGAATTGTATCTTCTTTACGGCACCATGACATCTTTTGACTGCGTGACATCACTGTATCTCTCTTGACTGCATCATGCATGACATCTTCTGTAGCTTGGGTATGAGAAATAAAGTATTGTCAAAGCACAATAATGTTGAAATGTATGGAATCATTCTATTCATCCTTGAACTGTTGCATTCTTTATGTTCTACTGTACTGTATCTCTGTATTTGCAACTTCATACATGACAATCTGTTATTTTTTCATATGTACTTGACTGTCATGTATGTGATGACATACATAGCTACTCTACAGCTTGCTCCTTCTTTAAGATCACTGATAGTTAGTGACAATCTTTAATATTCAATGAATAGTGAGCATCCTGTATGTATCTATTATTTGTATCTTCCACTTTAGTCATGACTATCTCTCATTTGATCTTGAAAGTTGACTTGACTGTCATGTCTCTTGACCATTCACTGTGTTGGTGTATTTTCTTATGTATTATATGCTTCATCCCTCGATGCTTGACTATTTGAACATCCAACTCCATTTAGATTGTAGCATTCATCTTCATGTATCCTTTGATGGTTTGAAGCTCTGAGGCATTGGTGGTAGCCTTTTGCAAAGTTTATATCTTCTTTCTGGATGGCTGCACAGTTATCTCATATATATTGTGAAGCTCTACTTTATGGCAGTCAAGTTGGCATATTGTTTTATAATTGCCTTGCCTTCTACTAGTCCATGTGGTATTTACTTGACTACTTCTATGAGACACTTGTAAATTTGAATGTGATATAGCTGTTTAAACTTTGATAATCTTTAAACAATATGAAAACAACTTGAGAAATACCTAGTATAAAATGTTGTTTCATCTCACTCCCTTGTCATAATGAGATGACCCTTCACAAGATTTATTCTGCAACTTGTTCAAATGATACATAAGTTCTTGTATCCTCCTTGCTCTATCTCTCTTCTCTTTATCAGACACAATAATCTGAAAACTTGTATCACTCCTTAGATGACTGTAATCTAATTTTTCTAAATTTGTCTTTTTGTCAATCTTGATTTAGTCATATAGCTCTGATTTGTTTCAATCAACTATAATGATGTCATGATGACATCTTCTTTATGTAAGTTTATTAGATGATGCATGATATAGCTTAGAATGATGCATCCTGTCTTTTTTTGGTACTCTTTTCAAAAAATGAAAAGAAACATACTGGGCTCAAACCCTTGTGGGAGCCACATTTAATCCACATGTTTATTTGTCTTCAAATCAACAACAAAATTTGTCTTATACCTGCACAGTGAACGAACAAGTTAGCATAAAGAAGTACCTGATAGCATTGATGGATCTCCTTCATGATTTCTTCTTGATCTGTATCATTATCTGATCTAAATTCTTATTTGAATGCATGATATGATAAGTAGATGTCTCTGTTTGATAAAAGCATGTGATAACTATAAACATCTGGAGCACTAACGGGGCTATCCCAAACATTTTTGTGGTTTCAACTGGATGGTGGCTTGGAGAGAAGACTGAAGACGGAAGACTTGAAGACCAGCTTCAACAGTAACCTCCATCATCAGGCAATGATGGATGTTTAGATTTATCATATGTTCTTTTCTCTTTTCTTTTATCAAATAGATACATAGCTTGCATGTCTGCAATTGCTCAGTTTAGTTACTCCCATAGCTTGTGTGGGACACATTTGAACATTTATTTAAAACATTATCAATTAGTATATCTGATGTATATGATGTATATGTATTTCCTTTTTAATCAATGCATGAGATAAAGTAACAGATACATGGATGTATGTTCAAAACATGACATGAAATAACAGTGTAATACAACATCTTTCTCTCTTTTATTCAAAACTGGTTGATCTGAATAATCAATTTAACTTATAACTCCTAAAAGATCAAACTTTGTAGAACATCTATATCTCCTTGAATGTTTGATCCATTGATGATTAATTCTTTTGTCATGATAACTTATTAGTCTTGATTGGACTGATGGGTTATCCTAACAACTAGATCTTCTTTTCAACTTTGTCAAGGTATCAACCATTCAAGAATGCATAACCTTGAAGTTTTCTATTATTCTTTTTGAACAATTACACTTAGGTCCAACTAATTTTCAGTGTGAACAAAAAATTAGTAACATTTCTGGTGACCTCTCAGGGGTGTTTGCCTGCTAAACAGTTTAGAACCAGTAGCCTTGCCTTCTGATTGGGCATAGAGTCATTTCTGCCCTGAACTTAGAGAAATTATGCAACTCACACTAATTGAAAACAATAGTAGCAACTAACTGAAAAAATTGAAAGTAAAAACTAATTTACTTAAAGAACCTGCTACATGTGCAGAAGCACTTCTTGGAAACAAAACAACAAAATTGAAACTAATTGTGCAAAAGCACTTATTTGCAGCATAAGGCTGCCTTTCTTAGTAACATATCTTGAGGTGAATCCCGTTAACTGGGATTGGCAACACTTCACCATCTAACTTAGCAAGCTGAAATGCATTATTTTGCTTGCACTCTGTGATTATATATGGCCCATCTCACATTGCATCAAACTTTGTATGCTGTCCTGGTCTACTTTTCAATTCATTCCACTTGAAAACTAGATCTCCTTCTTTATAAACTCTTGGTACTGCTCTTTTATCAAAAGTTCTTTTCATTTGGGCCTGGTGTACTTCCAATGTTTTCAAAGCCTCTTTTCTGATCTCTTCAAGTTCAATCAACTATGCAAGCCTAATTTCCATTGGTTGTTCTTCAAGTAACTCTAGCTCTTTTATATAGCTAAGTGTTGGCAACTCCACTGTTATTGGTAACTTGGCCTCCTTTCCATATGTAAGTACATAAGGTGAATTACCTGTTGATATTTTAGGTGTAATCCTATCAGTCCACAGTGCTAACTTTAATTTATCATGCCAAGACCTCTGATTCTCATCAACTATTTTCTTTATAGTCTTAATTAGATTTTTGTTAGTTGATTCAGCCTGTCCATTACCTTGAGGGTAATAATTTGATGAAGTATTCAAGAATATGTTATTTTTGACAAACCAATCAGATATTCTTAATCCAATGAATGCTAAAGCATTATCTGAAATAATTGAGTCAGGAGTTCCAAACTTGGACACTAGATCTTGATAAAAATTTAGGACTGATGTTTCATTAGCATCTTTCAAAGCAACTGCTTTAGTCCACTTAATGAAATAATCCGTAGTAGTCAAATTCCACTTGTGTCCTTGGCTTGAAGGTGGATTAATAGGACCAATGAAGTCCAATCCCCACTTTCCAAATGGTTGTTCCACTTGAATTGGATGCAAGGGCATTGCTTCCAGCCTTTGTTTACCTGCAAAAACTAACATTTAAGACATTTCTTTACCCATTCATGAGCATCCTTGAATGTGTCAAGCCAATAGTAACCAACTCTCATAATTTTTAGAGCTATTGTTCTAGCTACAAAGTGACCTCTAGCAGGTCCATCATGAAATTCTTCTAGAATCTTTTGAGTCTGATCTGGCTGTACACATCTTAGTAAAACATTATTAAAATCTCTCTTGTACATAATTCAATCAATTATGGCATAAGGGATTGCCTGTAATCTGTAATATCTTCTTTTAGATCTATCCAGGCCTTGTAGACAATCACCAGTGTGCAGATAATGAATCATATCATGCACCTAACTTGTAGGGGGTCTAGGACATCAACTGTTTTATTGTTTTGAAGCACTGTCTCAGCCTCTCCTTCAAGTTCCTTGCTATATCCTTCATTTCCTGCAAGCTGTTCACACAGTCCTTTGCCTCAGACCAACTTGGTTACCTTAATTTGTATGTCATATTCCATGACCTTTGTTATCCATCCTGCTCTCTTATCATTTAAATCTTTACTGAGCAAAAATTCTTTCATTGTTGGGTGAGCAACCATTAATTTAATTCTATTATTTGAAAGCATGTGTTTGAATTTCTTTAAGCTCCTGATAACAACTAATACATGATTTTCAACAAAAGAATATCTTACCTTGTAGTCATGCAGAACCTGGCTGAAAAATGCCACAGGTTGTTCCATTCCTTCACTGTTTTGCTAACATAGCATAGCTGATATAGTATCCACACTGCGAAATGAATATAAAATGAATTCTTTATTAAAATTTGGATTAATCAGAGTTGGAGCAGCAACAAGTGCTTCCTTTATTTCTTCAAAACTCTACTTTCCTTCTTTGGTCCACTTGAAGGGAATATTCTTCTTCAGCATTGCTGTAAGAGGTTGTAAAAGTGCTGTTATGTTTGGAATAAACCTTCTTACAAAGTTAATTCTTCCTAGAAAGCTTTGTAAGCCTTTCTTATGTGCAGGAAGAGGTAATGCCAATATTGCAGTAATTCTTTCAGGATCAATTGATATTCCATCCTTAGACACAATGTGTCCCAACAGTTTGCCTTCACGAACAGAGAAAATACTCTTCTTTGGGTTCAATGATACCCCAAATTCTTTACATCTCTCAAAGATTAGTCTTAAATGATGAAAATGATCTTCAACTTTTTTAGAAAAAATAGTCACATCATCTAAGTTTACAAGCACAATTTTATTAACAGGCCTTGAAAAGCCATGTCCATTGCTCTCTGAAATGTTGCACCTGCATTTGATAAGCCAAATGGCATCTTTCTGTATGCTAGTGTGCCCCATTTTGTGGTAAAAGCTGTCTTGTATTGATATTCCTCTTTCACAAGAATTTAGTTATAACCTGAATAACCATCCAATAAAGAAAATCTCTCTGATCCAGAAACAATCTGCAGTATCTGTTCCATAGATGGTAAAGGATAATGATCCTTTAAAGATGCTCTATTTAAATCATGAAAATCAACACATAATCTGATTTCTCCATTTTTCTTTCTAACAGGAACCAAGTTAGAAACCCATGAAGTATGTTTGATAGGAAAAATGATATTACCTTCAATGAGTTTATTGAGTTATGTTTTTATGAGCACTTCTAGTTTGGGATTCAATGGTCTTTGCTTCTATCTAACAGGTTTTCCTTTGGGTTCCAACTCTATTGTGTGTTGAGCTAACTTAGGGTTGAAACCTTTCAGATCTCCACATTCCCATGCAAAAATTTCACTGAACTCTTGACAAAGCTGGATGAATACTTGCTATTTTTGTTTTGTACATATCCTTCCCAGCTGGAGCAATTTTCCTTTAAAGATCTCAATAGGTTCATAATGTTCTTGCTTTATTGACAAGTTGGCCTTGTCCTTTCTTACTTGATCATTAGTATTAAAGATATATTCCAAGGTCACTAAGCCCTTGGGTAACTTATTTGATCTTAACTGAAGTATTTGATCATCATATTGTTGTACAAAATTCTATTGTTTACTTGTAGAAAATTTAGCTTCTTCCATTAAGAAATTTACAATCTGTTCATCACTGTCAAACACTTGCCAACTGACATTATTATCTGGAATTGATGGTCTAACAACAACTTTGACATATAAAGGAGAGTGAATATTCTTCATTTTAGTAGGGATATCATATTCAACTCCTATAGTAGCTAGTTTGTCAGCTTGCTTGTTGTCAGTTCTAAGTACAAATATGAGATTAAATGCATCAAACTCTTCTATCATGTCCCAAACTCTATGTTTGTATAATTTCAACAAGTCATTTTTTGTAGCAGCAAGGTTTCTGACTTGTTTAACCACTAACTCATTGTCTCCAAAAACTTTTAAAAATTTGATTTTTCTCTTCCTTGCCCATTCTAGGCTATGAACTAAAGTCTCATATTCAGCTGAGTTGTTAGAATAGCTGAAAGAAAATTTGAAAGATGAATAATATTTCTCACCTATGGGAGAAACTAAAACAGCTCCTCCTCCAGCTCCTACCTTGCTTCTAGAACCATCAAAAAATAGTTCCCAAACATCATTTTTCAGACTCTATAGTTTATTGTTTTTCTTCTTTAATCAGATTTGAAATAACTGTATTATTTTCTTGAATCATGTACACACCAAGACCAATCTCATCCATTTGCTCAAATGGATCTATTTCATGATTTTATGTTACCCATTGGTCTAGAACCAAATCTGGAATTCCTTCTAAAGGTGTGTTTGGATCTTGGACAGGAATTAGATCCTCTTGATAAAAAATGGGGAGATTTGCATTTATAGAACTGGGTGTGTAAGGTTCCAAATGATCTTTTGCTAGTGGTTCAGACTTGATTGTAACCTTGGTTCCATATCTAGTTCTGAAGAATAAATGTGTCCAATCAGATGATAAATACCCTCCTAACCTTGCTATAAAATCTCTGGATAAGCAAATGACAAAGGTAGGTGGCAAATCAATGACATAAATGTCCTGGTATATAACAAAGTTTGGATAAGCATGCAGAGTAAGGCCTAAATTTTTGAACATTCCAACTGTAATTACTTCAGTTCCATCCATTTGTACAAAACCTCTAACAACAAGTTCATATTTCAGACCTAACTTATCAGCTAGTTGTTTTTGCATAACTAAACTGCTGACTCCTGAATCTATCATGCAATTATGTACTAAATAGTCACCCACAATCAAAGTGACATAAAATGGTGGATGTTTGCCTACTGGTTTAGGCTATTCTATTATTTTTTCTGTTTCATTTGCAATCATAATCAAAGGTTGATGTGATTTTTGTACTTCATTTGACAAAGGTAACTAAGAGCATTTTGTAACAAATCCTTGTCCTGAAATGTGTAAAGCATCTAAAATAGACATGCTTATTGTTGTCTTTTTCATATGATCCAAAATATTAAAAACAGGGCCACTAACCTTTTGTTGTATTTTTGGGACAGCAACCTCTGGTTGGTCTTTTGCTGGTTGTTTATTTTCTATAGTTGGCTGTCTTGACAAAATGTGCAAATCTTTTGATGTAGAGGCTTGATTTTGCTCATTCTAAGTTGTAGAAACTATATTTTTTCCCTTTATTAGTTGGTTGTGATACATTCGAGCTTGTTGTTTACCAGTTTCAGCTTGCTGATTTGTATTTCCAGACTGTTGCTGCAAGTCAACAGCTCTCTTTTTCGATCTTGTGTTTACTGCAATATTAGTAAAAGATTGCTTTTGACTTGGCAACTGATTTACACCACAAAATTCATTAGCTTACCAATTCATTATTAACATATTGAGGCTGAATGTCCAACTGGTTGTTTACATCACTTGCTGAATTTTTAGCAGCAGCATAGTTATTATGTACCATCAAAGCTTGACTTACTATTCCATTTGGACAAGTGGCCTGATTATGAGGCTGATTACATGGATAAAACTATGCATAGACTTGAACCATGTTGTTTTGTATAGGCACTATTTCTTTTGATGTATTGATAGCATTTGGATTGTATTGCTAATTTGGCCTATTGTTGTAATTTCTTCTTTGACCCTAATAATCTGCCTGATAACCAGGTCTATTTGCTTGGTAAGGGGCTACTTGGTAAGGTATGTTATTATGATTTGTTTGAATTTTTAGACTTACTAAGTCATTACTTAGAGTCTGTAGTATTTTTGCTATGGTTTGTTGATTTTCTTTCAGCTCTCTAAATTCAGAATGAATGGGATCTGTATTGTTTTGTGTATTTGCTGAATAACCAAAAGATGGTATTGCTAAAATATGTGGGGCTGAAATTGGTATTAAAGGCTGTATATCTAGAAAATTTGGCATTGGGGGCCTAGGTGCTATCTTACTAGCTTGTATTAAACTATTTTCTGCTCTTATTGCAATATCAAAAGCAGCTGGTAAAGTTACCCCTCCTATGGATTGTATCATAACAGCAATATCATAATTTAATGCTCTTAAATAATACAAAAAAGCATGCTCTAGTGATGGTTTCACTGTTTCAGGAATTCTATTCCATGTTTTCTAAAATCTAAAATTAAAATCTGTCATTTGCTCTTGTGGATCCCTCTTAATAGCAGTCATTTATTCAACTAATGATAAATGATCAGTCTTGTCCTGAAATTGCCTATTCAAAGCAGCACCTAATTCATCCCAAGATCTATTTACTCTTAAGCCTCTAAATCATTGAAGAGATTTACCCTTTAATGATGCTACCAGCAACCTGATTGCAATATTTTCTTCGGTGATGTGGTGAACATATAAAGACGCCACATCTCTGATATGTTCAATGGGTGTAGTCCCATCTTCCCCTGTAAAACTTGGTAAACTTTTCAATGCAACCATCGGTATGTCATCATGCTGATTCAGATTCAAAGGGATGACTCCATTAAAAGGCACAAAAGACTGATTTCAAGGTGGAGGTGGATTTCTTCCACATCCTCCACCACCTCCGGGTGGTGGTAACACTCCTCCACCTCCTCTACTAGGAGGTGGTAATACTCCTCCTCCTCCTCCTAGTAAAGACATTGGAGTTGGTAAGACTTGAGCTGGTGTTTGGACTAAAAGTTCTTGAAATATTTCTCGACATTGGAGTGGGTAAGACTTGAGCTGGTGTTTGGACTGAAACTTCTTGAAATATTTCCTGTAATACAGGTTCTTCAGTAGTAAACTCGAGAAGAAGTGGTTCCTCTTGGAAAATATGAAACTATTCTTCTAGGCTTGCTGGTGGAGAACTTAAAAATTCTATTGATGAACTTGCAAACAATAGATTCTGATGTGAAGCAAATTTAAGATGTGTACCTGGCAGATCTATAATAACTGATAAATCTGCTGTATTAGCCTCTTTCTCTGCTTTTATCCTCTTTTTTGGTGAAGATAACTGATTATGCTTCTTCTCAGAATTTTTACTTGACCTTATTTGATATTTTTTTATAGGCTGCAAGATCTGATTTGAAAAAACTAAAGTATTAGAGTCACCAGGTACTAATAAGAAACCTCTAAAAGGCTGGAATTCTACAGCTAATAACAAAAACAACAAAATCAGTTCAATGTCCCACCAGGCATGCCAAAAACTGTTATCACTGGGAATTGCACTCGTATGCAAGGCTGGTTAAAACACTGCAATTCTGTGTAACATGGGACTAATCTCAGGTTGTGGGTGCCCTATGACGAGATTAGACCTCTAAATTGTGGGCTAGTTCCCTTCAAATGTTCTATTGAGATGTATGTTTTTACTATTTTGGGAAAAGGGAAGAAAAAAACTAAATGAATACTAAAGGTAAAATGGTGATGCACCTGATATGGATAAAAATAATGCAATCTGATTCACAATGTTCGCCCAGAAATCTGACTTCTACACAATCCAGACTTGGCATAAATACCACAAAAATGATTCTAAGGAAGGATTGAAAATAGGTTTTTATGAAGGAAATAGTTTTTTCACATCATAAAAAGACTATTTCTGGTTAACACAACCTAAGACCTATGATGAATTTATGCTTTAATGTTGTAAACAATGAGGTGAGACAATAATTTTGAAGGTATAATAATAAAATACAACAAAATTTTATCAAAATCACTTCAACATTCAACACTAAAAGGAAAGGTAATTCAACTGATCTGAAATAAACAAAGGAAAGCTTTGCAAAAAGACAAAAGATAACCTATAACCTACCAATCTCTCAATAAAACTATAAAAGTGAGCTACAATTCTCGAATATGTCTGAATCAGAATGAGAATCAAGAACTACTAAAAATAAACTTTTTCTTTACAATATATAGGTTTGCTCTCTCCAAGAGGCATGCAAAAAATATAGACTTGCAGATAACTACCTCTAAAAATATTCATTCCCGAGCAACCTCAAAAATCCTCAAAATTAAGGTCTAAAACTACCACAAATTGAGCAAAAATAGCTTCAATTTGGGCCTCTCCATATGTTTGACCAAAATTTTGACCAAGAACCCTAAAAATACTCCTAAAAGTCATGCAAAACCTCCTAGGTGGCCTAGTTAACTCAACTAATCAATTTGCAAGATTTTGCATGAGAAAAATTGATCATGAGTAAATAATAAAGTAATAGAATATTAATCTATTATTGGTTACAATTTGTTCTATTTTCGATTTTACAACTTGTGGAAAATAATAAAGTAATTTATAGAGTATTACTTTATTATTTATTTACAATTAATAAATGTGTAAAATTGTGCATGATTAGAAGAAAAATATTACTCCTTATCACTCCAATACATTTGCCTATTTTGCAAAATAGGACTTAGGAATAATTACAAAATTCCTCATCACTCCAATACATGAATGAGAAAAAATATCTCCCTCTGCAAGGAAAATAAAAAGAAACTCAGTCACTCCTGTAGAATTCCATGCACCAAACAAAAATGCATAAATATCCTTATGACTCCCTCTTGTTGACATTGTGCACATACATCCATTTCTTAAATCTCCTTATATCCCCATATGCAATTTTGAAGTTAAGGAAAGAAAAAGAACTCCACTATGCAATTTGACCCCATGCATAAAAAATATCCATCATATGCTGTCACCATCAATACTGCCACCATGCAATTGCCTTTATGCAATAATCACATCACTTCAAGACAATACATTATTACCCATGAAGTCATATCTCCACCATGCATGAAGGTATACCCTTGAATTCCATGTATTGCATATGCATATACCATGTCTAAAATCATACACCCTCTTGGCTGTTATTCACCATGCATAATGAGGAGATATCTATCCTTGGATGCTTGGAAATGGATAAGGGACTTAAGCATGTGATTTGTTATTCCTTCACCATTCGACCACCAAGGAATCTTCAAAAGGTTATAAGGTTTGGAGCCTTCCCACATGTTATATCGGCCTGCTGACTTAATAAAAAACCAACTTCTAAAGGGTTGTTGTCGGCCACTATATGTTATGATTGCTAGGGAAAGTCTTGACCATGGTAGCAAATTGGATAAAGTAATAATTGGTTTTAGTAAGTAAAAAAAATACTTGAGCAAAAAGAACCTTCGAACACAAGAGGAAAACAACCCTAATCTTTGCTCATTCACTCTTCATTTGACTTCTCTCTTTGAGCTCTACAAAATTCATGCCGGCCGAGGGTTTGAAGTAGCTCCATCATGGTTCTGGTCTTCTCCTCTCAATGGCTCTTCATTGTCATTGCCATGGAACTCTGCATGTGTTAGGAAGAAGGTAACTCTGCTTTCTGTTTGATATGAAACATTTAAGTATCTATAGCTTTCTTCTCTTAAATGGTCATGACCTTCTTCACTGTTATAAATACCTCCATTGTTGTGCACTCTTTAATACCTTCATTCTGTTTCTGTATGCTTCTTTCTCGATGGTCTTCATCTGCTCTTCTAGAAGTTTGAGGTCATTATGAGGCCATGGAAGATCTTTCTTCCTGTCAGCAATAAGGTTAAGTACTTGCCATTTTAATCTCTCTAGCTTCATTATCTTTGGTTTCACTCCTTATAGCATGACAAGTTTGTAGATAGACGTGGGTATTGCATTTTATAGCAAAAAAATGCTATGTTTCTGTCGGCCATGGCTGCATATTTCTTCTTTTGTCTTAATCTACTTTCATTATTGAGAAACTTAATGGTTTTAAAGTTTTGAAGTTAGCGTTTCAACTTCTCCTCCATTTCTAGAACCTCTACCCGCCATGGCTATGCTTCTCTTGTTAATAGGCATCAAAAACTGTAACTTACTAGGGGGTTTGTGAGCCTTGAAGATGAGGGTTTTGACTTTATCCTACATAGAAAAGCCTTGTAATTCCATGACCATATTACTTTACTTGATCTCTTTCTCCTTATCTGCAAAGAAAGAAAGGCTTGAAGTATATTTGAACAGATCTTGTTTATTTGGTAGATGGGTATACCTTCTTTCATGCTTCTTGCTCCTCTCTATTGGTTATGAATGTATCATGGCATCCTTTTTGAAATCTCTCAATGGTGTTTGCAAAAATATCATTAGGGTTTGATCTCTTCAACATGGTCTGTCTATTGCCTGTGCAGCACCACCTTGACTGTGATTTTATCTCTATTTGTTGGCAAAAAGTATAAGGGTTTTGAAGTATTTTAAGTGGGTTTTCTTCCTTTACTTCTCATAACACTTCTCCACCTCCTTGTGACTATTTCACATTTGTTGATGACACATTTTACCTTATCATTCCACTGTGGCTACTGGGTAGAAGCACATGTTAGTATTCTGTTGACAGCAAAACTTTTGATATTCTGTATGATAACTGTTATCATTTACCTCCATTTGCATGAGTATCATATATTGACACTTCTGGGAGGCTCTCCTATAGCATAGATGTGTTTCTTTAGCTTATTTGCATATGGTATACCTCTTCAGTTTGCAAACTATAATATGATGGGCTGTTTGTGGCATTTTCTTTTGACTGTGGGACTGTCTTTCTACTATAACTGGATTCTACCATGGCATAGAGATTAGGCTATCTTCTTCTTGACTATTTGTGGCATTCTTGAAATGCCCCTGTAGCTTGGATAACATTCTCCTATCTCTCTTCAGCTGTTTATTGTTTATCTCATCTGCCTTTGTGCATAATGACTGCTTATCTCATCATTTGGCTCTTACAGTATCATATGTACCATGCATTTTTCCTCTTGGCTGTCTGTCAAGGCATATCTGTAGCATAGACACATGTCTTTATTTATTTTTTGGCTAGTACACCTATAGCATGCCCTCGTGTATCTTTGCACCTGTAGTCATCTTTATGTATACTTTAAAGTATACCTGTAGCTTCCTTGTGCATCTTCGGATCTCTTCTGGTTGTTCATACTTTCATCATTATGCACCTTTGTATTATAAATATATGCTCTTTGTCCATCCATTTTTCTGTGGTCATTCATGTGCACACTGACTACCTATCTTATCATTTTTCATGTTCTTCTGTAGGTGGGCAATGACTATTATGATGTATCATGAATGTCTCTTGCTTATATAAACTACTTCACTGGTCACTATCTTGGTTGTACATGGTGATGGTGATTGTATTTGTATCTTGATCTTCATTTATCTCACTTCTCTTGAACTGTATCTTCCTTACTGTACCATGACATCTTTTGACTATGTGACATCATTGTATCTCTCTTGACTGCATGGTAGCATCTTCTTGACTGCACTGTATCTCTCTTGACTGCATCATGCATGACATCTTCTATAGCTTGGGCATGAGAAATAAAGTATTCTAAAAGCACAATAATGTTGAAATGTATGGAATCATTCTATTCATCCTTGAACTGTTGCATTCTTTATGTTCTACTGTACTGTATCTCCGTATTTGCAAATTCATACATGACAGTCTCTTGTTTTTTCATATGTACTTGATTGTCATGTATGTGATGACATACATAGCTACTCTACAGCTTGCTCCTTCTTTAAGATCACTAATGGTTACTGACAGTCTTTAATATTCAATGAATAGTGAGCATCCTGTATGTATCTATTATTTGTATCTTCCACTTTAGTCATGATTGTCACTCATTTGATCTTGAAAGTTGACTTGACTGTCATGTCTCTTGACCATTCACTGTGTTGGGGTATTTTCTTATGTATTATATGCTTCATCCCTCGATGCTTGACTGTTTGAACATCCAACTCCATTTACACTATAGCATTCATCTTCATGTATCCTTTGATGGTTTGAAGCTCCAAAGCATTGGTGGCAGCCTTTTGCAAAGTTTATATCTTCTTTCTAGATGACTGCACACTTATCTCATATATATTGTGAAGCTCTACTTTATGGCAATCAAGTTGGCATATTGTTTTATAATTGTCTTGCCTTTTACTGTTCCATGTGGCATTTACTTGACTACTTCTATGAGACACTTGTAAATTTGAATGTGATATAGATGTTTAAACTTTGATCATCTTTAAATAGTATGAAAACAACGTGAGAAATACTTGGTATAAAATGTTGTTTCATCTTACTCCCTTGTCATAATGAGATGACCCTTCACAAGATTTATTCTACAACTTGTTCAAATGATACATAAGTTCTTGTATCCTCCTTGCTCTGTCTCTCTTCTCTTTATCAGGCACGATAATATGAAAACTTGTATCACTCCTTAGATGATTGTAATATGATTTTTCTGAATTTGTCTTTTTGTCAATCTTGATTCAGTCATATATCTCTGATTTGTTTCAATCAATTGTAATGATGTCATGATGACATCTTTATGTAAGTTGATTAGATGATGCATGATATAGCTTAGAATGATGCATCCTGTCTTTTTATGGTACTCTTTTCAAAAAAATAAAGAAAAGAAACATGCTAAGCTCAAACCCTTGTGGGAGCCACATTTAATCCACATGTTTATTCGTCTTCAAATCAGCAACAAAATTTGTCCTATACCTGCACAGTGAACAAACAAGTTAGCATAAAAAAGTACCTGATAGCATTGATTGATCTCCTTCATGATTTCTTCTTGGTCTGTATCATTATCTGATCTAAATTCTTATCTGAATGCATGATATGATAATTAGATGTCTCTATTTGATAAAAGCATGTAATAACTGTAAACATCCAAAACACTAATGGGGCTGTCCCAAACATTTTTGCAGGTTTCAACTGGATGGTGGCTTGGAGAGAAGAATGAAGACTGAAGACTTGAAGACCAGCTTCAACAACAACCTCCATCATCAAGAAATGATGGATGTTTAGATTTATCATATGTTCTTTTCTCTTTTCTTTTATCAAATAGATACATAGCTTACATGTCTGCAATTGCTCAGTTTAGTTACTCCCACAGCTTGTGTGGGACACATTTGAACATTTCTTTAAAACATGATCAGTTAGTTTCTTTGATGCATATGATGTATATGTTTTCTTTTTAATCAATACATTAGATAAAGTAACAGATACCTAGATGTATGTTCAAAACATGACATGAAATAACAGTGTAATAAAACATCTTTCTCTCTTTTATTCAAAACTAATTGATCTGAATAATCAATTTAACTTATAACTCCTGAAGGATCAAACTTTGTAGAACAAATGTATCTCCTTGAATGTTTGATCCTTTGATGATTTATTCTTTTGTCATGATAACTTATCAATCCTTATTGGACTGACGAGTTACCTGACAACTGGATCTTCTTTTCAACTTTGTCAAGGTATCAACCATTCAAGAATGCATAACCTTGAAGTTTTCTATTATTCTTTCTGAACAGTTACACTTAGGTCCAACTAATTTTCAGTGTGAACAAAAAAATTAGTAACAGTTACATAAGAAAAAAAGAGAAGTTCATACACTGATAGCTAAAATCAATATGAAAAACCTTTCATGACTTGTGTCTTCACTGTTGGAGAACTAGAACTTTTGCTTTTTGAAACCCTAGAGAGCTCTATGCTTGACTGCCTAAAAATGCCCAGAAGACCAACCTCTTTTACATCTTACATTCATGCATATATAGCATTTGATTCTAATTAACCTAATTAGGTTACAAAAAATTTCCCCTAAGGGCCATGTCAGAAAATATCTCAGCCAGAAGAGACATTTATTTGCCAGAAATAACTGCAAAATATCTAGGTTCCGGAGGTAGATGGAAGATATTTTTTGCTTTAATGCACACAACCAGTTTTTTTGTCTACAACCATAAATGAACAAATATCTGAGAAATAAGGGGTAGCTGAAAGGCATAGCACCTGCATTGATGGCATATGAGACACATCTTTTCAAATTCACCAAGCAAAGTTTTTACAACACTTAAAAAAATTGAACCCTTGATTCTCTGTGTCCTCATTAGCTCTGAATCCTTTGAAAAATTGGCCCCTGCAATGCCACCTGGCTGAATTTGTGCATCTCCCCACCTTTGAGATGCCATCACAAAATTTACAATTCACCCAAAGTCTTCTGGCTACATCCACGAAGGATTATTAGCTCCCGTAAAACACTAATGAGCTCCTTGAAGCACCACATGGAATGCCACATTGAAGTCAACGATCCTCCATTGCTAAAACCTTGCATCGATGCCAACTAAGACCTTATCGCAATCTCACACTTCATATTTGATGCTATGCATAACCATCGCAGGGCTGTGGGTTGCATTTTGTATTTTACTTCATATCGTCGGCCCACAGATATCCTCATCGACCTCTATGGGACTGTGGTAAGCATTATATGCTTCATTGACCCCTTTACCGCAAACTCGTAGACTGATCTAATAACATCTGTGGGGTCACGACACTCAACACCCACACTGCTTGAAATCCTGTATACCGTGCCACCGCAAGCTTCACTAGAAACCGCCGCGGGGGGTGCAGTGACCATTTTACCTTGGCTTTTTCTTACTGCATTGTTGCCGATCATCCTCTTACCTATCACAGGACCATGGTGACATATTATATGCTGCTTGAGTTTATACCACTGGCCTTCCACTCACTTTCGAGATCACCACGAGGCCGCGGTAATCACCATATGTCACTTTCTTCATACTGCTAGCCCACAATCCCATCTTGAGTCCTCCGTGGGATTGTGATAATTGTTAACTTTTACCGCCAGCCCATAGACAAGAGAAAAGACTCCTTGTAGGGATGCGGGAGTTTATACCCAGCTCAAGCCTCACCGCCATCCCTCATGCCTTTTTGATGACCTCTATGGTACAATAGTGAACACATTGCTTCTCGCCTCTATCCCGCAGGCTTCTTCCTTAACTACCACGACAATGCAACAACGGTTAGATCCTTACCACCAGCCCGCCATGCTTCATACAACCTGCTACGGTATTGCGGTAAGGTTCAGACCACTTCTTTAACTCCCACAAGCCTGTAGAGCCTTTAATTGACGGTCGCGGTAATGTGGTGATTGCATCATTACTTACCGCCATCCCGCCATGACCCATATAGACTATTGCAATAATGCGATGAACAACTATACTACACTTTTAGCTCTCGCAAGTCCAGGGTTCATCAGACATACCTGCGGGGCTATGGCAATGATAAATTTTGCAAAGATTCAACATACCATGACAGGAAATGACTCAACAAGGCTTCAACAATAGTTTTTGATTTTACAACAATGAGCAACAAAAGGATTTAAAACATTTTCTAATGAAATTCAGGAATAGGGTTTAAAGAATATGACCTTCAAAAAATTTAGACTCTAACCAAGGACTCTCAATATGAATAATTAGGATTTTTACTAGAGTCCCTTCAGATCAGTTATAAGCCACATGTTCAAGAATGAAGTCATAGAGTGTGACATGAGGGAAAAATGGGGCATTTTGGAGATTGACTTTTTAGGTGTCAACAGGCTGAAAGATATTAAAGTTTCCATTTCTTTAAAAACCCATGAAAAGTTTCAAAGTCAAATATGAGGCACTTAAAGGCCACGTACAACCCTGAAAATGGAAAGAATCAACAAAGAAGATTCTGAGGGCATAGATCTCTTCACGATCTTTCTAATGCATCAAATGGTTCATTAATTGGACACCTAGATCAAAAGTTATGGCTCCCGAAAGTTGACCTATTTTTGGAGGGAGTTGCAAAATTTGAAATTTTGGTTGGAAGGCACCAAAAAGGGCTATTTATGACCATTTTTCGGGAATCTTTTGGTAGTAGAAAGGGGGGAAAAGTGGTGATTTGTGAAACAAAAGGAAAATATAAAACCCTAGCAGATTTGAGGCTACAGAAGGCAGAAGGTTCCAGAATCTAGAAGAGGGAAGTTGTAATGTGTTGCAACTTGTTGGGGATTTTGTCCTCTTATTTCATTCCAACTTCAGTAATGTAATTTGTTTTCAGTTTAATAAAAGAATATTCATATCTTCTGTGAGCAATCCGTGTTGTGTGTTTTGGGATTTACCCCCCTCACCATTTGCTAAAAATATCATTCACCCCTTTACCTAAATTACTAGAACTTTTCATAGGTGTTATTTTTCACAATGTTGTGGTTGTAAGTTCCCTATAGCATAGACAAGACATAGAAACTATTTGACAAAATGCATCAAAGAAATGTGGTCTCATGGAATGTCATGATTGCAACATTGTTCAACATGGGCTTGTTGATAAGGCCATAGAAACTTTTAAGCAAATGCAACTAGCAGGTGTAAATCTAGACTCCTCAACCTTTGCCAACCCCTACGTCTACTCAAATTGGAGCTTTGGAAGAGGATATTACCACCATTGAAAATGGATTTTTTGTAATATGTAGTTGCAAGTAATAAATAATAATAATGCACAAGTTCTCTCTTGAATGATTTTAAATTATGAGTATTTTCTTTGTAGCTTTTATCATGTGGATGAGATTTGAAGTTCCTTGTAGTTTCCTATGGCATTCATGAAAGTGGCTCAAATTTCCAAAAGTGTAAGGTCAAAAATAACTTCCCTACCTCTTCTCAAATTAGAGCTTTAGAAGATTGTATGGACATGCATGAAAGCATAATTGAAAGTGGGTTTTTGTAAGATGTAGTAGTAGCAAGTGCAACTTTTGATCACCAAAGCCTTCACAAGAGCTCATGCACAAAATTTATTAAAGAAGGATTCATATACAAATTCTCTTAAATAATCATAAATATATATGTACATCATGGAGAAATTGAGGTTAAAAAATTAAATTTGAAGGTGAAGGTTGAGATAATGAATTGTTTTAATCATTTTAAAGAAGACAATGTCTATGTTGTGTATATACTATTGATATTCAATGAATAAGATCTCATAAAAAGTTTTGAGTTTTTCAAAAGATATAGTAAAATCTATTATAAATATTATAATACATGAGGTGTCATAATACAAATTATTCATTTGCTTCTAGTTCAGTTACAGAGTATACACATTTGCAAATATCTAGAAACATAGTACTTTAACTCCATGTGAAGTTAATGAGAGCACCCTCAAAACGAGGGCAATGGGAATCTCAAACCAAATGAGAACATCCATTTTCAATTTGAAGATATCAAGCTCAAAATAGTGATGTATTTTTATTGATAATGGTTCTACTAGTTCCATCCAAGTTGATTTTATGTAATTTTTAAAGATTTATCCTTGCTGCCTCTTATCTCTTTTAGCATGTGAGGAGGATTGACAAAGAAGGTATAACTTGGGGGGAAATGACTTATATTAAGTTCAATGTTTTATAAGGATATACATTAGGAAAACTAGGTGTTCTAGATCCCTTGATCACATGATTTTATGGATGATTAAAGAGCCTCAATAAGATATCCATTATTCCTATTTTTGTATTTTCCATATATGTTAGTCTGCACAATAATATCATTACATGAAATGTAACTAAAGAAATGAAGAGAATAAATACCAAACTCAACCAAATTAATTGATTTCAGAACTAGTCATTTTACCTGAAAGATTTTAGATGGCATGAACATAAGAACTACTCAATCTCAAGCCCAATTACTACTATGAATTCTAGGACCCCAAACATCACACCCATATAAGAGCGATGGTGATACTAAACTTTAGAAGATGCACAATCTCGTAGCATCCTAGAATTCTAGAGTTGAAAGCATTTCCTTTCAAGTATATTAAGTGTAATGCAACGCTTCTACAACCTCTCTTTTATAGTAGAAAGCATATTTAAGGTCTCATTGTAACATGTCTTCTCATATTACCTAGTTTTACACACTAGATTTACTAGAAAGTAAATGAACATAATTACCAATGCTGACCAAGGTTTCTATGTCTCCATAACCAAGGAGCCAACTACCTTGCCTATCATTCATACCCAACTTATAACTTGTCGGGTTTTACATAATTTATCTTGAATAACTCTGGTACTTGACACATAGTGTTGATTTGGTTTTAAATTTCTATTGCTATGCTTAGCTATAAAGTCTTTTATTCATGTATTTTCTCACAAGAGGAGTGTTTGATCTAAATGACAATATTATCATCATCGATAACATAATAATTTTCATTGAATGGCCATAGTACTGCCATTGTAAGGTGACGACCAAACTTAGCCACTATACAAGTTAGGCTTATGGATATTCATGCCATGAAAACAACTATGTAAACATATCAATGTTGTCTTATTACAAACTATGACAAAGTTGTTATTACTTTAAACAAAACAGTCTCAAGGAAAGATAAGTAAGTTCTCCTACACATGGAATAATGATGAGTCCCTACTCATTGGTTAATCTGCCTTACTTGCCTGTCAATACATCACTCCAACTTATAGTATGAAATATAATGTTATCAGCCTTAATCAAGAGTCTGTGTTCTTCCCAACTCTCGGCCCAAAACATAATTAACATTGTTTTGTTCCCTTCAGTACCACCATTGCAATATATATGCAAAGGAGTCAACCTTCTACTAGCATTTGGAAGAACGTAGAGTTCTGATGCAGAGTAGGGAGGTAACCTTCTTACAATCACAATTCAAGCAATATCAATCAACTTTCTAATCTTCAAAACTCTATCTTGACACATTTTCTCAATTCCACCATTCTTGTCTTGTAGCAATCAAAACAGTGCTTTCTATCCATATTTTTCAAAATACTCCTCAAACCCACTTTTCAAATGGCATTTCAGATACCCATTTGCCTCCACTTTAACAAATCCAACTTTCTCATACACTTGTTTTGAAACATCAATCCCTAAAATGGATTGGTACACTATCCCCTTAAACCAATTAGGCCTATTTTGCAAAGTAACTCAACAAAATCTTTCTCCCAAACTTCCAAACTTTGTTCCAACACTTTCAACAGGTTTCAAAAACCTCAGAATCAACAATTTTCATCAGGGGAAACAATCACAAATTTGCCAAAACATCAAACCCTTGTTTAAGCCATTCTAGGCTAGGTTTCATAGGGGTTTATTGGAAATCAACACTCCACACCTTGGTTCACCTTTCCAACACCTCAAACACCTTCTAATATGTCTTCCTATGCTATTCCAAACTTCACAAATATCTGTCCAAGGGTTTTCCAACCAACCCTAACCTCTAACCATTGAATTCAACCCCCAAATCTCATGAACTACAACTAGAGAAGCAAGTTATTTCCTCCAAATGGCCTTCCCTGCTCCTAAAAGCCATTCTAACATCTAAAACTAACCTAATGCACCCATTCCACCAATTCTTAAACTATCTACAGGTGGAATGGGTGATTAATCCATTTTATTCACCTTCAAACCCTCAAACAAGGTGTTTAGACCCGCCTACAGTAAAGTGTTCACCAAATCCTTCAATCTCAATGAAATCCATCCAAATCACAACCAAATTGAAGCTAACACATGCCTTTATCAAATTCAAAAGATTTTAGAACATTATTCATCTGTACGGAACCATACAGATCTTGGGAGAAGCAGATTACCAGAAAAACATAGAAATTTCAAAGAAAAATAGGGAATTTTATTGTTTCAATCTTCATATACACCTCTACAACCCTTTGTCGAGCCTTCTTTAGGCATATTTAAAATTTTTCACACCAAAAACTAACTGACTCAACTGATCCAACTAACATTTGAACCTCCTGACCATTGGTATTCCTTGTTTTTGCATTTTTCCACATTTACATATGACAACTTTTGACAATATTGCAAAATATGACATTATGAACACAAACCAACCAAACATGACCCAATATATTAAAAGATGGTCTATTATGACCTTATTAAATGACAAATGACTAAGCTCACCAAAAACCTAACATAAGACCTCATTTACATGAATTTGCTTTGGTGCTCCTGCACCAAGTTCTCAGTCACACTCCAAGATACACAAATGCATAAAGATTTCATGCAACAAATATAAAATGGTATTGGCCTTGCAAAGGCTCTCAAAACAATCAAACATAGTAACCCATATAAACAATTTTGGTATCTCATCTTAATGACTAGTGTGTTTATGTCCCCTGTCGAGTATTTAATATATATAACTTTCCATAAAATAATCTCATGCAATAGAATTAAGAAGGTATTGGCCTTACACAAGATTTAGCAACAACATGAGGGTGTCGGCCTTATACAAGCGTTATCAACAACAATAGATTATTGGCCTTACACAAGATTTAATAGCTAAAAGAGAGTATCGGCCTTACATAGACGTTATCAAATGAAAATGGATATCGGCCTTACAAAGGCATTATCAATAGCAATAGGATACTAGTATTTTACATAGACACTTGGTGACTACTTCCTCATCGGTTTTCACATAAACTAACAATAATACACTTGCATACTTTTGCCTTTGAAGTAGCAAATTGTTTTATTTAATAAGTATGAATGATGAAAGACATTGATAACAAAGTAGACGAGAACCCGGTTCAACTCAAAACTTGAGATTCTACTGAAGGTGTTGACGGTGTGGAGACTTCTACTCCTCCTATCGCCACTCCTCATGTAGACAACTTAATACTTCTTGATACTGAAAGAACTAAAAGAAATGTTCTCTATCATGCTTCATGTGTTTCTCAGGCATAACCCCTCACGTTTTAAAAGAAAGATTCTTATCTCCTTTCAAGAAGAGACTACCTCCTTGCTCGCAACTTCTTGACATGCCTACTTTTAGGCATCATGGGTAGGCTGCGCTCCTCCTCCAATCTCCTCGAATCTAGGGAGGTGTGAAGGAGGTCTTCTTTATAAATAAAGTGATTTATTACATTATAATATATATAGCTTAAATAATACTTAATGGTCGAAGATAGCTTATTATTATTCGATGTTAACTTACTTATAGGTAAGGACATGATATATTAAATGCTTTAATATGCATTCAATGGCACAATAACAACCATGGTGTCTCGTAAAGCTGATTTGTTGGACTGAAGTCACTTTGAGTAGATACACTTGATATGTTGGATTCTTGAGTCGACTTTGCAAGCGGAGGCAATGCAACCTTAGAGAATGTCAACATGGAAGACAAGGTCATCAACTCAATGGTAAATGACTTCATATAGACTTAAATAAAATAACCATGACATCAAATCATTAGTTATCATGAATGGAAATATGCAGACTAAGATGCTCACCAAAGCGATGTAACTTCTACGTGAAAAGTGTGTGCATTCCCTAATGGCACATTAATCACTCATTTCTTGCGATCCAATTCCCTCTCCATAGTGATGCTCTCCCTCCTCATTTGGAGGGGGAAATTCTGTCCCTGCATACACCTCATGTACACAACAAGTAGTTAGTCCATTAACATAATAATAATAACATTTTAAATCATCATTTTATTACATGGAATAAAATCATTCTTCTAAGCTATTAGAACTTCGTGATCATCATAATTATTTCACTTCTAACTAGTTGTCTTTGAAATAATAGATGAAATAAGTTTGTTTATATAAATGGGGTGTAACACCTTGTCTATGATTCTAAATTTTCCATACATGTCTACCAGAGCATTTCTAAATATAATATCTAACAAAAATCCCCCTTCCATTATGCTTTGATGGATGTCCATACCCTATTCTAATGCTCCTATTTTCGCATATGTAGGGAGGATGTTGGCTTTACAACAACCAATTGTATTTGCTTGAAAATTTCTAAAGCCTTGTCAATAAATCCATTTTGTGCATATCCAACAATCATGGCATTCCATGAGACCACATTTCTATGAGGAATTTTGTCAAACAATCCACATGCCTTATCTATGCTTCCACATTTTGTATACATGTCTACCAGAGTAGTTACAACTATAACATCTAACAAAATTTCTCTATCCTTGATGCATTGATGGATGTCCATACCTTGTTCCAAAGCTCCCATTTTGTCACAAGCTTGGAAGATGTCAGCAAAGGTTGCAAAGTCTGGCTTTACAACTACCGGTTGCATTTGCTTGAAAGTTTCTAACACCTTTTCAACAAATCCTTTGTGTGCATATCTTCCAATCAAGGCATTCCATGAGAGCACATTTCTTTAATGCATTTTGTCAAACAATTCATGTGCCTTGTCTATGCTTCCACATTTTCCATATCTTGCAATCATGGCATTCCGTGAGATGACATCTCTTTGAGGCATTATGTCAAATAGTTCATATGCCTCATCTAAGCTTCCACATTTTGCATACATGTCTACTAGAGCATTTCCAACTATATTTGATATAATTCTTCTATCCTTAATGCTTTTATGGATACCTATAACTTGTTCCAAAGCTCCCATTTTGACATAGGCTAGGAGTATGCTGGCAAATGTAAACTAATTGAGTTGGAGACTTGTTTGTTGCATATGGTGAAACTGTGTGACTGACTTGTGAGGACACCCATGTCTTCTATGCACTATTGTGTATGTAGAAATATGGAATCAAAAATAGAAAAAAATGCATAAAATGAATGCTCCTATTCCATACTCAACATCACCTCCGATTGAGTGAAGAGCTAACAAAAATCAATTGAAAAACATAGAAAGTTCTTACCAAAATAGCCCTTGTTGCACCATGACAATGGTGGTTTTGCTCCAATGATTTTTGATAATGATTTGATTGTTAGTTGCTCACTTTGATAGCATAACATTGTCTTCAAAGCCCTTGTTTTTTAAAATGGCTTGGTTCATGTTTGATTTATAGATTTTTGGATGAGATGATGAATGACTAAGATTTGATTAGAGATGGATGACTAGAATTTGATGAGAAAACTTTAGGGCAAAAATAGAGGCTTCTAAGTCATATCCTTATGTTAATAATTAGGATTAAAAGGTGTAGTATGGAATGGATGGTGGAGATGTAAAGTTAATTTGACTTTTGTGCAAGTGTCCAGGTACAATGAATTTGACTAACTTTAGCTGGACATGTGACTCCTATTTATTATTTGTGGCAAGAGGATGAGGATTAGGACAAATGAAAAATAATTAATCAAATAATAAAATTATTTAATTAATTATTAGACAAGGATGATGTAAGAAAATTAAATTAATTAAATAATATAGTTTATTTAATTAATTTGATTAGAGGGCAAAATGGATTAAATTAATTAATTAATATTTTTTGATTGGTAAGTGTTATGGGTAAAATGGGATAATAATTTAAATGAATATAAACCCAATAACTTCAATGAAATGTGCAAGCAACAAAGAATTAAAAATAAGTAAACAACTTACAGTGCTTTGTTACCTGGTGGCTTCCATTGTTCACCTATTCCCGTTTGATCTTTGGTGATGAATGTAGCCCTCAGGAAGCTTGCTTCCTTGCTTTGATTCCTCAAGATGAAAAAGGAGAAATGGCTCAGATACTTGTGTTGAAGATGAGCTTCAACATAATATAGGATGAATAGTGAATGATGTGAGAGTGGGGGTGCCAATGGCATGGTATGGATTCTACAGCGTAAGTTTACTTGAAAGCTTCGTGATATGAGAATGGAAGAAAAGAAGGGTATTTATAGACTTGTGAGAGAAGATCAACGGTGTAGAAGAAATAAGATCAATGGTAGAAGATGTTCGATGGAACGTGCACACATAGAAGAAGGACATGTGTCATAGAAAAAGCTCTTCTCTTTGAGTTAACTACTTTCATGACAAAGATAAGATTTGTTTTTCACAAATTAGAATGTTTTATTCTAATTTAAGAGTTATTGATAAAAACAAGATTGTTTTAAATCAAAAAACAAGATTGTTTTAAATCAAAAAACTCAAATTTTGCTTTTGCATGACAAGAAAGATTTATTTTTAGAAGATTTAGAAGAATAAAGTGAATTAAATAAATAAATTTATTTAATTACTTACACATGATTTTGAAGAATAAATAAAATATTTGATTATATTTTATTTTTGGAGAGTGAGAGGATAAATTTAAATGATTTATTTAAATTTGGAGGAATAGACTTGACTTAATTAAATAATTTAGAATTATTTAATTGTTTGGAAGAATTTAATTAAATAAAGGATTTTATTTAATTTTGACTTTAGAAGAGATAATTAAATATTTTGATATTTAATTAACTTAGAGGAATATGAATGGAATAAATAAATTTATTTATTTATTTATTGATAGAGGAAGGTAGACTTAAATAAATATTAAAAATATTTATTTAGATAGAGTTGTGTCATTTTTAGGTGTATACATTTTGCCTCTCTTTGATGCAATGTGTTTTATCACGTTGTTTCAAAGAATAAGATTGTCTGAAAATGATACATGCCCCAGTTTGCCCCTGGTACGAGTTTAACGACGATAGGATACCCCCTCGGGAGATTGGACGGGAAGAAGGCAGAAGGCGTGAGACGGACAATCTCACGAATAAGAAGGTGGAAGATAGGCTAGGATGAAGAAAAAATTGGTTTGAAGAAAGAACTGAATGATACACGATGCAAGATAAAATGATAACACATACAAGCAAGTAAGCAAGTATGCACAAATGATACAAAAATAAACAAGGTATTGCCCTTGTCAAGCGGTAAACCAATGATATACTGATAATGATATACAACAGTGTTGTCATGGCGGGGAACGATAGATCCCTAGAGCAACACGAAGGACAGTGTCTAGTTTTAGGAAATGAAGCATGTTGTGTAAGATGCGTGTATTGGTCTAATTTCAACAATGCTACATCCTGTATAAGACAAATGTTTGATTATAACTGATCGAGTTGGTTTACGACCAGACAAGGATCAAGACCATTGATTGTGATTGGATCATTTGACAATATTGACTTGACTTGATTGGTATGGATTTAAGGATAGACTTGTATTTTGATCACTGCTTGGATTGACAACTAGAATTGTTGACGAGAGATATGAAGACAGATAGAAATTTGATCGATAGAAGAATGACTCGATAGAATAAATCACAAGCTTTTATTTGTAAACATTGATTCTCTGCATAGAATTTTATTGCATGGGATATGGATATGGATACAGATATGCGATGTAATTGGATACGTTATGGATATGGATTAGGAATGCTTTCTGGATATGTTATGGATATGGATATTTGCCATCTTGTTATTGCAAGTATTTTGAAGTGCTTATTTTATCATTGGGCATTTATTATGTTGTAAGAAAATACAAGCATATAGGTATAATTAAACCAAGATGACCTGAGTATTACTTACATGGATTTTGATATAGCAAGTTAATACAAACATCTAGTCAAAATTGAATCGAGATGACCTGAGTATTTCTTGCGTTTCAACAGACAAGGATTGCCCCTTTTCATGTTTAGACCTTTGAAAGTCCTCGATGATCTTTTACTGATCATGTCGTTAGACAAAAGTTGTCACATTACTAAAGTTTGGTCCACAAACAACAGACAAAGAAAATGATTATGCCCCCATCATAGCATCTCTAGCTTTTGGCATCTTCAAGTAGCATAGAAAGACATAATAAGAAAAAAAATTAAGACTTTGCAAGTTAACTGATATAAAAACACAAAGCATTCTTGCATTAGATGTGTCTTTTTTCCATAATTGATATAGAGTCAGTTTGAGTGTTTTGGTATGGTGTTCTGTGTTGCTTTGGATAGGTTGATGTTCTGTGCCAAGATTTTTCTTGTTTTGGGAAGCTTTCTTTGCTGTGTGTGCTTGTCTAGTGAAAGGTATCACAATCCTTTGTTGGTATCCTCTTAGAACATGTGGCATTCAAGAATCCAAATATGCAACCAGGGTGAGGAGTTGCCCCCAGTGAAAACTAAGGATCGACTTATTATGGGCAACAAGACAAATAGACATGGAGAGACAGACCCTAAGGGATTGACCTAGTGCCTCGGGGCTCACTGCTAAATGGCCTTGCCTACCTGATGATGCAGAGGCAACGTAGTTCGGAAAAAACCCTGATGGACCTAGGACCTAGGCGATGGTAAAGACACAGAGTCAGTATGGATAGCAGGACAGATGAAACCTGAAGGAAATGGAGAGGAAAGAAGCGGAGCGGAGCGGAGCCTTGGGGGCGCATTGAGAATGGACTTGCCTAAGTGACAATGCAAAGGCAATGTAGTTCGACAATGGTTCAAAGGACTGGTTCAGGATGAATGATGTGATGGACACAAGAGAAATGAGGTCACAACAGATGGAGGAAGTGGTTTGTCGCAAATAGCGCCTGTTTACTAGGTTTTCACCACTTGCTTTTATTTGCACAAATAGCTAAAAAATACACATGACGCCTGTTTGCCAGGTTTTCATCATGGTATCTATCCAAGGCACCTATTTTCTAGGTTTTCACCATAGGATGATTTTTTTTGTTATTTTTCCATTTTTTTGATTTTTTTTGCTTTGTTTTTTATCACTTTTTCAATTTTTTTGAATTTTTAGGGACTCCCTTGCATTGGGGCTTTTAGGTATAGAACTTACGAAGATGCATGCTGTTGATGGGGTCATCAAATAGTTCGCCTTCAGATGTAGCCAATTGATATGCTCTTGACCCATAGAGTGCAATGATGACATAGGGACCCAGCGAGTTGGGTTCAAACTTGCCTTTTTTCTCTCGATCTTGCTGATTTCTAGGATTTTCTCTAAGGACTAGATCACCAACTTGGAATACTCGAGGCTTTACCCTATGGTTGTAACTTCTGGACATTTGTTGTTGATAAGCTTTGCGATGGTTAAAGGCATGTTGCCTTCTCTCTTCGAGAAACTCTAACTCTTAAAGTCTGGACACTCTATACTCTTCATTAGATATGAGGCCTTTTAACAAAATTCGCAAGGATGGGATCTCGACTTTAATGGGTAAGATGGCTTCAGATCCATAGACCAGGGAGTATGGTGTTGCACCTGTGGGTGTGTGGATACTTGTACAATAGGCCCACATTGCTAGATTTAACTGGATATGCCAATCATGACAGGCATCATTGACAATCTTTTTTAGAATTTTCAAGATAGTTTTATTTGATGCCTCCGCCTAGCCATTGCCTTGGGGGTAATAGGGGGTAGAAAAGCGGTGTTGGATATGGAATTTGTCACATAGTTCCCTGACATCCTAATTTTTGAATGATCGTCCATTATCCATAATAATGGATGAAGGGATACCATAGTGACAAATGAGATAGTTCAAGATAAAGGAGGCAATCTGCTTGCCTATGATATTGGCTAAGGGCATGGCTTCAATCCACTTCATAAAGTACTCGGTGGCGGTGATTATGAATTTATGGCCACAAGATGAAGGAGAGTGTATCTTGCCCACTAAGTCGAGTCCCCACTGACAGAAGGGCCAAGGGGTTGTTAATGGTTGTAGCTCCTGTGTTGATGCATGTATCAAGGTCCCGTGGATTGGCACTTCTTGCACTTCTTTACAAAATGGTAGGAATCTTGTTCCATGGTTGGCCAGTAGTATCCCATGCATATGAGTTTCTTGGCTAGGGTAGGGCCACTAGAGTGGGTCCAACATCTACCGTTGTGCACTTCGCTCAGGGCAGTTTGATATTCCTCACTATCAAGACACCTAAGGAGAGTACCATCGAGACCTCTACGATATAGGGTATTGGCGACAATGGCATATCGGGATGCCTGACGAATGAAGGTTCATTGTTGGTTGCTGGAGAGATCCAGTGGGAGGGTATTCTCTTTAAGATAGGCAAATATTTTCCCATAGAGGGGGGAATCAGTTCTGACAATGTGGCAAATGATATGGGATTTGGGGGTGTTATATGTAGGATAGGATATTGGCTCTACCAAGAACTCGTAACGCGATTGATTATTTGGAATATCGAGGAGAGATGCAATCATGGCCTTGATGTCTGTAGTTTTGTTCTCAATCCTTGGTATCTACTCAAAAGAGATCTGGACAAAGTATTCTTTGAAGTCAGTGACCATCTGTTTGTAAGGGATTAATTTCTCATCTTTTGTTTGGTAGTTGTCATTTACTTGATTTATGACCAGCTGTGAGTCACCATACACCTGGAGTTCTTTGATATTCCATTCCATTGCTAGCTTGATGCCAATGACAAGGGCCTCATACTCTGCCACATTGTTAGCTTAGGGAAAGAGTAATCTGTATGATTTAGGAATCGTGTCACCACTAGGGGTGATTAACAAGATACTTGCTCCCAACCCATGTTGAGTGTATGAGCCATCGAAGTACATTTTCTAGGTTGTTGTGGTTATGTGAAAGATAGATTCGTCTAGAAATTCAAAGCTCAAAGGATTGTCATCTATTAGAGGTGCATCTACTAGTTGGTCTACAAGTACTTGGCCTTTTATTTCCCTCCTGTCTACATATTCGATGTTGAATTCGCTGAGAAGCATGACCCATTTGGACAATCTATGGGTAAGGGCTGCTTTGTTGAGTAAATATTTGAGTGGATCAATCTTTGCTACTAGTTTGACCAAATGTGACAACATGTAATGTCTCCACTTTTGTGAGGTGAAGACCATAGCGAGGCATGCTCTTTCAATTGGTGTGTATTGTAGTTCATACCCAACAAGTGTTTGGTTGATATAGTAGATCGCTTGTTCTTTTCCTTCATAATTTTGCTGTGCGAGGAGAGCTCCCAGAGCTGTTGGTGTGGCTAAGATATATAGTAGCAAAGTTTTACCTTGAATCGGTGGCATCAATACAGGTGGTTTCATGAGATACTCTTTTAATTGCTGAAATGCTTGTTCGCATGAATCGTTCCATTTGAAAGGGATATTCTTATGTAGGAGGTGGGAAAATGGGTGGCACTTGTCTGCCAATTGAGAAATGAATCTTCAGATAGACTGTAGTTTTCCTTGTAGAGACCTTTGTTGAGTGAGATTCTTAGGAGGCAACATTTCCATGATGGCCTTTACTTTAGCTGGGTCAACTTTGATTCTGTTGGGAGATACTATGTACCCAAGTAGCTTGCCTGATGTAACTCCAAACATGCACTTCTTTGGATTGAGGCGCACATTAAATTGTTCCAGTCTTGTGAATATTTTGTCTAGTACTGCTAGGTGTCCTTCTCTTGTGAGAGATTTTGCTAAGATGTCATCAACATAATCTTCCATTAAAGTGTGCATCATGTCGTGGAAGATTTTGGTCATAGCTCTCTGATATGTTGCACCAGCATTTTTTAAACCAAATGGCATGACACACCAACAATAGGTGCCCCATGGACATGTGAACGCAGTCTTGTGTTGGTCTTCAGGTGTAATTTTGATCTAGTTGTATCCATAGAAACCATCCATTAGTGATAGCATGGTGTGTCCTGCCATGAGATCTACAATAATGTCAATGTTTGGCAAGGGGAAATCATCTTTTAGACAAGCTTTGTTTAGGTCCCTGAAGTCATTACGTATTTGGACTCTGCCATCTGGTTTGGTGACTGGGACTATGTTTGAAATCCACTCAGGATAGTCTATTGGTTTGATGAATCTGACATCCAACAATTTCTTCAGCTCTTCTTTCACCATGAGGGCCACATGTGGGTGCATCTTCCTGAGTTTTTTCTTTACTGGCTTAGCTCTTGGACCTAAGGATAAGATGCATTATGAGATTTGGATCTAACCCTAGCATGTCCGCATATGTCCAAGCAAAGTTGATTTGTTTTCTTTTGAAGAATTCAGTGAATGTTGGCTTTTCTTGTGCTGTTAAAGACTGTGCCATGTGGATCATTCTGGGACTATCACCTATGCTGACATTAATCAGCTCTGCTGGTTCTATCAAGATTGAAGATCTCTCCTGATGTGTGAGATTGGGTCGAGGGTCAAGCCTTCCATCCTTCGACACCTCAGAGAGGTTTTCACCATTGGATATGTCTATATTTTTACTTTTTTCATGATCTAACACTGCCGCAGAGCGGTTTTCACCGTTAGATCTTTCTTTCATTTTGACATTTTTGAGACTGAAAGGCTTGGCACTCTCTCCAAAATAGGCCTTATCGTTGAGTTCTATGGCATAGCTAGCTCTGTGATCCCCTGCGGGTATGTGATCTCCAAGTTCAAGATAGTCTATGATGGCTTCATCATTTTGAAAGAGTTTAGGGGTAGTGTCTTGCAAGTCCCAATCTATTAGTTCAGGGTGCAATAATGGTAAAGGGTCATTGGGTTGGTCTGGTTCGATGGTACTGATGGTCAAGATAGAGGTGTTATGGTGGTCATTATAAGCACGGACAATGCCTGTGATGGTACTCTCCATTAGCTGATCCGTCAAGGGGGTATCATTCTTTCCTCACAACTTTCACTATTGGTATTATTTGGGTCTGACTCTAGCAGTCTAGCCCTTGGACGTTGTCCCTCAGTTGCATGGGTTGGGTCATACTCATGGACAACATCGATATCTTTCTCATCACAAGATAGCTTAGAGAGGCTATCCCATTCATATTCATTCGAATCAGTCTCACTCCCCATTTGCAGTTGCTAAATTTGATCAACCAGATTAGTAGTAGATGTTTTTGGTTGTTTGCCTTTATGCTTATTTGCTCTGTTGGTTCTTGTTGTGCTAGTGTAACCTACCCTGTAGTGTCTCGGGCTGTCAAGGTATGGGGTTGGATGGGTTCAATGATACCATCTTTTCTCGAACCAAGGGGGCCATGTCCTTCAGAACCCATTCTTTGTAGCATTTGGAATCCTTGACCATATTGTTCAGTTTGTATAGTGGTGTGATGGTCTTGTTGTGTTGATGAACCGCCTTCATCCTTATATAACCATTAAAGGATATCCTTTTCATCACTCTCATCTTTGAGGTTTCCCTATTTGATAAACGGACCTTTGGTAGTTTTGACTACTTTGAATTTGCTCAGGGTAGGTCTTCCATATGATCTGGGAGATAGGGGGAGTTGTGCCAAACAGAGGGATTGGGAGATTGTGTACTCACCCAGGCCCTTATCTTTGAGTCTGAGGTCAGGTTGGGAAGCCTTTGATGTGGAAGCAAGTGAAGTTGGGTCAACACGAGTTGAAGATGAAGCAGAAGTGCGGTTATGAGGAATCACAACTTCAGGTTTAGGATGAATGGAGTTACAATACTGAAATGGATTGGGGTCACCTTGGATGGTGATCTCTTGACCTTCATAGGGGAATTTGATACATTGGTGGTATGTTGATGGCACTGCTTTCAGAGCATGTATCCAAGGTCTCCCAAGAAGAATGTTATACGCTAATTTCATGTCGAGGACTTGGCAAGCCACATCTTTTACTATAGGTCCAACTCTGATTGGTAAAATAACAGTTCCTTTGGAAGTTCTCTCATCCTCATCATAGGCTTTGATAGTGATTTTCTTTTTTGGATCAATAGCTTTCTCCACAAACCCCAATGCAAGGATTAGTTTCAAGGTGCAAATATTCAAACCAGCTCCTCCATCGATTAGGACTCTTTTTATCTTGTGTTTGTGGATAAAGGCTTCAATATGAAGTGATGCGATATGAGGTTGGGTAATTGACATATCATCCTTTTCAGTGAATGATAGGGAGTGAGGTGAGGTAATGTGACCTACCATGGTTTGAAACTATTCTTTGGCAAGGTTCATTGGAATGAAGGCTTCTGATAAAACTTTTTCAAGTATGGCCCTATGGGATGGGGACAGACGCAAAAGTTCCAGAATGGAGATATGTGCAGGTGTCTTATGGAGCTGATCTAGGATATTGTACTAATTAGACGGAGAGGTGGGGACTCCTCTAAGAGTGACTTTATTACTACAAGTGGTAGCATTACAATCTGAGTCTTTGTTGATGGTGATCACATTGACGTGTGGATCACTTTCTGAGATATGATTAACAACATAGTCGAATGACACATTTGTGTAATTGGCGTTGTTAGTTGTACCGTTGTTTTGATTGGAAGGTCCTCCTTGCTCATAATTGGGAAGCGGATCGTTGAATGCCCGATGATCATTATTAGAGGTATGTCCATCAAGTGAAACTTTGTTTTGATCTATTAAATCTTGGATAGTGTGTTTGAGCACAATGCAGTCATTGGTTTTGTGCCCCCTGTTTCGGTGGTATTCGCAGAAATCATTGTCATTCCACCAATGAGGTTTGACTTTTGGTTCATATTCTCACACTGTTGGAAGCGTTACGAGTTTTCTTGTGATCAATTTTGGTAGAGTGGTTTCCAGTGTTTCCCCTAGGGGTGTGAATTTCCTTCGAGGCTGATAGCTTGTAAACCATGATTCAGTATTTCGTGGTTTATTTTGAGGGGGGTTGTTTTGAGGGTTCAACAAGTTGAAGATTGGTTGCTTTGGTGCTGTGTTCTTGGCATCTACCGCCCCATCATTCACAAGGTTCTTGTTCTTTGTCCAGAATCTTGGTTTATCCATGTTGATATTGGTGCTAGGAGTGTCCTTATATAGCTTTATTTGACCTTTGATGATTAAAGCCTTTTCGATGATTAGACCCATCTCAATGACCTTACTAAAGGAAGTAGGACATTAAATTTGTATCCGATAGCTTAGGTCAGTTTGTAAGTTATGGACAAACATCTCTAGCATTTATTTTTTAGGCATTTGATGTGGGCACTTGCTAACTATCTCCATCTTTGTAGGAGGGTAGCAAAAGATTCTCCACCTTTTTGCTTGGTGTTACAAAGATCTAAAATTGAGGTGTCATGCTCAATATTGTAGGAGAAGTGCGTGACAAATTTGTCCACAAGTTCGTTAAAGGTTCTAATGCCAGGAGATATTCTAGAAAACCATTCCATGGCTTGTCCTCCTAAGCTTCTTGGAAACAGCCGCATAAGATAAGTATCATTATGGGCGACTTCAAGACATGCAGCGTTAAATTCCCTGATGTGGTCTCTTGGATCACCCTTTCCACAATATTTGTCAAATTTTGGCACCTCAAATTTTGAGGGGAAAGGCATCATGATCAAGGTCCTATCAAAAGGATATGGTCAAATATCCTCTAGGGAATAAATCTTAGTCAATGTTCCTGTTTGCATGTCTGTGAATTGTTGTTGTAAAGCTTGGATCTGTTGGGTCATTAAGCTTAGGGTGTTTGTAGAATCAATGGTTGCTTTACTGTTGTCTGGGGTCATTTCCTCTCGCGTGCTTCCCTTAGGGTTTCTTTCTTCCTCAGGTTCTTTTAGATCTTCTACGTCAAAATCTAGGAGCTTGACTCCTTGTTGTGCTAAGTGGAGAAAGAATTTAGTAGGGTCTTGGGCTAGCACTTTATCCATTAAGCATTGGAATCTTTGATCTTGTTAAGTGTGGAGAATCTCTTCTAGAGAAATTTCCTCATCATTGTCATGAGAGGATGGAATAGTTTTCTCTGCCATTTCAATTTGTTTTTATTTTTGAGACATTGTTAAGACCATGCAAGGTGACGTGAGATGGGATGGAGCGAGCTTGAAAGTTTTGAACAAGAGGTGATAGAATGCGCCAAGATTTGAGTAAGGTTCTCCTTAGATCTAATTGGTGTCAAACAAGTTGGGTGAGAAAAATGATAGTCAAAGTAAGGATGATAGAAATCCGGTTACTTGATGTAGACTAGTTTTGCACAAGCCACTAGTGGAGTTCTGAGAGAAAAGGATGATTGATCCTTGCTAGTGGAGACTCACTAGGTTTGTTTGAGGTTTGATGTGATCAAGAATAGCTTGGTTCTAACCTTGTTGGATTTTGGAAGAATATTGTGAATTTTTGGATGATGCAGTGCGGGAAATGCAACTATGGTGCAGAAAAAGAGTGAAATGGTTGACTTGCATGATTTTAATCAGATCTTGGAAAAACTGATGCAAGTTTGAAATGGGTTCTTGAAAAGTTGAAATTTTTTCTCCTAGGAAGTATGGAACATCTCTCTAGAATAGATGCACAACAGTAAATGCACTGAAATAGAAGGTAAAAGCGCCGCAGGTCGAAGCACATGCGCAGATCTGGCAAATTTTATATGCGCAGCAACAGTAATCAAATGCGTAGTATGTCGAAATGGATGCGTAGCAGGTCACAGTGGATGCGCCGTTTTGGTTTTTCAGTTTGTTTTGCAGAGTTTTTTAGCACATTTTTTTAAAAAAATTTGATTTTGGTTAAAAACTTGGTCTTTTTGCTTTTGATTTTCAATTATGGCAGATAAGGACACAGCAAGCACATAGAAATTTTTATGATTTTTATCTTTTATTATTATTTTAAAAAAATTTTGTGGACTTTTTGACACAATAACAATTACAACCTAGGTTGGAAAAGATAGTATTTGTTGAGTCCCCGAGTTGTGCATATTCAAAGGTGTAGCTTCAGGATCTGGTAGCACCGACTCCTCTCCACGGTACTCACTTCTCACGCATACTAGATCCAGGTTTCCTTAGGCTCGTACCCCCACCGAACCTTAGGATTGTCCCTGCTACCTCTACTATGAATCACATGAATCAGGGTGGCTTCAAAGGTCCCACCTTTTGCACCAACAAATAGAAGGTTTTTGGTATACTATATAATGGCTAAATAGTCAGGGCAACTGTTCAAGTGGTTACACGTGTGAAAACACTACTCTCCGTTATGGAGTCTCCTAGCCTGCAAGGGTTATGCCTTAGAGGGTTTGGGGTGAGGTTGGCTGTCAGTGTAACACAATGGCACTCGTTGCAGGAAGCTTTCACCTCAAGCACAATTTATTTAAAGTGGATTGGTAGGGCTTGGCTTTAGCCTGTTACCACTTAGGGTCTTTCCCACTTAGACAGGCGGGCATCCAAGGGCAGGCCCCTCAAAAGGTTATACACAAAGAATAACAAGTCTGGCATTCTAGTCACCCAGTAAAGGGGAGAGCATAAGCCTATTGTCATTCAGTAGACATAGAAAATAGTAGTTTATCCAATCCTATTTAAAATGAAAAAAAAAAACTATATGCGTTATCTACTTGGGCACTCACACAATTGTTAACTTTGAAGTGATTAAAGATAGCAACAGTTCTTTCCCTTTTGTAAGATAACAATGTTCTAAACTAAAAAAGATAGCAATAATGCAAAGATAACAATGATGTTCGTTACTACCCTCCTAGTTAAGAATTATGTGAGATTTTGCACATACACACATTTTTTTACTTTTCCTCCTAATTAATCTATGATGTGTGTTATAAGGAAAATGAAACTATCCAGCTCTTAACCCTGCATGAAGATCAAAGAAATCAATCCTGCAAGACAAATGTCAGTGTTAGAAAACCTGCAAGAAATCCCTAGAATCACTGAGAAGAATAGATGCGCAGCTTCATAGTCTGTATGCGCAGAAACAAAGACTATGAGCACAGAATTACAAATGTGCTAAGATAGGTGTCAAAAGTGCAGAAATAAAGGACATATGTGCAGTTTCTATGGATGCATCATTCTAAAGGATGAAAGCGTCATGTCTGGGGGTATATGCACCGGAATGTCAGAGGTGCCAAAACAGGTTGTAGATGCTCCGCCTTGGAGGATGTATGCGCTGAAAGTTTGCATGCGCTAGAATAGTGATCAGATGCGCCGCGTGATTGATCAGATGCGCCGAATGAACCTGTTTGAAGACTACATGGAGCCTGTACGGAACTTGTCACTCAAGAACTCAATTTTTTGGTTAGATTTGGGGCAAATGCCCCATGTTGGGTGCCAAAAATGTTACGAGTAAAATGGGATAATAATTTAAATGAATATAAACCCAATAACTTCAATGAAATGTGCAAGCAACAAAGAATTAAAAATAAGTAAACAACTTACAATGCTTTGTTACCTGGTAGCTTCCATTGTTCGCCTATTCCCATTTGATCTTTGGTGATGAATGTAGCCCTTAGGACGCTTGCTTCCTTGCTTTGATTCCTCAAGATGACAAAGGAGAAATGGCTCGGATACTTGTTGTGTTGAAGATGAGCTTCAACACAATATAGGATGAATAGTGAATGATGTGAGAGTGGGGGTGCTAATGGCACGCTATGGATTCTGTAGCGTAAGTTTACTTGAAAGCTTTGTGATATGAGAATGGAAGAAATGAAGGGCATTTATAGACTTTTGAGAGAAGATCAACGGTGTAGAAGAAATAAGAAGATCAATGGTAGAGGATGTTCGAGGGAACATGCGCAAATAGAAGAAGGACATGTGTCATAGAAAAAGCTATTCTCTTTGAGTTAACTGCTTTCATGACAAAGATAAGATTTGTTTTTTACAAATTAGAATGTTTTATTCTAATTTAAGAGTTATTGATAAAAACAAGATTGTTTTAAATCAAAAAACTCAATTTTTGCTTTTGCATGACAAGAAAGATTTATTTTTAGAAGATTTGGAAGAATAAAGTGAATTAAATAAATAAATTTATTTAATTACTTGCACATGATTTGGAAGAATAAATAAAATATTTAATTATATTTTATTTTTGGAGAGTGAGAGGATAAATTTAAAGCGAAAGTTGGCGATTGCAGCAAAGTTTTCTACGACTCTGGCTAGGAAGGCCACTTTCACGATGGCTTCCTCCGGCGGTCTTGTGGGGGGCGGCAGGAGACAGCTGGATGTCTCTAAGAGCATCCTCGATCCAGGTGTAGTTGTTTCCTCTCCCCTCATTAATGATATTGAAATGCTTGGTCCTAATACCTCCTCTCTCTGCAATCCTACCGATCCTGTACCCACTATCACTCCTCCCGCAGTGTCGAATGATGCCGACCTTAATGGCTTACCTGCTAATCCCCTTTTATCAAGCAATAGACCCAAATATTTCTCTGAAGCTATGGCTCAATCTTCTGGTTCCGTCAATGAGAAAGCCAAGTTTGATTTTGCAGGTCCCCGTGCCCATAAAGCCGTCGACCCTGGTAAGATCTCCTCAGCTTCCTTAGCTCCTTTCTCTATCGCTCCTAATCCTGAAATGCTTGCTGAGATAGTTAAGGAAAAAAATAGGTTAAGAAATACTGCGATATTTTTTTCGGCTGTTGAAATGGACAAATGCCCTCCACGGAAATTTCTCGACGACTGGTTTCATAATTATTGGAATAATAAATTAGGGTTTCATATTTCTTTCTGCCGTCAGATTCAAAAGGGATTGTATGTTATTTTCTTTGTTAATCAGGAAGCTCATAAGGAAGTTCTTAAAAAGAAATATTGGACAGTTGGGTCCACTTCCTTTTGAGCTCTGGCTTGGACGCCTGAGGCTGTTCACAAAGAAGTTTTGGCCTTATCGGCCCCTAGATGGATTTTGGTTAAAAACATCCCTCCTTTCTTATGGCGGTTCTTACCCCAATTACTCGACTCGCTGGGAAAAACCATTCGTATGGACGATACTGTTAGGTTGGTACCCCATATGGATGACAAAGTATTAGTTTCTCTTCTTCTTGGTAAAGAAATTCCAGCTGATATCTCGGTTAATATCTTAAATGAAACTTTTATGTGCCCGGTTGAAATATTGGGTGGATTAAATGCCTGCTTTCTTTGTTGAAAGGAGGGACACCTTAGGAAAGATTGCCCTATTATCAAGAGAAACCCTGTTAAAAACCCTACCCCGCCTATCCCTAATCCTCCCCCTAACTCGGCTAACTCTATTCCGCTCCCTGGTTACCTGACCTCGCTTGAAGGAGATTCACCCAAGCCACCTCCTGCATCCTTTTCTATCTCTCCTTCTCCCCCTTCTGTTCCTCTCTCAGTTCCGTCTTCGGACATGGCTATCGACTTAATTAACTCTGATGATGGTTTTATGATTGTTCGCAATAAAAAAAGCATAAAGGTAACAATAATGTTCAATCAAAAATTTAGATTCCTGCCTCCGCCAGAAAGATCCTTCCCCAAACTCCCCCTGTTATCAACCCTGAGGTTGAGATTATCAGGGATATGCTGTAGAATATCGACAATAGTAGAATTAACAGTAATTCTACTATTGATTCCTCTCGAAAGTTCCCACCAAAAGTTTTTAAAGAACTCGGCGATGATTGCTCTCTTGAAATCATCCCTGCTATACCCCCCTTTGATGGTTCCCCAAGCGTGCCTTCTATGGAGATGGATTCCCAATCAGAATATGAGGATGATCCTAAAGCTGATGCCTTAGCCGCGAGACGTAGGGGAAGGCCGCCTGGGTCTAAGAACAAATATTCTGGTAAGAAATCAGGGGATAACTCGAACAAGTCTCTACCTTCAGCTGATGAGGCTGGTGATGTGTGCCCTAACCCCTCTAATGTTTCCCAATGAATTGTCTTTCTTGGAATGTAAGGGTACTTGAATCCCCAGATAGGAAGTTTGTTATTAAGCGTCTTCTTGATTCTTTTAATTCTATGGATGTGTTCATGATGCAAGAAGTTAAAGCTGTTGGATTCATGCTTGAATCCAACCTTAATTTTATATGGAATGATGCTATCAAATTTTTTACTAATCACAACAGAGGCAGAGGAGGAATCGCTCTCCTCATTAACCCCAAATGGGGGAGGTACATAACTGATAATGGTACCTCTCCTTGCCAAAGGGCTATTTGGATTACTGTTCATCATGACAATAATTTGTTTGGCATTTGCTCTATTTATGCTTCCAATGACCCTAAAGAGAGGGCTTCTCTCTGGAACTGGTTGACTAATCTCCTTGATATCCCTTGGTTTTTTGGTGGAGACTTTAATATGGTTGAATCCCAAAACGATAAGTTGGGTGGCAACCCCTTTAATTGGAAGGATAATGAAAAATTTCATTGGAATAGATTTATAAACTCAAAAGCTTTGTTTGACCCTCTTGCTAGTAATAAGGACTATAACCCTGGTATTTGGCACACTTGGTGCAACTTTCAACAGGGTCACTCTCGGATTTATTCCAGGCTTGATCATTTTTATGGTAATAAAAACTCCTCCTTTCTTCTTGACAAACAGGGAAACATTGTTGTTATTACCGCCACCACCCTTTCTGATCACCACGCCATTTCCACCCGTGTCAATCTTAACATCGGTCCTATTCACCATAAAACTTGTAACCCCAAATTCATCTTGAATACCAGTCTCCTTCTGGATGAGGACGTCCTTGCTGCCATTCAGATTATTAGGGGTATTAATAATGTGAATCTCCATGACCATTCCAAGTTAGATAGATGGAAAGCTAATCTCCTAGCCTGGAAGTGTTTCCTCCAGACCATTGGTCAAAAGAAGGCCAAGGATTATAGGTTTATTAAGAAACGTTTATGTTCTGATCTTCAAGATGCAGAAAGCAATATTCAGGAGGACTCTTCCAATCTTGAACTTTTGTCTCAGGTTATGTCCGCTAAGGATGCCCTGAGGAAACATCAACAACTCAAAATCTACGGTGCCAAAATCAGATCTCGTGCCTACTGGCTCCAACATGGGGATTGGGGCTCCAAATTTTTCTTTAATCTTCTTAAACATAAGCATAACAAAGAGTCTATTGACAGACTCTCAATAGACAGCCATGAAGTCTCAGACCCTGTTGTCATCATCCAGGCCTTTGCTGATTATTATAAAAATCTCTTCACCTCTGAAGACTCTAAGGAGGCTGAGGATCTTAGAATTAAATGTAAACCCCTGATTCCCAATAAACTAGAGTATGGTGATATCTCTATCTTATCTAAGGAAATCTCTCTAGATGAGATTGATATTGCTATTAAAGCCCTCAATAATGATAAGGCCCCTGGCCCTGACGGGCTTCCTATTGAGTTTTATAAGGCTAATATCAGTTGGATCTGCAAAGATCTTCATGATATGTATGCTGAAGCCATCATTAATGGCACCCTGGGCCCTAAGATCAATAGTGGCATCATCAAGCTCCTTCCCAAAGATGGGGACAAAGCTCTCATAAGAAATTGGAGACCGATCACGCTCCTCAATGTTTCTTATAAAATTTTGGCTAAAATCTTAGTCCTCAGACTTGTGAATATTCTTCCTAAATTTGTTTGTGCTACTCAAACCGGTTTTATCAAGGGTAGATACATTCTAGAGAACCTTATTACTAGCTGGGAAGCTATGGATTGGGCTAAGTGCTCCATCAGAACTCTGCTATGTTACTTCTGGACTTCAAGAAAGCCTATGATAGGGTTGAATGGAATTTCATCATCATGATGCTTGAAGCCTTCGGTTTCCCCCTTTCTTCTGCAATGCTATCCAGGTGCTTCTTAATGATGCCTCCGCCCAGGTGGAGGTCAATGGTTCCCTTTCCAACCCTTTTTCTCTTGGCCGGTCCATTAGACAAGGTTGCCCTTTAGCTCCTGCCCTGTTTGTTATTGCCTCAGAAGCCCTTTTTTATATCCTTAGAGACAATTCATTCTCCCCTGAGGTTAGAGGTCTTTATCTTCCTAATAATGATGAGCTTATTAATTGTCAATTTGCTGATGATACTGCCCCTTTTTTGGAGCTCTCTGATAGAAATTTTAAAGCTTTGTAATCTAAACTTGATATGTTCTGTTCCATTTCTGGTGCTTGTATATCTCAAGCCAAATCCATTTGCTTGGGATGGGAAGAGCAACCTCCTTGCTGGTTTTCTCAGTATAACTTCCAATGGGGTGGTCCTAGCAAGATTGTCAAATATCTTGGCATCCCCTTCTCTGTTGAACCTTCACTTAAAGATATGTGGTCTTGGATAAAGGAAAAAATCGATAAGAAGATCAATAAATGGCATAACAGGTCATTATCTCTTGCTGGCAGAATTCAGGTATGTCAGAAGATGTTGTCTTCATATAGTATTTATTATTCCTCTGCTTGGATGTTTAATAATTATCATATTTTAGAAATCTAGAAGGCTATTAGGCACTTTCTTTGGTCTGATGGTAAAGGTAATAAAAAGGTGCATGCAGTCAAATGGGACTGGTGCCATACTGACAAAATCCTTGGGGGGCTAGGGCTTAAAGACCTTAAAATTCAAGGTATTGCCTTATCTACCAAATGGATCTTTCACTCCATGGAGGGTAATAATCCTTGGAAGGTGCTGGTTAGGCATAATATTGAAAGAGGTTTTCCTAAAAAAGCTAGAACTTGGAAAATCTACCATTATGTGATCTTATTGTTGGCAATTTCCCGGTCATTGTCCAAGGCTCTGCTGTTTTCAAATCCATTTGGAGAGCGTAGGACCATGTCAGGAACTTTATCACCAACAAGGAGTTTTATGATGATAAGTAGATCCATGGTGAAAGATCCATTTGGTGGAACTTGCACCTGAATGGTAAACCCCTAGCCCTCTCCCAAGGATGTTCTGCCAGGTTATGGGCTAAAAAGGGTATATCTCAGTTTGTTGATCTTTTTGAACAGGATACTATCATTCAATGGGATGAGCTCAAGAATAAGTATAATATTCTTGATTCGCACAAGAAGACCTATAATATGATTGTTCAGGCTACTAAAAATCTTCCTACTGTTTGTCATGTGGATTCCCATAGGCACGTAAAGTGTAAGTGGCCGGATGGGGTCATCCTGGATAATCTCAAAGCCAAAAATATTTACAGAATCATTGATCACAATGAAGATATTATTTATCACATTAACACTGTTTGGTATTCCTCTCTTGAGGCCGATTCTTGGAAAATATATTTTGACATTTTGTGGCAAAGTCCTGTTGAACCTAAAATTAGATGTTTTAAATGGTTAGTTCTGCTTGATAGACTCCCCATTAAAAAAGATGGTCATAATACTGACATTTGTAACTTATGCAGGCTCCCTGAAATAGGTAGACATATTTTATTTGATTGTATCTTTGCTAAAGAGATCTGGAATATGTTTGGTGTCTTTTACCCTGTTAATGTAAATATTTTGGAAATTGTTACTAGTCATATCAATGGTCTCCATAAGGATACCAACTTATTTTGGAATATGCTGTCTTCTAACATCCTCTGGCAGATCTGGAAGTGCAGGAACGAGGAGAGGTACCAAGGTAAATCGAGAGTTCTTACTGAGGTTTTTCAAAAACTCACACATCTTAAAATTTTTCTGCAGGTTCACACTACTATGATGATAGAAAAAGAGAAGCTGAGGAAGTTTCTTAAGGATGGGCACACCACCTTTTTCGTCTACGAGCGAAAGCATGGTTATGAGTGGAGGAGAACCCTGGACAACTTGCAGACATTTGAATAGGCTTGTAAAAGACTGAACAAAGAAATCAGGAAGAACGTCAATACTAGGAAAGAAGAGCTGTTTATGTTGCTTCAGATACAGGAACATAAGAACATTGTTTGGATGGAGGGCCTGCTTGGTTGGACAGCTTGGGTTGATACCCACTATGATGTCCTTCATTAGTTGTTCACTGCTTCATTTTGATCCTCTTTTGTATATATGATACTCTGATTTCGTGGTGAGGCTTGGCCTCTTTGTGGATACTCTCAGTGACATATTTTTTGTAATTGATCCACCTATAGTTAATATAAAAAAATTTGGAGGAATAGACTTGACTTAATTAAATAATTTAGAATTATTTAATTGTTTGGAAGAATTTAATTAAATAAAGGATTTTATTTAATTTTGACTTTAGAAGAGATAATTAAATATTTTGATATTTAATTAACTTAGAGGAATATGAATCGAATAAATAAATTTAATTATTTATTTATTGATGGAGGAAGGTAGACTTAAATAAATATTAAAAATATTTATTTAGATAGAGTCGTGTCATTTTTAGGTGTATACAGTAAGTGCAAGGATATTTAGGCTGGCCCGCTCCAACGGAGGTCACAAGGGGGACCTCCTCCCCATTCAACATACTCAACTTAGAATCAACTTAATCCACTTAGTCAACTCAACCAACTTAGAAGCCACATAGATGTTACTTAGGGGATTTAAACTTGGATCTCCATCTTGAGAACCATATGGCCTTGCCATTTAAGCACAACCCCGTTCACAGATTAAATTAATTAATTAAATAAATATAATTTATTTAATTAATTTGACTAGAGGGCAAAATGGATTAAATTAATTAATTAATTAAATATAATTTATTTAATTAATTTTGGCGATGGAGAAATGGATTTAAATTAATTAAATAAATAAACATAATTTATTTAATTAATTTAGTAAATGGGATAATCTTGATTAATTAAATACTAGCAGTTGTACGAAATTTACGTGCAATAGAATAGTCGATAGGGTCTATCAATATCTAAATATAAAATAAATCCATAAAATTATAAAAATAAATAGACATTACTAAATATATTAAATTTTCTATGTTAAATATATTGATAATTAAAGACCTACATTAAATATTTAGAAATATTAAATTTTTATGCAAGAAGACTTCCAAGAAGAGGTCCTTCTTCGATGATGTTTTAACCCTATACCTAGTGCACTGAAAAATGGGTGCATCCAACTGCTACCCAAACACAACCTCAAAATTTGACTTGGCCTTGAATGCAGACAACCAATCTCATCCACTTTCAAGACCAAGTTGTTTATTCCTATTTTTTGAGGTAGTATAATACCTTCCAACCAACCCCAATCATGAATTGAGACTATAGACATAAGAATCTTCAACCTGAGAGCCCAACACTTTGACTGCAATGCACATGCAATAAACCTCAACTTGGTCACAAGTATAACATTGAAATGTGAAATGAGAATCCCAAAAAACAAATAATGCATGTCGTTGAATACATTTCAAGATGAATGCTTGGTGATAAAATAAAAAATGAAGTCAGAAACATTCCATACAGATACAACGAAAATAGATGCAATATTTCACAATGTAAGTGAAAGACTTGCATAAACTATTATGATATAAAAAATGATGTCAAAATACATAATAAAAAATAAAAACAATAACAAAACAACATTTTTGAAGGACTACATACAACCTACTAACCACCAAAACAATGAAAGCATAAGAAGTCTCCTAACATGAAATAGAACCATTGGCAATTAAATTTCCATGTAAAAGACAAAGGGCAGTAAAACATAATTTTTAAAAGATCATATCAGCACCCATTACAAATCTAACAAAATAATATAGTATCTACAAAATCACATTTCCAATATATAAGTATATCAACAATAGAATAAAATTTTAAATCTACTCCATGCAAAAAGTAGAGAAGAAACTATACAAAGAATGTAGACTAGGAAACAAAAATGGAATTCAATGCAAACCTCAACCGTTAATTCATTTCACGAAATATGCAAAGACTAATGAAGATCACAATGTATAAAAAACCACATATAAAACAATTAAACAAGAACTCATAAATTTCCATGCATATTAATCACAAATAGATGATATTTTTGAGATTGTGCACATGGTATGTTAGTCTCTTCCAAATATGAACTTTTTTTCTTGACACAACAAAAAAAAGAAAATAGGTGAGAATGGTATTTTGGATATGGCACATAAGTCAAACTACATAACATACATTTTTATTTTTCATTTTTCAACAATTAGGTGCAGAAAATGCCCCTTCTTCATCTATCTAATTTGGGGAAAAAATATTATATAATAAAGAGAGTAATTGTTTCAATCTTCTTGTTTGAAAGAGGAGATTATAGACATAGGGACACCTCCATTTATTGTTACCAATCCAGAAGTGTTATATTCTGACTTAGAGCGCTAATAATAGATCACAGGTTTGCCTAGGTTTGGGGGTGAGGCTAGCTGCTTAAGAACCTTAAGTTAAGTGCAAGTATTCAACTGCTTACATTAAGCCATCTTCTACTAGATTCTTAGGAGGTTGATGATTGTAAGAATGAGTTTACAACCTTTTAAAACACTCCATTCTTATCCATAGAGTGTTTCCTAGACACTAAGACTTTTGGCATGTTGTTTGGGACAAATGGGTATCCTTTAGGTTTTTTAGGGTTATCAGGATTAAACCTGAAATGCCCCTAGGAAGAAGAGAATTTAGGGTCTGCAAGGGTTCATGTAGACCGATAAGTCCTTACAAGTCTCTCTATTAAAATGTGAAGTACAAAATATAAAATAAGTTAATGATAAGATATTAAGAAGTGAATGAAAGGGCAACATAATTCACTATGATCTCACAACAAAATATATAAAATTGAAAATACTGACTGAGAAAAAATGACAGTATGTGCAATAGAAGACTACTCTAAAGAATAATCAAGAGGACATACATAGAACAATATGGATAATTTTTGGGGTGTCACATCCCTTAATGGGATCCATCTTAACTTGTTTATAGTAATCACCTAACTGCATTTATGGTATAACCGTGATTGGAATAGAAGTTTATTCCCTAAGTGAAGTTTGTTCCCTAAGTTATGCATTTTTGCGACAATTGCATTGTGTATCAACATGTTTGCTTATAATTGAGAACTGCTTAGAATGTAATTATAGTTAGTTATAAACTTTAAAGTATTACAGATTATGTAAATGTGGATATTAATCATTGTGAACTTGTGTGTGAGGTACATTGATCGATTTATTGTTGTAAGGGGCAATATGATGCAGGTTTTACAATTTGATTGTAAACCTTCCAATGCCAATTCCGTCCAGTATTTGTTTTAAGTGTCCACCAATAGCCTTTTTGTCTATGCCCTAGTCTTCATTAAGAGCACCCCCCTAAAAGTCATATTAGATGTATTGTTCTTAATACACACTGATTTGCGACTAATATCTTAGGCAATTAATTAATATCTAATTTACCAATTTTGATATTTCTACAATTTAAAAGTTTAATAACTAATAATTGAATTGCATATTTCATATATTAATAAATAATATATATAAAAATATAAAAGCCCATGCCTATGGCCATATTACAATTCCTTAAAGAAAATATTAAAAGATCTTCATCCATATGGAAGTCAATGTTCAAATCACATTAAATAATTAATAAACTTGACAAGCTACATTTATGAAGCATGGGCAACATGTAAAATTAAAAAAAAAAAGATGTGACAAGTTTGGTGGTTGTGGAAGGATGAAGAGGGAGTACTTATTGACATTGTCAGAGCTATAAATTAAAAGTGAGAGAGAGAGAACAAATAGAAGGGCATGAGGGATTGGAAAAGAAACATGAGAGTGCAGAAGAATGGACAAGAAGTGACAAATGTAGGCCAAATTATCTTTGCACCATTAAGAATTCACTCAAAATGTTTTCTCAAGATTCATTCTTTACTTAAATCCATAAAATTAAATTGTAAACATTTGCCATCCAAAATTATACACAATGTGGATTGTTGTTATGTGTTTGCTATCATGTTAAACCATAGCTTGATTTTAGCTTCTTATCCATTAATATCATACTATTAGGTTGAAGTCATTCTAATGTATGTGCTACCTTAAGAGGAGATGAAAAACATATTTCTCTCTTCCAAATGCAAATATGATAACACAAACCAAACATATAATGAAATTTCATGTTACTACAATGCAGTTCAACCTCTAAAATAGGTGCATTGACTCTATCTCGTAGACAGAGTTGGCAGGGCTGTGCGATTAGGCGAAAGGGAGTGCCTTACACCCAGTTGTGGTCAAAGATTTGTACACTAGATAGAAATTCAATCGTTTCCTTTTTATTTGCAAACAATTTAAAACACAGAATATATGTTTCAGGAATCAGTGCTTAACCATAAATGTTGAATTGTTGTCTAATGATACTACATGTATGTTTGTTGTAATATGGTAGTGTTTGCCCACAACCTCTCTTATTCTTTGAACATGAGTCTTGCTTATATAAAGACTAAATTAGTAGTTGATGAGAGCATAAAGAAACTAACATAGAAAATTTGGCCTTAAGGTGTAAGTTGCCAAGCTGCCACCAGGTAAACCTAAATTCTTCTATTGAATCCATGCTTCAACCTCACTAATGTGAGTAGGATAGAACTGTTGCCATAGTTGTGAATAAGAAAAACAAAGTGGAAACTGTGGAACTTTAGGTAAGTTGTGCAAGTTTGCGCTCAGTTGTACTGCTTTTTCATATGCAAATAATATGGAAAAATATATCTTAAATTTTTTGTATGCCAAGAGACCCCTATGTCTCCTTACCATTTTTATAGACATCTTTAAACTTTAAACAATCTTCAAGCTGAAGAAAACATCACAGTTCTTTTCATTACAGTGTTTGGTGCCTGAAACATGTGTTGAATGAGTTCTATTAAGAAAACCTGTGAATGGTTAACCAAATTGGTCGAGCTTGCTCTCATAAAGTATGATGGTATGAGGTCACAGTTGCCCCATGCCAAATTGCCTCTGTAAGGGTACATCATATGTATTATTGTTATATTACATGGATTCATTTCTAATCCATATTCCATGCCATGAGGCATAAGAGAGCCTGCACTCATCCTAGGCAGCTTCACTACTCTCTAAACTCTCATATTGATGACCATGTTCAATGTTAAATTCTTCCCTTCAAACCACACTAATGGCACAGTTTTGATGAAGAACATGATTTGTACAAAAATCCAAACATACCATTGAAATAGCTCAATCATCCTCTCTCTTTCTCTGAGGATTGAAAGATTGTTTGGATTAAATTCAAGAAACAGATTAGAAGATGATACAATCTATTTGTAGATAAGTTACAGGGCATGCCAAATTATAGAATAAAGTGTGCCATAAGAAATAGTAATAAGCCTTCAAAACAAAAGAAAAATTGAACCCAGAGTGAGCCCAGAATGCACACATATACCAATAAATTACTGGGTGTTTCGAATAATTTATTATATTAACATAAATGCACAAGTCGACATAAACTGTGTACAATTTAATCATAGAACAACCGTCACATTTGCCAATTGGGAATGCAACTATATTTGTTCAAAGGCTAACCAATATATACAGACCAATTTTTTTGTGTGTAGTTCTTCATTTACACATCTACAAAGAAAAATTGTCATGATGCTAATATGTTATACGTTGATGAATGAAAACATGATGGGCATGCATGTCACTGCCATAGTAGTCAGCATAAAACTTGTCTCGTAGCAAGAAATATGTTCCATCCAAGCTTTCTTTCACAATCGTCAAGGCATTGATTACTTTAAAAATCTTGGTTTGTATATCTTTAATTTTGTGAACATCACTATCATCAACTAGGGACGTTCTCATGAATGTGCATCTATCAAACTGGTAAGACATTCGGTGTAAGCTGTTAGACTCAGTTACTACATCTTTGGCTTTGGTCACCAACATATCACTAGTTATTTCAAACAGATTTCTATGAGGACGTTCACATGAATAACTTTCATTGTGATTGCTCCCTGATGACGACATGCTCAGGAACAATAAAAAATCAAGCCAACTTAATAAGCAAGCTAGGAAAACAAACCAACGAATTAACAAGCCAACTCAGTAAGGAAGATAGAAATATAAACCAACTATTTCACATTCAACACACTCATTACTTGCCACTACAAGTTTGGTGGAGAAAAATAGGCCAATAGAGTATTAGATTACATGCTCGAAAGAACATACCTCCTGATATATGCACTTACAATGTGCTCATTACAGGACATTGTAGAGTTGGGCGGATAGAAGAAGCAAGCAGGCTTTTAAATCAATTGATTCGAAATGGTCTTGCTGCAAACAACTTTACATATGATACAATTATTGTTGACCAGTGTAGGGTTGCCTATACAAGTGCTATATTCAAACTGTATGATGATATGGTGAAGAGTGGCCTTTTGCGTGATGTGATTACTTATACTACACTTATAATGAGGTTATGCAAGGAAGGTAATATGCAGGAGGCACGCTTACTTTTAAGGGAAATGCTTGGAAAAGGTTTGGTCCCTGACAAAATCATATATATTGTACTGATTGATGGGCATTTCAAGAATGGTGATATACAACAAGATTTCAAGTTGTGGGCTGAAATGAGCAAAAAACAAATTTTCCCGATGTTATTGCTTACATTGCTTTCATCAATGGGCTTTGCAAGATAAGCTACACACTGGAGGCACATTAATCTATTTTAACAAGAATTATTAGGATAACACAAATCAAAGTCATCAAATTTTTGATATGTTGTTAAGGATGATTCACTCAGTTTTATCTAAGTAGAGCATTTGCATGCTTAAAATGAAGCTGCTAGGACTAATCAAAGCATGTGAAGTTTAAGTACCTTGTTCATTAAAATGAGCACTGTCTCATGTGGGACACAACCTTATCAATTTCAAAGGGTACTCATCAACTTTCCTACCTCAATATGAAGCACTAACAGACGAAAAAACTTAAGCTACCTTCTAAACATTCCTCATAGCATGAATTTTGTTTGAATAAGACATGATCTATCCACCTCTTTAAAGAGCCCTTTCCAACATCTCTAGCTTTCACATCTAGTTGTGACCCGAAGGTTGTAGTCCAAAACCCTTACACATTACTATCCTAAACTCTTCATCCAAATAAACATCCCAGTTTTTCCTATTTCATACTACCTTCTTCCAACTCCACACTTTCTATTAGTTCAATTATAGTTTTTTCCATTTCGTTACAAATAGTTGAAATACTCAACAAGACCAATAGAATGAATTTACATAGTTTCTTCATTCATCTAGAAAGGCAAATTCTCATGAGTTAAATGAGTCTACCTTGAGACCAGTTTTTCCTTAAATTTTGTGTTCTCAAATTTTGCTGCTAAATTGCTCCCTCAATTACTTATTCAACTCCCTACTAAATGCAAAGAGACAGTAAAATAGATATCCAAGAGTCAGAAAATAAATTCAAGAATATCCATAATCTAATATCCTTCACTTTTGCATCTAGTTTATTTAAGATTCACCAATTTGATAGCTGATGTGCTATTTATTGGTTTTCTTTCCTATACATTTAGACATTTTATTTGATTTTTAATTTGTTTGTTTTATGTTGTGAGAGTTCATCCTTGCATCCTAGCTAATCACTTGCATTCCACAATGATACCACAACTGCATCTCTAAATTGTCATAATCCTAGAAAGAGCTCATTTTGGCATAACTAATATGCAGTCTATTCTTACAAGGATCACTTCCAAGCTCTGAATTATGTTTTTTGGAACCCTAGTTAAAGGTCTTCTGGGGTGCTTCTTACTTCTACCACTCAAACCTCTAGACACAAATCTAGCAAATGGAAAAAGGTACACGCAACAACCAATGGAAGGTACTAGTGATTAAAACTACCACTACAAATACCTCTATACAAAGACCATAATTCAAATTAATATGGAGAGGGTGAGTGGATTTAGAGAAAACCCCAATATTTAACTATTCATTGTACAAACAAAACTAAAATAACACATTCATAAATTTATAATTGCTTCATTACAAAACAAGCATTTATCCACAAGTACGTTAATGTAAATTATAAAGTGGGTATGGGCTAAATTTGCAGGGAAATTGAATATCTTACTTGACTATTGAAACGAACCCACAGAGCTGAATTTCCAGACCTCACACAACCCAAAAAATAAGAAAAAAATGGAATCTTTTTTATTGTTGTTGATCGAAGGATTTGTTCAATTTATTGCATGAAGCCTGTATAAATCTCTTCAGAGAAGTCATCCTATAACAAAAGGCTTCTAGTTCAATGAGACTTAGATCTCTTCAATCTCTATCATTACATCACAATTTTTTTGTATGGCTGCCTTGGTTATATTCTCTATAAGATAGAACCCTCATTTTACCTAAAAATTATAAATTAGAAACCGTATGATCTTTCTTTGAAAACCCTTTTATCTAAAGAATTAAGGGAATAGTTCTGCATGTTAATAACAAATTCAAGGAGGCAATGTAAATTTGTTAAATTGAAATAAATATTGGCATATTTTAAAGAAAACAGTAATGGGGTTTCAATTTTTTGTGATTAATAAACCTAAAATGGGATCTGTAAAGAAGGCACGACAGAACGTGGGAGGCACAATACTGCCACTATTATTAGGCAAAAACGAATGTAAAGAATTCGGGGCAGAACGTGGGAGGCAATACTGCCACTATTATTAGGTGAAAATGAAAACCGAACGGAGACACGATTTTTCGGCGTCCGAAAAGATTTCAGATTTTCAACGTTCGACAATTTCTAGCGTCTGACGGTTTTTCGGGAGCAAAAGCTCCCACTAATAGCCTATCGGCTAAAAATAATTTAATTAATCAATTTGAATGATGGAGGGGGGAATACTAAAGGGAGTCCTAGGATGAATGTGTCGCAAGGTGACATGGCTAGGTGATGTCGAAGGATGATGTTGTAAGGATATGGTAAAATTTAAGTGTGTACAACTGTAATGATCATATTCCACGAGAAGCTATATTGTTATTTTATATGATCAAACACTTTACGGGCATCCACCAAACTTTCGTACTTGACATTAGGGTGACTGTAACAATAGGGAAACATTATTTCACATTTGTAAATTATATGTGCGTGAGTTTGATTTGGCTTATACATGGGAACAATGAGTTTGAGTTTGGTTTGGCTTATGTGGGAGAACTAGGCGACTAACTACTCACTACAATGGTTAATGGTGACTGCTTCGAGATTAGAAATGGACAAGTTAAGCGGGACCCACATATCTAAGCAGCTAAAGTTTAGAGTGTGTTTGTTAATGCCATGGTCCCATGGGACTGCATAAGTGAATTTTTTGCTTAAATTTGAGTAGCACGGGTGGTCCCATGCAAAATTTAAATTATGTATAAAGAATAATTTAGAATCTTTCCCTATTATAGTGGAGCAACTATATTTTGGGTGAAAAAAAGGGACCTTAAATTAAGCAGCAATCATATAATTAAAAATATGCCATGTGGTTGCATACATTTCCTTCCCTTTTTTTCATTTTCCTCCAAATTTTATCTCCTAAATTTTTTTTGTTAATAAATTGTTCTTTATTAATATTTAATTAAAAAATTATATAGTAAAAAAATACAATTTAATTGATTGAAATAAACAAAATATAAAATATTAATGGGACATTAGGGCATGTCCCCATGCGGCTGCTTAACTTATTTTGGCTAGCAAGCCACTACTCAATTTTTTTAGGAGATATTTGTGGAGCCAATGACCCCATGAATATTTATTTTTCTACTTATTTTAAGCAGTTATTTTAATTTGTAATTTTTTATTATATAAAAAACAAAAAATAAATTATTTTAATTATATTAATTTAGAAGAAAATAAAAAAAGGAAGAAAAGAAATATATTATCCTTTTCCCATAATTACGCTGATAAGCATTCTTGTAGTGAGCAGCACTCCCTGATTTATATAAATGAATGGCGGGGATTAAAAGAGCTACGATGGAAAAGATCCTGTCCATCGAATTTATACCATCGAATTTATAATGACATCGCGACGGACGAGGAGGTTTTCCGTTTCTCCATGCGGGAGACTTACAAATCGAGGGAAAAGGCCGAAAAGTACATAAAAAATGAAGCCATGGGGCACCCCCGGTTGAAGGCTATTTGCGTCGAGGGCAAGGCTGTGGGCAGCATTCTCCTCAACAGAGGCATGGGCGATGCATGGTGCAGGGCGGAGATTGGATACATGGTGGCACGCAAGTGGTGGGGGAAGGGGCTCGCCTCCCAAGCCGTGAAGTTGTGTCTCTCCACCGCCTTCACTCACATGCCGGATTTAGAGTGCATCGAAGGCCTGGTGGAGCATGTAAGCAAATAGAATGAATTGCATAATTGTGAATTTAAGTTTACATCAAAAGGTTAAATGGGGTTTCTTTAAGGAATTCACTATAGATTTTGTACTGAAAAGTCATATAAATACTGACCGTGAGATTAAAACTCAAAACCATATGAGGGCTTCTTTTAAGAGCTATTCATTCAGCTCATATGTGGAGTGAATCAGAGTATTCCAGATGTTACATGAATGTTTCCAGGAAATTTCATCCCTGGCATCATCAAGAAACTTGATTGCCATTTAAGCTGCCAATAAAGAGAGTGAAAGATTTTACTCAGTACCCTGGCTAAAACAAAAGCTTCATTGTTTCCATGCTAAATTGAATAAAAGCTTGATCAATGACTTTTCAGACAATATGTTAGAGATTATTATTAAATTTTGATTCAAGTATCAGGTATCACTGCGTTTTGTTTGTGGCCCTGAGATTACTTGCCAATCAGATGGTGAAATGAGTTTTGACCTCTCCTTGCTCTCGAGTAAAATTGCCTTAAAATGTCTCTATTTCAAATTTGATGGAACCTCATCACATTCTCTCCAGTTTCTGTACTAGTCCTTTAATGGTGTTTTGGAAGGTGCTTTTGGGAATTCTGCAGAATATACTTGATACCCTGCTATGATCTTACGGAATAATATATTTGGTTGCTATCCATTAGCATTGGAAACCTTTGAATAATCTTGCTACTTGCTGCTATAATGGACTTTGAAGCTAATTCATTCCTTTGTTTCCCATGGGTATAGACTTCTGTCATGCACAATGTTTCTCAAATATGACGGAACCGCAAACTTCGAGAGAAATTCATTCCATATTGACCCTGGCCTCTATTAGTTTCAATGCATGTCTTCTTCAACAGGTCTACAAAGTACAAACTGGCCAATTAGTTCCAAAATCACGTTTGTCTGTTGGCTAGGCTTAACCATAGTTTTTTTAATAAAGAAATACAGGGCAGATGCACTACTAACTATTCTAAACACTAAAATCCTTTCAGAGCAGTGTATTTAGGACCTGGGCAACCAGAGATGAAAGCATATTTGCCTTTGGTGTAAATATATATATTTTTATATTAGAAATTTTAAAAGAAGTGACAATATCAAATGGACAGGTCATTCTATTTATTTTGATGAAATTCATACAGTTGTTGGTGCAGATTGATCAATCAGAATTTATGGAAATAGCATGGACAGGGCACGTGAACTGTTTGACAGAATGCCACAAAGAAATGTCGTCTCATGGAATACAATGATTGCAAGATATGCACAGAATGGATTTGTTGAAAAGGCTTTAGAAGCATCCGAGCAAATGCAATTAGCAGATGTAAAATCAAATTCCACGATCTTTGCCAGTCAAAATGGGAGCTCGAGAACAGAGTATAGATGTCCATCAGGGCATAATATTGAGTAGATTTTTGTGGGATGTCAAAATTGCAAATGGAAATGGAAATGGATCCTTTTATAGTCTATGATGTAGGGCGACCTAATTTTGGATTGTGTTTCAACAGTCATGTATAAAAACCGTGGAGGTCTACCCAAAACATATGGAATGTTTGACAGATGTCTCAAAGGTTTTGATAGATGGAACTTTACAGTGATAATTGGACTTCTTTATCCAATGATGAAATGGAAGATATTGTTGTGTGTATAAAACCTTTATGGTTAAATATTGGCCATATTTAATGGATTTTTTAATTGTAAGATTTTTTATAGTAAATTCTTGAGCTAGACTTTTTTTCAAGGTTCTTAACTATTTGTCTCATCTCTATGTCTATTGTAGAATTCTTTGGTTTGACATATACATATGTTAATGACTTTTGTCATTTTTGAAACAAACAATTTGAGATAGATGATACTTAAATTTTCTTAGCCTTATTCAAAGGCTTCATCCCACTAAATTTAAGGTCTAATTGGTTTGAGAATCCTTGTTCATGTTTATGGTTGTCAATAAATTGGTTTGAGAAAGAATGTTCGTGTTTATGGTTGTCAACTTATGTGCATAATTTTGTTTTGATTTTTCAATTTCCAAATGGTAAAACTTTATCCATTTGATTTCTTATTTTGGCCTTGACTAAGATTTTCTATTCTCATTTAAGCTGAATGCCTTTTTTAGTCTTTTTTAACTTTGCATTAGATAAAATCCTAGTCATTAGTAAAATTGTTATAATAACACATTGTGCTCAAGGTTTAATCTTGCTGGTATGTCTATTTTCACTATTTGGTGACCATGAGTTGCATACTATTTATGGGGATGTGATGAAACAGTAATTGTTGTAGATTAGAACCAGAGGGTATGGCCTTTCATTACTACCATTCATTGATGAAGTGAAGCATGCATGCATTATTGATTGTCTAAAAAGTCTTTTTTTTTAATAAAATAAGTCCTAGTATGATTATATTTATAAAGATAGTGAGTTTATTAAAATATAGGATGAAGGTTATGAGCATACTCAAGTAGGTTATTAATTTAAGACGTAGTATCTACCAAAGTCAGGGGGTTGAGGCAGTTTTCTTCAAAGTTCATGATACTTGTTACCTATTAGTTAATGAAAATGAATTGGAAGTGGTTGGAGTTAATTGACTTGAATCTCTGATAAAAGCTAATGATAAGACAAAAGAGAATTTGATAACTACGCTACTTATCTTAAGTTTAATTAAACAATCAATGAAGACAAGGGAAATGCAGTCCAACCACTCCCACTATGGGCTCAATTGTAGTGTCCACTAACCTTATTGTATATCAAAAAATTTGGATTTGTAAATGGAAATGATTCAAACAATGACATGCATAACCTAAACCCAAATAATTCAATACCTCGAAGATGCAAGATGAGCTGGATTGATTGATCGCTTTATTGTGTTGATTGCTCGATTCCGCAGCATAACGTTGATAAGGATGCAAGCTAGATGGATTGAAGATGATGGATGAGGACCTGAGATGAAAATTCAGCAGAGTGAGGTTGCATGAAGAAGAATCCTGAAAAATCCCCCTCTAATGGCTCAAGAGAGGCTTGTTTTATAGGAAAGGCTTGGTTCCAATGGATGGCTAGGATCAATTAGGGCTTTAGATGAAATGGATGGATAGGATTGAGTTAGGTTTCCTTGCACATCAAGAAATTGTAGTCAATTGACATGTGGCAAGGGAAGATGAGGCTTAGGTGTGCTTGTGTAGATAAATACTAAAATTAGGTCCCATTAGTTGTGCATGTGAAGGATAAAAGTTGTAACACATGATTGACTAGACAAGTGTTGGAATCTGATAAAAGATGAGTGTTTAATTCAAATAAAATATTTGAATTAGTTGGGATATGAGTTGGATATTAATTAAATAAATAAAATTTATTTAATTAATTAAGAAGTTGAATAGGATGAGATAAGATATGATGTGGAAATTAATTAAATAAATTAAATTTATTTAATTAATTAGGATGAGGATAGGGTAAATGGGATTATGCATGTGGAATTAATTAAATAAATAAAATTTATTTAATTAATTGGCTAAGTAGGATGAGGATGGGATTGAATGGGATTTTAATTAAATAAATAAAATTTATTTAATTAATTAGCTAATGGATAAATGGGATTAAGAGTGGGATTTAGGACAAAAATGGCTTATGATGTTTAGGATAATGTTTTAACAAGGTGTTGTAGGACATGGACAAAGTTGGGACAAATTTGGGTGTCTATATTTTGCCCCTCTTTGAGATGATGTTCGAGATGATAAGATTTGTGTCGAGTAACATCATTTCAAAGAAGCCAAGGTATGGATAGAGGAAAATGATAGTGATGATGGAAAGATATGATGAGGATGATGATGGTGGAAAGATAGGATGAAATGGGATGATGATGCCCCCTCGAGAGGTTAGGCGGGTTGGACAAACACGGGTAGGCTCTCGAAAAGAAATGGCTTGGCTGCAAAAAGAAAGATAAGGGGATAGATAGAAGAAATGATGATGCGTTATGCTGCAATGAAGGTGAGCAACCATGATGTTTGATATAGCACTAGACGTTATGCACCAAGGTATAAGGACCAGGGTGATGATGTGTCTTGTGCCCCAGCGTAATACAACCTTGTCTAACATATGAGGAAGAAAACTTAGAGCATTGAAGTCCTACTACACAAAAGGTATGATATGACCTTAGATGCAAAGGATAGTGCAAAAAGCTATTCCAACATACACAAGATATGAATATTAGCTGGAATGATATAGATGTGATACAAATGCAAGATAAAAAGATAACACACACAAGCAAGCAAGCAAGCACAAATGATTCAAAAATAAACAAGGTATTGCCCCTGTCAAGCTGTAAACCAATGATTAATTGCTGATTGTTGATGATAGTTGAGAGTGTTGTCATTGCGGGGAAAGCTATATCCCTAGATCAACACAAGGTTGTTTGCTTAGTTGGTTGGTTAATTGAGTTGGCTTACAACAAGTCTAGGATCAAGACCATTGATTGCGTTTGGATAACTTGGCTTGATTGATTAACTTGATTGGTATGGATTGAGGATTGACTTGCAGTTGGATCATTGTTTGGATTCTTTGGATTGATTTGATTGGATGAAAGGATGATGGGATTGATGAAATATTGATGATTGATTTGAAGGAAATGGATTGATTGAATAATAGATTGATTGGAAGAAGTTGTTTATTGATGATGTAGAAGATAGATGATAGAAGAAATGATGAGAGGAGAAAAAAGAAAATCGCCTGTGCCGGAATCTGGGCACTTCCTTCGTACTCCAGACTGCCTACATACCCTGTATCCACGGGATCAAGGCACTTAACGATGGAAATGAGATGTAGTTCTGATTGTTGTGTTTTATTGATGAGATGATGAAAATGGATTGAGATTGATCAAGTGATTGATTGAAATGTTGATGATGGGATGATATGTGTTGGAATGATTTGTTGTTGATTGGATTTGTTTTGATGGCTAGCTTGATGTGCTTTGGTTTTGATGTTTTCTTTGGTGTTGATGTTGATGATTGATAGGATTTGAGTGATGATAGTGATGGTGTGATGATTAGAGTGTCTACTCAATCTAAGCATAAGCAAGTGTTCTCAGTATGCTCAAAGGATGTAAAATAAACAAGGTATTGCCCTTGTCAAGTCATAAACCAATAATTGATTGTTTGATGATGATAGTGTTGTCATTGCGGGGAAAGCTATATCCCTAGATCAACACAAGGATGTGGGAAAGCTATATCCCATTGATGATGATTGATGATGATTGATTGGGCTTATGACAAGTTGAGGATCAAAACTTGTTGATTTGATTGGATAATGTTCCTTGATTGATTAGCTTGCTTGATATGGATTAGTGTGACATGGATTTAAGATCATTGCTTAGATTGATTTGATTGATATGATTGGAAGAAGTGATTGATTGAAATGGATGAATGAATGTTATTGATAAGAAGAATTGATGATGATAATTTTGATTTTGATTGATGTTGATGGAGTGGATTGTTTTGGATGATGATTGAATTGATCTTATTGCTTAGATTTTTTGTTGGATATTTGATTTTTTTGGATTTTTTGACATATTTGATTTTTTTTTGTAGTTTTTGAAATGTTTTGGGATGTCAATGGATTTACAATTTAGGTAGCTGTTGTGCTAGATACCAATGACAAGGGAAAACCAAGTCTAGGTGCAAAGATGGATGAATGGGATTGGATGGATAAAAGGATGGGCAATAAGGGATGGAAGGCTCATGATATATGGATGGATAAAAGATAGGCCATAAAAGGGATGGATGCATGCCTCATGATGAACAAATAGGTAGGCTATAGTGGAAAGCTCATGATAAATGGATGGGGATAAGCTATAAGATGGAAAGCTTATGATAAGGATATGCCATAGTGGATGGATCATAAGGGAGCTAGGATGTGATCTTCAAAGGCTATGTTGCATAGGAAGAACTTGCCCCCATTCTAGGTGGTAATGCTTAGGATTTTTACATGACAAAGTTCATGACCATGGGATGACATGATAGGTTTTACATGACAAGGTGTATGATAGGTGGATAATGATAATATGGATTGATGAGGAAGGTATGAGGTATACCAAGAGATATCCAAAGCATGTTTCAAGATTTTGCCCCTATGTCTTCATCAAAATTAAAAGGTAGAAGGATGGATGAATGGATAAATGGGTTCAATAGGATAGGCTTGTTTATGTAATGGCTAAGGATGGTAGGATGGTATGGTAAAAGTTTGGAAATGGATAGGTTGGATGAGACAATGTGCCCCCAAGTGTAAGTGACATAGAAGATCAACCTACACATGACGCCTGTTTGCCAGGTTTTCATCATGGTACTTATCCAAGGCGCCTGTTTACCAGGTTTTCACCATTGGATGAAGGGATTTCTCTTTACTATTTTGACTTTTTTCTTTTTCTTTTATTTTCTTTATTTTCCTTTTTTTTTTTTTTTTGCTTTTAGATGCGTTGACAATTACACATGGCGCCTGTTTGCCAGGTTTTCACCATGGTAATAGATAGAAGGGACTCAAGTGGCTAGTGCTATGAAGGTTGATAGTGTCCCTTTAGAAATGGATGATGTCTTCACATGGACCATGTCATTATGCTCATAGATGTTGATAAGGGATTGCATGGATGGGAGATGGAGTAGGTAGATAGTGGATGATGAAATGGATCATGGAAGGTTCATGCAAGGATAGATGGATCGGGATAGTGGACTATGATGTGGATTATGTAGGCTTATGCAAAAGCATGGACCATAGGGATAGCATGGCGGAGATATGCAAGATAATGGATGGAAGATGGGTAGATGTAGATATGTGAAGGTGCTGTGGAGTGGAAGGGAATCATGACCAACGGTTGCACACACCATGATAAACATTGAAGCTTTTGATGAGATGGTGGTGTAGGAAGCAATGGAGATGTTTGCTTAGGAGATGGTTGATGAAGTGATTTAGGAACCCACATAGATTTAGTATTTTTAGTGCTTTTGTTTTGCTTGTGGGATTTTTGAAGGGAATGGAAGTTTTGGATGGAAATAGGCTTTTGGATGGAGGTAGGTGATTGGGATTCTTGAGATGTGGAGGAGGATGCCTCATTTGACTTGCTAGCTATTTGCTTAGGAACCCAAACCATTTTACTTTTGGGCTTTGCTTTTGGAGGTAAGGGTTTGGATGATTGCTTAGATGTGGATGAGGATGCCTCATTCGCTTTGCTAGCTGTTTGCTTAGGAACCCAAACCATTTTGCTTTTGGGCTTTGCTTTTGGAGGTATGGGCTTGGATAGCTTTTTGGATTGCTTTGCTTTGGTTCTTTGCATTGATTTTTCATGTTTGTGCCCTAAGGCATGAGAGTCCTTAAGATTTTTGGTAGGACTTTTAGCTTTGTAGGTAGAGACATCAAAAAATTTGCTTTTGAATCCCATGGGGTGGGTGGAGTGGATGGAATTATTGGAAGCTTTATGTTTAAACGATGTGTACTTTTGTTGGTCATGATTAGGGATGTAAGGATACTTATGAATGATATGTATGTTAGGTGTTGGAAGCAATGGTGGCAAGGTGGATGGAGGGATATTTGGAGTTGGTAAAAGTGGAGGCAAAGTGGATGGCGGAAGGTGTATGGTCACATGCTTTCGACATTTGTAGGTTGATGGAGATGGAATGGAAACACATGTTTTGGGTAGATGATGGGGGGTGCGATGGAAAGTGGTAGGTTTAGGATGCATGAAAGGATTACCAACATCTTGGCCTTGTTTACCTTGGGGTGTGTATCCAAGGCCATATGAGCATGGAGGGATTTTGACATGGTTTGGCTCCAAAATACCTTGTTCATAAAGGGCTAGACCTTTGCCTTGGTAGTTCATGTTTTGGAGTATGCGATTGACTATGGGACTAGATGTGTTTTGGGAACTAGACTTGAGTTCTTTATTAGATGGAGAAGATGAAATGGAGGACAATGGTTGTTGTTGTCCTAAGGAAGAACATTCATGGAGGAAGGTGGTAAGACCACTAGGACATGATGGTGGACTTGAAATGGGATCGATGGTAGATGTGGAAGGAGGATCATTAGCATTGTGTTCACTAAGATCCAAGTTATTTGTTTGATCTTCTATGCTTATGTGTTCTTGAGAGGCACATGTCTCATTATGACAAGTGGATGTTTGCTCATTATGGATAGGGCTAGATGGCATATGACTAGGAGAAATGTGGATATCTTGCTCATGGATAGATATAGGATTATGGATAGGATCAAGGTGCTCATGGATAGCTTCTTTATAGGTATCATCTTGATCATAAAGAAGGTACATGTTATGGATGGGTTGCATGAAAGTGTTTTGATCGTGAGTTGGACTAGGGTTCGATATTTCCACATGTTTAAGATTATGCTCTTGACATACCTCTTGACTTTAGATGGAAGTGGAAGGTTCTTGAGTGGACTTGATAGGCTCTTGACTTAAGCTTGTGGTTGGAGACTCTTGAATAGACTTGTTGGCTTGTAGGTCACATGATGGGCTTAAAGGGATAGGTATGTTAATGGAAGGCTCTTGAAGAGGCTCAAAGATATGTGAACCACATGATGAGATTATAGGATTGGACATGACCTTTGGAAGTTCATTGGTAGGCTCATGAATTGGTGTTTGACATAGGGGTAGTCTATTCCTATCTAGTAGCCAATGGATCACATCCTTCGCAAGTGTATGGGTGGATGGGAAATATAAGGGATGGATGATAATGGTAGATGGTGTTGGATTATGATTAGGACAAGGATTAGATTGAGAGCTAATTGGATTGGATGGATTAGGATTCGGACTAGATGGGGGTGACACATAGGATGGGGATGATGTGGCATGATTTCCCATTATAGGTGGGTACACCTTGTAGACAATTGAGATAAATAGTGGGCATTGATTTGTATTATGGCCTTTGGTCCTATGGTATGCACAATAATCATGTTCATCATATGGACTTTCTTCACATGGTTTGACTTTAGGAAGTTCAATGAGTTTTGCTTCAAGCATCCTTTGTAAAACTCTCTCAGCTGCATCCTTTGGTGAACGATTAGAATGACATGGCGAGGAAGGTAATGAAGGGCTTGGTGATTTGGAGGGTTGATGGACCAATGGACTAGGAATAGGATCACATGGTGGTGTTGGGATAGGATTAGTTGGCTCATGTGTTGGTGTGTGATTAGATGACGAAGGCCACTCTAGATTGGTATCTCCCTTATCAAAGGTTATTGGATCTTGCATATGATAACTTGGGCTTGTTTGATTTATGTACAAGGGGCCATTGGGATTTGCATGTGTTTCTTGTTGTAGATGTGGACTTAGGTCTATCAATGGTACTTGATGGTCTTGTTGAAAATGTGTACTTGGACGTGCTTGATTTATGTACAAAGAGCCATTTGGACTTGAATGTTGTTCTTGTGATATCACTTGATTGCCTTGTGGATGGGCTTGATAATGCATTGGAATGGTGGTATGAGGGATTGGATAAGCTTGAGGTGGATGTTCATAGGTTGATGTGGTATTGACTTGGTGGATAGGTAGATTAGGTTGATATGAAGTGGATGGATATGACATGTGGCTATGAGGTGGATTAGGTTGGTAGTGAATAGCTAAGGATTGTTGTGCTTGTCGAGCTTGACTAGTGGCTAAAAGGTGTTGGACTTGGGCTATGGAGTGTTGTAGTTGAGGTGATTGGCTTGCATGGGGTTGAGCTCTTTGGAGGAAGAATTGTAATATTTTAATGGCATCTTGGTTTAGGGGTTGTGATCCTTGATAAAGACTTTGGAGGAATCTTTGGAATTTGATTTCTAGGTCCTCTAGTGTAGACATGTTGTCACCACGTGTTTGTCTTAAGTCCTTTTAGCAAGTGCTTGCTTAGGTATTTTGATGATGATGTGGAATGTTTAGATGACTTGGCTATGTTTGGGATGAAAGTGATTGGATTTAGATGTTGTTGGAAGAATGTGTAGGATGATTTGTCTTTATGTGTTTGGGTGTTTAGAGCTTGATGTGGAAATATTCAAACAAATGATTATGCATATACACACATGAATCACTCACGCAAGACACATAAGCAAGTTTTAGTTTGGAAGAATGTGATGATGGTTAAGAAAGCACATGAAGACAATTCAACAAGTCCTAGTTAAGGCAAGGCCACTATCACAAGGAGGTTCTAGTGAAAATCCGGGGGACCGGCACCCCACGAGCATCCAGCAAGCCACTTAAGACTTTAACTAACCCTACTAGGAGTTTTAATATACACAAAGGTACACCTCCTTTCGAGTTAGCACTGTATGGTGAGCGCTAATACCGGTTAGACTTGGCTTTCGCCTTATCCTCTGATTTTTATAGCGGACCGGATGAAAGTACCGCTTGAGGTCGTTCCCTTGGGGTGGATACCAAGGCAGGCCTCTCTAAGGCTAAACAAAAGCAACACAAGTAAATGTTTTTGATCTCCAAGTTCGTGTTGGGACGCGAGGAGAGAGCATACACATTTACTTGGTCACACTCGCATGGGGTTCATTAACCTTAGAAATTCAATGTGTGATCAAACAGTTCAAGCACTTGTTTTATTTAAAACCCAAATCCAAATGTGATGAAAGACAATGGTTTGTTTTAGCCCAATGTTTTGATGTGAATTTGCAAACAATTGTTTATTTTATGCCCAAAATCCAAATGTGTTTGCAAACAATGATTAGAAGATGAAAGAGATGAAAGATTAGAATGAGTGCACCTGATACAATCACTTTCCAATTTGCTGTAGATGTTGATGCCAATGCTGCTCCAGCTCCTTAGATGCCCTTACAAGTCACCAATGCCAAAAAGAAACAAGTAAACTTGCAAAGAAGATGATTACATGAAAAAGATGAAATCTGAAAATTCTGATGAAAATGATCTCGAAGATGCAAGATGAGCTTGATTGATTGATCGCTTTATTGTGTTGATTGCTCGATTCCGCAGCATAACGTTGATAAGGATGCAAGCTAGATGGATTGAAGATGATGGATGAGGACCTGAGATGAAAATTCAGCAGAGTGAGGTTGCATGAAGAAGAATCCTGAAAAATCCCCCTCTAATGGCTCAAGAGAGGCTTGTTTTATAGGAAAGGCTTGGTTCCAATGGATGGCTAGGATCAATTAGGGCTTTAGATGAAATGGATGGATAGGATTGAGTTAGGTTTCCTTGCACATCAAGAAATTGTAGTCAATTGACATGTGGCAAGGGAAGATGAGGCTTAGGTGTGCTTGTGTAGATAAATACTAAAATTAGGTCCCATTAGTTGTGCATGTGAAGGATAAAAGTTGTAACACATGATTGACTAGACAAGTGTTGGAATCTGATAAAAGATGAGTGTTTAATTCAAATAAAATATTTGAATTAGTTGGGATATGAGTTGGATATTCAGTTTTAGGGGTTTATGCTTCGTATAAATTCTAAATCAAGTAATCCAAAAGAGTTAATAGGAGAATGTTGTTACCATTCTACTTTAGGCCTTCCTAGAGAATAGTTATAGAAGGAATTATTTAACTACATTGATAAGTTAGCTTCTTTGTAATTTGAAAAAATGATCGAACTAATTGATATGTTTTCTTTCTAGTGGTTTGAAAAAATGGTCTAAATATATTGTTATGTTGGCTTCCCCATGACTCAGTTGTTACCATCTCCCCTCCCCCCTCTCTCTTTTTTCTTTGCAATATTAAAACCAAACACCTTTTTCCTTTGCCTTCTCTTGATGTTGACCTACCTATGTGCCTACTAAGCGTGTCACTATAATTGCAATTATATAGGCTTGTGAGTAGGGCCATATCTTGGTGGCAACATGTGAGAAATACAACTTTTTGGGAAAAAGAATCTAAACGTTTGAACACTTAAACCTTTAGAAGAAATCCTTGATGCCATAACATAAACACTAGATATTGTATTGTAGAGATATTGTGACCATGCATCCCAACCATAACAAAATGATGCACATAACGTAATCCATAATTTTACAGTATCAATAACACCAAAATAAATTACCATGATTAGCATGGCAACATCACATGCAAACCCATAATATAGAAGAATGATATCACACTTGAAGGTTAGTTTGATAGTGGTAATTGGGCATGAGAAGAAAGAGATTTTATCATAGTGGCCCTAATATTGAGATGTTCAAATTAGGTGCATATCCTTGGGGATGATTTATAGTAGAGCATACATTACAGACCTAAGTATACAACTCATTAAATGTAAAGTAATATGTCCATTGGTCCATAATCCTTGAAGATGATTTAACAATGGATAATACATTCAATGATATGATAACCAACATGGAATAATGAGTTTATTTTTGGCAAGAGAAATAGAAATTACAATAAGTTAATAAATAAAAGTTAATAATGAGTTTATGTGAAGTTAATAAAAAAAGTTGTTTTAATTTTAAAAATTGTTAAATCACAATAAGTAAATAAATTATTAATAATAAATAAAATTGGGAGGAATGTTTAGACGTTGAAGGCCCAACCCCAAAGGAACAACTCACCTTTGTATATATATTATTAATCTATTAGTGTTGAAGTAATTTGAAGTGGGTATTTCTAATATGTGAGTGCGTGTCTTTGGACTTTTTGTTAGGATTTTTCATGACCCTTTCAAATGACCTTCCTAGTTTTTGTTGTTGCTCTTCTTGTTTTGATTGTGGGGTAAGGAATTTTCTGGTTTGAATATTTTAAAATAACAAATATTTTCTTGGTTCCATGGACCTCTGCCTCAAACATTGAAGATGATAGAAGGGATTTCCAGTTTGTGGTGATGGATGCACAACTTCTAACTAGAGATTGTGACCAACCTTGATACAAACCTGATTCAACTTCACTATTTCACATAATTTTATTTGTGGTGTATGTATTTTAATACAATTTGAAAGGGGTTAGCAAAGTCAAATGTCATCATAAAATACTTGGCAAATAAGTATGAAGGATAGGTCAATAATATGTTGGGAAGAACCTTAATCCAAAGAAATTATCAGCGTTGCCATTGAACCTATGGGTCCAATTGCTAGTTATAAATTTCCATGGGGCCAATCCAATTGCTTAAATTTAAGCAGTATGGGAACATGGGTTAACTCCACAAATAACTGCTTAGAAAATTTAACTAGACAAGAGAAGCTAAGCAACCGTGTGGGATAGTGCCCTAAGCCCAACCAAGAAGCTACAAACCAACCTACCAACCCAGTTACCAAGTAAGCATACAACTCGTTTCCTTTTGCAATTTAACCTTTTCGTTATCTGTCGACCACATTGAAAGATCGACGGTTGAGCGGTCGTCGAGTTTCATCCAGGAAAACCACCCGAACACATAAGCGAATGACGTGCCAGAAGAGAGTACGCACAAAAGATTGACAGCTTCCAAATATCTTACGTGTCCAGCTATGATCAATTACCAGCCGTAGATCTCAAATTTTAGCCCGCCCCTTCTTTAAGAGGGAACGCCTTGGGCAAAAAATAAGGAGGCCAACTTGCTTGTAAAGTCGGTCCGTGGGACAGAGTTAATCTTTCATGTGAGATTCCGCCAGGCTGTCAGTCTGTACAGCACCACTAAAAAGCGAAAGTCAGGTTCAGTTTGAGATAACTGAAGCAGCTTAACGCGGCCCTTTAAAATTCCGCCCTAATGTCCGTTAAAACGGCGTAAATTTGAACTTAACTGCCATCTCGCAGACAACCTGGACGTCGTTAACTCTGAGCGTTATGTCAGAAATAAGTTAAGCAAGTGGATGTCAATTTATTAGCCGGAGACTGATTATGAAATAATAAAAAAGGAAATCATAACGATCTATCAGAAAATAGCAATTGTAGAGTTTCGGGAATGTGGGTTGGTTGGTAGGTTTGTTAGTGGAGGCCAGCCGGGCCAGCCTGATACGTTGCCTGGTATTGGACACGTGGCTCATGATCCTTTCCATAATTTTTGACTTGTTCGAGGTGTCCATGCACACCAGTAATATAAAATATAAAATTTCAAATTTCAACCACGTCCTTTTACATCAACCTTTGGATGTTATTATTAGTTCCAACCTTTGGATGTTATTATTAGTTCCTACCGTAGGAAGGAATGTTAATGCATTCATGCAAGTTCTATAAATTTTATTCTATTGGTCAGCTGCCCCCTGTGTGGATTGGTGGGGTTGACCGTTCTTATCGCCCTCCGGTCTAATCTGCTATAACCCTGTAAGGTATATGCGCTGTTGCGCTGTTTGTCGACAGGTGCCCCTGTCAGCATTGGTGGTTATGAAAGGCTAGCAATTGCCCCCCTATAACCCTGGGTAAGGTATATGCGCTGTTGCGCTGTAAGTGTAGAAGTAGGGTGGAGTATTGGTTAATGGAGTGAAGGTGTTTTGTATTGATTGTAGATGGGCGGTTAGAGGTGCTGTTGGGGTTCTAAGTGTAATAGAGTAGGGGTGGGTGTTAGGTGGAGCATTAGTATGAGTATGAGGGCAGGGATGGTGGGGGTTACAGGTTGGAGATGGAAAGTCTGGTGGGGTGGTGGGAATGTGATTCTATTCTATACATAACATGCATGGGTGGTTTCCTCTGTCTGTGGTTGGTGGGTATGGTGGGTAGTAGAAATGGGTGACAACAAAGTGAAATAATATATCTTCAAAATGGTGGGTATGAGGTTGGTGGTTGCTGGGTTGATGGTGAGGGTTGGGGTGGGTGGGAGAAATGCTGACAGGGGCACTTGTTGACGAATAGCGCAACAGCGCATATACCTTACAGGGTTATAGGGGGATCAGACCGGAGGGCGATAAGAACGGTCAACCCCACCAATCCACACAAGGGCAACTGACCACTTACAGTGCAACAACGGATATTCTCCACTACAAATGCAACTCCACTCACTGCCATTTCCAAAGCTAAATACCCCTGCAAAACCCCCACTTCACTCACCCCCATTCACTTTTGTCGTTGCCTAAAGAAACAATAGGGCCGCTGCGACCATGCCAATGTTAATAAGTAGACGCTTCAAGTAGTGGAGGACCAGACAATTCTAATACTAAAAAGATTTCGTGTGTCCACCAGGTCAAAAGATTTTATGCAGATTTCATCGCACTAGAGAGGGGCAAATCAAAAGATTTGATGCCCTCATTAGAGTTGCACAAGAGAGGGGTAAATCAAAAGATTTGATGCCCTCAGTAGAGAGAGAGGGGCAAGTCAAAAGATTTCAAATCTAATCATACGCATGTAAGCCACCCGGTTAGGACAGTAACAACCGAACGTGGAAACGAAGGATGAAGGAAGCAAGCAGGGAAGGATGCACACCAAGCATTGATCCATGCAGGGAAGCACCGAAGCAAGGAATCCAACAAGGATGATCGAAGGATGGAGGGAAGCAGGGAACGAAGGAAACGAAGAACGAGGGATGGAAACAAGCAGGGAAGTAAGCACAACCACCAATACTCATCTTACCTACCTTAACACCACCTACACTTGCACCTACAGAACTCTTTCTATTTAAGCAACTCATAACTCACTAACTCCGAGACCAATCAACATTCAAAATTAAAATCGACTGGCTAAATATTCTAATGTTTTTTGTTTTGCAAAATATATTTTAATATATTAATTCTTTTTATCCGATATTTTATTGGATGACAGTGTCAAATAGTCTTATTAGCATGATGTCAGCAATTGGTCTTATTTGATTTTTCATATATTTGATGCCAGCCAAATACAGTAAAAGGTACCTACAATACACAACCAATTGCATTGAAATTGATTGACTTAGATATTTTTTGTTGCTTTGCATTTGCATATATTTAATGCAAATACATATATGTCAAAGTTTAAACCACGTAATATCATATCATTTTGATAAATTGTAAATTTTAATGCATAACGTAACATCCAAATTGTTTAAGAACCATTATTTATTACATGTAAATAAAATTTACAAAATCATGTAGCTGTCACATGAAATTGGGCTGTGACAAAAATATAGTAGATAGTTTTTTTAAGATTTATTGTGATTTGTTGCTCCCAAGAAGTGCTTTTCATCGGTCATGTTCACTGTCTCAATAATTTTGAAGAGGCAGCACATGATTTTTCATTGTACAGAAAATTTGATCCCTTGTAATCAACGTTCCTCATAAATGTTGTTTGACCTGTATTTCATTTCATGGCCTGTGACATTTTTTTCCTGATTATTCATTTTAAAAATTTATTTCTTGGGAGATTTCGGATGGCTTGTTAAAAAGTAGTTTGGACAGAAGACACTATGGCTGTGCATGCTTGAAATTAATGGAGCTTGACTTTCACAAGTTACAATGAACTTTCTTTGATTTTGTGTATGGGATATCAAATTGATTTGAAATGTTTGTATGAGCACATTCAATTGATTTCATTTTCGAGAGTGTTAAAGTCACCAATTTGCTTATTAAATCAGGGCTTCAATGCTTTCAACCAGTATCATTTGCTTTGTGTTGGTTCTCATCATCATCGTCGACTGTGGAATAAAACTCAGGTACATTCACCTGCTACAAGCTTGCATTTTTTTGAACTCTCATATTCTCATCTGTGTTCATATCCTATTTAGCATGAATATGCTCGCAGTAGCAGTGGTATATTGGCTGAAGTACAGGCACATTCTTGCCTTCGCATGCATCAGCTTTAGTCCTCTTTCCATTTTTTTAGTATGCTGTAGTTTTTAGAACAACACTTGTATGAGAAGGCTCTATTTTAGTAACTGAGTTAACTTCATTTATAAAAAGTCTCCTAAATCATATCTTAATATATCTTCATATCTTCATCATTTTCATTTTAGTTGTTGCCAAATTTATTGTTTATCTGCTTATTATTATTGATTGCAGAGTGGTCTAGATGTTTGAGTGATGCTTGTTTCTTGTTGTCTTGTGATTTTCTTGTTAGCTTACTGTAGAAACTGGGGATGGACGGTTACAGTCAAAGTAGTAGGGCTTGAACAAGGGTCTGCTTAGCACTTCCATGGCTTTCCTTTGGAGCAGACCACAACGTTCAAAACCAGGGGTAGCACCCTGTCTTCTTCTAATAAGAATGGGGTATAATTAGCTACCGCTAAAACACTAGACTTGGGATAGCTCCACTAAATACCCTTACAAAGCCTCAAAGTATCTCCTTCCTTCGGCTAGGGCTGAAATGAAGCAGGGGTAGGTTTTAGAGCTGAGCTCCAAAAGGGTGCTTGATAGAAAATACCTTCAGTTTTGAATGCGGTGCTCTGCTCCAACTAAGTTGTAGCTAACCACTAAACAATAAACTAGCATCATCGACCATCTGCATAACAATACAACAGGACTGGACTTATATCATCACTATTAGATTCTAGTGCTCTCGCATCAAATGAGGCCAACTTTACCCTTCAAGCATTGTGCTTTTTACAGTTGCTCTTATTATGGCTTTGCTTAGATAGTTAATATAACTTTCTTCTTGAACCTCTTTGAAGATCGATGACTCAAGTTCTGCTGTAGTTCCTTAGTGGAATAGAAGATTTCTTCTAACTTATCTTGTAGTCTTTTTGAGTTTGTTATCAATATATTTGCCATCTAATTCTGTGGTTTTGTCAAATGCTTCTCAAAATATCTACATGCATTCTTGTTACTTCACTTTGTAGTTTTGTGGGCAGTAGCAGTGGGTATATTGGCTGAAGTACAGGCACATTCTTGCCTTCGCATGCATCAACTTTAGTCCTCTTTCCATTTTCTTTAGTATGTTGTTATTTTTAGAACAACACTTGTATGAGAAGGCTCTATTTTAGTAACTGAGTTAACTTCAGTTACGGTTCTATGGGATAAGAAGCTTTGTACAAGATGACAAGTTTTCTATAGGATAAGAACCCAAGATTTAGAAGTTTAGAAGTAAGAAGTTTATGTAGATTTATCTCCGGTGCACCAAGTGGCGGCTACAATCTACTTCTTTCGATTTGAAGGTGCCTAGATTTTTGTTCTTAAACCCACGCCAATATTTCATGCACTCCACTTTTATAACTTCAGTTATAAAAAGTCTACTAAATCATATCTTCATATATCTTCATATAATGATTATTACAAGTTCTTACATTCAAACCATTATAAAGTGTATAAGTTTTATATTTGAAGAGGGATTTTAGCTTACTATCAAGCTCAATGTGAACGAAGTCTTCAAATCTACATGAATAACATCTCATACTGAGATCTTTAATATATTTAAATATCTCAAATAATATTAAATTCATTTCCTTCTTCCTATTCTCAAAATTCAATTTGGCATCAAATTTTATTAATGTTTCATCTACAGTGTCTCTTGGCTGACTTTAAATTTGAATATGAGCTTCCTCCTCAACCATTCAAACTGCTATTATTTTATTCTCTTACAAATAAAACTATCCACATCTTCCAAAATGAAACAATAGTTTTTCTGTCTCTTCTTAGCGAACAAATTTACTGTATCAATGGTTTAGAACAGTGTCTAAAAATACCTTCAGTAGAAATTGAAGTGCCATTCCTAATAGCTGAGATGAAGAATTACTGGCTCCTATATAGCTGCAGAGGCATTATGTACTTCACTTTTTTTACTGGCTTTGAATTAAATTCATTGAAAAACAATAAGAGCACCAATTTTATTAAAATCGAATGGATCATGTACCAGCTACACAGTCTCTTACGTATTGATGACAAACACATAGTGTAAAGTACTATAACTTCGGTCTTATATAGGCATATGTTGCTTTTTCTTGTGCTTTACGACTTTATGCCCAGAAAAACATAATTGTAATTCTGTAGTTTTGCCAAATGCTTCTCAAAATATCTGTCAGTCAAGAGTCTACCTTACTCAATGACACAATCAGTACAAATATTGCTTAGGAAAGCAAGGCAATGTCACTGAGTAGCAAATCATAGCAGCTACTCAAGCCTCAAATACTCACAAGTTCATCTCGGGTCTTCCTTAAGGATACAACACAATTGTTGGAGAGCAAGGGATACAAACCTTGGGGTCAATAGCAATAGATTGCAACTACAAGAATAATTCTAAAAGATCCCAAGATGAAGTAAGTGCACTAGATGCTAAATCAGAATACAATTCAAAATGCATTGGACCATGTAATGCTAAAAAGAATAAGGAAAACATGATGATTTACTCTTAAAGTGAGATGCAATCTATGCATCCATGGTGAAATTGTAGAAGGTAGCCTCATAGCATCAACCAATGGAAGGTAGAGAGGATAGGGCTTGTATTCCGCATGCCTCTGCCAAATCAAGTTCTAGGCATAAACATTTTGCTAATGCAACATTTCAAGTTCACAAGTTTTCAGAAGCCATAGAGTTGAACAACTAGAATGTAATATATTAGGAAAATTAATCTTTGACACACAGAGAATGGGAAGATTTCAAGAACCAAAAAACTTTATACAAAAGGAATGGTGATCTTAAAAGGGCAGATGGGAAGTTGCAAATTATAAATTTAGAATCTAGCATATAGTGGTTTGATATACAGAGTTGATTTAACAAAGGCTAATTGAATAAGTTGTAGAAAGGCTTCACATTGTTTGTAATCATGCTTGCAGTTATTTTATTTTACATTGTAGCTATTTGATTTACTTTATACATGTATACATAAATTTTATTATTAAATATCAATATTTTGGATTTTTTTTTGTTTATTATTAAAAATTAATAATTTGACAAGTAAATTTTACTTTGAGTTATTTTATATACATAAATTTTATTAATATATATTTCTACTTTGGATTTATTTTATGCTTATTATGAAAAATTAATATTTTTACATGTAAATAGCTTGTCAAATTTAATGTAAAAAATAAAAGTTTCGTGTTAGAATGCCTCTCTACATTAATAATTTATTTTTAATATTTAATATAGTTATATACTATATTTTAATTGTTATTGTTATAGTTATATACTACATACTTTTAGTAATGGCTAAATCATCTAATTATGAGATTTCAATTATCTAATTTCTTGATTTATCTTGTCAATACATTTGTTATGCAGAACTAAATAAAAGGATTTTTTGTACTTATATTTTAATTGTGCTTCATTAAGAATCAAAACTACATAGAATAAACTTATCAATAAATTTTTGTGTTAAATGCACAATGTATTATACTAGTTTCCTATATTTTTTGATTTTAATTTCTCAATTTGTCATGTGAATACGTTTTTTGTAGAACTCGATAAAAAGTTTCCTTGAACGTCGACTGTTGTACACTACAGGAGTAGTCTCAAATATCGTTTACCAAGGTGCATTCAACTTTCCCATGTGATTTGTTTAAAGTTGAAACTACTGTTTACTTTTTCATCTACTTTCATCCACAATGTTGTAATGGAATGTTTTAATTAAAAATCAAGAATGTAGATAGATATATAAAGTATGCGACTAGCTTGAATCATTTTAAATTGTATTAAATCTATAATAAGTTATAATGTATTGGAGGCTGCAATAAAAACAATAAAATAATAGCATACAAAGTCAAAACTAATTTTAATAATAGTATTTATACAGAGTTAGTAGTTATTATATAATTCTTATAAAACCAAAATTGTTAATATATTTGAAAATATGTGCCTATATCTATGCCAATAAGATTACATCTATTAGTTGCATGTTCAAAGAAGAATGTGCTTACTGTAATTATTATAATGTATCCTATATTCTAATATCAGTTAATAACATATTTCATTTTTAATATCCTTTGATCCTCTAGTAATATAATTGTTATGAATAAAAAAAAGATATAGTTGTTGTAGTCAATTGCATTTGATAATGTCTAAGAGTCTTTCAAATGTGGATTCCAATTGCAAAGATAGTTGAAGAAATCTTGAATTTAACTAATTTGACGATACAAAAATTTCTAACACAATTGTAATTTTGGTCTAGAAAAGAGATACTGAATGGAGAAATTGCTAGAGCAATCAAATACTAAAGAATCGGTACAAAAGGAACAAAGAAGAACACACTTAAGCCTAAGTGCTATTTACTCAAAACATTCTAAAGAAGAAACAAGGTATAGAGGTGTTAGACAACGCTCATTGGGTTGTTATGTTGCAGAAATTAGGGATCCTAAATTGAAAAAATAGAAGTGGCTTGGAACTTTTGATTTAGCAAAAGAAGCTGCATATGCTTATGATAAGGCTGCTATATCAATGAGAGGCTATAGTGCAATTACAAATTTTATCTATTCCAATTCAAAACCATGTAACTTGTTTTCCAAGAAGCCTATTGTTCCATTTTCTAGTTTGGAAGCGAATCAAAGGAAGGAGAAACAAATAATGAAGAACATTCACACATAATCAAGCTATCAAGACTCCATAGAAATAGTTAAAGGAAACAAAGCTCCATGTTTCAGTCCTAAGGAAATGGACAACTGTACAAAGGATGTCTCATACAGAGGTGTTAGGAGATGACCTTGGGGTAGCTATGTTGCAGAAATTTGGAATGGCAGGTCCAAGAAACGTCAATGGTTAGGATCTTTTGATACAATAGAAGAAGCCGCTCTTGCCTATGATAAGGCTGCTATATCTATCAATGGCAATAAAGGAAGAACAAATTTATTGTATGTCAATTCAAAGCCATGCAATTTTTCCACTAATCAACCTGTTTTGCCCGTGTCTACTTTGCAGTCTACTCCTATATTAAATCCACTTTTGAGTCAATAGAAATCAAATGCTATAAGTGATGACAACTTTGTTCAATTGGCGACGAATGATTACATGAAACCTTTAACAAAAATGATAGAAAAGAATGATCGTTATCTTGGAGGTAAATCAAACAATTTACAATTACCCATGTGTCTTCCTGAAGTTGATAGCAGTACCAATTTCTTGATCAAGCAACCTGTTGTACCATTCTGTACTTTAGAGTCTAGTTTGAAATTAGAAGAAGTTTTATTTGAAAACATTGATATAACTTCAACCAATTACATTACTCAATGTACATCTTCATTCTGCCAATTCTGCTTTAGTCCTATTAACAAGTGTTTGTTTAGTAGCTGCACGGTCATCAATACAATGCCCATAAAAAACTCTGGCATGGCTATTTTTCCATATGGCATTGGTAACCATTGTCCTAATCAATTCTTGGAAGGTGCTGCTCTTGTCAGTAATGACATTGATACAAGAGAGATATACAATATCAATCATAATTGTAGCATTTCATCTATAGCTACCACTAGCCATGTGTCTGCTACAAAGTAGCCATGTATCTGTTACTAAGATTAATACATTTGATCTTGCTATTGATCATGTCAAACATCTTATTAAGATAAGTTATTAGATTGTGTATACAGTTGGAGAAACATGCAATGCATGAAAAGTTGTTTCTTTAAAAGCTTTTCAAGCAAACAATTAGATTGTTTACATAGTTGGAGAAACATGCAATGCATGAAAATTTGTTTCTTTAAAAGCTTTTCAAGCAAACAATTTCAAATAGAATTGATATTGTTCTTTGTAGAACAAAATTTTGATTGAACAATATTCTTATTTTTACTTATAGAAAAGTACAAATTATAAATAAAGAATTGTGTTCTTTATTACAATATTCCCTATTAATATGAATAGCTTACGAGCACGACTAAAAGATATTCTATAAAAATATGATTTATTCTTATTTATGTTTTTTTATCTGCAACAAATATATTGTTGATAATCTACAACTTTTCTATTGCAATACCAATGAAACTCCACATATATAAATGATCAAAACTACTTCTTCTGACTTTTAAATGTCTGTTCTTATACAGATTTGTTTTGGTATTGGCCATAAAATACAAATGTTAGGAGAAATAAATGGAATTAGTTACAGTTTTTATCTCATACTGTGTTAGGTTTACTATGTACTTTATCCTAAAAGTGAAAAAAAAAGTAACTTACTATAGCTGAAATTGGTTTTAATCAATTGGAACAATAGTACAACTTTTCAATACTAGAAACATCCATAGGAATAGTACTAGTTCCATAGGTATTATCTATTTCAAACATAATGACCATCATTCTATTTTCATGACCAGACCCACTACTTATATGCTGATAAAAAGCAATAGCTCCAATAAGAGCAATTCATCACGAAGAACATATATTGTTGTCACTAGACAATCTTTTAGAGCTTCATGTAGATCACCCAAAGTAAAACAATTAATGTATGACCAACTCTACTTGAATGATATTGTCATCCAATTTCTACACTGTCATGAAAATGGAGCTTGAATTGCAAAAATTCCACAAAAATAATTAGATATCAATTTACTATTCACAGTCAAGATCCTGATCAAATCATCATGAATAACATACTAAACTTACATATGTTAGACTTAGGGCACACAACTGAGAGGGGGGGTGAATCAGTTGTGCCAAAACTTTCTCCTTTTTCACACTTAAGACTTCTTGATGATTAGCAGTATATTAAACATGAAACATAATGCATTCAAATCAAAAGCAGAATCTCAACAACACATAAGACACTAAGATTTTGACGTGGAAAACCTGGTTAAGGGAAAAATCACGGGGTGATTAACCCAATAATGTATTCTCTGTTAGAAGAATAGAAAGAACAAATGGCACATGCCAATTAGGGCTCACTGCTCGAGCACACTGCTCACAAGAGGCTCACTGCCTACAAGAGACACACTATCTACAAAGAAACAAGTATTACATACATGAACTGGAAAGTAGCATCTTCACCATGCTTGAATCAGTTCCATTAAAGCCCAAAAACCTTTGCTTTGCTTTTCGCTCTCTTCTTCGCTACCACACTCTCATCAATACAAGACACACACTGGAATGACTTCACAATCCCTTATTTATACAAGGCATCGACTTAGGAACAATCATCTAAGTCGACAAACACTTATAGATCATCTGGAAGGCGTGTAATACATCCGGTCGGCTAGTCTCAAGAAGAACACCAATATTTGGTGGTTATTCTTCAAATGCAAACTCTAACTTCAATGCGGACCACCAACATGAACTAGACATGATCCAATGATCATCATAACCTTCCCTGACTCACCAAGAACATCCGCACTTCATCTGCTTACTGGAATTCTTCTCTCCTTCATCTGAAACTTCAAGAACACAGTCTATCATTACTGTCACAAAGGAATAGGCGCTTTCAAACCTCCAAACCACGAAAAAATCTATTTGACACTTCTCAAAGACTTCCTCAACACTCCCTCCAATCCGCAGAATGGGATGATGCACTTCCGGAGCTCACCGGACCTATCTGTGACAATCTGTCACCTCTGAACACCTATCGGAACCGGTTCTACTTGAGCAACCATAACTTCTTCAGATCTTCATGCGGACCTCTAAAAACTTTACTGGATCATCTCAAGACTCATATCTACAAACCCTTTGAACCACATCTTCTGAACCTCAACCTATCTTGCACTTTTACCTTGTTGTCATCACTGTTCTTCACTGTTCCTGATTCAAATTAACTTTCTCAATATCCTCAGCACATAGCTCATCCAATCCTTCTCCTTAATGCAACATGAGTATGTTGACATTAATGACAACCCCTGTTAGACTCATACTTGCAACAACATATACCACTCATGACAATATAATTATTCTTCAAACAAGTATAATAGTCATAAACTTTGATACAACCTACATTCTAAAGGATATTTTATGATTGGTTGACAGAAAATGCAAATGTGATCGATGGAATGCTAAGAACTTGCAAATAGTTGTTCTATGCAATTGCAGTTACAAATTATATAGTTATCCAGTGTGGAAAAGAAATGGCTCACTTTTCTGAGGACGAAATCATGTTACAAGTATACGCTATTATGATAGTCGAGGTGTTCATAGTGCTTCTATTGCTCATTCTAGTAAAAAACACTTTGCATTTTTGCATATTGCTGATATGCGATGTAATAGTGTTCTTATATGTTTTTGGTGGTTACTGATCATTATCAACTCAAGCTAAATAGGCATGGAATAAGTAGTATGAATATTCCAATCTAAAACAAGGAAGTATATGCAACCAACATTTAGTAGAGGGCAACAATATAGACTTCTTTGTCTTTGTATTTTTATGTATATATAAATATATTTATATAATAACTCTCATAACTGAACATGGTCTAATTTGAACAATGTCTATTGCCTGATTTGAATTTGATAATGTTGTCATAGAGCTCTCTCTATATGCGCACAATTTTCTTTATGATAATTGTTATTGGCTTCAATGGTCTAGTTGCAAAATTGACCATTTTATGTGCACTCACCTCGAAGATTTCTACTTATATGGTTATGAACTTTGATGGTGAGGTTTTAAATTGCGTTTCAAAATAGCTACCAACTACTATTTTGACAAAGTTCAAAGAATTTCTTGAAGAATCTTAGAGCAAGATCATATAGCTTTATTTCTATAAACATGATCTTTCTTAAATTTTGCATGCGCAATTTGTATGCAATAATATGACACACACAGAAATAACATACAAGTCGATTGTTGATAATCTTCTTGATCATTTGCATAGATTAGACACTTTGGGCAGTATCTTGAATCCCTGTTGCAATCTATTTTTATCCTACATAGATTCCTATTACCCAAACACTTTGGAATGAAATAACATTTACAAATTGACGACATTTTCGGGCATCTATAGTCTTAGCATTCTTATGCATATTACCAAATGACTAATTTCGATTTCAATTAAGTCGACTAGAATACAGGCTCCAGATCCCTATACAAATGGCCCTAAGTGCAAAGCAAGCCAAACTCTCTAATGTAATCAACTTCAAAGCAACTTCTTCTTTCTCAAATCCCACGTTCCCATCTTGGGTTGGGGATTTATTGTTTTAGCTAAATCTTTTGAGTATGGCTTCATTTTTTGACATAAAGCTTATTTAAAATGTTTACCCATAAAATAGTTCCTCATATATAAGTTAACAACCAAAGCAAACAAAGATAAAACAATTTCTAAAACATATGTAAATTCAAAAGATGCAATTTATACAATATATTACTTAGATCAGTACTATGTTGCATTCTTTGTATATTTAATATATTTCACTATCTTATTGATCAAAGATTTTCTATTACAAATTTTTTTCTTTGCTACACACCTCTTTTGACAGTTCAAAATGAAGGAGTGGCAAAAGAACAAACACATATTCTTCCCAACTCAAAAATGGGAACCGACAGACATTGGAAGATATGATGCTGTGAAGATGGCCCATGTTTTTATGATTGATTATGCAACTGTGGAAGAGGCAATTTGAACAGTAGTGGGGATAGAAATCCTTCAAGAATTTCCACAAGTACTACAGTACTCAGAAATTGTTTCTATCTTCCTTTCCAATGAAATGGATTTGCTCCAAGATTTTGACCTCCTCAAAAAGTTGGCATTTGACTATGTACAAAGTTATCTCATACCGGAGGAAACTTTTAAGTCAGCAATTGATAACTATGAACTATTTTATGCTTCAGCTCTCATAGGAGGTCTTTTTACCTTTAATGAGATACGTAAGGATCCAATGATGTGTGTTTATAATGCTATCAAAATTGGGATACAAAATGATTGTACCCTCACTATGCAAAACACTGTGGATTCTCATCAATTACAACTTGGTCCACACTTTGCATCACGGGTCAAAAAGAATTTTCTTTCCCTTCATTTTCTCTTGGGCCATGTTCCTCATCCACCTTTGCTTCATCACTCTGCACCTATCCAAAATGTTATGTCCACTATCTCAAATGCTGCTCAAGTTAGTCCAATTGTTCCAAATACTCTAATGACCTTTCCAGTTCCTGATGCTTCCAGTTCTAACAATAATGAATCTAGTTCAACTGTCTAATATGTATAAGCAATTTCTTTTCTACTTCGCTTCTGTAAGATCATACTAAAACAATTATGATACATAATATTTTGAGTTTAATACTTCTTTGAGAATCTCTACTTGTAGTCCATATCATTTTTCATATCTATATCTAGAATATTGATTTATTTAAATTCAATCAAAACTGAACCTAGATCAGTTATAAGCATTATCAATATGGTATTTTATGTGGCCAAGTGATCGAGGAGAAAAAGAAATCTTTAATTACATTTCTCTATTACATCTTAATATCTATTTAAATTATTATACATATACAAATAGATAATAAATAGATGAAAAAAGACAAAGCTATCTTTTTTAAGAATTGTTTTATTATATTTTAGAACTATTTTATTTATGACATGAATTTTTGTTTTTATTTAAGAATTATTTTATATTAGTTTAGAACAAAGTGTATAATTGTAATCATAAATTCTATCAAAACGATAGATTGACAATGTCTCACCACTTCACAAAAACTTAGCAGACTGCATATGTCCATATAGCGAATAGATAATTGGAAAATTGTTCATTTATTGAATATGATTAGAACAAAAATAAAACCATGTGAATATAACAATGACAATTTTATATTGCAGAACCACAAGCAAGAAGAGGTATTAGAACAAAAAGTGGTAATCTAAAGATCAGATATAAATATGAATTTAATAAACATCCACGTCATCTATATCCAAGGTAAAACATATCCCTCCTATCTTGCAATTATAAACTTTGTTTCAAGGCATAAAAAAATGAAAAGGAAGATAGATTCTTTAGCAATGCCAAAGAAAGAAATAATAGAAGTAGAAAAATATGAATTCAAAAATCAATCTCATATTGCAACATCGATAATGCCTTAAGAATTGAAGGATTTTTTAGGCTTAACAACTTTAAATATAATGTTGGAGATTGTCTCTTTGATACATTTGAGCTTCTACTTGACAATCGCTACACATCAATCCAAATACGCAATGGAACTATTGATTACTTCCTGCAATGTCTTTCACAAGGCAATGTAGAAGCAATTACTTCATATAACTATGAACTGAATCCTCTTACACTATATGAATTGCATAGAATAAAAGATACCGAAACGTACCTCCATAGAATGCGACTCTCTGTAAAGCCAACAACAAACAATGAAGACATTAGATTATGGGGAGACATATTTTCTATACATTGGCTATCCAAATGGTTAGACATACAAATATGTGTTTGGTCAATGACAAGAGGAAAGAAGTACTTACATTTCAATCAATCATCCCATGGAAAATCATATTCTATCTTATTCCATGATGCAAATCCGCTTTGCGGTCATTTTGAGCCACTCCTACACTATCAAACACAATCAAACAATATACAAACACATATAAAAGAAATAATAGAAGTTGACAAAAATACATTGAAAAATCAGACTCAAATTTCCAATATCGACAATGCATTACGCCTTGAAGGATTGTCTAGGATCACTACATTTAAATACAATGTAGGTGACTGTCTCTTTGATGCATTAGAACTCCTACTTCATCATCGCTATACATCAATTGAATTACGCAATGGACTTATCGATTACTTCCTCAATTGCCTTTCACAAGGCAACATAGAAGCAATTAATTCATATAAATATCAATTGCATCCTCATACACTTTATGAATTACACAAAATAGAAGATGTCGAAACGTACCTCCGTCGAATGCGACTCTCTGCAATACCAACTACAAATAATCAAGAAATTGGATTATGGGGAGACATATTTTGTATTCTTTGGCTATCCAAATGGTTAAATATAAAAATATCTATTTGGTCAATGACAAAAGGAAAGAAGTACTTACATTTCAATGAAGCATCGCATGGACAAGCATACTCTATCTTATTTCACGATGCAAATCCTCTTTATGGCCATTTTGAGCCATGTGTTCAATATGAAGTACAATCAATTGATATTCAATCACATTCAACATCACCACATATAAGATTACGTAACATTAAACAAATCATTAGAAATAATAATATACATAACATAAATTTTTTGAGCCAAACCAAAAACATTACAAATAATAAGCTCGTATCACTTCGAGAAATTAAAAAACAAATACGTGCAAAAAATATACTAGCACCTACAACCTTGGGAAAAAAAACTCAAATGTCACCATTAGAAATATTCAAAAAAAAAAATCAAGACATGCCAACATATACATGCTCAATTTGTCAAATATTGCATTTCAAGAAAGATATATCAATGCTGAAGGACAAACAAAAGCATGCATATTTCAAATTAACAAAAAAAACATGTACTCTACCAGAAAACAATATTTGTCGCAATTGTAAAGCATCATTGAACCATCTGAAACTACCTAGATATGCAACACCAGATTATATCAGAATGAATAAACCATTGCACTATGTAGCAATGCTTTCACAACTAGAAGAACGATTAGTCTCACTTAGAATAGCATTTGCACAAATATGGCAACTAGGATACAAAAATTCCCAAATGCGTCTAACAGGCTCTATTATCAATGTGCCAATTAACATAGACATTATACAAACAACATTATCGCACTCTACTAACGATACATCTACAATTGCTGTTGCTCTTAAAAGATGACTACAATATAGAAATGCATACAAAACAGGAATGGTACGTGCAACTATCATTATGAAAGCTTTAAAACAATTATGCAAAAGAACATTATATAAAATGGAAAATGTTCAATTAAATAAAGATTGGAAAAAACCTCTTCAATACAATAATGACAATGATCAAATAAATGAAAATACTACCAGTGAAAGCGATGTGGAAAATGATACAGAAAATGAAAAACCTTGTGAGACCTTAATACACAGATTCATTAAATCAAAATCTATACATGAAATGCAAGACAAGATTATAGAACTTGCACCAACAGAAGGCCATAATCCTATTGGACTCTTTAAAGACAAATATGCAGAAGAAATGAATTTTCCTACACTATTCTTTGGGGAACCACATGATGAAAACATAACCAAATCTTTTCCATATCAAAAAATTGCACAATGGGAATTACAAAACTCAAATAGAAAGTTTGCTTACCATACAACAAATCTATTTTTCAAGACCATTAAGATACTTATACACCAAGTTCTATCCACAATTTGGATAAGACTACGCAAAGGTCAACTAAAAGGAAGAAAGCTAGTAGCAAAAGATGTCAAACATAAACCCAATTTAGAAAAGATTCTTAGATCTGACATTGGTTACATTGATTTCAAAAGGATAAGAATATCTCCAGATTATATGCACCAATTAAAAAGAAATGCATTTGCAATGATTAGACAACTTGGACCACCTACCTTTTTTATTACATTTACAAGTGCTGAACAATACTGGGAGCCACTATCAAAAACACTTGAAGAATTACACAATACATATCAAACAAAAACAAATCAGCAACACAGCATAGCAAATGAAACTGACAAATTTCAACTTGAATAAGAAAAGATCCTGTGACATGTGCACATTATTATAGGCATAGAATCAATGCAATTTAAAACTAATATTGACAGACAATTCCTTCTTTGGGAAAATCTTGGATTATTTCTCTGTAACTGAATTCCAAAATCGTGGAAATGAACATGACCATTTCCTGCTGTGGATTAGAGATGCACCAATTTATGGTAGAGATAGTAATGCAAATATTGAAGAATTTGTAGACAAGTACATAACATGTAATACTGAAGAACTACATCATGACTTAGCTATAATACATAAACATCACCATACCAAGCAATGCAGGAAATCAAAAAAAAAAATTGTCGATATAATTTTCCACTTCCACCAATGGGGAAAACTTCAATTATTGAACCATCTATAGACAATGATCAAACTATAATTTCAACAGCAAAAGATATTCTTTCCACTTTACAACAATCAAATTATGACAATTCATTCTCTTTCGAAATGTTTTTACAAGAAATGAATTTAATTGAGGACGATTACATAATGGCCATCAAATCTACAATCCATAGGCCCACAATTTTTTTGAAAAGGAAACCAGCACACATATGGAAGAATAGCTTTGCCAAAAAAATTCCAGAAATATGGAATGCACATACAGACACATAATTCGTCTTGAATGCGTATGCCGCAGCAATGTATTGCCGCTCTTACATGACAAAAGTGGATAAGTCAATGACAAATGCATTCAAAAGAATTCGAAAAGAACATGAACAAAATAAAATAGATGCTATAAGAATGATAAGTAAACTTGGAAATACATTGCTCAATTTACAACAAATGTCTTTGCAACAAGCTATTCACCTCATACTATCTCTTCCACTAAACTACATCTCAAGGAAATGTATATTCATTGACACCAGGCCTCATAATGAGCGAACATTTATTTTAAAGTCAGTAAAACATTTGAACAAAGAACCAGATGATTCAAAAAATGTAACTTGCAATTTATTAATAGACTATTATCTTGCATGACCTAAAACAATAACATACATTTGTCTTGCACAATTTGTTTCAAAATACAAAAAAAATGGTACAAAATTAGAAGCCAAAGCCAAGACAAATGTTATACGATTTGTCAATTTTAATAGACATATTGACCAAGAGAATCATTACAGAGAGCAATTACTACTTTATGTGCCATTTACAATACATGAAAACACACTAAAAGATGGTTTTGAAACATGGCATAATGCATATTCATGTCATGAGCGAACAATTAGAGCCAATTTCATCAAATACAATTACAATGTCAATCACACATGGGGTGACATTGACACTGCTATTGCCGACCTAAAAACTATTGATGAACAAACTCACAACCAACCCTCACCTAAAAAGCATTCATCACAAGAAGAACAATATAACATAGAATTAGATATTGATACATTAAAACTCAACAAAACAAACAAAACAAATTCTGTTGCATTTGAAATATCAAAACATCGTCAAATGATTGACAATGCTGAATATTACAAAATGAGACAAATGTTAAACAAAGAACAACAAGCAATTGTAAAAGACATTGTATTAAAAAAATTAGAAAATAACAAAACTCCATTACATTTGTTCCTAACAAGAGGAGCTAGAACTGGAAAAACTTTTACCGCAAAAGCAATATACCAAAGTCTTATTCGCATATACAACAATTCTATTGATAATGATCCAGACAAACCAAAAGGCCTGATTTTTGCTTATATAGGAAAAGTAGCATACAACATTGGTGGCATGACAATACACTTAGCATTGCATATGCCTTTCAACAAGTCAGAATTCATTCCTTTGAATTCTGAAACATTATATACAATATCAAAGCATTATCAACAATTACGAGTCCTTTTGATAGATGAAATTTCACTAGTAGGTGCAAGATTTATGCGATCTATTGACAAACGATTACAAGATATAATGCAAATGCCTACTAGCTACTTTGGAAATCTTGATACCATTTTTTGTGGTGATCTTTACCAAGCAAAACCCGTACAAGATTCTTTAGTATTTGAAAACTTACTAACAACAAATGAACTAATGCCGTATAATTTTTGGAAACAGAAAATAAAGTACTACTCCTTGCAAACAACAATGCGACAAAGAAATCAAAATTTCATCAACATACTGAATAGAATACGCATTGGATCACAAACAAATGATGACTTAGAATATCTCAATAAAACTGCCTCCACCCACCACCAATGGACCCAATTTTCCCTTTTCTATTTTATAGAAGAAAAGATGTTGATACACACAATAGAAAAATGCTTTCAATTGCACATGGAGATTTGATCATATTGAATTCAATTGATGAATATGAAGACAATTATCATGCAATAAGATCTTATAATCATTCAACCAATCTACCAACTCAAATAGAGTTGAAGCCAAATATGTTAGTTGAAATATACGCTGGTAATTATGACACACAAGATGGTATAGTCAATGGATCCGATGGAATTTTTAAAGCATATACCAAATTTGCTGACTTTGACATTGTTTGGATTAAATTTAATGATCCACAAATTAGACATCGACAATAAAAAAGGCTAGCACAATGCTTTACCAATGACATTGATAAAGATTGGACACCTATACTTCGAATTGCCAAACCTATTCACAAGCATTCAAACCAAAAGAAGATAACTATTAGAAGACAATTCCCAATCCAATTAGCATGTGCTCGTACTATTCATAGATCCCAAGGACTTACAATAGAAGGTCTTGCATTTGACCCTTCTGGCATAAACAAACATGGATTGGCATGTACAACACTTTCACGCACTAGAACAATTGACATTATTTCTGCTAAAACCTATTACACAAAACAATTTTAAAATAAAGAAAAAAGTACTTATCGAAATGTCATGTCTACAATCTATAGCAATGTGGAAATTTCAAAATGAACATTTAAAAGAAATTCATACTAGACAAATATTACTGTCCACATTGAATACACGTAACTTGCCTCTTCATATAGAAGACATACTCAATGGTCATGATATAATGTCATCTGATATTTTTTGTTTACAAGAAACACATACTCGATCCTTTGATTTTATTAATCTATTTCAAAAATTTAATTATTTCTCAACATATCATATACATGGTGTTATGACTTTCACCCAAAAAAAATATAAGATATTAAAAACTATGCAACACAAAACAAATAATGTTGAAGCTATAACAATAACAACAACTTTCAACGGTAATGAAATCAACATATCTAATCTATATGTAAGACCTGCTACCCCATTGTTAGAAATCATATAAATCACCAACCAAGTTTTTTCTTGCATAAATATTCATGCTACTCTATACATTGTAGGTGATTTCAACATTGACATGTCTATACATAACAACAAAACAAAAGGATTCTCTAGCCATATGCAAACACACAAAATGAACTTTCTATTAAACAATATACAATCCCTATCTAGACCACTCATTGATCATGTTTGGTGTAATGTACATAGACAAACATATTGTATTTACAAATCAGAAGCATATTGGACTGATCATGATGCAATTTTTACAATGCTTGAAATCAATGATGCAAAATAAATCAAAAGGCTCTCGAGCAATTCATGTCAATAAATAAACTTTACCATGTTATTCAACATATTTGGAGGTATGAATTGATCCCTATTTATTACAAAATTCTATTTTTCATTTAGGACATAATTATAACTCCTTGTTATTACAAAGCACAATTACTAAATTAACATTCCACAACATGTATCTTAACATTTGACAACTTTGTTGCAGCTAAAAAATGGAAAGCAGCAAAAGACAAGAGAAACAATTGCATGCGAAACAACAACAAATCAACAAAAAGGTAAATGACACCTTCAATTTGCAAATATATGATACTGATTCAATTTCCTAGGATTCAAGTAATTCTCTTTCAATCCCCACAGATTAAAGACAAAAAATCCCAACTCAATGTCTATTGAAGATCTCAATGCCCGGAGAGCTGGACAGACATTTCAAGGAGATATCATTGTTATCTATAAGACAACATTAGATAAAAACAATAGAACACGTGAAGTGTTTCGGGCTGACCTAACAGATGCCAAAGCTGAGATGACAATGACTCTAAACATAACTGGTGATCTTGTCAAGCAATTTGAACAGAACATAGTCCCAGGTTCAAGCATCCAAATTTTAGGCTTCGAGATTGCTGTAAAGACAAATTATGATCGTGGTGACTGTGATTGCATCCTTATCTTAAACAACTCCAGCACTGTGGAAGTCCTACTGCAAATTTGTCAAGAGTACAACTTCATACCAAGCACTACAATCAAACAATTACTTAGAATCACAGATAAATATTGTACAGGAACTATTGGTGCCTTGGTAGTGGCCACAACAAACAAAGGAAACCAATATTTTGTTGATCTGAAAGATGGAGATACTGAACTTGACAAAGCACAGGTCAATTATTCTCTCCAATCATCAATTCATTGTATTTTTCCTCTTTCATTTTCTCTTATATTCCTTAGATACATGGAAAAAAATGCTAACTCTCTTGATAAAAAATAGCTGATAATGCATTCAAGTTTGGAGCACCACTTCCTAGCAATTCAAGACAAAGTCCAAAGGAATCAATTCCCACCTATGCTTTTCAAGAATATTGTTAAATAGATAGATTCAAGGCACAACAAACTTTATACAGGCCAGTCAACATATATTGGTAAACTAAATAATAAAAGGACCTTGGATAGATTAAACACAGTACTACAATCAACATTTGAGGTAAGTAATTTCAAACTCTTGGATTTCTTTAATTACAATTTTGTAAATCTGAGCCAAAAGATAATAATACTTCAACATGTCTTGCAGGTCCATGGAATATTAAGAATAGCCAATGCCTTCTCAAGTCCATTCCATGCATTCTGTCGAAACTATAATTACAAATTTGATGCTTATGGAACACTAGAAGAGCAAATTGCCCATTGCATTATATGTAGCAAACAAGTTGCATACATACACTCCTTGTATCTGAAAACAATTTTGACTACTGATAATAAAAAAAACTATTAACTATTCTTGTGACAAGTCCATCATTCAGGTATTGCTCCCTGAACTCCACAACGTCACCTATGAACAGTATATTGATGACAAATTAGATATTGTCTTCATGCTAAGAGACTTTTTAGCAAAAGGAGACTTCACACTTAATCAAAACAATATTATTATCAGTGCCAATTGTAAGGAGGACTGGTGCATGTCAAAAGGTATAATTCTACGTCCCTTGCTAATGTCTTATTTAAAAAAACTATTTCAAAGAAATTAGTTTGTTCATCACACTGTTCATTACAATAGCTTATTTACTATAATAATCTATTGACAACCATCTTTATACATATCTTGTAGGATGCAAATGGAGCCAACAATCAGATTACAATGAAGCTCTATATTGTTTAACAAGCATTTGCATAAAAAAACTAATATATCATTTGTCTTATATGTTTCGAAGGGATTCTATATAACAAACTATCAGCTATTATCAACAAATTCAAAAAAAAAATTTGTACTCAGTATTTGCCATTGCAAATTTGTCCCTGTTATTTACTTCCAACAGTAGCTAAAAATCATTTGAAAATAGTGATGTTAAATGTTTTAATTTCCCAGCTCAATTCCATGTCAAATTCAACTACATTAGTTCAATAAATTCTTATTTTCTTAACAATATAGCAAACTTGGATTGCTACCAATATCAATTTCAACATCAACGAACAAATAACACATACAACGGCAGGTTATTATTAGTTCTTGCCCTAGGCAGGTAAATAATGCATAGGCTCGGTGCATTTCTTTGTTTTATACAACCAATCGTAGTGCAGAATTTAAAATTTGTTGAATATTGTTAAAGTTTGAAATTGATTTTGTTATAGAATTTTTTTTGAATTTTTGAATAATAAAATAAATAGATTTCAATACATATAGTGGGTGACATTTAATTGCATATAATGAATACATTTAAAACAAGTGGACAGGTGTCTTCTCTAATTTTGCAAGATATATTTTAAATCATCCATTACGCATTGAATATGCACTACAATGCCTTGTGTCTTGTAAAAAAACTCTTCACTAAATTAATTATAAACACATCAGAAGCTGTGAGAAACTGAGATAAAACACTGCAAAATCCATAAGCCTATGACAAAGCAGCATTTGAGAAACCTCCATAAGCCTATGACAGAGCAGCATTTGAGAAACCTCCGGTGTTTTAATTTGGAAGGCCCTGCAGTAAAAAAAGAGGTATGGAAGTCAGAACAACTATACCAGTATGACATTTATGTTTATTGAGTTTTTTATTGTCTGTAAATTATTATCTGTAAAAACAACAAGTTGATGCAAATTCGAAAATTTTTGTGTTTCGCTTTTTTCTTATCTATGGCTGCAAATTTTTTCTTAATAATTAGGAAAATAATTTTGTCTAACTCATGTTTGTCAAGTAATCCTTACGTTTCCAATGTTAGTTCTGAGATTTTTGAGAAGTGTATACTATGTATTTATCATTTCCTGATCTACTGCTCCGTCTTAGCACCCCCAAGGTACAAAATAAGCATATTCTGTGCTCCCTCTATTCCTTCAAAATAACCCATCAACCAGCCTCATAGCTAACTTGGGTATAACAGAAATTCAAAATCCTTGTTTCGCTTTTTTCTTATCTATGGCTGCAAATTTTTTCTTAATAATTAGGAAAATAATTTTGTCTAACTCATGTTTGTCAAGTAATCCTTACGTTTCCAATGTTAGTTCTGAGATTTTTGAGAAGTGTATACTATGTATTTATCATTTCCTGATCTACTGCTCCGTCTTAGCACCCCCAAGGTACAAAATAAGCATATTCTGTGCTCCCTCTATTCCTTCAAAATAACCCATCAACCAGCCTCATAGCTAACTTGGGTATAACAGAAATTCAAAATCCTTGTTTCGCTTTTTTCTTATCTATGGCTGCAAATTTTTTCTTAATAATTAGGAAAATAATTTTGTCTAACTCATGTTTGTCAAGTAATCCTTACGTTTCCAATGTTAGTTCTGAGATTTTTGAGAAGTGTATACTATGTATTTATCATTTCCTGATCTACTGCTCCGTCTTAGCACCCCCAAGGTACAAAATAAGCATATTCTGTGCTCCCTCTATTCCTTCAAAATAACCCATCAACCAGCCTCATAGCTAACTTGGGTATAACAGAAATTCAAAATCCTTGTTTCGCTTTTTTCTTATCTATGGCTGCAAATTTTTTCTTAATAATTAGGAAAATAATTTTGTCTAACTCATGTTTGTCAAGTAATCCTTACGTTTCCAATGTTAGTTCTGAGATTTTTGAGAAGTGTATACTATGTATTTATCATTTCCTGATCTACTGCTCCGTCTTAGCACCCCCAAGGTACAAAATAAGCATATTCTGTGCTCCCTCTATTCCTTCAAAATAACCCATCAACCAGCCTCATAGCTAACTTGGGTATAACAGAAATTCAAAATCCTAACTTGGGTAGGATGGATATTCAAAGTCCTCGCTTTTCAAATCCTTGCTTCGAGTTTACTAGAGATTCAAAATCCTGATTTATTTTAAAAAAAAAATTACTAACCCGAGCTGTGATTTGATACTATTTGATTTAGTGATACAGAGGGACCTTGCTGGTTTCCAGTAACAAAGAAATAAACTTTCCAAATAGGATTGGAGATTTTTGGAAGTGAATGCTATTCACTGATTTATTGGCTTGTGATAAACTGTAATTATTATAGAGTTAGGTTTTTAGAACAAATAAACATGCACCTAAATATACTTGGGATGTGAATGTTATTATCGGCTTTAGCAGGTTACTACAAACCCTAGTTATGTCAGCATTTAAATTATCTGCCTGGTTTTCCTCAAATATGTATTTGCCATTTTCCTTGTATAATCTTTAGTTTTATTTTCCTGATTGGCTGCAATGTGCTTGTTTATCTATAAATATATTTCAGTGTGTTGAGGGATTATTAGTCCTAATTCTTTGCGAAATGTATTAGTCATTATTACTTTTCACCTTACGATTCACTATCTCAGGATTTTGTAATTTATCTTAATCATCAGTGTTTTATAATTTCTTTTGTAGTATCAAGTTGACAATCATGCAAATTAGCAGTGTTGATTGATATTATATAAGCTTTGTTCTCAACATTCTCATTTCTTTTCATTTATGTTAGAAGAAAGAATGCTTTTCTCATTATGTGTTGGTGACCTGGAGATCCCGACCAAAAAATAAGTAACGAGGTAAACAAGGAAGGCTTCTGGAAATTGAGGGCAACAGTTCTGCCCGCCATGCAGATTCCACAATACTAACATAAACAAAGATAGAAGGCTTTAGAAAGCCTGAGTAGCTTGCCAGTAGGGGCTTAAGACCAACCTAGAATTATTAGCAACACGATTTAACAATTAATGTTGCCATCGATGGGCTGTTAGCATCATGGCATGGCTTTCACAATAGTTTTCCCCCCATTTAATGATTGGTGGGGAAGATTTCTTATTTGTGACAATAGTTAGCACTAATACCTTCTTTTTAAAATAGGATATAGAAAAGTGAAAATTGTATCCAAATTGATTCAATTTTATGTCGATCAAGCTCAGGGCCCAAACATAATCTCACGCTTGGTCGAATATCCAGGTTCAAAACATTATTGTAAAGGATTTCCCCTGCAACAGGCATTTCACCTGCAAGCCAAGAGAAGGCGATGACAACCCATCGATAATAGTCAATCGCAATAATGGAGGAGTCACCCCAGTCATGCCAACAGTAAGAGCCAATACTTTAGCCTCACTTTTGTGTACTGGACAAGATGGATACTGGACTGAATTTCAACTTAGAAATTTCAGAGCTATTTAGTTTAAGAAAAAATTCGTTGTCCCAACATAAACAAAAATTAGGAGAAAAAAGCACAATATTTGAAATAAAAATCAATTGTCTCATTACTATTTCCAACAGAAATACTTGTCACAAAATCCTCACTTCTACCAAAAACTGCAACAATTAACAGAAATAGAGTGCATCCAAATCAGAATAGTCCTTTCTTGGGCCAAAAGTGCCCGTATTTTGGGTCAGAGTTGAAAGTGCATCTACACTATTAGCAATTATTTAGAATTTGATGGATTCGCACTGCACAATGTCATTATTATGTGACATGAATTTTCACTGTTTGTTTAACATTACTAGACTGCGACCATACACTGAATCAAACAGTTTGTAGTTGGTCAAGTCCCCGGTGGATTCTGTCTACATTTTATTACATCTGTATTCTAGTTAAACATCTGTAGCTTATGTTGAGATCAACACTATTCCCTACCATCTAAGTCCATCATTGGTACAGTTACCTACGCCTACATGGACCTCACATGCTAGTGGCTCCCCCCATGTCGTGAATTCTCACCGTCTCATTCTTCTTTTCCTATGTATGTATAGAAAAATCATGCCATCCACACCCACGCCCAATCGCTATATCACATCTTCTAATGCCATCCACCCATCTAGGATCAATTCATTTCTCAACTCCATCCCAAAATTCAAAATCAAAGTAGCTACCAACGAAAATGTTGAAATCCCCACGAGACATGATGAAATGTTGAAATGGCCAAAAATATTGTATCCTAAAGTTTGTGTGCAAGAAATTTGGGTTAGCCTTTATGCCATTAGAAACACCAGCTCAAAATTGAAATCAAAACATGGAAGCCACACCAGATCCCAAAGCATGCCCAGTAAAAGTCAAATTATAATCTGGGTGATTACTAACCAATACTCTCAGAGTCTCCGCCTCCTTCTCAAACACCCAAACTGCTGACTTAAGAAGGCCATGATGAACATAACCACTCTCAAACTTCTCCTGCCCTAATTTGTTATCCAAAAGCACTGCATAATCACTCTCCCTCACCATACTCAGCCCCCTAAAAGAAAGGACAATATCTTTGGCATTGTGATCAACATAAATAAGATATGGAGGTGCCATCCCTGAGGTTTCAAGGTTGCCTCTTCTCTTTACAACACCGTGCGTGTCAATTTGATACCCTCCTGGTAGAGCCCACAGAGGATTGTACAAGTCATCCTCATACACCGCTAAAACAAGTCTGCACATTCTGGGTACAGGCTCAAAGTCCTCAAAAGTGGCAGTTCCCCATGTCTTGCTATCTTCTGAGCCTGTGTGCACGCACCATTTCCATGCCCATCTACACAAGGCTAGTAGATAAACTATTTCCAACAATGGCATCCCAGTCAAGCACCACATTTTTCCCTCAAATTCAAATTTGGGTAAAGCATAAAATCCTACAAATTCGAATTTGGGTATGAATAAAATCCTTCAAACTCAAACTTTTGTATGCTTAAGATCATGCAAATTCAAACTTGGGTGTGCACACAATCCTTCAAATACAAATTTTGCTATGCATAAAACTATTCAGTGAATAGATTCAGAAGCAGATGTCTTCTTCCATCTTTCAAAGCTTGGAGATTTATTCTACAACACTCATCTACATCCATACCAACACTCATCTAATGTGTGAGTACACCCTATAGAGCAATTTGGACTGTTAGACTCAACTCGTCTTTCCTTAAGAGAACAAACACAACGAGACTCAACTCGTCTTTCCTTAAGAGAACAAACACAACGTGAGCTTAAGAAAGGGAACTACCCTGACCGAGAGCATAGGGCAGTGTCGAGTAGACTCTTGCAGCCCTTCCTCTCTAGAATACAGTTCTCTCCACTGCAAGTACAGGCTGCACAATTGGACATCTGTTGGCTCCTAAAAAGATAACAACTTCATATAAGGCACTTGCAGCAATGAAAAGATCAGTGCTGCTTCTCCTTATGTCCAATAAAACTACCTGTTAGTTAATAGAGTAATCAGAAAGTTAAGAATGTATTCACTAGAGACAAAAACAAGTCATTTGATATTTTTCTATTCTGTGCAGCTGAAATGTTTGCAAAATAAGATGCCTTGAATTAAAATACATATGCCAACCTTCCATAACCCTTCTCCAGTGTCCAAGTAGCAGATTTCAAAGCCACCTAGAAGAATCCACGCCTCACAAATCATTCTTTTTCATTAATGTGCCTTCACAATTTCATGTCAGAGAACACCACAACATATAGAATTTGCAAATACCAACCAATGGCCACAAAATAAGAACTTCCAGATTGACAAAAACCCTCTACTACAAGGCATTGGCCATAAAATACCCATGTCATTTTGTACAAGAAACTTCAAGTGTTATTGATGAATGTGAAGAGATGCATATGATCAAAAGCAGATCCACTCCTTTCCATCAACAAAGTTGAGATCTGAAGGGCTTAGCTTCTTGGTCTGTTATCTCTCTGCACCATGACACTCAACCTTCATAATTGGATCCTGGTCTACTACATTTCTGTTGTCCAAAGAACACAGTTTTGGCCACACCCAAAACATTTACAATGCCATATAATTAACACACGCCGTGAGTTTCCTTATACCAAAAAACCCTAACCCTAACTAGCAAAGCCTCCTTCAGAGTCAAAACAGCGAAGTGTTTGCCCACAATGCACCTCATACGATGTGTTTCATAACTGCATCTGCCAGATGGAATAACATGCTGAATTAGTATATGGCGTGTCTCAATTAGAATGAAACCAATTGTTAGGCGTCATGAAAGCAGTGTCATGTTTGTTCTAGTGAGATAATTAGCCGATAGGCTTATATGTGGCACATTTTTGTGCCGGAAAATTGTCTCACGCCGGAAAGTTGTCAGCCTCCGGTCCGGCTTTCTTCTCCCGGCGTCAAGTTTCCGGCCACATTTCGCCAAACCGTGCAAGTTTCTTTATTAAAAACAAGTTTCTTTATTAAAAAAAATGGACAGTTTTTATTACGTTTATATATTTGATCTTTGTTAAATATATATTTTCTGAGGCTCCGAGATTTCGATTAGCAGTGGCCCTGCACTTGATTTGCTGTAAATTTTCACACCAAACCGATTCGTTGTCCATTCTCAATTCCACCTATACACTTGCCCTCCATTATAATTTCTGTCCACAATATAGGAGATCTGTGTTGTGAAGAGCGTTCAATGAAGAATAACTTGGATTTGCAGGCACAAATGTCTCCCTCTATTTTTTATATATTGCATGCCCTAAATGAATCTGAATTTTGTATTGCCTCTGGTTTATATGACACGGATGATTTTTAGGTTTAAAACAGTAAACCACTTTGTGTGCATTTTTTGGGCAGGGGAACGAGTTTTTTTTTTTTTAATTATTATTATTATTAATAATTTGGATCAATTGAAAAAATATATATATTTTTATAAAATTTGGAAAAATAATAATATTTTTATAAAATAATTATTATATATTATGTGAATTTTTTTCCCAAACATTAACATTGGAACAATAAAAAATATTAAAAAAGATACACTAAAAGATAAAAGATAAAAGTTTATATGTTTCAATGTATCCATAGTAAATGATTAGACAATATATTTTTGAATAGAGAATAAAATAATATTATTTTTAAAAACTGTAAATTTTGATAGGAGACTACCAAATAGTTAAATTTTTTTTTAATATTTATTGCATTAGTAGTTGTATTTCTCAAGTAATTATATATTATAATTTTTTTATTTAAAGTATATTTTTGATAAAGTAAATATACAATTTTTAATTAAATTATTGGCATTCCTATTTATTTAAAATTTATAATCTTCACATTATTTAAAATATATATTAATAAACTTTGTACAATAATAGTATAATTCTATTGAATTCTTGAGTACTTATAAAAGTTAGAGTCGAATTATACATTACATAATATTAATATACATAATACATTAATAATATAATTTATTAAAATATATTATATTAATATTATTATACTTATGGACAATAATATCAATATATAATATTATTATTATAATTTATATAATATATTAATATATAATAGTTTATAAAATTATTATAATTTACATAATATCATTATATAATATTAATATATATAATAATATAATATAATGCATCACTACATCCCATTAGCTATCATACTAAATAAATCAATCAACATTGAGAAAATAAAACATGGGATACTTATAATTAAATTACTATTATATTGCATAATAAATAGTTTTAATTCTTTATTTTATTTTAATTGTTTTTTTATAAATTATTTTATATTAAATTCTAAAATAATATTATTTTTTCCAAACTCAATTTTAATATTATATTTCACTTAAAAATAAAACACCAATAAATATACAAAATAATATAATAAATATATATTAATGTTAATTTTTCATTTGAATTATTTTTTTAATTCTTTGTTCTTTATTTATAATAATGTAACCAAATAACTTCTAATTTAATTATTTTATTTTAATTCTTTATTCTTGATCTATAAATTTTTAGCTAAATATGACTTCTAATTTAAATATAAAAAGGAAATTTATTTATTAAAAAACTATGAGAGGAAATTATTTTATTGAACCTAAAAATATATCCAAACTATCATCAAAACTCAACTATACAATAACAATCATTTCAACTATAAAACAACCACTATTTGTTATTGATTTGTGTATATGTTTGTACAAATATCATGTCAAGGATATATAAGTATACATAAGGTATAATGTATATGTTTAGACACATATATGTATGCAAATTTCTGAAGGTATAATTCTACAAAAAATTGTCACTGATATAGGGGTTTCGTTTTCTCTTTTAAATATAAAAATGTCTACCTTCTGAAAATAATCAAATTGGGAAAAAACACATCATTTTTTAAAATATGTACTTATAATGTCTTAGTTTTAACCATTTCTATTTTATTTACCTATTAAGTTTATATTTATTAAAAAAAATAATGAATCACCTTAGACCCCTAGATTCTCTCAACATCATAGTTTAAGTAGAAAAATCCAATGCCACAAATTGGTCTTTAATAGAACATCTTATATGCTTCAATAAAAATTTGTTGAGGGCTTGTTTCAAGCTTGTTGTAAATAATTTTGCACCAGTATCAAATTGAAAAAAATCACATCATTTTTTTAAATATGTACTTATAGTATCTCAGTTGATACTAGCATAGTCAAGGGGCTCCCCTCCCAAGCATAGTCATAAGTTTCTAAAAATACATAAGACTTTATTGATTGCAAAGTAACCATAACGTTCTCACTTAGCTAACCATACTAAAAAAGACAATTACTCTAAAGTTGCTCAAATTTCATGTTAAAGATATTGTATGAGTTGGTGTACATGCACTCCTAGCTCTATGGAATGGAGTGCAAGCCCTCTTGATTGAATTTGCACATCACACGTTTAGAAATTTGCACAACATTAGTGAACACTCTAAAATGATCCGTTTAGATTGCTTTTGAGATCATACCTTCTACACATTATCCCATTTAATATGTTCTACTTGACCTCCACACAAAAGCATTTATTCTACTAGCCAGTCTTATAACCTACCATTGAATTCTTTCTTTCCTCTTCCCTTCAAAATTTTATTCTAGAGAAGTGTTGGGTTGAAGACTATAGTTTAAATGCATACAAACACAAATGAAGTAAGAAAGGAAGGCCTAGAACATTCATTCGAACAATAGTAGTATTGTGCTTGTTTGAATTCATAAGTAAAAATGCCTCAAGAAGCTACCAAAACTCATAAGAGACTAAAAATGTGGGTCCAGCCATGTCTTAATGCACCAAAATATACCATTGATTAAGATGCAGTAAGCTAGGGTAGTGTGGAATTTTAAACAACCACAACAATACTGAAAGAACTTGATGGTCTCCAAAATTGAAGTTAACAAACCAAAGCAATTCAAACATTGTGACTAACCATAGTAAAAGACAAATTTACTTGGACCAAAGAACAACTTTGTACATACAAGGAAAAAACCATAGTAAAATACATACTTACATGGGGAGTGTGTTTTCTAGGAGGCATTGAGCAGGGAACGAAAAGATTTTCACACAAGAATGAATCTATTTATTTCTATTAAAGCATACCCATTTCATCATAACGTGGCCCAAAAGGAGGCAGATGTACAAAAGGTGAAAAATGTAGTTTTTAATTAGGGAAGTTAACTTGATGCCAAATGATTGCAAAGATTTGTATTGAGGAAACTCATAAAAGTGTCCATTCATGTCAGGTCTAGATTTATGGATTCAGCTATAATTGATTCCAAATGGACTTTCAATGGGCCTAAAATATGCAGAAATACTATATAAGTTGATTTTTTAAGTTCTTCTCATAGTTTTGTTATTTATTTCTAATCATCAAGGGGATATGTTCCAGTAGGTAATGATATATATCAGATAACAAAGGGATATGTTGTTATCTTGACATACGTCATTTTGGGGCAAGAACATTATTTCTTTTTATTTTTCCCCATTCATTTTCACCTTTATGTTTTCTTTAATTATTTTACATTTTTTGTATTAGTTGTGTTTTAGGATTGTTGGTGAACATATTTGTCCTTTAGAAATAAATACAAAAAATGACTCAACATGCCTGGGAAGAAGGACAAACAGCACTAACAGTTGGAGAAGTTATCATTGGGTTGACAACTTTCCTCTAAATTTTAGAGGTACAGCTCCCTCTTAAGATATGCATTGAATAAAAATATGGGGTATGCTTTTAACCAGAAAGTAGAAAATGTGTGTTAACATCTACCCATCACTATGAAATAGATGTGCATGACTGACTATGGAAAGAAATGAATGCAGATAAACGATACACAACCCACTTATCTAACATTCACAAATAAGGATAAATCTATTTAAAGATACATCTATATTCCTCCTTAACACATGTCGACATAAAAGAAACAATATTGAAGATAGATTATGAATTAACACAAGAACAATTGCAATCACAGAAGACACTTGGAGACACAAAGTTCTGTAAGTAATTCTTCATTTCTTCAATATAATAAAACTCAATTTTTTTGCGATGTTTTTATACATAAGCTGAGCCAAGAAAAATATAACTAGAAAGTAAAACAAAATAAACTTGCTCTCTTTCCCCTATTCATAGACAGTCGGAAAAAGATATATTCTCTTTGAAATCTTCCCTCCCCTTATATAACTTCCCACAAATTATAACTGTTTGAAAACGGTCTTTTTCGAGTAATCGTAATCAAGAAAGTGACCTCTAAAAAAAGGAAACGGTTACATCATATCAAAATTGTAATGATCATCACTAATTACAAAAAGACTTCAAAAATGCAACACAAGTGGCATTAGACTTCCCCAGCTCCTAATTCTAGGTGAATTTCCATAAAAACCTGGTGCAACTCAGCACGTTCTTCTTCTTCCTTTAGGATGAAAATTACCTGGTGGTATTCATCATAACTGGTTTTCTCCTTCCAGGCGATTGTGAGCAGCTGAGAGATGATATCAATCTTCTCCTCCTCAGGCCATTGCAAATTAGGTTGCAGAATAGGCATGGGTTCATCCTCCCAGATTTTATTGTTTGCTGGAAGTCCCATTCTGAAAAATAGCTTGGCTGGTAAGAAAACTGAACACAGAGAGCACTGCCACCTTTACTTAGTTACGTCAGTGGGTAATGATGTCTTTTAAACTTATTAACGCCTATACCACCATCTTAATGAGCTTCACTACACTTGTCATTAATGCATCATTAATTTTGTATCTTGAGAAATGAGTCTCAAGATTGAGCTCGCATTTCATAACCCCTAAAAATACATTCTCATCACATACCAAATGAGTAATTAGATGAGTTGGTGATACCTCAGAAAATGGGCACCGCAAAGATGCTGACTAGTCGGCGGTCGGAGCAGATTTGGAACTTTGAACTTAGAGAAGGAGTTCACAAGCTTTGAACTTCCTTGACACAAAGGAGAAGTCGGGGATTCGGCCATTTCAAGAACATAAGTCGGGTAAACAAAAGATTCATGGATTTAAAAAGCGCCCGACGATAAAGACTTATACAAATGCTCTTGAGAAATTTTGGGACGGAAAATGACCAAACCAGGGCAAAGCAATGATTGCATCAATCTTTAAGCACTAAAATTTAAAAACTTTGGGTTTAAATTTTGGGACAACAAGGATGTAACCAAGCTAGGATGTATTGCACACATTCATATTGAGGAAGCATTAATGATATTTTTTAAAAATGTAAATGTTATTTTGATTATGTTTAAATTTATTAACTTGGTTAAGTTTACTATATAAAATAATTTGTTAAATGGAAAGCTATTGGAAGTGTGTAATTTATTTTAGTTGAATAGTCAATCAAAATGTTCTAAATTTTTTATTTTAGAGTATTTAAATTTTATTTTTCTTAGATTTTAAAATACAAACTCAAACACCAACTTTGCTTATAAATTATGTGGAGAATACATGATTATCTGGCCAAGTGAAAATTATTTTCATAGATGAACATATTTTTCACAAAAGGCATTCTTCTTTAATTGACTCTAAAGGCACAGTTTACTTATTATTTTTTTAAGAGCAGCGACAGCTGGGAACCAGCTGACGCTGCTTCCCATTTGTACTTGCACTTATTTTTTGCTTACGCTTTCTCATTATTAAACTGGTCTCTTCAAAGTTGAATTAGCTCTATAGTATTAAGTCTCCAAATATATCGTTGACAAGAAAACTCTATCGGAAGTGTATCATTTATTTCGGTTGTGTATAATTGGAAGTTTACAAAATGGGAGACAATTGGAAGTGTATAATCTATTCCAGTTGTGTAATCAATCAAAATGTTCTATTTTTTCTTGTTTTAGAGTTTTAAAAAAAAAATTCTTATATTTTAAACTCCAAACTCAAACACCTGCTTTACTTACAAATTATACAAAGAATACTTGATTCTCTGGCCAAGTGAATATTATTTTCACATATGAACACACTTTCTACATGAGATATTCTTCTTTGATTGACTATAAAGGCATGGCTTTCTTATTATTATTTTAAGAGCAGTGACAGAAATTGATCTCTTCAAAGTTGAATTAGCTGTATAGTATTAACATTTGAAGAATAGTGATTTCACTATACAATTAAAGTTTCAAGAATGTTTTCCACTCTTTGACAAACATGGGGCTAAGAATCTACTCCAAGACATGAATCCAAAGGAAGCATACAAATGCCCTCCTCTTAAAATTATAGGTACAAAAGAATAATAGTAACAAAAAATTAAACCAAAAAACACATAAATACTAATAAACCATAATGAAAACCAATAATTATATTAGCCAACAATTTAGTTAATTTGTGACGTAATTGATATTGCTAATATTTAGTATTTATAACTTAAATATATTTATTTTATATATAATATATAGTCTCTAATATAATTGTATTTATTTTTGTATAGTAAATTTTTGAGTGATTGCATTGTCGATTTGTCTCTTATTTGTTATTATTTATGCAATTACAATTGCTTGGCTTGAGATGAGCTGTAGGGGATTATATTGGCTATAGCATTTAATATTGTAAGATGGTCAATATGTAATGTTAGCAATTAAGCAATTGGTAATATTAAAAATGTCGTTTTGAGGGGAAAAAAAACTAAATGATCCATATTTTTGCATCCTTCTATGCTTGATGTGGTTACTAACACCAAGCATTGTGTTTCTTTACTGATATAGTCTGCACACTTTGTCACACCACCATTGAGAACTCACTACAACTTCAAATGGATTTTATTGCATTAAAAATATAAAACTATCTCTACCTTATGTAATCACCTACAACATCATACTAATGTTTCATCCTTCAATACACGTGCATTTGATACTACCCTAAATACTATAATAAAAGATAACGCTTATGTTAGTGATGAAAACCTAAATTCTATAAACCTTGTATTATTCCTATTCATACAAATATTTACTGTAAATACTATATATTTTAAATGTAAATTAAAAAACTATTTTAGCCTATCGGCAAATCCGTTGCACGAAAACTCCGTGCAACTGCTAGTTAGACCCAAGGTGTTTTATGCATTAACGAGTAAATATTTTTGGGTCCACACACGATTGAAAGACATATGACATCCATAAAAAGGAAACTTTGGAAGTAAAGAAATAAAACTATGGAGATATACATGACAATTTTATCGGGTGACAAGAAATAATTAAAAGTGAAAAGAGGATGAGATGTATAAAGAGACAAAACACCTAAACGTACAAGGAATAAAGAAATCAGATCTGCAGCCAAAATGATTTTTGAAGACTGATATATAAAACAATTTTGAGTCCATCACATCAGAGACTCCCTCTCTTTTTTGTTTTAGAATACATTGTAGATTTTTATGGAATTTAGACAATTCTATTAACCAACAAAATAGATTAGTTGGGTTTGTATTAAGAATTTTGGTTGTATTGATGAACTTGACATCTCGTAGTCCTCAATAACAACCATAATAAATAAAATAAAATTTTCCTAAAAGACTTAGATTTCTTGTTATTATTAGTTATTTTGTATTCATAGTGTTCACTTACTTCAAGGTCTATTGAATACTCTGAACTTTATGGAATGAATGTGCCTTATATCTCTCTAAAAATATAAGCTCCTTTAGTGAATGGCATAAGGAAGAGGGTGTAGATGTTTAGATTTTGGATCAATATTAATTGTTGGGTGAAACTTCAAAGCTATCATGTTTAGGTCAGATTTTTAGTACAACAATATTTAAGCATTTCTAATTAAAAGTAAGTTTAGGTTGAAAATTCATTCTAGTTAGATTTAATCTAGTTAAAATAACTTTTATAGTTAGAAGTGTCCATTAGATACATATGTAGCATTACTTTGGTGACTTCAATTCCAATTTATAAAAAATAAAATTAAAATATAATTTTTTTAAAATATTTTAATTTGTTTTATATTGTTTTTCACTAAAACTATTTTATAACAAAAAAATATAATTTATATAATGTGAACCAAATGCATCTAGTCAATCACATGAAGGGAATAACATAACACAAGTAGTCTTTTAATGCAATAATATCCACCAAAGTATATATTTTATATTTTAAATAAAGTATCCAAAAGACATGTATCAATATTTATCACTACAAATGTCAAAAGATTTTATTGTTTAAAATTTGGACCACATAACACCTCCAAGGGAAGGATAGCATAATTTATTAAGAGCTTGAAAGGAAACCTCTTAAGATATTACTCGGACTTATAGGTTTAATGGACACCCTCATAGAAAACGACTTCGGATATAACATTACAGATTTCATAACATTATTTATACATCTTTAACATTATATTTCACGTGAATAAATGTCAAAACAAATTTATTTTGTAGACAAAGAAAGTTGGAGATAGTATGCTCAGTTGTTTTTGCTAATGAATATTAAAACACAGATAAATGCACTAGTGTAGACTTGAATAAATGTGCTAGAGAAAGAACATTGTGTCATAAATTGGCAAGTTCCTACAACTTTACATGTGCAAACAAATATTAGGCACAAGGCTTCAGAAATTGGGCATGACACATTCCAACAAGTTCAAATTCCATTGGCTTCCTTACAACCATAAGTAAGCAAATATTAAATAAATACCAAAAAAATTAAAAATTACAGAATATCTTTATGTTCAGAAAACAATGACAAACAATGAAAGGAAATACATAGAAATTGTAGGGTCTAGTTTGTGCTTAGCTGACGTAGGATAGAACTAAAACGCCTGAGTTCATGTTATATTGATTTAATATTTGAGTCCCTGGGTATTAACCCAGGCCAGATCTGATTTATTGTTGTGGTTTAATTAATTGACCTAGTGTAATTTATATAAGTTGATGGTGTTTTGAATTTATTGCTTTTCTCCCTTTTGGTCACTTCTTTTTGCACTATTTAATTTTTCAATAGGCAAAAGGAGGTTAAGGCTTGCATCAGTTGTAGATCTGGAAGTGAGTTAATAGATAGATAATGCGCATGTCAATTTTAAAAGCAATTTATGTGTGCGGCTCCTTTGGATGGGAGTGAGTATTTGTGGTTGACAATTGCAAAGGCAAGTCGTGTGCAGCTCCTTTGGATGGGAGTGAGTATTTGTAGTTGACAATTGCAAAGGCAAGTCATGTGCAGCTATGTGGTTCAGGCAATGGTGTTTCCAATTTGGAGATAATGTTTCAAACATTTTCAAGTGAACCATATTATCTAGACCTGCCTACAGTGAGTGTTAGCCTTGTGCCATTAGTGATGAATGAATTGACATTCAATTAATCATGATTTGATATTGTAAGTTACTATTCCATGTAGTTGCAATGTTTTTTACGACACATCAATATCACATACTAGCAGAAATTGCAACTGGTATAGTTCCTGATATGATCTTCCACGTATGTAGAACTGTTTTGTTGGATAACATCTTTATTTTCATCTTTATATCTTCTTTGATTCTCATTATTTGTTTCATTAATGCAAGCTAGATACCAAAGATTATATTGAAATTGATCTAAGTTAGTTGCGATAGTATTACTATAGAGGTTAATGTCTTTATACTACACGAATTAGCTTGTACAATAATAGCTTTCTCCATGGAAAGTGCACAAATGAGCTATCTCACAATACCTCTTCTATTCTTATGTGTTCACTTATTGGAGGTCTGCTAATTGATTTCTGCAACATAACGAACAATATCACAAGAATTTCTAAATATATTTTTCTTTCACACGCATCACCTTGCTGGTTCTAACAATATTAAAACATGCCCACGTGATTTATCCTCAAACTTTTTGTAATTTTTTAATTTAAAAAATTGTATTTTGATTGAGAGCATGATAAATGACTACAATATATGGTAAGCCATGTTCCAACTTTCTCAGAGCATTGGGTTGCTAAGGTCTGAGGCCAATTGCTAATTTATTAGATCACCAAGTTTTATGCTTATAATTTATGCCCAGCTTTTTGGAAACATTGGGTAGTTTTTTTGGCCATAGATGAAGTGTGAACAATATTAACCACTATTTTCAGTGCTGTTTATTCCTTTGTAATTTTGCATAACCACTATTTTCAAGGTTGTTTATTCCTTTGTAATTTTGCATGTGTATATGTAATGCTTAAAGTGTTCACTCAAGACATTAATGAACGAAAGACTATCAAACAATTTTTGTGAAACAAAAGTGGTAATAAGTAACCACATAACATATTAACATGTCTACGATGTCATATGCAACCCTTGATGACACTCTTGGCATGCACGCAAATGCATAAAGCAAAGTGACACAAGTGGAAGACTTAATCATACCATGTGACAAGATGCCATGATAGACAAAAAATGAGGCATGGAGGAGAGGTAGGGTTTCCAAAACCATTGGAACACCTCCCTAAGATCTGTACTAAACCACCCCTTAGATTTCATGAAGTTATGACAAGCAAACAAATCAAAATTTCTGTAGTTCAGGATCCATAAATGACTTGCAGGTGGATCAGAGTTTGAACTTGGATTGCAACTTGCAACTTTGCGCAATAATTCAAGTTCAGGTTTCAGGCTACAATTGCAATCTGCACCCTTGCAGACTTCAGGTTTTTTCAGCAAGTGTAACGTGCAAAATACATGGTGACCTCTGGACTCCAACTTACAACCAATTTCAGGTTTCAAAAAAACTTCTTCAGTTTGCAGTATGCAACATTCAAACGAACTCTGATTTTTGGCTAAGAAGATGGTCATACCTTGGAAACCTCTTGTAGTTTGCACGTCTATAAAGTGCAATCAAGTTCCAGACTCTAAGCCAATATTCATACTAGACTTCGAGACTCACTGACAATTTGCAAGTGTGCAAAGTGCAAATGAACATCAAACTCCATGCTTTTGTCCTCCAACTTTCCGACTGCCTTATTGTCGTGTAGTAATTTGAACTTAGGTGATAATTTCTATGGTTGCACCTTTTCTATAGCCCACTTATGCCCCAATTAGCCTTCTTGTTCTCAATATTTTTTTAAGTATTTCTTATAGTTGGCCATGGTTGACATAAATTTTCATGTCCTCAATTCTTTTCTAAACTTAGTTGAGCTCAGAACTTATAATAAACTCAATTGGACTCACAATTATTTTTTAGTTATTTGGTATGATCTGTAGATTCTTCTTAGTTTAAATGATTCACATTACTATACAAAGATATTAAATGATTCATATTGTGTGCCTCATGCAAAACTTAAAATTAATTACTCGTTGCCGAATCCAACTCTCATTGGTTTTAATAACTAGGCTTATTGTTCTCAATATTTTTTAAAGGATTACCTACAATTGGCCATCGTTAACACAAAAACTTAGCTGAAATCAGAACTTATAATAAACTCAATTGAATAATCTCACGATCATGCCTCAAAATTTTGTTATGGGTTTGAATGCCCTTGTTCTTGACTCACTATTATTTTTTAGTTATCTGGTATGAATTTAGTTTCTTCTCATATTAAATAATTCTCATATTAAATAATTTACAAGTCATAGGTATTTCAACTTCTATTTCGGTAGGAACTTGACGCAATGCAATGCGTCTCCTGTTAAAATATTGATTCACGATTCCGACAGGAGAAAACCGCGTAATAGCCGTGTAAGAGAAAGGAGTGGATGAGGATCATCTTCGTCTCTTTAAAATCCGCTTGGTTGATTACAGAGAACTTTTCTATTATATTATTGTGACGGGTACGTATGCATGCGTGGGACAATGATCATAAATGCTTCTGAATATAACCGTGTGTCGTAATATTAGGCCTTCCATACATTCACATTTTGTATTTGCTCTAGTTACTCTGTTTTGTATTTTGATTTGTTGTGATTAGAAGTTTGACAAAGCTTTAATCAGATTTTTGGGTTCTGCTAACAAGATTAGCGCATGCTTTGCCTAAAGTCAATGATTCCTTTTTTTGCTTAGCTGGTTAAACGTCTATTGAATTATGAAGGTTGGCTTAATGTTTTATGATGCATCTCTACATTTACGTTTATCCCCCCGTTTCTCAGTTAACTTGCGGTATACACATCAATTTTTTTCCCTGCTCTGTTTTTCTTGCCCATAAGTTGTTCCTGTGAATATTTTTTTTTCAAGTTTTTCCCCTGCTCTGTTTTTCTTGCCCATAAGTTGTTCCTGTGAAGATTTTCTTTTTCAATTTTTTCCCCTGCTCTGTTTTTCAAGAAATCTAGACGAACATGGAGACAATTAGCTTTAACATCGCCGGCATTTATGATCCCACTTCACAGGAAGCCCAAATCCGCGGATTGCCGCGGACTATAACTGGAATCGTAGATGTTGAAATCGAATCCAAAACTCTGGTCAAATTCAAGCACGATTCAAGCGTAACAGCGACTAAGATAGGTACATTTGTTTCATATGCTTTGCACTCTGTTTTTCTGGTTTTTCTTGTCTAATCTCTGAGATTAAAAGAATTTAAAGTTCATAGTAGTTTCTAACGCTAGTTGGGCGGATCTCCGTCGGGTGGGGAGCTTTGAGCTCTTGTTAACAACTCGCCTTACCCAGCTTGACGCCTGAGTTTTCGTTCAGGTTTGCCCAGTCAAATTGTTCCCAAGTTATTTTTTAATTGCCCAGTGCAGATCTTGATTGCAATCACACTTGAAATATAAGCTCTTATATAATCCTAAATTAATGTTAGCAGGTGTGTAAATTTTTCTGAACTTAGGCCACCCATTGTTGTTGGAGTGTTCTACCACTGAACTACTGGTTTACTTGGTGACCAGTCCATATATGGTTTAGGTGGCTTATTTTCCAACATCCTCTTTAGTCACACTGCAAGTGTTTGAAGTTTTTAGCCTGACTTGGCTCTAATACCAGGATAAGTTTTTTCATGGATCAGCTAAGAGTCAAACCTAAGACCACCCATTGCTGCTGAGATACTCTACCACTGAACTACTAACCGAATTGATGACCAATCCGTCTATGATTTGGGTCTCGACTTGTTAATAGCTAGAAAAACACAGTTAAATGCTTTGCCTTGTGTATGGACAGCCAATGCTCAAGACCTGTCAATAGCCAAGAAAACAGAGCATAAATACTTTGATAATTTTATGGACAATTAGTATTCACTTGTTAATAACCAGGAAAACACAACCAAATGCTTTAGCTTTTTTTAATGGTAGTCAATATTCAACACCTGTCAATAGCCAGGAAAACACAGTCAAATGTTTTGGCTTTTTTCTTTTATGGACCCAGAACAACAAATATTCAAGACCTGTTAATAGCCAAGGAAACACTGCCAAATGTTTGCTTTTTTTAGGAGCTAATACTCAAGACCTGTTAATAACCAGAAAAACACAGCCAAATCCTTTGGTTTTCAATGGGCTAGATCTGGGGTATACAACCCTATCCCTCGAACATATGACCTCTACAAGAAAGCATCACATCTAATCAGTAAAGGGGGCAACACTCACACAGATACACTAACCAGTATACAAAAAGGCTACAAAGGGAAGACCAATGCAATAATTCATAAAGCTAGTTTGGGAATCATTATAAATTGTTTTTCAGGATTTGTGCTTTTCAACAATAATTTCCTCGTTAAATATTTGTATAGCTTTTAATTGCTGTGGCATTCATTTGTATTCCAGAAAACGCTCTGGAAGAACTGGGTTTGAAGCCTTCTCTCAACAGGAAGGGGAGAAAATGATAACAGAAATGGGACAGCCAGTGCTGCAGAGGATGGTAAGCCAGCGATTATTGTGATAGCATTATAAATCTTATTACTAAACTACGAAAAACTTCTTGTTTCTAAGAAAAAAAAATTGCAAGTAATGTGTGGGTGTCTTGCAGGGCGGAGGATCTGACGGGCATGGCACCTTACACACTTTTTTCAATAGCACATAGTGAAATTAGGCAGGCTGAAAGACAACCCTTTGTCACTCCGCATGTGATTTTTTTCCATGTCTACTGTGTAATTTATGGACCTTCTTATAACAATTTTATAGATAAAGACACTTTTCAGATCAAAAGATATTTCTTTCTGATACCCTTTTCTTCCATGTTTTATGAGGCACAAATTACATGGATATGATTTTGCTATCATTAAAAAAATGAATGTTTTGTCTTGGAGCGGGGCCACCATGATTCGTTAGATATTGCCAATGTTGGCGGCATGTTGGAAGCAAAGCGTACATGGACCCACTAACTTAATGCTTGAAATGAAAAGGACGACCTGTACTAAGCCGTCCTTTACAAGTAATTTAAAGTTGACGGCCATTTATTCCTTTCTAATTTTGGTTGTATTTTTACAATTTGGAGAGATTGTAAATGTGTGTAATTGTTAAATTGAAGACAGTCTGTAAATATGCAGTAGTAACAAAATTTGAGAATAAAAGTTTTTATTAATTTTGATAAATTACAATTTTTTTTAATAATATTATATCTTATTTTATTTAAAAATATTTTACATAAATCATGCAAATTTTATGTATTAAATATAACTTTTAAATTCAACAAATAATTCTTCAAATCAATTTAGGTTAATCTAATAAGATAAATATATAAGTATAAAATTAACTTGAATTAATAAATGAAGGTTGTGGGCATAGAATATTTATAATTAAATATTATTTTAGAAAAGAAATGTAAAGAGGATAGATATTTAGCTCTATATTTGATGATAAATAATTTTGTTGAAATTTTTGAATGTAAATTGTCTTGGGACTTGAAATAGGACTTTTTGTCTATACTTTGGTTCAAATTTGGTGCAAAATCTTTGCCTCTATCTAGGTTGAGTCCATGCTTGTAGATTAATTTCACATCCAAGGATCTATACTCTAGCGTGTGGATCTACTTCTTGAATCATTCGGTTTGTTGATGTCTCCTCTACTCTGAGGACTTGTATTTTAAAATATATTTAGAGGGTTTCTTGTATGTTAGTAAGGTACATGTTCTTTTAGGTCAACCCTAAAAAAGGTCATGCAAAGGATTGACAAGCAATAAGTGATTGTACAAATGAATGTGAATGACATTTGAATTATATTTGTGGATGATAAAATGAATGCAATTGAATTCCTTTAAATATATATATGGTAATTATGCAAACATGTGTTTAGCAACTCACAATAGCTAGTTAAATAGGTGAGAGAATCAAATTTGAATTTAAATTTTGGAAATTTAAGGGTTAAATTCATGAACATGAGATTGATCTTGCATCCATGGGAATGACCTAAGATAATAGGTCAATGAAGTTTGGGGAGTGAATGAATGTTTGATCATGATGGTGTAATCAATGTAATCACTATGGGAAATGTGTAAATATGGATAAGATGCAAATAAATGTATAGGAATGTGTGTGAATGTAGATAAGTGAAGGCTAGGGGAATGAGCCCAACTTTGCACAAGGGGTGAACCCACATAACTGGGTTACAATTGCAGTGAGGAAGGAAAATTGCCCGTGCCTCCCAAAAAAAAAGACTAGGTTCGATCGAACATGAGTGTTCGATCAAACCCTAAAAAGGATTCGATCGAACCACCACATTTGATCAAACCCTACGCCAACACGGGTCATGGGGGTGTTCGATTGAACCCCCGAACGGACTAATTTTTTATTAATAAAAATAGGGATTCAATCGAACATGAGTTCGATCAAACCCAGTTGTTTAGGTTTTTCTTTTAATATGTGTTTTAATTGTCATTTTTGACAGTTATTGTTGTTGAACCGAGAGGGGAGCAACCCGAACCCTAGGAGCTCCCCACCAGCCAAACGTCGCCACCCTCTCTAGGTATGTATAATTTTCTCCCTTTCTCTCATTTATTATGTATATGCCTTGTCTGCACTTCCACATTTTGCTATGATACATGTCTACCAGAGCATTTCCAACTATATTATTTGCCAAAACCCCCCTTCAATTATGCTATGATGGATGTCCATACCCATTTCAAAGCTCCCATTTTGTCACAGGCAGGGAGGATGCTGACAAAGGGTGTCTGGTTTTACACCTTCCAATTGCATTTTCTTGAAAGTTTCTAAAGCCTTTTCAACAAATCCATTTTGTCCATACCTTGCAATCATTGTCGTCCACGAGACCATATTTCTTTGAGGCATTCTGTAAACAATTGATGTGCCTTGTCTACGCTTCCACATTTTACATATACATATCTACCAGAGCATTTCCAACTATAATATTTGCCAAAAAAACCCCTTCCGTTATGCTCAGATGGATATCCATACTCGTTCCAAAGCTCCCATTTTGTCACAGGCCTGCATGGGAGGATGCTGGCGAAGGTTGTGGTTTCTGACTTTACACCTTCCAATTGCATTTGCATGAAAGTTTCTAAAGCCTTTTCAACAAATCCATTTTGTGCATACCCTGCAATCATTGCCGTCCATGAGATGACATCTCTTTGAGTCATTCTATCAAACAATTCATGTGCCTTGTGCAGGCTTCCATGTTTTGCATACATATCGACCACAACATTTCCAACTATAATATCTGACAAAAAACCCCCTTCTGTTATGCTCAGATGGATGTCCATACCCTATTCCAAAGCTCCCATTTTGTCACAGGCAGGGAGGATGCTGGCAAAGGTTGTTGTGTTATGAACATGATATCAAACCCATAGTGAGTCAAATTTATAGGTTGTTTGGCATATGATTTCAACTTCTCCACATCCATTTCAAGTAAATGATCTAAATTTCTATAACTTCAAAATTTTGACTTCACCTCTTTAGCTAGATTCATATGCTCATCCATACCAATAGAAGGAAGTGATCTTGACCCCTCTCCAACATGCATTGTTTGAACTTGGGCCTCCTCCCTATCTTCAACTATGTGCTCTTCAGCCTCATTTGTCCCAATATCTAAATTTAGCTCGACTCCTACTTGAGAACTTTATGCTTATTGAGCCCATTCTACACACAATATACTTAAGTCAAGAGAGATCTAAAGAAAGAGCTTTAAAAAACTTAAGTCAAGAGAGATATAGAAGACCTATCTAGAGAAGTCCTAGTAAAGAGAGAAAGAAGGAGCTTTAAAAAGACTTAAGGACCAAGAGAGAGAGAGAGCTTTCAAAATCTACTTGTACTTGTCAAGAGAGATAGAGAAAGGACCTTAGAGAAAAAGGATAGAGAGAGAGAGAGAGAAAGAAAAAGCTTTGAAAAGACTTACTCAAGTAGAGAGAGAGAGAGAGAGAGAGAGAGAGAGAGAGAGAGAGAGAGAGGAACTTATGACTAAATAATACAAGTATAATTTACTTCTAGTGTGCAAACCTATGAAGGACCCTTTAATACACATTCAATTGAAAAAAATATAAATTCACTTAGTATATTTATGTTCTAAACTACAAATAACATCCTACTACATGCTAAAAACTCATCAATTAAATAGGAAAGAAAATATGCATACATACCTTGTTTCTTTCTATGGTATCTTGCCAAATTTGTTTCGCGCATCTCTTATTCTCTTTCCTTTGAATACTTTCTTTGAGTCTTATTTTGTCTCTTTTTTTGTCTCCCATTTTCTTCTTCAAGTTTTCTTCTCTCAAATCCTCTACCAAAAGTTTTCTTCTCCAAAATCTAGCTTCTTGAATAAAAATGTGAATTAATCTTGCAATGATATATGAAAAAATAAAAGAAAAGCGTTCATATTTATATGGATATAACATTATTTTAAAAAATAATAACAATTTGGTCGATGTAGGGTTTGAATGAATGTTGGTAGTTAAAATTCTTTTTAACCGACTAGGTTCGATCGAACCCATTTATATATGATTTTTTTAATACAAAATAGGTGGGTTTGATCGAATAGGGGTTCGATCAAACCCCAATTTGATCAAACGAGTCATCGGGGGTTTGTTCGAACACCCATTCAATCAAAACCCCTTATTTTTCCCTTGCCCCTATCCAGTTGCAATTTTATGCAAATTTTTGGGTTTCGAAGCTCAGGTTGAGGATCAAAATGGAAGCAACTTGACAAACCCATCTGGAGGATTATAGTCAAAATGAACTTTCTATCAAGTATAATTTTGATATATTGTGGTTTTATTATAATTTTTTTTTAGTTTAATTAAACATGTGTTTTTCATCGAAAATCAAGCTCTCTATTCTACACATGTGGAAAAATAGTATATTACCAAAAAAAATGAAAAATATCTATCCTCTTGGTATTCATGTCCTTGATCCAACAAAAAAAAATTGAATTCTGATACATACAAAAAAGTTATGCTTTACATAGTACACCTATGTCTAAATTGTAATTAGTTTGACTTCAAAAGTTAATTAAAAGAAAAATATTCAATAAAACATTATGAAACCAACTGCATCCTCTAAATATCATAGTTAAAAATCTAAATTTGAAAAAATTAGACTTTTATCCTTCATAGAAAAAAAGTTATGTTTTACATAGTACACATCACTCTTTACAAATGGTGTTTACTGTTAAAAACTAGTTATTGAAGGAGATGGAAAAAGAAATGCAATTTGATTCCAAAAAATTAATAAAATATATACTTAGAATCTACAAACAAAATGTGAAAAAATCACTTGTTTACATCATCTTCAAATTTCTCACGGTTTAGCAACTATAGGTGTCCAAAAGTAAAGATTTTTTTTTTTAAATGTTCATTTCAATGTTAACTTTGGCCAAAAAGTGTAACCCACTATTGTGGGATCACCCCAAGATTGCACCATTTATGGATACGTAATTGAATTAAGACATTCTCTCAAAATGAGCACAAAACTAAATTACAATTAGCATGAGTATGCAAATTTTGCCCCTACTTTAAGGTGCATGTGAATTTGTTATGTACCCCATTCTATTTTAGGATTAGCTAGTATTATAATTGGGTGCATATGCTTTGTAAGTTGCCCTTAGGTAGCTTTAATAAATGGATGCATATGCTTTGTAAATCATCCCACTAGTTGTTAGAATAAAGTATTTATCCCACATGCATGGGATGGTAGTAGTCACCTTTGACAAAACTCTATATATTGTAATGACTTCTTAATTGAAAAAGCATCTAAGAATATTTATAATTGGAGTTTATTCTCTAGTTGGAGGTTGCCCCCTCAAAGCTCTTTCCAAGACCATTCTCACCCTAGAGGGATCTTGATGATCAGAAAGTGGTTATAGTCATAGTAGCTATAAATTTGTACCTAAATTTTACTAATTTTTTCTAATTACTTATTTTTCTTTTTTAGTTTAGAAACCCTATGCTGAGGATTTTCAAATATTCATAGAAGAGCTATCATTTTTGGCTAAGTTGGATTCCCCATAAAGGGTTTTGTGAAGTGAAGAGCATTTTAGCTCCAATACCTAGGCCTTAGACAACCTCTATATATGATCGTGAGCTTCCATGTACCTACATGTATATTAGAAGCCCCCTATAATTTTTTGGTAGCTTAACCTTAGGTAACCAAGTCATTCGTCTATATATGTGATGCACTACTAAGTAGTTAGCTCCAAGAAGTTACTCATCACCCTTAGAGATGGAATAGTGGGCAATGATATGGTCCTAATGCTTTGTAGTTGGTGCTTTAAAATATTGGGCAGACACTATTTAAGAATGAGATAATATATTGGTGAACTCACAAACTAAACACACCCTACAGTGTCTTCTCTTCTTATCTCCACCTATGTGTCATTTGCCCTAGATATAGTTGCATCAGATTTTCTGGCAGTTGTGTATTTGACATTTGTTTTGCAACTAGTAGTGTTATATTTGGACCGCAACCCATATTTAGTTTCTAGATCTATAATTATTATAACAATATTGGATCCATGGGGTTGGTTCTCTATAATAGCACAACAATCTAGTAGAACTTCTAATCCACAACAAATAACTCTTTATTGAGATTGCAGTTCCTACACAGGGGGATCCAAAATTTCAAAAAAGCCTAAGTAAAAAAAGAGTTTGGGGCCAACTTTCACCTCTTTTGGTGAATTGTCTCATTTCATTCACCTCTTTGTGCTAGTTAATTTACCATATAATTTTGACTACTCCTTATTTGGGTTGGGGCCAACTTTTACCCCTTTCAATGTATTGTCCTATTATGCTCATCTCTTTGAGCTTGTCAATTCACCATATAACTCTGGTTGCCTTTTTGGGTCATACTTCTCTCCACTGTGGCAGGGCACTATTCTTAGGACCAATGGGACCCATTGAAGCCCACTATGCACTCTCTCAATGACCACCTAGATCAAATACAACAGGACAACCATGACAAGTTCAACACCCTTAGTGCTTCAATCTCCCACCTCAACCATCAAATGAGCTAGCTAATTTTTTATGTAGACTAGGGTTAACCTTCTACTCCTATAGCTATTTCACATGTCCACTGTCTGGGTGGCCCTCTATGCTCCCTAATCTTGACTATCCAAAATTTGATGGTACAAACCCTACTAGCTAGTAATGGGGGCAACAATCACAAAGAAAGTAGTTATAGGCACTTGGTGGGATGACATTGGTGATAATATGCCCCAAGTGTTAGGATGTTGATTGTTTAACTTGATTGATTGGATTGATTGAATTATGATTGATGACCAGTTTTGATACTTCAATACTTGAAGGGATTTTTGATTCAAAATGTCAACCCTAATTTTGGATGATTAGGTAGAGGGATGCCCCCTCAAGAGGATAGGCAGGTTTGAAGAACACAGGTGTGCTCTCTAAATGGATGAAATAAATAGTTAGCAAAGATGTTAGGGATGGTTGAAAAAGATGGATGTTAAGAGAATCAGATGTGAATAATAGAGGCAAGGATTGGTGATGAAGAAAATAAATAGTTAGAGGGGTGATGGAAAATGAAAGATATGCAAATTAGTAGACCAAGGGGTGTAGATATATGAAAATGAAAGATGAATAGGGATAATGTATTATGAATGTTCATGATAAAGGGGTGAATATGATGAAGGGCTAGGTGGAATGGATATGGTGGGGGTGAATGGTTTGGATTGTGGAGGTACATGATATGAATCTTGCACAAGATGCCAACTATTTTGAGTAACTTGGTGTTTGTTGTAGCATATGACAAGATGCACTGGTATGATATGGAAAAACCATGATGACATAATTGTTAGATGCTATGGGATTGACCCAAAAGAAAAAGTCACAAGTAGGTATGACATATGGCACCATGATATGAGAGGCCATGATGTTGTTGTCATAAAGTGCCCCAAGGACTACATAAATGCAAGCAAAATAAGAAACACACAAGCAAGCATGCACAAAAATAAACAAGATTTTCCCTTGGTCAATCTAAAAGCTGAAGATTGATTTGATGATGATGATAGTGTTGTTGATTTGGGAATGATATATCTTGAGAACAACGTAATGATTGAGAATGATATATTCTGATAATGATGTAATGATTCATTTACAACTAAAAGGCTTATATCAGGGCTAGGAACAAAATTAATGGATGCTTTTGGGTGAGTGCTAGGTTGCTTGGATAGATTAGTTTGGATTATTTCTGCTTTGCTACTATGTTTAGGTTGTGTTGATGGGATAGGTATTTGGGATCATGATATAGATTTGGATTACTTGCACGTGGTTGGATTCTTATGTTTAGATGTATTGATTTTGGGTAGTCTCTTGTGCTTTAAACTACAAGATGGGATTGTTGTTTTGATGCTATAACCAATGACAAGGGAAAACCAAGTCTAGTGACAAGGATGAAGAGAGGATTGGATGGAAGGATCGAGGGATTGTATATAGTGGATGGAATGAGTGTGGGGTATAGGATGGATGGTTGAAGGATTTGGGATGGGATAGATGGGGGATGGATTGATGGGGGGTGTAGGATGTGCTCTGCAAGGACTATGTCACATAGGAATAACATGCCCTCACTCAATATATGTCATTCATCATTATGCACAACAATATTGACTTAAGGAGGTATCAAATTGTTGCATAAGCTGGGACGATATGTTGTGGTATTTGTTATAGAAGATTGGATATATCAAGAAGTACCCAAACCATGTTTCAACATTTTGCCCCTATCCTAATTGAGGTAAAAAGAAAGAAGGGTGGATGGATAATGAAATGGTTATGCAGATATGATGGATGGGTATAATGGGATGGTTGGTTATGACTTGGTAGCGACTGTGAAGGATGGGATGAGTGGATGGGAGAAGCTTTCCCTCAAGTGCAAGGTTCACATAAACAACTAATTTACACATCATGCCCACAAATGAGTTTTCATCATGGTACTTGCCCAAGGTGCCATGAGAATTATTTTCACCATTGGACAAATTTTGAATTTATTTTTGGATAACTTTTGATTTCTTATGCTTCATGTATCAAGTTCCTATCTATCTAATGTAACCAACCTAGATGCTCTTGTCATGACATGTCAATAGTAGCTTTCCTTGAGTAATTTCATTGTTAGGATCATGTCATAGGTGTCGTGATGCTCTTTGATACTTTGGGTTAGCTTTATCTATATGTGAATATATTGATAGGGTGCCATCATAGCCCTTATGGTAGAGTGTTGTTGCTAAGATACCGTGGATTTGGGATTTTGGGTTTTTTAGATTTAGGATTAGGGTGTTTGGATTTAGATTTTGGACTCAAGAATTTGGATTTAGTACTTTTGACTTGGGATTTGAATATAAGATTTGGATGTTTGCAATGGGATGGGGATTTTTGGATTTAAAGGTGGCATCAAATTTTGGAGATGTCGATTTGGATTTGGGATTAGGATTAGGACTAGGACCAACAATCTTATACATTGCATTGAATTATGTTGGTGCACACCTTGTGATCACAAAGTGTTTTCTTTGATTGTTCATAGACATTTTGATTTGTTCACTTCATATTGATTTTCTACTTCATTTGGATTTTTCTATATCTTGATCTTTGGTTTTATCTTGTTCATTTAATTTTTTTGACTTGGAGCTTTAATTGGATGCTTTCAGATTCATTTTTATTTGTTTTTTCCTCTTTGATTCATGGACTTATGTTATCCATTTTGATTTTTTGCTTGATTTTGATGTGGCATTGAATGTTAATGCTTTGCTTCATGGTGATCTTGTTGGTCCCACTCCATGGGTTTAGGATGTTGGAGGTTAAGGTGGATGGCATGGCTAGTGGAGTAGGATTGTTGCAAGGGCTATGTATGGAATCCATTTTAGTGTTTGAATTGAATGAAGTTGTTCCAATGATCATCAAAGTGTCACTAACATCATTAGATTTCTTATCAAAAATCTCGTAATGCCTCAATTTCCAAGATTTGCACAAACTTGTACAGGTTTTAGGATGCCTTACTCATGAAGGACCAATCCCTTTCCTTTATAGCCCATGATTTGACAAATTTTGTTGGCAATAGGATATTTATTACTTTGGAAACTTGAGGTAAATCCATTAGTGTATCACTAGGAACCATTAGAGATTATAATTTGCTTGTGTGCAAGGATATTGGATTTGATGAAGGTGGTTGGACCAATATGATAGGATATTCATGCTTTATCATTGTCTGTGATTGTTGAAACTTGATTATTTTTAGGCTCAATGTTATCAATGGTATCTTACTTATCCATGTGCTCAATATGATCAATATCAATTATAATTTGATTGTCAATGTGTTCAATGCAATCAATTTGTTTGTCTAGATGTGTTCAATGGGGACAATAATTTCCTTATTTGAAGGGGGAGTTGTGGGATGATGGACAGGATAGGTTTGGGTTTCTTTATCTTGGGAGCTTGTGATAAGGTGGGTGGAATTGTCTTGATGTTTTGACCTTGATTTGGTGATGGGAAAAGTTGATCATGCTTTGGGACAAGATCTTAACTTATCCTCAATTACTTTGCCAACAAGATGGATGTACACATTGTTTTGATTTAATATCTCATTTAGTGATTAGCTAATGGATATACTCTTTGATTCATTTGTATTGTTTGGTAAGAAGCCTTTGATTCTTAGGGGTTTTATGGATCTTATGGATTGTCTTCATTTAACTTCCCACATAGGTTGTCTTGTAGGGATGGTATCTTTAGTAGGGTCTTGGAGGTTCTTAAGAGGCTTTGGATGGATAATATTCTTGCATGATGGCACTTGACATTGGGTGGGAATGGCACTAGGAGGCTCTTAGATAACCTAAATAGGTCCTACATCAACAACCTTATTTCTAATAACATGTGTATTTGCCAAAGAATCATGGCATTGGATTAGAGGTGTTTCATAACTCCTCATTCTTTCTATGTTGCTTATGATTCCTTGCTAGTAGTCCTTGGATGAAATCTTTTTTAGATGAGTTGTATGGGATAGGATTCGATTATTGATTATATGATTGATTGGATCATTGATTAGAATGTGGATAAGGTTGATGGGATTGATTAGATTACAAATGTTTTGATGGTGAAGGATTTGCATAGGAGGTGGAGGCTACTAGTTGCTTGCATAATTTTGGGAGTTTAGGCATGGATTAACTATGAGAATATTATGTTAGAGTGGTGTTTCCCTTGCCAAGGTTGGTATGAGGATGACTTATGGATGTTTGATTTGGTACATGGGGTAGCCAATGCTAGCATGTTCTTGTTCTAGCTCAGCTCTTGATTATTCATGTTTGGGTGATTAAAGCCTACGACAATCTTGCTCATGATGATGTCATCAAGGGTTTGATATGGATCAACTTGGGCATGGCCATGTTTTTCTCTAAACAAGTCATAAGGATTATTTTTATATTAATCTTGATCCACAAGGGTATCATCATCGTCATATGGGGTTCTAGCTTACTCAATGAACTTATCAAACTAGGGGTCCATGATTCTTGTCTTTGTTAGGCTTTGGATTTTAATTTTTTGGATGTTGGGTTTTACATAGTTTGGAACAAGGGGAAGACAAAAAAACACAACAATACCATATTTTAGTTAGGTGGGAGTGTCTACACTTGTGATCCCACGAATATACCTGGATCTAGGCATAGATAGTAGGGCCCATGGAGATGCACTAACCACTTTTGATCCTCAAGATCACCTTAAGGTGTGAGAAGAAAGGGTACATGGTCTATTATCCTATTTCTAAAGATACCTTGTGTTTCCTAAGGATAATTGATTACTAGTGCATCACAAATACAAATGATTGAAAGTCCTATATTCTAGGGTTCTATAGGCTCTCTAGAGGAGTTTGACTTTGACCCTTAAGATCGCATGAAGTGCATAAGTAGAGCATACACAACACCAATTACATAACCACACAAAAACAAAGAAAAGTAAAGATTGATTTCCAAGTGTTACGGGAAAATGTGGAGATAATATCAATAATTAATAATAACCCAATAATTCAATAGAAATTGCAATAATCAAGATTCAAACACAAAGAATGATACCTTGCAAACCTTATTACTTCGCGGCTTCCATTGGTGGCCTAATCTTAAATTGATCTTTTGTGTGAATGAAGCCTTCAGAAAGTGCACTTCCTTGCTTTTTTCTTCAAGATGACAATAGAGAACGACTATGATAGTTTTTGCAATGAAGAGGATCTTCAATACAATGTAAATGGTGATAAATGGTGATTGCAAGCTATGGAGGGATTTGGTGCCAAAGGCACGCTGTGATTTCTGCAGAGCAAGTTTACTAAAAGCTTGGATGATTGAAATGGAGGAATAGGGTTGTACTTATAGATTTGTGAGAGAGAAGATCAACGGTGTAGAATAAACAAGAAGATCAATGGTTGAGGAAACTTGAGAGGATGTGTGTGAATTAGAAGAGGACAAGTGTCCTGCTCCTTCATGCAACAAGGGAGTTAACAGAAATAGATTGAAGAGTTAACTGAGTTGATTGACCAGTTAACAGAATTGACTAACTAGTTAACTGATTTGATTTATGAGTTAACTAATTGGAACTAAAGGATAAAAAGGGACATGTGGGTGAGGGGACAATTAATTAAATATTAAAATATTTAATTAAGTGTGCACATGGACTAATTGAATTATTTTTGGTATTTAATTCAATTTTGGAGGAAATGAACAATTTAAATAAATATTTGGATTTATTTAAATATAGAGGATGATCTTAAATTTAGAAGAATTTAATTAAATAATTTGGTATTATTTAATTTAGACCGATTTAGAAGAATTTGGAAGATTTTAATTAAATAAATGATTTTATTTAATTTTGTGGAGGAATATGAATCAAATAAATAAATTGATTTATTTATTTATTGATAGAGGAATTAGAATGAAATAAATATTTAAATATTTATTTAGATAGAGTTGTGTCATTTTTAGGTGTATACATTTTGCCCCTCTTTGATGCAATGTGTTTTATCATGTTGTTTCAAAGACTAAGAATTTCTGATAATGATACGTGCCCTAGTTTGCCCCCTCGAGAGATTGGATGGGAAGAAAAGGCAGAAGGGCATGAGATGGACAATCTCATGATGAAGAAGGTTAGGTAACGCGTGAAATGTTGGAGAGGAATGGGATACATCTTGAGAAAGACAGCAGAAAAAGGACTCGGATAGCAGGCGCAGTCGCCACACAGCTAGGTAGGTTGGCATGTCTATAAATAGAAGCAGGGTCCACAATCCTAGTCATTTGCACACTTTTCATTTTGAGAGAGATCTTAGGAGCTTTGCAGAGCATAGGAGCTAGAGCAATCAGTAGAGCAATGGATATTCCACACGAGGAGCACCAGTTTGAGAGGGTTCACCAATTTGGACAATCAACATAGGCAGGACCCCCGGTATGTACTTCAAAATTTCTGGGCTAGGGACATTTATGGGTGCAATAAATGCTAGGCAAAGCTAGGTATGTATATGTGTCGATTCGTATTTCGGTGCATTTACTACCTGAAACTGCGCATATGTTCTAGATCAGCACATCTAGGTTATCTTTTAATGCATTTGTTATTTCAACGCATATGTCATGTGTTTATGCGCTTTTGTTATGGTTTGGTGCATTTAAGCTATTTAGCGGCGCATATGCTGGTTTTGCTCATTTGTGGCGCAAAGCTGCGCATATGCCTGGAAACCGTGCATTTGCTTGTTTTGGCTGCGCATCTGTTAAGGTTTTGCGCATATGTTATTTGCTGCTATGCATTTGTTAAGGTTCTGTACATTTGCTTTGATAATGCGCAAATGCTGCCTAGAATGACGCATTTGCTTAGGATACTTAGTTTACTTAGAAAAAAATGATTCGATTGGCATCTTGATTGATGCGACAATCGATAAGCTATCTCCAAGATTGATAGAATCTAGACAAGAGATGATACGCTTGTTTTGGTCAATTTGATATGTTAAGTAAGTGAATTTGATAGGTTTGATAGTTTGAGCACGTTTGCATTGATACAATTATGGTTGATGCATTGCTTTGTTTTTTGTAGGAGGATATTTCTGACACCCTTATGTTGCAGGAGTAGTTCCCTATGATGATGTTGTGGTGATATATGTTGACAGAGGTAGAGCGGCTAGTGCTCAGTGCTCTTGGTTTGGAGTGCATGTGTTTCATGCTCGAGGTTCGTGTGAACCTCAGTCTGCTGACTGCTTTGGTGGAGCGCTTCTACAATGAGGATGGGACTTTCCACCTCCCCACTGGTGAGATGATAGTCACACTGGAGGACGTCTACAGGATCTTGCACCTTCCCATAGTAGGGGAGTAGGTGGAGTATGACCCGCAGCATGACACTAGGTTGGATGAGTGCAGGCGGGTGTTTGATGACCCTACCATAGCGGGGTCAGTTATCAGCTAGCAGGATATGCATGACTTTTATGACTACTTTCTGGGGATTGTGGTTGGTTTGATTAGTGGTGTTGTATGCCCCGATTAGAGATCTCATGGGTTCCCTGTTGGATGGGGATGGACTTTGGAGCAGATGCTGACTAAGGGCACCTGATTTGCTTGGGGTGTCTGCATGCTCACTCACCTTTATCATGACATGCATCAGGTGGTATATCATGGAGCTGCTAGCTTGTCTGCGAGTGTGTCCTTGCTTCAATTCTGGGCTTGGGAGCATATAGTCATGATTCAACCCATATGCACATTTCAGCGTCAGCTAGGAGAGCCATACTCTTATGGGTATGAGGATGTACTTTCCCAGCACAGGCTGGGGAAGTTGGAGTATTGGTGCCACGCATTGGACAATGCGAACGCAGTGGTGTGGTGACCTTACATAGATTATGAGGTTTGGGATGACGAGGACAATGAGCTGCCCTACATTTTTTAGATGCGGTGGTTGATCGGTCAAACATCGCACATACTGGAGAGGCACATAGTCACTTGTGTATTGCGGTAGTTTGGGAGAGCTTAGGGTATGCCATAGGGGTAGGCCCTGTTTGCCAAGACTTGGGCAGAGAGGAGGCGGTGGGGACCGAAGGCTTCCTATGAGGAGGCCAGGACAGACTTTTTGTAGATACCTTATCAGGCATGGCCGATGAGGAGAGAGATAGTGGATGCGGGCATGACTCGTGACTACGAGGATTGGTTTATGACACATCCATTCCCCAGATATTCAGGATCGGGAGAGCTAGCTCCTAGCTTAGAGGAGGTAGATTCAGAGGAGGATGGCGGTAGGCGGAGGAGGAGATGGAGGAGGAGCAGAGGATGGGGTAGTGAAGGAGGCGGAGGGGGAGATGGAGGGGGAGGTAGAGGTGGAGATGATGGAGGAGATAGGAGGTCGAGACAGCGGCAGAGAGTGGGGTAGGCCCCACCCCAGTAGGTTGCACAATAGGTTCCACCTCAACAGGTGGCACCCCAGGTGCAAGCAACACCAGCAGTGGTTACACAGGTAGCAGCCCCACAGGGACCATAGGTTTAGTTTCAGCCTGTCCCACAACAACAGGGATAGGGGGACGTAGTTGGCATGCTTCGGAGCCAGCTACGACAGGTTAGAGGTCAGTTGAGGGCTGCGGTGGCTCAGGTATAGGGTGATGCAAGGGTGATCATTGGTATCACCGTAGAGAGGGATGCAGCCCTCACAAGAGTACAAGCCTTGACGGTAGAGAGAGACGCAGCTGTAGCCGCCCTAGGTACAGATGTAGGGATGATCATGATTGGGACACAGTTGACATAGGCATAGGTGTAGGTGACACAGGTACAAGCTCAGTTGACACAGGCACTGGGAGAGCTAGCCAAAGCTCAGGCACAGACCCAATATTACAGAGGTTTGTATCGCGGGGCGGTGCTAGCTAACCAGAGGGCACCTAGCTACAGGAGCCAGTCAATTGATGTGTCTGCGTAGAGGGCAGGTGGCTGAGGTTTAGGAGCATCAGTTATGGGCCCACAACAGTCTGGGTCAGGCCATGGTGGAGGAGGGGGGGACAGTGTTGGTAGTAGCATCCTGTGGCAGCAGGGCTAGCTGCGATTTTGTGTATACATTTTTGTACTTGTACATACATTTTTTGATGGCTCATGGATAGCCTGTTATATGTATATATCACGTGTATTTTGTATATCAACCAAGACATGTATCATTATCATTTTGTATGTATGTATAGACCTTTTATGAGGTGACTCATGGACGACAGATTGATATTGTACAGTTGGACATTTTGATGTTTATATGATGATGCAGCTTATGACCTACATGTATGTTGCTTATGCTATGATCATGGATGCATTTTACTTGTTATGTTTATATGCGATGTACATGGATGCGGTTTACTTATGATGTTTACATGCTATGTTTTTGATATTTTTCTGATGGGATATTTATGCATGCTATATTATGCTGACACAAATGGATATGGATGATTTAAATGCACCTATATGTTCACATTCTATGATGATCTAATGCAGACACTTGTGATTATAGCTATGTTTTTGTGATTTTTTTTTGGTTACTGCAATGTGATGTTTGACTTATGCATCTAGATGTATGCAAATGATCTAACCATGTTAATGATTATCTCACCTAGTATGAAATGCAAAAATGATTACACATGGATGACTTAATGCACTTACATGAATGCAAATGATCTAATCAAATTAATGACTATTTCACTTAATGCAAGATGATCACAAACTGATGACTTAATGCACTTACATGAATGCAAATGATCTAATCAAATTAATGACTATTTCACTTAATGCAAGATGATTACACATTTTTGGTATGTCCAAGTGTACTCAATCAATACAAACGAGACTCGATGAAAGACACAAATGATATAAAAAGATTTTGACAGAAGAATGACTTGACTGAAGGACTCACAAGCTTTTGTAAACATAGACACTGTGAACAAAATCTTTATTGATGGATGGTATACAAAATGTAAATGGATGCTATGGATGTGGATATTTGTCATCTTGATATTGCAAGTATTTTGAAGTGCTTGTTTGATCATTGGGCAATTTTTTTTGTTATTTTTGTGTTTTTAAATTTTGTAAGAAAAATACAAGCACCTAGGTATAATTAAACCATGATGACCTGAGTATTGCTTGCATGGATTTTGATTTAGCAAGTTAATACAAGCATCTAAGTATAATTGAACCAAGATGACCTGAGTATTGCTTGCGTATCAACAGACAAGGATTATACCTGTTTCCTGTTAGACCTCTTATGTCCTCAATGATCATTGTGTTGATCATGTCTTTAGACAAAGCGTCACATTACTAAAGATAAACCCCACAAGCAGCAGACAAATAAAATAATCATGCCCCCATCATAGCATCTCTAGTTTTTAGGCATCCTTGAGTAGCATAGGAAACATGATAACAAAAGTTTAAAATTTTAAGGCACAACCAATCAAAACAAAACTTTCTTGCATTAGATTATCTTCTTGCCATAATTTAGATGAAACCATTAGTAGCATTTAGGTCCTGGTTTGTTTGTCTTTGGATAGGTTGATGTCTTGCATCAAAACTTTTGTTTGAAAGCAGGCTTTGCTGCGCTTGCTTATGTCTAGTGAAAAAGGTATCACAATCCTTATTGTTATCCCCTGAGGTGCGTGACATTCAAGAATCCAATTCTCCAACTAGGTTAAGGATTTTCCCCCAGTCAAGTAAAGGAACGAGTTATTGCGGATGAACTAACCATAGACATGAAGAAACGGGCCCTAAGGGACTGACCTAGTGCCTCAGGGGCTCATTGATAAATGGGCTTACCTACGTGACAACGCAGAGGCAATGTAGTTTGGGGTGAACCTTGTGGACTTAAGACCTAGGTGATGGGGAATGGTGCGGATGTGGATAGACTAGAGGATGGGTGAAAAGGTAGGGGATGGATGGAAAGCCTCGGGGGCTCATCGATGATGGCCTTGCCTATGTGATAGCTTAGAGGCGATGTAGTTTGACAATGGTTCAATGGATTGGTTGAGGACGGATGACAAGATGGACGCAAGTTAGGATCGATAGCCTGATGGGAGAAGGCGATAAGGATGAGCGAACAACAAGCCATGGTAGGTATACTGATGTGATGGGATGGTTGCGGTACGAAGGGATGAATGAGGAACGAGGTCTCAATAGATGGAGGAAGCGGTTTATCGCAGATAGCACCTGTTTCTAGGTTTTCACCAGTTGCTTTTATTTCCACAATAGCTAAAATACACATGACGCTTGTTTGCCAGGTTTTCATCATGGTATCTATCTGAGGCACCTGTTTGCCAGGTTTTCACCAAAGGACAATTTTTTTTTCATTTTTTTTGCTATTTGTGATCTTTTTTGATTTTTTTGTTGTTTTTGACTCCCTTGCATTGGGGTTTAGGTGTAGAACTTGTGAAGATGCATGCTGTTGATGGGATCATCAAACAGTTCACCTTTTGATGTAGACAATTGATAATCACCTGACCCATAGGCAGTAATGATGACATAAGGACCCAGCCAGTTGGATTCAAACTTGCCTTTCTTCTCTCTGTCTTGCTGATTTTTGGGATTTTCTTTGAGGACTAGGTCACCAACTTGAAATACTTGGGGTTTTACTTTGTGGTTGTAACTTCTGGACATCCTTTGTTGATAAGCCTTGAGATGGTTAAAGGCCTGTTGCCTTCTTTCCTCCAGCAGCTCTAACTCTTGAAGTCTAGAAAATTTGTAGTCTTCATCAGATATGAGGCCTTTTAACGATATTCGCAAGGATGGGATTTCGACTTCAATGGGCAAGATAGATTCAGATCCGTAGACCAGGGATTATGGTGTTGCACCTGTGGGTGTGCAGATACTTGTGTGGTAGGCCCACAGCACAGGATTCAATTGGATGTGCCAATCATGACCAGCATCATTGAAAGTCTTCTTCAGGATTTTTAAGATGGTTTTATTTGATACCTTTGCTTGGCCGTTTCCTTGGGGGTAATATGGGATGGAAAAGCGGTGTTGGATGTGGAATTTGTCACATAGCTCTTTGACATCCTGATTTTTGAATGGTCATCCATTATATGTGATAATGGATAAAGGGATACCATAGCGGCAAATGATGTAGTTCAGGATGAAAGAGGCAATCTATTTGCCTGTGACATTAGCGAGGGGTATGACTTCAATCCACTTTGTAAAGTACTTGGTGGTGGTGATTATGAATTTATGGCCACTAGATGATGGAGGGTGGATCTTGCCCACTAAATCGAGTCCCCATTGATAGAAAGGCCAAGGAGTCATTAAAGGCTGTAGCTCCTGTGTTGGTGCATGTATCAGGTTCCCATGGATTTGGCATTTCTTGCACCTCTTTACAAAATGATAGGAATCTTTTTCCATAGTTGGCCAATAGTATCCCATGCATATGAGTTTCTTAGCTAGGGTAGGACCACTAGAGTGGGTCCCACATATACCTTCATGCACTTCGCTCAGGGCGGTTTGATATTCCTTGCTATCGAGACACCTAAGGAGAGTACCATCGAGACCTCGTCGATATAAGGTGTTGGCGATAATGGCATAACAGGATGCTTGTCGAATGAAGCTTCACTTTTGGTTTTTTGAGAGATTAGGTGGTAGGGTATTCTCTTTAAGATAGGCAAGTACTTTTTAGTATAGGGGAGAATGAGATCCTACAATGTGGCAAATGATGTGGGATTCGGGGGTGTCGTATGCAGGATGGGACACTAGCTCTACAAAGAACTCATAACATGATTGGTTTTCAGGGATGTGGAGGAGAGATGCAATCATTGCCATGGCATCTGCTACTTTGTTCTCTATCCTTGGTATCTGCTCAAAAGAGATCTCAACAAAGTATTCTTTGAAGTCGTCTACCATTCATTTGTATGGTATTAAATTCTCATCTTTTGTTTGGTAGTCATCATTCACTTGGTTGATGACCAGTTGTGAGTCACCATACACCTGAAGTTCTATGATGTTCCATTCAATTGTCAGCTTGATGCCAATGACTAGGGCTTCATACTCTGCCACATTGTTAGTGCAAGGAAAGAGTAGTCTGTATGATTTTGGAATGGTGTCACCATTAGGTGTGATCAATAAGATACCTGCCCCGAACCCATGTTGAGTATATGAGCTGTCGAAGTAGAGTTTCCAAGTTGTGGTTATGTGGAAGATAGACTCGTCTGGAAATTCGAAGCTCAATGGGTTATCATCTATTAAAGGTGCATTGTCCAACTAATCTGCAAGTACTTGACCCTTTATTGTGCGCCTGTCTACATAATCGATGTCAAACTCACTGAGTAGCATGACCCATTTGGGCAATCTACCTGTAAGGGCAGCTTTGTTGAGCAAATATTTTAATAGATCAATTTTTGCTACTAGCTTGATGGAATGAGATAGCATGTAATGTCTCCATTTTTGCAAAGCGAAGACCACATCGAGGCATGCTCTTTCAATTGGCATGTACTATATCTTGTAGTCAACCAGTGTTCTGCTGATGTATTAAATTGCTTATTCTTTCCCTTCATGATTTTGCTGTGCAAGCAGAGCTCCCAAAGCTGTTGGTGTGGCAGAGATATAAAGTAGCAGAGGCTTTCCCTAGATTGGTGGCATCAAGATAGATGGTTGCATGAGATACTCCTTTAAATGTTGAAATGCTTGTTTGCACAAATCATTCCACTTGAAAGGAATGTTCTTATGGAGGAGGTGCATGAATGGGTGGCACTTATCTACCAATTGAGAAATGAACCTTCTAATAGATTGTAGTTTTCCTTGTAGAGACCTCAATTGACTGAGATTTTTGGGAGGCAACATTTCCATGATGGCCTTCACCTTAGTTGGGTCTAATTCGATTCCATTGGTAGACATGATGTATCCGAGAAGCTTGCCATATGTGACTTCAAATAGGCACTTCTTTGGGTTGAGGTGCACATTGAACTACTCCAATCTTGTGAAGATCTTGTCTAATATTGCCAAGTATCCTTCTCTTGTGAGTGATTTTGCTAAGATGTCATCTACATAATCTTCCATTATGGTGTGCATCATGTCGTGGAAGATTGTAGTCATGGCTCTCTGATATGTTGCCCCTGCATTTTTCAGTCCAAATGGCATGACACACCAACAATAGGTGCCCCATGGACATGTGAATGTGGTCTTGTGTTGATCCTCAGGTGCAATTTTGATCTGGTTGTATCCCGAGAAACCATCCATTAGTGATAGCATGGTGCGCCCTGCCATGAGATCTACAATAATGTCAATGTTGGGCAAAGGGAAATTATCTTTTGGACAAGCTTTATTCAAGTCCCTGAAGTCATTACACAATCAAACTCTTCCATCTGGTTTGGTGATAGGCACTATATTTGAAATCCACTTAGGATAGTCTATTGGTCTGATAAACCTGACATCTAGTAGCTTCTTCAATTCTTCTTTTACCATGAGGGCGACATGTGGGTGCATCTTCCTGAGTTTTTGCTTAACTGGCTTAGCTCCTGGAGCTAATGACAAGTGATGTATTATGAGATTTAGATCTAGCCCTGGTATATCCGCATATGACCAAGCAAAGTTGATTTGTTTCCTTTTGAAGAATTCAGTGAACTCTAGCTTCTCTTGTACAGTTAAAGATTGTGCCATATGGATCATCCTTGGATTGTCACCTGCAGTGATGTTGATCTATTCCACTGGTTCCATCAAGATTAAGGATCTCTCTTGATGTGTTAGATTAGGGAGAGGGTCAAGCCTTTCATCGTCTTTCATATTTTTACTATTTTCATGATCTAACACTGTCGCAGAGCGGTTTTCACCATTAGATCTATCTTTCATTTTTACATTTTCGAGATTGAAAGGCTTATCACTCTCTCCAAAATAAGCCCTGTCATTGAGTTCTATGGCATAGCTAGCTCTATGATCCCCTGCGGGTATATGGTCCCTAATCTCTAGATAGTCTATGATGGCTTCATCATTTTGGAAGGTATCTAGCTCAGGGGTGGTGTCTTACAAGTCCCAATCAAGGAGTTATGGATGCAATAGTGGTAACGGGTCATTGGGTTGGTCTGGTTCAAGGGTATTGATGGTCAAGATGGAGGAGTTAAGGTGGTTATTATAAGCATCGACAATGCCTGTGATGGTACTCTCCAAAAGTTGATCTGTCAAGTGCGGTATCATTCTTTCCTCATGAATCTCACTATCGTTATTATGCGGGTTGAACTCTAGAGGCCTAGCCCTAGGACTTTGTCCCTCATTAGTGGAATGGGTAGGGTCATATTCATGGACCACATCAATATCTTTTTCATCACAAGATAGTTTAGAGAGACTATCCCATTCATACTCATTGGAGTCAGTCTCACTCCAGCCTTGTAGTCGGTGAATTTGATCTACTAGGTTAATAGCAAATGTTTCTAGTTGTTGGCGTTTATGCTTGTCTGTTCCCTTGGTCTTTGCTTTGCCAGTGTAGCCTAGCCCTGTAGTGTCTCGGGCTGTTAATGTATGAGGCTGGATAGGTTCAGTGATACCTTCCTTTTTCAATCCAATGGACCCATGACCTTCATACCCCATTCTTTGTAGTATTGAGAATCCTTGACCATACTGTTCAGTTTGTACCGTGGAGTGATGGTCTTGTTGCTTGGATAGACTATCTTCATCCTTATATAACCATTGTAGGATGTCTTTTTCATCGCTCTCATCTTCAAGGCTTCCCCATTTGACAAATAGACCTTTAGTAGTTTCTAATGCCTTGGGTTTGCTCATGGAAGGCTTTCCATAGGATCTGGGGGAGAGAGAGAGCTGTGCTAAGCAAAAGGATTGTGCGATTGTGTATTCACCGAGACCATTGTCTTTGAGCTTGAGGTCGGATTGGGGTGCCTTTGATGTGTAAGGGAGTGAAGTTGGGTCAACACGGGATGAAGATGAAACAGAGGCATAGTTATTGGGAATTACAATGTCAAGTTTAGATTGTACAGAGTTGCAATATTGGAATGGATTGGAATCACCTTGGATGGTGATTTCATGGCCTTCATGGGGGAATTTAATACACTGGTGATAGGTTGATGGTACTTCCTTCATAGCATGTATCCAAGGTTTCCCAAGGAGAATGCTATATGCAAGCTCCATATCAAGGACTTGGCACACTACATCCTTTACTATAGGTCCCACTTTGATAGGCAAAACAAAAGTTCCCTTTGAAGTTCTTTCCTCTTCATCGTAAGATTTGATGGTGATTTTCTTATTTGGATCGATAGCATTCTCCAAAAACCCCAATGCAAGGATTAGCTTTAAGGTGGAAATATTCAAATTGGCTCCTCCATCGATTAGAACCCTTTTGATTTTATGCTTGTGGATGAAGGTTTCTATGTGGAGAGACGCATTATGAGGTTGAGTGATTGACATATCATCCTTTTTAGTGAATGATAGGAAATGAGGTGTGGTAATATGACCTACCATGTTTTGAAACTATTCTTCGGCAAGGTTTGTTGGGACGGTGGCTTCTGAAAGAGCTTGGTCAAGTATAGCTCTGTGAGATGGGGACAGATGTAGAAGTTCCAAGATGGAGATGTGTGCAGGTGTCTCGTGAAGTTAGTCCAGGATATTGTACTGGTTGGATGGAGAGGATGGCTTGGATGGGGCTTCTTTAAGAGTAACCTTTCCACCGCAAGTGGTCACATTACAATCAGGGGTATTATTTATAGTGATTACATTGATATGTGAATCACTCTCTAAAATGTGGTTAACAACATAGTCAAATGATACGTTTGTATAATTGGCGTTGTTAGCTCCACTTTTGTTTTGATTTGAAGGCCCTCCATTCTCATAGTTGGGGAGTGGATTCTTGAATGCTAAGTGATCATCATTAGAGGCATGCCCATCAAGTGATACCTTTTTTTGGTCCAACAAGTCTTGAATGGCGTGTTTGAGCACTTGACAGTCATTGGTTTTGTGTCCCTTGTTTCGGTGATATTCACAGAAGTCATTGTCATTCCACAAAGGAGGTTTAACTTTTGGTTCATAATCCTGCACCATTGGAAGCATTATGAGGTTATTTGATATTAGCTTCCATAGGGTGGATTCCAATATTTCTCCTAGAGGTGTGAATTTTCTCCGAGGAGGATAGTTTGTAGACCGTGATTCAATGTTTCATGGTTTGTTTTGTGGGGGGTTGTTTTGTGGGCTTGATAGTTGAAAATTGGTTGCTTTGGCACTACATTTTTGGCATCAACCACCCCATCATTCATGATGTTCTTATTCTTAGTCCAAAATCATGGTTTATCTGTGTTAACATTTGTGGTAGGGGTGTCCTTGTAAAGTTTGATTTGACCTTTTCCTATCAAAGCATTTTCAATGAGTAAACCCATCTCAATGACCTTACTAAAAGAAGTAGGGCATTGGATTTGAATTTGGTAGCTTTGGTCAGCATGTAGGTTGTGGACAAACATTTCAAGCATTTGTTTTTCTAGTATGTGATGTGGACATTTTCTTTCCAATTGTCTCCATCTTTGTAAGAAAGAGGCGAAGGATTCTCCACCCTTTTGTTTAGTGTTACAAAGATCTAACAGTGAGATGTCATGCTCAATGTTGTAGGAGAAGTGTGTGACAAACTTATCCACTATTTCGTTGAAGGTTCAAATGCTGGGAGGTATTCGAGAGAACCACTCCATAGATTGTCCTCCCAAGCTCCTTGGGAATAGTCACAAGAGATAGGTGTCATTGTGGGTGACTTCAAGGCATGCTGCACTAAATTCTCTGATATGGTCTCTTGGATCACCCTTTCCGCAATATTTGTCAAATTTTGATACCTCAAATTTTGAGGGGAAAGGTATCATGATCAAGGTCTTGTCAAAAGGATATGGTGAAATATCCTCTAGAGAATAGTGTTTTGTTGATGCTCTGGTTTGAATGTCAGCGAGCTATTGCTGCAAGACTTGGATTTGTTGAGTCAATAGACCTAGAGGGTTGTGGTATCCTGTGTCTTCTCCGGATTGGTAGCATTAAGATCAATTTTGGGAGTATCTTTATCTTGTTTGGAGCCATCTTTCAATGACTCAGCTTCATTGGATGCATTGTTCTCTCTTAGATCAGAGAGATCAAAGTTAGAGGGCAACTTAGCTCCTTGTTGAGCTAGCATGAGAAAGTACTTTTGAGGGTTCATGTTTAGGACCTTGTCCATCATCTCTAGAAATTTTGCATCTTGTGAGCCATGAATTACTTCCTCACGTGGGATTTCTTCCTCTTCCTGATGGTGAGGTGGAGATGGTATGTCTTTGTTCAAAGGATCCATGTCTTGATTTTCTTTGGATTTTGATCTAGTGGCAACCATACAAACTGTTTGGCAGGGGTGAATGTTGGATGAAAAATGCTTGTGAAGGAATATATTTGGTGTGGTTGAGATGACAAGATCTTTCCTAAGGTTTTCAATCTACTGTTTGCTCAAACAAACATGCTCTTGAGGGAAAAGATAGTCAAAATAGGGAGAGTTAATCACCTCTATTGATATGGACTACTTTTATCAAGGTAACACTAGTGAAGTTCCAAGTTGAAGGATGATATATCTTGGTATGAAACCAACTAGATTTTTGTTTTGAGTTTTGGAAGATTTCAATGACATATTACTAGGAAACTTGGTTTTTTTTTTATGTTTTCACTATGATACGGTAAATGGGAATGGTTTGAAAAATGGATATGAAACTGACTAGTATGATTTTTCTGAGATCAAAAACAAGGTCTATGAGATAATGGGTATCTAGAACTGGTTGAAAGTTTTCAAAAAGTGTACGGAATAACTCTCTGTGATAGATGTGCAGGAACATATGCACAAGAACAGTGTGCAAATACATAGCAACAAGAAGCAAATGCGCAGGACTGGTGAAAAATAGATGCGCCAGAACAAAGGACAAAAGCATAGTAACAAGGTGTAAATGTGTAGGACTGGTAAAAAATGGATGCGCAACAGAATTGAACAAATGCGTAGCAGGATTGAGCAAATGTGCAACAATAAGTAGATGCGCCGCAGGATAGAACAAATGCTCAGATCTGATCTTTTTTTGGTTGTTTTTGACTAATTTTGGCATGTTTTCCAATGTTTTTGGGTTTCTTTGCTTTGAATGTTGCTTTGTTTGATTGGTTTCTTCAATTATGGCAAGAAAGACACATCACCCACAAAGAATTTTTCATGATTGTTGATTTTTTTGATTTTTGACTAAAAATAAGTACAAATCCTAGGATGGTAAGGGCAATATTCAATGAATTCCAACTTGGTTTTTTACACCATCCATTTGCATAAAGATGGACAGTTAATAACTTGGTAGCATCGGCTCCCCTCCATGGCACACACTTCTCATGCATACCAAGTTATAGTTCCTCCGAAGAGTTGAACTTTTCTGTCTCTACACTAAATGAGTGTATGACGTTGGACAGCTCTAGAGAATGTTTTCCTCCCGTGTCACTGAATAGGGGATTTTGGCTTCTAAAACAATGGATATGTAGTAAGGGCAACCGTTCGAATGGTTATACATGTGGCAGTGCTACTCTCTGTTATGGAGTCTCCCAGCCTACAAGGGTTGTGCCTTGCGAGGTTTTGGGGGAGGTTGGTTGTTGGTATAACTAATCCACACTTGTTGTTTGAAGCTTTCGCCTCAAACACAGTTTATTTATAGTGGATCAGAAGAGCTTGGCATTAGCTCGTTACCACTTAAGGTCGTCCCACTTAAGGAGGAATTCCAAGGGTAGGCCTCTCTAAAGGGAACACATGCGAAATGATGATTCTGGCATTTTGATCACCTAGTTAAGGGGAGAGCATAGTCCTATCATCATTCCAAATATAAAAAAAAACAATGGTTCTTTCCTCCTATTTAAAAGAAAAAGACTAAATGTGTTATGCTATTTGGGCACACACAAGATTTGTTAACTTTGAAAGTAATTTTGTTCGATTTTAAATCCTCCTAGTTGGGACCATGTTCAAGTTGTGATGCAACAAGATCAAGTTACTTCCCTCCTATTTAGATATAGATGAGATTTTGCATGAACAAGCTCAATTTAATTCCATTGCTAATTAGATCTAAATGAGAGTTTAACAATGCAGCTATATGACTAACCATCTCCTACCCTACAAGTTGGATATGAGAATGTTCCTGCAAATGTGTTAGTTTTAGGGATTTCTCAAGAAACAACTCAAAAACCTAACAGAATGGATGTGCTGAAATAAATGCACAAAAATCGAGAGCAAATGTGCTGAAACAGAGAACAGATGCACAGATCTAATAAGTGTGCAGTTACAGAGAATAAATACGCTGAAAGAAAGAATAGATGCACATATCTGATATATGCGTAGTTACAGAGAGTAAATGCACTGAAATAGTTAGCAGATGCACCGATCCGGTAAATGCACAATTACAGAGATCAAATGTGTTGAAACAGTGAATATATGCGTCGACTCGTCAGATGCGTTGAAACAGAGAGTAGAGGCACTTGAATAGGGAGTAAATACGTAGCTTGGACAGATGCGCTGAAACAAAGAGTAAATGCGTTGCAAAATGTATCAGATGTGCAGTAATGTCCTATGTACGGATTCTAATGTACAAAAACTCAATTTTGAAGTTAGATTTGGGGCAAGGCCCCATGGTGGGCGCCATAAATGTTACGGGAAAATTTGGAGATAATATCAATAATTAATAATAACCCAATAACTCAATAGAAATTACAATAATCAAGATTCAAACACAAAGAACGATACCTTGCAAACCTTATTACTTCGCGGCTTCCATTGGTCGCCTAATCTCAAATTGATCTTTTGTGTGAATGAAGACCTCAGAAAGCGCACTTCCTTGCTTTTTTATTTAAGATGACAATAGAGAACGGCTATGATAGTTCTTGCAATGAAGAGGATCTTCAATACAATGTAAATAGTGATAAATGGTGATCGCAAGCTATGGAGGGATTTGGTGCCAAAGGCATGATGTGATTCCTATAGAGTAAGTTTACTAAAAGCTTGGATGATTGAAATGGAGGAATAGGGTTGTACTTATAGATTTGTGAGAGAGAAGATCAACGGTGTAGAATGAACAAGAAGATCAACGGTTGAGGAAACTTGAGAGGATGTGCGTGAATTAGAAGAGGACAAGTGTCCTGCTCCTTCATGCAACAGGGGAGTTAACAAAAATAGATTGAAGAGTTAACCGAGTTGATTGACCAGTTAACAGAATTGACTAACTGTTAACTAATTTGATTTATGAGTTAACTAATTGGAACTGGAGGATAAAAAGGGACATGTGGGTGAGGGGACAATTAATTAAATATTAAAATATTTAATTAAGTGTGCACATGGACTAATTGAATTTTTTTTGGTATTTAATTCAATTTTGGAGGAAATGAACAATTTAAATAAATATTTAGATTTATTTAAATATAGAGGATGATCTTAAAATTAGAAGAATTTAATTAAATAATTTGGTATTATTTAATTTAGACTGATTTAGAAGAATTTGGAAGATTTTAATTAAATAAATGATTTTATTTAATTTTGTGGAGGAATATGAATCAAATAAATAAATTGATTTATTTATTTATTGATAGAGGAATTAGAATGAAATAAATATTTAAAATATTTATTTAGATAGAGTTGTGTCATTTTTAGGTGTATACACCAAGACTAAGATGTGAATGATTAAATTGGATCAAAATAAACTCTTTAACTCATGAACTTGCACACAAGTGTTAGTAGTTTGATTGATTTAGGTCTTGGACACATACAAATGGATGTAATCAAAGTGTTAGCAATGAAAACTAAATCCCTACAAAAATTAGAAAATAACTATACCAAATAGAAAAAATGATGTTATTAGTAGATTCCTTATAATTTTTTGATCGTTTTAAAAAAAATCATTAAATTTTGATATCATATATGCAAAAGTTATGCTTGTTGCAAGAAAACATATAAAAGTGAGATTCAAACTAAAATATTTGATCTATTTATGATAGAATCTGAAAAAGCTACCTGATCCACAATGAAGAAGGTAGAACCAAATTTCCAATGCCTATAAAAACACAAAAAATTGCCTCTGTATGCAAAAGTTACATTAGTTTGAAAAAAACTATCTATTTATGGAAAAAAGTGACCCTAGTGCATGTTGGGAGAGTGTTGCCAGGTGGGTGGTGCACAGATTGTGCATGAGAGTGGCACTGCTTAGGCAGTGAGGGAGTAGAGGATGGGTGGAGGAGTGGTAGCATAGGGTGGTCAAGGGGTAGCATGGCCTAGAACAGGGGTGAAGATAGCGACAAAGGGTGGAGTGGATGAGGGAGCAGTGCAGGAGTGTTGGTTGCTTTATACTAGCCAACTGGTGGTATGTTAGCCGTCAATGTGGGTTTTTAGACCCCTACAGGGGGTGGGCCCCAAATGCAAGGTATAGGGGACCTAGGGTACGAGGTACCCCATGTAGCCCACCCACATGGCAAATTTTTTATTTTTTGTTTTCAATTTTTGTTTAATTTTATTTTTAAAAATTAAAATTAAAATACAAAATTAAAAAGAAACAAACCATATATTTTTTTACTTGTATAGAGGAAGAATGGTATGAATCTGTATGGGTCGTATGGATTTGTACAGAGACAAGAGAAGATACCTAAAAAAGACCTCTAATATTTGCTGTGAGAAAACCTTAGGGTTTTTACAATTGATCCTTATAGTTTTGAGCCTTCTGGACTCAACCATGAGGTCAATTTCATCCCAATATACACCCACAAAAACTCCTTGATCGAATCCCTCTAGAAAGGGCAAAAAACATGTAAGAACAAACTAGAAAAATCTTGTAAAAACCAAGATTAAACTAAGGATATAGTCCCACAGGCATGCCAAAATCTAAACCTAGATTTAGAATGAAACAAGAGGACACTAATGGAATGATCTAAGATTTCATATTCCAAACCCAAGAATACCTTAGATAGAGCATAAATAAGGAATCAAATACAACAAATGCAGAATAAAAATGAAGTATTATACCTTCTTTGTTGATGGAGATGTGCTCCTCGATGTATGGTTCCTCCAAGATTGTGCATAATTCAAATGGCATGTACCTATGTTGAAGATGGTTTCATGAAGGCTTGAGGGAGGTCCTTTGTCATTCCAACAACAAGTACTTGCAAATTTTCCTCCTCTTTTGATTTGGTTGAGGACAAGGATTGATGTATAGATGTGTGGATGATAGGATGGAGGGTTGAGATTTGATTAGAATGGATGGTTAAGATTGAATGAGATGGATTAGGGTAATGTTAGAAGCTTCTATGGCAAGGTAAAATGATGGATGGTTGAGATTAAAGATGAATGGATGGATAGGATTGAGTGAGAGGAATTAGAGTTAGGATAAAAGCTTCTGGGGAAAGCTAAAATGATGGATTGTTAAGATTAAAGATGAATGGATGGTTGAGATTGAGTGACAGGATTTTAGGTTACTTTTAGGGTTGTAATTATGTGAATAGATGGTGGAGATTTATTAGTTGTTTGAATTTTGTCTTTTAGAACTAGTCATTTGACTTTTTAAATTTTTATTTTATTTGTTTGTGGGTGGGATGTGATTTGGGATTTGATTTATTTTGTTAGTGGGGATTAGATTAGAATTTGGGATTTTAGACTAGAATTAATCAAATAATAAGATTATTTAATTAATTAGTGGGGAAGGGTGTAGGAAATTAATTTAATTAAATAATATAATTTATTTAATTAATTCGATCTAATGGAGGGAATGTTAAAAGGACAATCCTAATTAATTAAACAAATATAATTTATCTAATTAATTAGTGTTAAGATGAATGTGGTTAGGATGGGCTTAGGGTGGTGTCGATAGTGGTATTAGGGTTGTGATGTTAGATGTGTTGTTAGGATGTGGTCAATATTAGGTGTCTACACTAACCAATACAAAACAACATAGAGAATCATATATAATATCTGATACACAATGATAGGACAAAGAGAAAGGAGTGCACACATGGGCATTGCAACAACAACCCATGCTACAATAATAGAATGGACAACAATCACTAGAACTTATGGGGAAATGGACTACAACCACTAATCTATGCATTAATAAGATGATTACCCAATATTGCCCATGTTATCCATAAAACTAATAGAAGGGTCCTACAACCTCTAACTCCCAATGAAGAACTCTCACATCACCCAACATGAAGGAAAAATACTACATTACTTGCAACAGTCCCAAAATGAACTACCACCATCAATTGAATGTGAGTCTTGCCCTCCCAAACATGAAAATATAGTCTATATACTTCCAACAACAAGTCTCCCAAACACAAGAATTTAAAATGCCAAGTGCCATGGTGGAAGTTCAATCATCATAACAAGTCTCTAATTCTTTTCACTATTTGTTAAAAATGCATTCACAACTTTTGCTAGTAAATCATTTGTTGAGGTGATTATGACATTTGTTAAGGAAAAATAGTAATTTGTTAGGGTGAATGGAACATTCACCACTTGAAACTAATAAACTCACCATTCTAGCATAAGTTTTAGGTACTTTTTGAGTCTACAACTTTGAGTACATATGTATTTAAGAGGAGTCACATACCATCCTTGACCCAATCCAATCCTTTCCACACCCTTGTATACTAGTTTGATGATAATTTCTTGCTCAAATGTCTTAGCTACACTCTAGTGAGCTATAATGACATGACCTCAATGGTCCAAATGCCAACCTAGTTTGTTTTTTTGGATGATTTTGAGTGTATGAAAAATATTTAATTTCTATATTGGATGCTTGATTTTACTTTGACACGCATTTCCACATAAATAACATGCAAGTTAAAATGAGGGTAAAATGTAATGGTGGAAACTGCATACCTATGCCCTTTTCCCTTATGTTTTAGGCCTACAATGATTAGATCACAACATTACTTATCCCAATACATTCATCTCATGCCCCTAAATCTATAGTTCATTGACTTGGTTCAAGTTTGTGAGTGAAGTAGTGATTCATATCACCTTCCACTTATGAAACTGAACTACACATTTCTAAAATTCAGAACCTTTGCTACCTTTTTCACTAGCTATTATGAGTTGACTAAAGTGTGAATTGTACCAAATTAGTCACTAGGGTGGTGTATTTAAAGACTAACCCTAATTGAAATGAACCATCTATCATCTATCACACATCTAGCACCAATCATAACTAGAGGAACAAATCTATTTTTTGATGTGCAAGTGAAATATAAGAATTTACATGATTAACATTACACCATCCTAGGATCATTGCATGCTTCCTTTTTGTCCTCAATCTTTTTTCTAAGAGTTGTTAAGTCAAAATTTCAAGGGTTCGACCAAGGAGAACATGACCCTCATGATTTGATAGATTTCTCAAAGATGTTTGTAAACAACACATGTCCTTACAGAATTCATATACCAAACAATAAGGCAAAACAAGTTGCAAACTATGAGGATTTACTATATCATCTTTGGGAGACATAGGTTCACATTTGTGTGTAGGTTTTGGGTTTGCACCTATGGATTTGAACCCATATAGAGTATAGTCAAATTCCTAGGTTACCAACAAAGCACAAAATTATAGAATATTGACAAATGGATTCAATACACTTGGACAAAGACTACTCCAAGAAAATCAAACCTAAGTACCCATGCAATTAATTTTTTAAATCTCTTGCATTTTATGTAAATTTTTAAAGTATTTGTACTAACTCATTTAATTTAGGTTAAGTGGTAGTTATTTGGTTCATTTATTTAGTTAGCCTAGATCATTTTATTTAGAGGTGTTTTCTCTTATATAATCTTGTTGGTGAGTCTTACATCAACTAATTATTGTGTAGGCACATAAAGTTAATGAGAAGATGTGAGTGAAAGGGAGAGATTGCATAGAAACATGTTACTTGAAAGACTATTAAGTGCACATGTAAATGAATTAATGTCATTCTACGGACTGTTGGATAATCATGAAGATGTCTAACTTGAATATGTTTGACTTATGTGCCTTTACACTGGTTGGTTGTTACAACACATGTACTTCAAATTTATTGAAAAAGTTCCTTTTCATTTTTATGGGAGACTTTGCTCTTCTAAATACAGAGTAAGGTCAAGGGTAGGGGATGAGGGGATGAGGAATGAGGCAATAAAATAAGAAAAAAACAAATTTAAGTTAAAACCAAAGGGTTGCAGTTCAATTATTTGAGCACAATTAGTGAAGGTGATGGTATGTTCCTTGATTACACCATCTACACCATCTACCAAGGTTTGAATCCCCCACAAGTACAATAAATAAAAGATGAAGGCAATATCATGCTTTGAGTGACTTCAACAAAATAAATAACCCTTAATCCTTAACTCTGAACTTAAATTTATGCACTGGTATCAAATTACTTCCAAAAAAATTGTATGTACATGTATGACCACATGCATCCCATATATATATTTCGTGACCACATTCAACCGCACTACAATCCGCCCTCTACTGCCGCTACAATTACCTAAGTCCTCTTCCTTAACGTAATGTAGACCGCCCTCTTCTCACTGGAAGGAGGGAATCCGTAAAAAGTTCGAAGCATATTGCAGTGTATCAACATGCCACGGCGGCGCGTGCAGAGCCGTACTTCCAATTAAAGCCTTAAGACTTTAATGCACTAAAAAGTAAAAATCAGGTCACAAGGAAATAGAGCGGCACCGCCACACCATACGGGCCACAAGAAATGTCACACGTTACATAAGCCGGTGATTCAATGGATGACGTCTTTCTTTAGAGGATAGATAATTACAAATTGAATATTGCCGTGTGCCGTGTTGTCAGTAGTACTGTGGCAATGTGTGGTATTGTCCATAAAATGTTTTATAACTACCTAGTAATGTATGGCTCCTTTCGCTGGCCTCTGCTGCTGGCCTGTCGGTTCCTAACTGAACCTCTATTTCTTGTGACCTGATTTTTCAGGTCATTCATTGAGTCACGGGCTTATGTAACGTGTGACATTAGTTTCCACATACGCGCTGGGTAAGTTTTTTCTAGTTTTATAGCAAGACAAATGCATGGCAATATTGGTACATGTCGGCACTAAAATCTACCTATTTCATATCTAAGATGATGGGACCTGGTCTTTAGTTGAACGACTAAAATCTTAACCTTACCCTTGAGAGCAGGGCACATATAGTCTTCTTCACCATGCTTCCAAGAAGGATTGAACTCTTTGACATAATGCTCTTTTTTTTCGGCCAATCTGTTTTGACCACATGGCAGTCCTGAATTTATCTAACACATACTTTTTTATTTCCTCCCTATTGTTAGGACAATCTTGCCAGCTAATGTCCCACTTACCCATTCACTTTTTGTTCTGCTTCATCCACTGTTTAACCTCTCTCCCACCACCATTTTGGACCAACAATACTTATCCATGTTTTTTACCTTTTTAAAATAGCTTAATAGTCTTATTATTGCTGACACCTCCACCCTGAAAGCTCCTCCTTCAGCTAAAAGGACATTAGTTTCCACATACGCACTAGGTAGGTTTTTTATAGTTTTATAGAAAAGACAAATGCATGGCAATATCGGTACAACACATGTTGTCGGCACTTCGCATGTACATGGATTGTTTGAATTTCAACTTTTGGAATGCTACTTGGGCCGCACCGTTGGTACGACATTGGTCCACAAGTTGTGTGCTATCAAGTAGAAAGCCCTCATTGTTGACACTTGACACGACTAAAGTGAAATACAAGCCTACGACCAAACGAAGAAAACGGGGCAAGTGGTGAAGTCATATTTTTTGGACATATCTTAGAGCTTCAATGGTTGGGTGCACACGGCAAGCCACTGAAATAATTTATGCAACTGGTGTTTTATAGGTTTGAGCAACGGAATATACAAAAGTGTAATGCAGTAGTGAATTCTACGGAAGCAAGGATTTCCATTATAACTTTTTACTGCCCTTCATCTGACGCAATAATTGAACCTGCTTCTGCATTAGTTAGGATTGATAACCTTGCTCTATACAGAATATTCACCTACGGAGAAAACTATCAGAAGTTCTGGAGCAAAGGCCTGGAAGAAAAACCATGCTTAAATAGTTTTATAGCTGATAATAATCCTACAACGACTCAAAACCTAGAACCAACTATAGTAGCACTATTTAGTTTTAATAGTATTTAATGTGTCTTACATTTCATTGAATAGGGGAGAGGACACACTTGTCGTATATTGGATTTCAAGAATATTTTTGGATTTTTTCATATGTGATTTGAGAGCTTAAAACTATTGTTTGGGGTTTTGGGTATCAACGGTGTAGTCTAATCAGCGACATCTTCATCAAGTTGTCCAAAAACACTTAAAAGAGCAATTGTATGGAAACATGTGCACTAAGGGACCGTTACTATTGCCTTATGTGTCATCATATGATGGTTATTTTTTTGATATATGTGAAATGTATTATTACAAATATATATATACACATGAATTGGTTGTACACATATTGATTCTTTTCATAGATTTAATTGAGGGTGCTATTGGTACATAGACAACTGGTGGGTCCTCTCCCCTAATTGTTGTTCAAGTTGTACAAGTTATATGGCAAAAGGGTACATAATTTATCGTGTATGATTATGATTGAAAAACGATTACTTGTAAAAAACCCAAAAGATTCCGCAACGAGACGACTGCAATTTTCCTTGTTTTCAACACGGAGGCGGCAGAAGGTTGGTCTGCGAAGGAGAAGGTAATTGATTGTGTGTGTGATTGGTACGTTTGTGGGCGGTGAGGCTTCTGACTCAACAATATGTGGTGCAGATGCATTTGATTTGACAAGACTAACATTATTCATCGATTTTTTTATTTCTTAATCTTAAGCGAGCTGTTATACATTAATTAAATCCACATTTTTGAATCGTTTAACGTCTGAGACGATATTGATATGTGTAGGAAAAGACGCTCTAGTAAAATGCTACTAAACAAAAATTATGCATTGTTGTAAAGGAAAAAGAATAATTTCCCAGGATAATTAATTAATGTTAGCAATAATAAATAATTAATCTAAATAGTTGAGTGGGATAAAATGAGAGTGGATTTATTTGACTATGTGTAGAACTATGTTATTTGTTATTGAAAAATAAAATTTTTTATATATAAATTATTTGGAAATTTGTATATCTTTGTAATTTATTGTAGATTGATTTTTTGGGCTTAGAACATTTTTATGTCACATAGATCAACTTTATAACTTGTGGATTTGATTTGGCAAAATGTAATTTTTTGCTACATATTTCTAATACAATTACAAATTCCTTTTAAAGCTCCAAGTCAAAATTTTCTTATTCAATGCTCTTGAATGATGATCTCTATGACCGGATGATGAATTAGTGCTCAAATGAATGTCTTTAAATACCAACATAATGAATCATTGCACAAATTTGTACCAATTTGACTCCTTATGGCTTTAAGAAAAAGGCAAGAGTCAATCATTTGAATTTAAAAAAAAATGATTTTTGGGTAGATCCATATCATGTGGGATCACTCCCACACATCGTGGAATATCACGAGATAGGGAAATACATATTTCAAGGTATGATTGGGTGTATTGGGATTAGGGCTAATAAATGAGGGAAATGTGTGGGAATTGGTGTAGATAGGGCATAGCTAAGGTCAAATGCATGGGAATGTGTGGAAGTGAGGGTGGACAAGGATCGAGGAAGGAGCCAAACTTTACACAAAAGTGGGCCACATGTCACTATGTAATCGTATTAAGACATTCTCTTAAAATGGGCCCAAAACTAAATGAGAATTAACATGGCTATATGAATCTCACCATTGCATTCTACCCTTATTTTGAGGTGCACATGAATCCTAAATGAATTTGTGTTTCACACTAAATGAGCACTCATTGACATGTATGTAAAGTAAATATTTAGACATAAAAGGATATTGGGGTACATGTAAAGCAATGGATACAATTAGATATCTTAATGAGCTTGTCTTCTCCTAGGCACGTGTGCTCTATAGGAACTTGCAAAATAAAGAAATATGCAATTAGTGGCTTCCAAATCATAAGTGGAATAAGCACAAATTACAAACTTTCTTAATTTATCTTGGAAAATGAAAAAATGGTAGTAGAGGTCAGAAAATTTTACCTATATGGAAAGTAGTGTGGTAATTTTCCATCCAATGTGGCAATCATAGGATAGCATGGCATATTAGATGCCACCATGTCATGTGCTTAAGATTTGTTTGGACATAGTGATGAGTCTTTGTGTAGTAGAAACCATTACCTAAAATCTTGACATGGGAAATGTTAGTGATGATATATGTCCCCTCTTTGATTAGTTGCATATGTCATGTGTAAGGAACTGGAGAGGGACATGTAATACATGTAAACAAAATGTAATCTAGGAGATGTAACCAAAGAGGTCATGTAAAGAAAGTGTTAGAAATGCTAAGCAAGTAAGATATATAAAATGATAGGTGATCCAAGAGGATTCACTAGTAGTGGTACCTACAGTAATGCCAAGACCATTCTCATGGCTTGTGATAACTATGGGAACAATTTGATGGTCTATGGTACCTTAGAGCACCTCCTAGATGCTTGTGGTAACACAAGCACCAACCATCCATCTCTAGCAAGTGTTGCACATACTCCACTAGTGGTGTAGAGCACTCTACACATGATCAAACACTTTTGTGGTAACCATACTTCATCCAAACCTCTTGCAATTTCTACTATGACTTTAATAAGGTTCAATACACCACTAGAACAAAATGTAAAGTCTAGTTCACATAGTTTATTACTACATCATTCTGAGTGTCACATTGAGGACTTTAGAAGTGTAGGCAATACAATAGTCTAGGTAGCACTCTTAAGACTCACACTATAGAAAATCATCTAGTAGCTCAAGTAGGTCTACCAGTAAATAGTTACAATCCACCACCATTAAGAGATGGGAAGTCAAATAAGGAAGTAGTTCCACTTCTATACTTAATATGGTTCCACTTCCCAATGACTCAACCTTCATGACATGAAATCTATGTAATTTATATAAATCAAGGTTTGACATATGGCTTGGTAGTGACATGGAATGTGGCTTGATGGAATGAAGAGTAGACACATGGCAAGCTCTATCAATGTTTACTGAGCCTTTGACTAATTAGTGAGTTCCCTAAACATGAAGAAGCCAATGAAATCCACTTGATCAAATTAGATTGGATCCACTATTGTCTACAAATTCATGGCTTTAAGAGCGTACACACGAGCTTAATATAAACTTTGACCTGAGATGCTTTCAAGTCTGTCCAACAATCTCCCTAAGCCTCCAAGCTTGACAATGTCAGACATGAGAAAGGGACTTAATTATGTTGATTGAATCTTTGAAGGGTTAATACCATGTTCCAAAGTTCCCATTTTGGCATAGGCAATGATGATGTTGGAAAGATTGTGGAACTTGGCTTCACACTTGCTAATCATGTTTTCTTGAAGCTATGATAGGGTCTTTACAAGTCACTTCACACTTAATATTTGGTCTTAAATTCTTCTAATTTTATTCTATCAGTTGAGATAGTAAATTGCTTTTCGTAATGTTCTATTAAGGAATGATGTTATAAAGGGTATTTCAATGTTGTTCGATGCTTAGAGAAATGATACTTGTCATTGCTCTATCTTTTATCAACTTTTTCCCAATGTGAAATGTATTGAATTAAAATAATATGCAAATTAGTAAAAGATGTGTGGTGAAGTGCTATGCTGGATTGTCCTACCTTTTTATTATAATGGAAGAAAATAGAAAGAAAAAACTATATGAGCCTTAAAAAGACTAGAAGTTATGTGTGGAGTGAAATTTATCTTTTATGGTTCATGGATTGAATTTCCAAGATTTCTAGATCACAAAATGGGAGACTTCGCCTATGTAACAGGAAGGAGAAATGTGAAACTATAATCTATTATACTTACAATTGGTCTATTGACTCATATTTGATAAGATAACTTGGAGGAAGGACAGATTTCAAAGAGGTCTTGTGACATGCAACTTTATAACCAATGCCCACTTACTAAGCTACATATCCCAAATGTGTAAACACAAATGGTCTTCAACTTAAAATAACAAAACATCAAAATGCCTCCCAAATAATTAGATTGTGGGAAATAGATAGAATTATGTATATATTTTATCTTTCAAATTATCTTTTATTTCTTTATTTGCTTATGGGTATGATCGTTCAACTTGTTAGTCATTGGAAGAAATTGTTGACGATTCTGTCTAGGTATTTCAACCCCTTCTTGACTACACTTTGTTCCTTGCTTTTCACTGCCAATTTTTAACAAAATTTGTGTTTCTTTCAAATCTCATGTTTATTTACATGGTGCACTTATTACAATACCTATTAGTGCATTACACAATAAATGTGATTGCTAGTATCAATGTTAATTTAAAAAAACTTTATATCTAGTTTTAGAAGAAAACAACTCCAACCGTAAGCATTTGTACGGCTCCACGAATCAATGCCCATAGCAATGATCCCTGCATTCAGACTCGGACATGATACCCAATCTCCATATACATGTCACCAACACTAGATGACTCCACGTGCAGTAAGCTGGAACTTTTTTCAAACTTGGAATAACGTTTCCTTGGGAAAAGTTGTGATGACTTTTTCTCATCTGCTTAATGAATGTATTATGTAACTAGCATACCTATATTTAAAAAATATATCTAAAGTACGCTGAGAGATATCCTTCTCGATGTAACTAGCATACCTATATTTAAAAAATATATCTAAAGTACACCTCGAGATATCCTTCTCGAGGCACCTATTTCCACTTGTGTGTAGTATATTGATTAAAAAAATAGGCGCCTCGAGAAGGATATCTCTCGGCGTACTTTAGATATATTTTTTAAATATAGGTATGCTAGTAGCATCCATAGCGGCAAGCTTAATTACAACTATATTATATAATTATAAGAATTATTATAATTATATAATCTAATATTATAATATAGATTAGATATATTATTATAATATATTGTATAATAATTATAATTATATATTATATATTATATGAAAAATATATAATATACCTATATTATATTAATTATATAATATAATATATTATTATAATTATATATCTAACCTATATTATAATATTAGGGTTATGGTTTTAATCTAATTAGGGCTATCGTTATGTTCATAGAAATATATGCTAAGTGTAATGTATAGATAAAATAAATTGTCATAATTAGAGCTAGAGTTGGGGTTTGAATGAAGATTACATTTAGACATAACCCTAACCTTAATCCTAACACTAATTCTAACATAACTCTAACTGTAACCCTAACAATAACCTAATTCTATCCTAAATTTGAACTATAACTCTAACCCTAATTCTATCCTAAATTTGACTTATAATCCTAACCTTAATTGTATCATTAACCTTAATTATATGCTTAATCCTAGGGTATATGCACAAAGATGAGGGACCAAAATGTCACCACATGACTTTTTGGTCCCATACAAGTCATAATGTGCTAGCGTTATGGCTCAGTATTACTGAGCCTAATTATATCGTTAACCTTAATTATATGCTTAATCCTAGGGTATATGCACAAAGATGAGGGACCAAAATATTACCACATGACTTTTTGGTCCCATACAAGTCATAACGTGTTAGCATTATGGCTTGGTATTACCGAGCCTAAGGCTTAGTAATACCGAGCCATAACGCTAGCACATTATAATGCTAGCACATTTTGCAAATGTAAAACTCTCTCTCTCCCTCTCTCTCGTTCTCACCCTCTGTGTGTGTGTGTGTGTCTCTCTCTCATAAATATACATAATATTTTGTTTTGAAACTCTTGTAATTACTATTTTGAAATATATTTTATCATTTACCTTAATATCCGACATATTACCTATTGAATGGTGAGACCCTCAATCTTACCTGCGGGCTCTCCTAATTTTATCTAACTTTACTAATTACGCACTTACTAATAACTTGAACTTTAATGTAACAACAAAATCAATATATATTAACATTAGCTTTGATGAATTAACTCCGAATACAATCTAAACCACCAAAATACTAACTTTGAACAATTAACTTCTAATACAATGTGAACTATGAAAACACTAATAAAACTTGAGGTAATTTCTGTGATAATTTAAGAGTTTCAAAAATCCTAAGTATTAAAATAGAAAATAACACTTCTTTGATTATTAGAATTTCAGACCAACTTTGTCAACAATGTCGGCTACAAGATAGGTATCCAAATTTTGTCTTTTTTCATGGGTATGTGCAAGCTCATCGTGGGCCAAACAGTGGCAATAGGAAAAAAATCACGTTTTTACTTAGCCAAATTCGCGACTTGGCAAAGTTTGACTTTCATATGTTTTGAAATGGATTTCCATTTCTAGAAATACAAAACGGATATCCATTTTGGATTTCATGCCCTAAATTGCTTTACCCAATCCTTCATATGATTTGATTCATGATACATGGTTTGAGAAGGATACACATGATATACCCTTACCCTCTAGTGATAAAATTATGAATGATACTTTATGTGGTGAAGCTATACCTTCGTTAATCCTTCATGACATTGTTATTCCTTGTGATGATGATGTCCTTCATGTGATATGTTAGGACATAATGCAAAGTTAACATGGCATGAACTCTCTTGGAAGGGTAAGCATGGACTATAAGAACATTGAACTAGTTGGATCTGTTAAGCTCACCATTTATGAAAGAACCTTAAAGGTTAACCTTAATTAGGTAAGGTTATGTTTCAGTGTGGTTGTTTGTGCAACAATGTGTAAATTAATGTTACCTAAGAATAAATCTAACTATACTAACATTTTAATAACCATGAGAGCTGGGACTAACAATTAGACTAAAAACTTGACAAACAATACAAATTGGACACATGTAGGACTTGGAAAATGGAAAAGAATATAATTAAATGTGGAAAACAATGAAAAAGTGGTATTAGTTGCACCTATATAGAGAAGTGGTTTAGAGGTTGGTTAGGGGAATTATTTAGGGTTTAGAGGTTTAGGGTTGCTCGGGTTTAGGGGTTTAGGGTTTACAGTTTAAAGAGAGATAGAGAGAGGGGACTGATAGAGTTTGGGAGAGATAGAGGAGACAGAGGGGAGAGATAGGGAGATAGAGAGTGAGAGACATGTCCAGAGAGAGAGAGAGGTTTAGGGTTGCTTGGGTTTAGAGGCATTATTTAGGGTTTAGGGTTTATGGTTTTGGGGTTAGGGGTTAAGGTTTAGAGGTTTGGGGTTTAGGGTTTAGAGAGAGATAAAGGACCAATAGGGAGATATAGAGGAGTCTGAGAGGAGAGATAGGGAAATAAAGAGTGAGGGACATGGCAAGAGACATAGTGAGGGAGATTGAGAGGTAGAGGGACAAAGGTGATAGGGAGATAGGGGAGAGATAGGGAGATAGTGGTTTATGGTTACTTGGGTTGAGGGTTTCTCAGGTTTAGGAGTTAGGGGTTAGGGTTTAGGGGCATTATAATTTAGGGTTTAGGATTTATTGTTTAGGGGTTAGGGGTTAGGTTTAGAGGTTTAGGGTTTTGGATTTAGGGTTTATAGAGAGAGAGGAATGATAGGGAGATATAGAAGAGTCTGAGGGGAGAGATAGGGAGATATAGAGGAGTCTGAGGGGAGAGATAGGGAGATAAAGAGTGAGGGACATGGCCAGAGACATAGGGAGAGAGAATAAGAGGTAGAGGGACAAAGGTGGTAGGGAGATAGGGGAGAGATAGGGAGATAGTGGTTTAGGGTTACTTGGGTTTAGGGTTTAGGGGTTTGGGGTTTAGGGTTTAGGGGTTTAGGGTTTCTCATGTTTAGGGGTTAGGGGTTAGGGTTTAGGGGCATTATTTAGGATTTAGGATTTAAATTGTTTAGGGGTTAGGGGTTAGGTTTAGAGGTTTAGGGTTTTGGATTTAGCATTTATAGAGAGAGAGGAATGATAGGGAGATAGAGAGAGGAGACCGAGGAGAGAGATAAGGAGATAGAGAATGAGGCACATGGCCAGGGACATAGGGAGAGAGATCAAGAGAGGTAGAGGGATGATAGAGATAGGGAGATAGGGGAGATATAGGGAGATATAGATTTAGAGTTGATTGGATTTAGGGTGTACCTAGGTTTAGGGTTTCTTAGTTTTGGAGATAGCTAGATAGAAAGAGAGAGGAGATAGATAGGGAGAGATAGAGGTGACAAAGGGGAGAGATAGGGAGATAGAGAGTGAGCGAGATGTCCAGAGAAATAGGGAGAAGGATTGAGAGGTAGAGGGATGATAGAGATAGGGAGATAAGGGAGAGATAGGAGATAGGGTTTTGGGTTGCTCGCGTTTAGGGTTTAGGGGTTAGGAGTTAAGGTTTAGGGTTTAAGGTTTAGGGGTTAGGAGTTAAGGTTTAGGGGCATTATTTAGGGTTTAGGGTTTATGGTTTAGGGGTTAAGGTTTAGAGGTTTAGGGTTTATTGTTTAGAGAGAGAGGACCAATAGGGAGATATAGAGTGAGGGACATGGCCAAAGCATAGGGAGAGAGATTGAGAGGTAGAGGAATGATAGTGATGGGGAGATAGTGAGATAGGGAGATAGAGAGATAGAGGTTTAGGGTTTCTTGGGTTTAATGTTTAGGATTTAGGGGTTTATAGTTTCTCAAGTTTAGGGTTTAGGGTTTAGGGGTTAGGGGTTATGGTTTAGGGGTTAGGTTAATCATGTGTTAATACAGGTTGTGGAGTGAGAAAGGGGTGGTATGGGTATGGTTGAATGGAGTAATGAGGTGATTTAATTGGTGATGACCTAGGTGAAGTGATGGGTAAGGTGTCTTATGTGGGATTGCTAGAAAGTGTGATTGGTAATGGTGGGGATAGCTAAATGTCATCTTCTAAGGGTTCAAAGGTGAGGAAAGTGTAATATGGGGATATGGGATAATCCATGGTTTAATTATTATTCAAGGGAGAGTCCTTATATAATGATTATCAACGATGGTGTCAATAGGGGGAATGTAGTCTATGAATGTAGGTGTGGGAATGTGAGCTATGACATTGGGATTACAGTATTAGATGAATAATGGAAAGTACCTAGGCACTTGTCTAGTGATGGAAGGAGCCACATGATCAAATGATGTTTGGGGAAGGGCTTTTATTAGGAAAGTAAGGATTTGGGTGATGGTCTAGGGTTTAGTGGAGAATAATTTATGGAAAATTTGGAGGTCATTAAAATTAATATCCCTCCACCTCTATCTCCCTATCTCTCCCTTATCTCCCTCTCTCTATCATCCCTCCATAGGTCTCAATCTCTATCCCTATCTCTCTAGACATCTCACTCACTCTCTATCTCCCTATCTCTCCCTTTGTCTCCTCTATCTCTCCCAATCTATCTCCTCTCTCTCTCTCTACCTATATCTATCTCTCCCTATCTCTTTCCTCTTTCTCCCCTATCATTCCTCTATCTCCCTATCTCTTTGGACATCTCTCTAACTCTCAATCTCCCTATCTCTCCCCTTCATCTCCTCTATCTCTTCCTATTTGTCTTCTCTCTATCTCTTTGTACCTAGCCATCTCTCCCAATCTCTCTATCTCTTGCCTCTCTCCCCCTATCATTCCTATATATCCTATCTCTCCCCTCTATCTTTCCCTCTCCCTTATTGATGAAGGAAATGGAAGCAAGAAAACTAGGACTCCCTTTCTCAGGTTTAGGGTTTAGGGCTTAGGGGAATTATTTAGGGTTTATGGTTTAGGGTTAGGGTTTAGGATTTGGGGAAATTATTTAGGGTTCCTTGGGTTTAGGGTTTAGGGGCATTATTTAGGGTTTACTGTTGCATGGCAAAAGTAGTCTCTCTCTCTAAATCCGTAAACCCTAAATAATGGCCCTAATCCCTAACCCCTAACCCGTATCTACCTCTCTCCTATATCTACCTCTATATAGATATCTCCCTCTCTCTATCTTGATCTCTCTATTGACATCAATCCAATGATGTTGAGGATATGCTAAATTGATTTGTCACCTTTAGAAAATAAATGACATCAATCCAATGATTGTCTTGGAATTTGAATAGGTATAGAAAAATGAGAGGTCGATCTCGAGTGTCACAAGTTTGATCTCAATTGTTGACACAAATATCATCTAATATGTAATTTAAACATGAAATGATTTGTTAGAATTTACACCAAAACTACTTGCTTTTACAATTTTTTTATGACAATTATCTATTTAAAAGTTCCTTTGAAATACTATGAGATACCTTAGTATAAGTAAATCATATAAAAATCAAATATATATATATCATCATAGTCCTATATAAATTTTGATAGTTTGTCCAAAATCTCTCCTTTCATATGATACAGTCTTTCTAACATTTGGATTGTATTTTATAGCTAAAATGCCTAAATACTAAAATGCTAAAATACTAAAACAAAAAAATAATGAAAACAATTGAGAAAAAGAAAATGGATATCCGTTTTGAAAAACATAAAAAATGAAAAAGGGTCATGTTTTTGCAAACCCACGGCTTGCAAAACGCAGTGTCATCTTTGAAGAACGGATATCAGAAGTGAAGAACAGATATCCGATCCAAAAAGGTAAGATCTTTCGCATTTTTTTTGTTTGTTTTGTATATTCAAGCAAATTTTTTGGTTTTTTATGTTAAGTGGGTATGTTTTATATTTTAATTAGGTAAAATGGATGCACAAAATGAAAACCCAAACCCTCCACCACCAAACCCTCCCCCTCCAACAATAGAAGAGAATTTTCAAAGAAATATTGATCAAATAAGTAGGATCATAGAAATGTATCGCCGCCACCCTCGATTGTCTACAATGACATCAAATTTAGAGGGAATCATTAATCATGTTCAAACCTTGTCAACCCAAGACAAATTATTTAGGCAATGGCGAGAAGCCAAGAAGGCTGGATATGCTAACGGTTTGTCATATGATGAAGTCAAAGAATTAAAGATTACAAAAACTATGTTAGCCCAACACTTTGTCAATCCTAAAACCAGATTGCATGTTGATGTCCGTAAGCCCAAGTTTTCAATCAAATGGTGTATTCATGAGGGCATTAGTCAGAACTTTTGGGATCGTTAGTGGATGGTTTTTGATAAACCACCCAACAACAATTTAGATGTACCTTTGTATTTCCTTCGCAAACTCTATGCAAAGTTCGTCATGGGTCAACATGTTAATTATTTTGATTTTAGAGAGTTTCAAGGAGTGGGTAAGGGAATGCCTCAAGATAGACCTGGGGCAATGAGACAAGTACAAGGTCCCTATAGTCCCCCTCCTGCTATCCCTTTTCCACCCCCAATGTAGCACCTAGACATTGTTGCAAATGCAACACAACAGGGCCTTAGTGCCATACACTCTTTGACCGAGCATTTGATTATACAGACATCTCAGTTTGCACAAGCACATGATGAAGGTGATGATATTAGATCACCTGGTTCTACTAGACCGTCATCGTCCACACATGTATGTGTGCCCCATCATTGCATTTCTTGCAATCATTTATGCTTAGGTCCTATTATAGAGAGTAGTGAGCCACCGTTGAACACATCAGAGTATGATCTCCATTCACGAGATGAGGCAATGGGGTCCAGAACTCAAGCTGAGGGGTCAGGGACAAGAGTAGAAGCTACTGGATCAGTGAACCATAGAGAAGGAGAAATGCATGAGCAATCTTTTATGCAGGTAAAATTTAAAGTTAAATTTTATGGTCTATTCCATTTGAATATATAAACAAATTTATTAGTACTAATGTATCTAAGTGGGATAACAATTGATGACAGAGGAGGAGTTGACAAAAGTTCATCATGGAACTTTGTTTGCCATCCAATTTGGCTTGGACATGCCGGTATAATTTGTTCTACACATCAACTTTTTTTTTATGCATTTATTTCTTTGTGAGTAATTATATATTAATTTATATCTTGATGTTAATTTTATTTTATAGTCAATCAAAAATGTGAATGATGTGGCATCTTTGCCAATAGTCTTTTCTCGAACTCCTGATCCACCCAAGGGACTATCATTTGCAGAATGACTTTCTCAATGCCAACAAAGGGTGGAGGTAATTTGATTGAATTGTACTTTAATTGATAATTTAGAAAACTTAAATATTTGATTATAGTCATTTAGAGCCTTACATTCTTGTCATTTTGATAATTCAGAGTCCTTCTCAATTGATGCAAGAGGCCTCGATGGTGGTATGTGCTTGTTTTCTAGTAGATTAGTTTTTGTGTAGTGCACTCTAGATTGTTTGTGTGTAACACATCTAACCTTTGTAAATGTATGCATTTCCTATTTTGTTTAATAATTATATATTAATTTATTTCAATGTTACTTTGCTTTTATGTAGTCTCTTGAGAATGTGAGTGATGTGCCACCTTTGCCATCATGCTTCACTAGGACACCTAATCGTCTTAAGAGAGAATCATTTGCAAAATGATTGTCCGAAACAACAACATAGAGTCGAGGTAATTGAATTGAATTTTTCTAAATAATTGATAGTTTATCTAGCAGTCTTATAGTTGATTGTAGTGATTTAGATGTATGTTAATAAATGAAAGTTCTTAATTGTTGTAGATAAGAATCTATTTACTAACTTTAACTTATTTTTATTTACCATTGAAGAGATTAATCAAATTTGTGTTTTGACTTGTTAATGCAGGAAACTTCACCTCCATCAATTACTAGACATTTTGGTACAAAGAGAACACTTTTTCAGGATCCATCACAAATTGAGGATCCATCACAGATTGAGGGTCAAGTGGACTTGTAGTATTTGACATAGCTATTTGGCATGTAGATTGTATATAGATTTTGAGACATGGCATATGCCACAATTTGTAAAAAATGTTTTGAGTTGGCATAGTTGCCAAATTTTTGTATATGTCTACCATTATGGACTAGATTTTAATATATATACACCTTGATATACAATATAATTTAAATTCCTTATGTGCATGTCATGATACTTCCCATGATGCCATACATTATGATGATAGTTCTTTAGTCCATTGATGATATGTTTAGCATTGAGAATGGTTTTAGATCAATAGAATCAATATGACAAAATTCCTTATATGCCCTAATCAAGCATAGTATCTTGAAATCTAATAAGGTCATGATAGACCATTTCATCATGTATTTAGTTTTCATCTTGTCAAATTTTGTAAATATGTCAAAGTTGTCATATGAAAAATGTAAAAAAAATGTAAAAGTATGGAAGATGAATAGTCAATTACTCAAAAGTCAGTTGGAGACTATTGGTTTCCCTCAAATCATGTATAAATATGCGTAAACCTTCATAGAAAAGGCATTGGAGATGTATTGAAAACATTTTGAAGATGAATTGAAGACAAGTTTGAATGAAATTAATGTCAAGAAACTCTATTTTTGCAGATTTTCCTATTTTCCTACTATTTCTTTGTTTAGTACAGCGCTGTATGGATGTGTTAGAGCCTAAGAGCAATTGTAATTGAAAGTTGGTGGAATCTACTTTCTTGTGTTTTAGGTGCCAATAAGGCCAATAAGGACACTAGGGGCACATTATAAACATAAAAAAATTACATCTTGGGGGAGGTGCCAATAAGGCCAATAAGGATACTATTTCAGTTGGGTGTGAGTGTGTATGCAAATCTACTTTCTTGTGTTTTAGGTGCCAATAAGGCCAATAAGGACACTGGGGGCACATTATACACATAAAAAACTTACATCTTGGTGGGAGGTGCCAATAAGGCCAATAAGGATACTATTTCAGTTGGGTGTGTGTGTGTATGCAAATCCCATTTATGGCTGAGAAGCTCTCTGTTTACTATTATTCAACTCTCGTTGATAGGAGGTTGGCTCTACAACTATTGCAATTTGTGTATGAAACCTAGATGCCTACGAGATCATATATATATGTATGTATGTAAATCCTATTTATGGTCAAGTAGCTCTCTATTTACTATCATTGAACTCTCATTGATAGGAGGTTGGCTCTCTGACTATTGCAATTCAATCCATTTGTAATGATGCCTCTATCATGTTGAGTTGGATCCTATCTCTGCATCAATTTAAAATCACGAAGATCACAACACCATACAATCCTCATTGGGCTGTTAAAATGCACAAAACAATCATACAAGACAGTCATTCATGAAATTACTATGCAAAGAGGGTTTATAAGTTGCATTAGGGTTTGTATAAATGATCTAATGGATTTATAAGGTTGTCAAACACCAAAATGGATGATTTATATGAGTTTTGGGACTGTCACAGTCCATGTACAACTTGCCCTTTATGATTGTTAAAAAGATGCACATGGCTGTCCAAAACTGCCCTTTATGACTATCCTAAAACAACATCGTGTATATGCTCATAAAAGCCATCAAACTCTGAGAATAAACTCGTCATTAGATAAGGAGTGGAAGGATAAAGTCACATTCCAAAAAACCTCTTAAAATCACACGTCTCCCCTTATGAAAACTAGGGTCTTTGCCGATACATTGTTCCGTAAGAGTAAAGTCACTTAAGATCCTAAGAGCAAAAACCTTGCCAGGTGCCATATTTTTTGTTCTTCTCATCGTGGGGCTGAACAGTCTACTCCAACATGTCGGGGTGGGCGGGTAAATGCCAGGGGAGGTCTCATTTTGTGCACCAAGCATTCCATTCATTTCAGGCAAGAGGCTACCGACAAAGTCCCTTAAGATCCCTGAGACCAAAAAACTGCCAAACTTTGATGGAGCAGTTCTCAGAATTCATGATAGCTGGGAATGTTGTGTTTGGACTTACAGGTGCACGTGGGGTCCATCCACAATAACCTCTCTCATTTTTGGTCAAATCTATTCCATTTGACCGTGCCGAAATCAAACGCATTGTTACAAAATGCTTCAATTTGATGCAGTGGAAAGGTGCTAGGTGTGACATTTTTCATTCCATAGCTCGTGGGGTTGAACGGATTGCGCCAACGCATCGGAGTGGATGGGTAAATGCTAGTGGAGGTCTCATTTTGTGCACCAAGCATCCCAGTCATTCCGAGCAAGAGGCTACCGACAAAGTCCCTTAAGATCCCTGAGACCAAAAAACTGCCAAACTTTGATGGAGCAGTTCTTAGAATTTGTGACAACTGTGAATATTTAGTTTAAACCTACAGGTGCACGTGGGGTCCATCCACAATAACCTCTTTTATTTTTGGTCAACTCCATTCTGTTTGACCGTGTTGAAATCAAACGCATTGTTGCAAAATGCTTCAATTTGATGTAGTGGAAAGGTGCTAGGTGTGACATTTTTCATTCCATAGCTCGTGGGGTCGAACGGACTACGCCAATACGTCAGGGTGGGTGGGTAAATGCTAGTGGAGGTCTCATTTTGTGCGCCAAGCGTCCCAGTCATTTTGGGCAAGAGGCTAACTGCAAAGTCCCTTAAGGTCCCTGAGACCAAAAAATTGCCAAACTTTGACGGAGCGGTTCTCAGAATTTGTGACAGCTGGGAATGTTGTGTTTGGACCTACAGGTGCACGTGGGGTCCATCCACAATAACCTCTCTCATTTTTGGTCAACTCCATTCCATTTGATCGTGCCGAAATCAAACGCATTGTTGCAAAATGCTTCAATTTGATGCAGTGGAAAGGTGCTAGGTGTGACATTTTTCATTCCATAGCTCGTGGGGTCGAACGAACTGTGTCAACGCGTCGGGGTGGGTGGGTAAATGCTAGTGGAGGTCTCATTTTGTGCACCAAGCATCCTAGTCACTTCGAGCAAGAGGCTACCGACAAAGTCCCTTAAGATCTCTGAGACCAAAAAACTAACAAAATTTGACGGAGCATTTCTTGGAATTCATGACAACTAGGAATGTTTTGTTTGGACCTATAGGTGCATGTGGGGTCCATCCACAATAACCTCTCTCATTTTTGGTCAAATCCATTCCGTTTGACCGTGCCGAAATCAAACGCATTGTTGCAAAATGCTTCAATTTGATGCAGTGGAAAGGTGCTAGGTGTGACATTTTTCATTCCATAGCTCATGGGGTCGAACGGACTGTGCCAACGCGTCGAGGTGGGCAGGTAAATGCTATTGGAGGTCTCGTTTTATGCGCCAAGCATCCCAGTCATTCTGGGCAAGAGGCTACCGACAAAGTCCCTTAAGATCCCTGAGACCAAAAAACTGCCAAACTTTGACGGAGCAGTTCTTGGAATTTGTGATAGCTGGGAATGTTGTGTTTGGACCTATAGGTGCACATGGGGTCCATCCATAATTGCCTCTCTCATTTTTGGTCAACTCCATTCCGTTTGACCGTGCCGAAATCAAACACATTGTTACAAAATGCTTCTATTTGATGCAGTGGAAAGGTGCTAGGTGTGACATTTTTCATTCCATAGCTTGTGGGGTCGAACGAACTGCGCCAACACGTTGGGGTGGGTGGTTAAATTCTAGTGGAGGTCTCATTTTGTGTGCCAAGCGTCCCAGTCATTCCGGGCAAGAGGCTATCGACAAAGTCCCTTAAGATCCCTGAGACCAAAAAACTACCAAACTTTGACGGAGTAGTTCTCAGAATTTGTGATAGCTGGGAATGCTCTATTTGGACCTACAGGTGCACGTGGGGTCCGTCCATAATAACCTATCTCGGTTTTAGTCAACTCCATTCCGTTTGACTGTGCCGAAATCAAACGCATTGTTGTAAAATGCTTCAATTTGATGCAGTGGAAAGGTGCTAGGTGTGACATTTTTTATTCCATAGCTCGTGGGGTGAAACGAACTACGCCAATGCATCGGGGTGGATGGGTAAATGCTATTAGAGGTCTTGTTTTATGCGCCAAGCGTCCCAGTCGTTTCGAGCTGTAAGCTACCGACAAAGTCAAAAGTTGCTAGGATTGAAATTTTGCATTCTATAGGTCCTGGAGTAGAAAAAAATGTACCAACATGTCGGGGTGGGCGAGTAAATGCTAGGGGAGGTCTCATTTTATGCACCAAGGTTCCCAGTCCTTCCGAGCTGTAAGCTATCGACAAAGTGACTTTGTCGGTAGCTTATAGCTTGGAATGACTGCGATGCTTTGCACACAAAATGAGACCTCCCCTAGCATTTACCCACCCACCTTGACATGTTGGCATAATCCGTTTGGTCCTAGGACTTGTGGAATGCAAAATTTCAATCCTAGCAACTTTTGACTTTGTCGTTAGCTTACAGCTCGGAACGACTGGGATGCTTGGCGCACAAAATGAGACCTCCCCTGGCATTTAGCTATCCACTCCGACACGTTGGTATAGTCCGTTCAGCCCCACGAGCTATGGAATGAAAAATGTCACACCTAGCACCTTTCCACTGCATCAAATTGAAGCATTTTGCAACAATGCGTTTGATTTCAGCTCGGTCAAACGGAATGGAGTTGACCAAAACTGAGAGAGGTTATTGTGGATGGACCCCACGTGCACTTGTAGGTCTAAACAGAGAATTCCCAGCTATCACAAATTTTGAGAACTACTCCGTCCAAGTTTGGTAGTTTTTTGGTCTCAGGGATCTTAAGGGACTTTGTCGGTAGCCTCTTACCCTAAATGACTGGGACACTTGGCAGACAAAATGAGACCTCCAATAGCATTTACCTACCCACCCCGACGCATTGGCACAGTCCGTTCGACCCCACGAGCTATGGAATGAAAAATGTCACACCTAGCACCTTTCCACTGCATCAAATTGAAGCATTTTGCAAAAATGTGTTTGATTTTGGCATGGTCAAACAGAATGGAGTTGACCAAAAATGAGAGAGGTTATTGTGGATGGACCCACATGCACCTATAGGTCCAAACAAAACATTCCCAGTTGTCACGAATTCTAAGAACTGCTCCGTCAAAGTTTGGCAGTTTTTGGTCTCAGGGATCTTAGGGGACTTTGCCGATAGCCTCTTGCCCAAAATGACTAGGATGCTTGGCGCACAAAATGAGACCTCCACTAGCATTTACCCGCCCACCCCGACACGTTGGTACAGTCCGTTCGACCCCACGAGCTATGGAATGAAAAATGTCACACTTAGCACCTTTCCACTGCATCAAATTGAACCATTTTGCAACAATGCATTTGATTTCGGCACTGTCAAACGGAATGGAGTTGACCAAAAATGAGAGAGGTTATTGTGGATGGACCCCACATGCACCTGTAGGTCTAAACAAAAACATTCCCAGTTGTCACAAATTTTGAGAACTGCTCCGTCAAAGTTTGGTAGTTTTTTGGTCTCAGGGATCTTAAGGGACTTTGCCGGTAGCCTCTTGCCCGGAATGATTGGGATGCTTGGCACACAAAATCAGACCTCCACTAGCATTTAACCGCCCACCCCGACGCGTTGGCATAGTCTGTTCGACCCCACGATGAGTAGAACAAAAAATATTGTTCTAGTTGACACATTCTCAATCATTGACATGGATGATATCTCAGTACCATTCCTTTAGGCACAATATGACCTTCCAAGGGAAGGCACAATTGTGAGGTTGGAGATGATGAAAAGTGCACCTCATTCACAATCATGTTTTACTTGTCTTCAATGATGATTCCTTGATTCAACTTAATCCTTTGATAATACATTTTAACCTCCTTGTCAAAGCGCACTTTCAAGGTTGCTTGAGCAAGAGCTAGCGCCTCAACATCTAGGCACACTTTTGGTGTTCTAGAAGCATGAACTAGCACCTCAAATAGTAAGGCACTCATTCTAGGTTGTTTGTTCAATAATTGGCGCCTTGTATTCTTTGGACATTCTTTCAACTTGTGGAGACAACCTCAACTTGCAAGATCAATTCATTATCAAGGCACATATCCAAAGTCATAGAGATATGAAGTGGTGCCTCACTAATCTAGGTGCACATTTGATGGTGTAGAGAGGTAGATGTGCACCCAAGTCATCATTTGATGTCTTCAATAACTATAAACTCCTTTGATGATGCATTTTATCCTTCCAATTCAATATCTAGCCTTAGGCGCACATTTTAGGTTGATCAATCATAATCTAGCACCCTAAGTACCAAGGCGCACTTTTAGGTTAGTTTGATCAAGGATTAGTGCCTTCACTTCTAGGCACAAGTTTGGAGTTGAAATACATCAAAATAACAAATTTCTTCATCACTTCATATTGTCATATGTTGTAAGCCATGTATGTGAAGATGTAAACATAGTATTGGTGACATGAGCAACACTACTACATATTCTTAAGTGTTGTAAATATGCATCTTCTTATTTAATCATGTGTTGTAAATGAAGGAATGCAATGATTGCAATATGTGCACAAAACAAAATTTTTGATAAGGATTGAAAAGGTTTTGTTAAGAAAATGCAATTGGTGGGTGTAAATCCAAATCCCACAACCTTATCCACCATTCTCCTTGCCTATGTAAAAATGGGATCTTCAGAATAGGATATATTTATAGCTGCCCTTGTAGACATGTATGCAAAGTGTGGAAGCATAGACAAGGCATGTGACCAGTTTGGCATGACACCTCAAAGAGATGCTATCTCATGGAATGCAATGATTGCAAGATATGCACAAAATGGATTTTTTGAAAAGGCTTTAGAAACTTTGAAGCAAATACAATTGGAACGTGTAAAACCAAATTCCATAACCTTTGCAAGCATTCTGCCTACTAGTGCCAAATTAGGATCTTATATATACATATATGCATAATGTAATGAAAATAATGTATAGTGTATATATCAAGCCATATAGGCATGTACAAATAAAACCATATGGGTATATACAACGATATACATCGATAACATACAAAAGTATGTTTACAAAGCCAAATAGGCATATGTAACAAAATGTCCCAAAATCAAATCTCCTATGGATTGCTATCAAACAATCTATGGCTCTTGCTAGGCCATGAAGATGGTGAACCAGTCAATGACTCATCCTCTATCGCTCATCGACTAGACCTCCTCTATAGAGATTTTTGAATTTCCACCTATTAATACAATCAAACAACGTGCACATTAATATAGAATTTAATATTCAAAATATATAACATGACATAAGTAATCAATCACTTACCGCCAATTGGTGATCCCTCTTGATCATTTGTTGTCTCTCTTCTTCTGTAGAGCTGGATGGGTAGGGGAGGTGACGTCCTGTGAGAAGCATGAACAAGCAAATTTAAGTAAACATGAATATCATAAATATGTACATTAAATGCTATGCTTATTATAGGACTGTTCTAGGACTATTTTAGGACTGTTGTAGTTAAAACTATCCTAGTAGACATGTATAGGATTGTTATAGGACTGTCATCTCATGGAATACAATGATAGTAAGATTACTATCAAGATTAGTATGAAGATTAATTATGATTGTTATAGGACTTTTATAAGAATGCAAAGTAAGGAAGCATAGGCAAGGCACATGAACTGTTTGGTGGAATACCTCAAAGAAAAGAGAATTTTGTCAGATGTTGTAGTTGCAATTGCCATGTGACACATGTATGTAATATGTGAAAGCATAGACAAGGCACATGAACTGTTCGACAAAAGACATCAAATACATGTCATCTCATGGAATGCCTTATGTAGAAAAAGGTATAAATGTGCAATATTAAGAAATATGTAAATGAGAACTAAAAATCATACTTTGAGTATAGAAAAAATAACCTACAATGCCATGCAAAATAATTTATGATGCCATGCAAAATAATCTACGATGCCACGTAAAATAACTTTATTCGCAGTCCTGTATAGGCAAAAGCATGCATTATAGGTAAAGAAACAAGATTTTTAATAAAGCAATTCTAAAAAATAGAAAAAACAAGAACAAGTTAAGATAAAAAATGTCATACCTGTACATCTGGAAGTTTAAATGCTAGTCAAGCGTACCTGAGGTGTTATCTCTTACCTTCAAAGTATCCAATATTGCTTCATGATCAGCATTACTAATTGTCCATAGTTCTTTTGATTTTGGTTTTCCACGATGCTTTAGTAACTTAACATTTGTTGCTACAACTAGGTGAGAATACATCAATATGGTTTTATGCTTCTCAAAGTCTTCAAAGGCTAGGATGCCATTATTTTTAATCATATATGTTCGTAACCAAGTCCCAGCAATAACAACTGATCCTACAGGATATGTGAACCCATCATCATCTGTCATAGGTTGTGTTAGCTTTTGTTTTCCCTGTACACATTGTGCCAACCAATAGTCTGACCTCTCTTCATTTCCATGCGGTGCAACAACTGCATAAACATGACCTGGCTATACAAGGTTTGAAAGATGTTCATAGTCAAATGAGCTCTCCATGTCATTGATGGAAGATGATTGACCTTCATATAAATGGATTAAATATTGTGGAATCCATACATCTACCCACTCACTTGACTCACAATTGTCCCAATCACATTTAATACAACTCTAACAAAAACATGCTAATTCTCGTGTCTAAATAGTCCATATACTTGCATCTGAGCTTTGAAATGAATTCATCTTTGATGATTCACTAATTCTCTGACATTCCAATTTCTTTGTCGCTATCCCATCATCAACCAACCAAAAGAACCTGCACGCTTCAGAATCAAGAGCCACTCCTCGTGACAATGCATAGTTACATCACTTAACAATGGAATTTGCATCACTAAATGTAGCACCACTTCTAATCTTTAGTTGTTCTTTAAAAAGAGCTCTCTTCACGCATGCACCTGCTCCATCATGTTCACCTTTTCCATGCCTGGCTTCAAAAAAATTCTAAATATGAGGTATACCCTTCTCTACATGCATTTTGATCAACCAATAGAAATTACGAGCATTCTTGAATTGAACAGTGTAATTATCTGACCAAATGAGATCTTGATCCATTCTAATATCTTTTTCTTGCAAGAACCCATAAAATTGTTGAAAACAATATTACACAAACTCTGCTGAATGAGATCGATCATCACTCATGTAAAAATGGTATTCTCTGACAATCTTCCTGTTCGCTTCTGTACTCTCGGGGGCATGTCTATATGTGATGTGAACAAAAATAGCAATCTAAATAGAATTGTAGTACTGGGATTGAACTTCATTTTGGGGTTGCAATGTATAGTTTTCTGCAAAATCAACTACAGAGACAATAGTTCCAATCAGGAAAGAGTCTTTACACATCCTGAACTGTTGATCTAACCATCGAGACCTGTGGCTATGTCTGACATACTTGTAGAAAAGATTTTTCTTAAAATCGTCAATAAAATCAGCAATACTTACCTCTCTTACAATCAACTCACATCTAGAACCTTCACCTCCACTTTTCAAATTGTATTTCACTGTCTCATATCTCTTTTTCTCAACCATTCTCTTTCCACAATCATGCTCGTTGCCCTCATGAAAACATGATACAAACTTTGATAACCCACCATGTTGTAAACACTTTTCATTTAAACAATCATTCTTGTAGAACATGCAACCATAATCTCTAATACATAGAAATAAATCCAATAAGTCCCTAGATGACTTTGGTAGTTGAATTGCACCACACTCCTGTAACATTTCACTAGTGTGCAAGTAGAATGAATATTGCATAATAATTCATGGCACATAGAAAACTCTACATGGTATTTGCAACAACATGTATTACGAACTTTAAGAGGAACACAATAAAATGGCTTAAGAGATTCAAATGCTCTTTGTGAGATTGTCTTACCTGGGTGAGTTTCACAATATTGTTTGTACAATATTGTTTGGATACATTCCAAGTAATGTTTAGTATGTGGTGTGCAGTCTTTATCACCAATTCTTAACTTTACATCTTTTGCATTCAGTGATACCCTAGAGTTAGTGTGCCAAAATTGTTCAATTTCTTCCTTTGTGCTATCAATTAGCTTCTTGTCAGCTCATGGAAGCCTACCACTAAAAGCCCAAGTATCATTGGCAAGAGGACTATCTGGCCTTGATCTTAATGCTAGTGCTTTTGACAATGTTTTACGATTCAATCTTAAGTCAACACAAGTTTGCCTCATTAATCGAGCATTTCTTAATTGTTTGCTTACTATTGAGGTTGTTATTACTCTATGGGCAGCTCTTTTATATTTCTCCTTGCTAGTCTTTCCAATAGAATTGAGTGAATTGAAAAGGCTTCTAACAATAATTTTATTCTGATCGGACACTTTGTTTAACCGAATCTTTAATTTCTTTAGTAAAGGTCTCATTTTGTACATATTTAATAATTGCACAAAAAGTTAGCATTGTTCGGTTAATGTTTTCTTCTCAAAGTATTCATTGAAGAGTTTTGTAGCCCACAATCGAACCGTTTGTGACGACCTCTTGCCTTCAAGTTTTTCCATTATGTTCTCCTTGCTAGTCTTTCCAATAGAATTGAGTGCATTGAAAAGGCTTCTAACAATAATTTTATTCTGATCAGACACTTTGTTTAACTGAATCTTTAATTTCTTTAGTAAAGGTCTCATTTTGTACATATTTAATAATTGCACAAAAAGTTAGCATTGTTCGGTTAATGTTTTCTTCTTAAAGTATTCATTGAAGAGTTTTGTAGCCCACAACCGAACCGTTCGTGATGACCTCTTGCCTTCAAGTTTTTCCATTATATTCTCATCAATTTCAAGTAACCATTTTGGGGTTCTTGGGTGTTTTCCAATTTCATCATGGTTATTCTCTTCTTGACAAATGTCCTCTCTTCTTATGAAATTTGGAGATACATTGATTGTTCTTGTTTCATCCATGTTATCAACCTCATCAATTTTATCAACAAATGGATTATGGAGTGCAATTTCAACATCATGATGTTCATATCCACTTTCTTCAAGTGCACATCTTTGTTTTTCTTCTTCTTCTTTGTCCATGGTATTGCTATTATGAAAAGGTGTTTCATAATATTTTTCAATATTTTCATTTGCAATATCATGGTGAATTTCATTCTTATCTAACATTTCATTATAATCAAAATTAACATCTTCAATTTGCATGTCATTAGATGGTAAAGAAGAAGATTCACCTTGATGGGCATCCGCCAAACCCACTCTTCCAATCCTCTTCCTTTCCCTATCTTTTTCCCTAATTACTTCAATTTCCTCCAATGTAACTTTCCTCCTTTTTGCTTTACGACGACTGTTGCTCCCCATTAGGGGAACAAAAATATCACCCTTATGATTGTAACAAGAAAATTGTGTCTCCAAAAGTGCATAAAAATATTCCTTTCACTGTCATAGCCAACAATCACGAGTATTTCGATAGCAGAGGGTCTCTGGTTGTGGATGTCGGGCCCAACAATATTCCTTTTGTCTTTTTTCTGCACTTACATAATGGATATCTATTTTAGAAATGGATATCCATTTCTTAAATCCCAATTCTTTGCCAACGGACACTCTGTAATGTCCATATCGCTACTACAAAATAGATATCCATTTTATTATGTACATTTGGATTCTAGACTAGGGATTCATTTTATTAATCTATAAACTTGTGAATTACCATCTAATTTGAATGTTTACACACTAATCCACCTAGGTGTCAACTTAATAAAGCTCTAGCTATAAGCCATTATTTGATTTGAGTAATCTTACTTTGGACACATTTGTGAAGACTCCTAAAGAGCCTGGACATACAATTGTAAAGATGATATAGCCTCCATATAAGCATAAAGATGATATATAATTTTAGTTTGTTGAAGGCCATGTAAATCAGTCATTGATGAGGACTCTGCTACACCTAAAGTTGAGTCCTTTGTTTGGAACTTTGAAGCATGCAAAGAGGCAAGTGACTTGTAATGCTTAAGTAAACACGAGTCTCAACATGATGTAGTTCAACTTGATGACATGTCTAAATACGACACATTTTAGTTTGTATTGCATGAGGACTTCCTTATTCATGCATATCAAATTTATAATTAGGTATATTTTTCTGAAGTGTATGAGTTTGAGGCTTTCAATTTTTGTATTGACTCACTTGAAGATGCTAGCAGCCATGTGAACATGATTAATATGGGATCCAAGAGTTGTCCTTTTCCCATGCATTTGAAGTGGATTGTTGGCCCTTATGATTGTTTAAATTATGTTGGCCTAGCATTTGAATAGTTGCTTCGTGACATGGATGGGAATAGATAATGTATAGAATTTATCACACTTTAGGGTGGGATTCTATTTTAGGCTATCATGAAATGATGAGCTTCTAAAGGCAAAAATGTTGTCCCAAAAGAAGGCTCAATGTTATTCGTAAAGACATTAGATTGTTAAAATACAAATTCAAGGGTAGATATTCCTTGGGCTATTTTAGTATAGAGAGGCAAAATTGCAATATATGACTATCCTAGGAATTAGAATGGTTGATCATAGGATATTCATGGCATTTTGATATTAATGGATGGATTGATGGATGTTTAGGGAGTTTAAGTTTAAATGTAATGTATGAGAATTCTTATTTATGAAGGATCTAATAGGTCTTATGTCTTATTTACAGGCCATTCAAGAAAGAAATGAAAAGATACCAAGGACTATCATAACACCTATTACAATTAGGTGCATCAAAGGATTGTCATCCAGGACCTTACCAATATGGGAAGTTATCAAAACCATGTCATGTTTAAAATTAAAGGCTTTATCACCTCTTTGTCCCTATAGGCTTATTAAAACAATAGGTCACATTTTATTCATATACCGGGGTTGAGAATAAACACTAAGCATTTGTAGTTATGGCAAGTGTAAATGGAAATAGATTACAACTTTAGACAATCTATCCTGTCCTAGATTGCACTGACTGAGTGGAAATTGTGATCTATGCGAACAAAATGTAGTTGAAGTATAAATCAAATGCAAACACAAATGATTATACCTTCATAATGACCCACAAATCCAAGATAGCGAGAAGGAGTTGCACCCGATAGCTCCCCAGATTTTACCCAATTTGATTGAAATGTGGATTGCTCAAATGCATTCAACACAATGTAGATAGGGGATTGGATGATAGATTGAGGGAGTTGATGGAATGGTTAGAGTGATTTTGGCATTATGATGGTATGATAAGAGGATTTTGGAGAGATTTTGGCAGAGGTTTGATGCAAGAAGAAGTCCCTCCTCATGGCTTAGAGAAGGGTCTCATTTATAGAGTTTTGGAAATGAGGATGGAGGGTGAGGATCAAGAGTTGAGATCAAGGGATAGAAATGAATGAGAGTTAGGGTTTGGATTTGTTGTTCTCAAAATTAGCTACGCTCATTTTTGTAGACAACCCCACGAAACTTGTCCGTTTCGTGAATCTACACTCTAAGATTGCAAATCAAGAAAAGATTTCCTTGGTCTCGTGCGATGTCATTTGACATTCTAAACTCGTCTGTGACATTCCCTTGAATTGATTTCTTGATATTCACGAGGATCGTTTAAGTCGTAAACTGGTTAAAAGGTCAAGTTTTAGTCATTTTTCAGGTGTTAGAAATTTTTTGATTTTTGACATGTAAAGGCGGTTATTTCAGCCGCCCTTAAATGTTGAAGTTTGAATATACGTAATAGCAACGTTTATGACCGCTATTACATGTTTAAAAGTTTGTTTGGTCACATGTAAAAGCGGTGGAAAACACCGCTATTACATATGATTGAATTTTTGTTGTCTTATGTATTGGCGGTCAAATCTCCCGCCTCTGCATTGTCTGGCGCATCTAACTTGTCTGAGCGGCCGAAATACCCGCCTATTCAAGATCTTCAGAATCTTGAACACCGAGTGCCATTAATGGCCACTCGTGCCGCTTATTAAAACTGTTATTCGAGCTTTAAATAAGTCTTTTGTGTGTCATTTTTGCTATTTCATTTCTCCTAGCTCTGTCTCCGAACTCCCTCGTATCACCCAATCGCGCCATTGAAGAAGTTCAACCTAAGTTACCATTATCAAGTCTAGGGTTTCAAGTCTTGGACAGGTAAGCTTTCTAACTGCTATCTTTTTTTACTAGGGTTTTATAAGTGTTGGAGGTTTCTCTTTTGTTTTATTTTTGTTATAGTTTTCATTGAAAGTTTCTTTTTCGCTAGTTTTGTTTAAAGCCTTGGTAGCCCACATATCCCAGTTCGTGCCCTAAAAGTCTCTTTGCATGTAATGGCGGATTTACCGCTCAAACCTTTGGCACTTCCCAAGCGGCAAATTACACCTCCACACGAGCATCACATGCAAAGCAGTAGAAAAATGACGCTTGGATATCAAAGACATTGCCTGTCCTAGCATTGTTTTCTGCCATCAGAACCCTTGTACGAAGGGTAAAATCACTTACTTGCAAGGGCGGTTAAAATTCCTGACCAAACATTACTGTTATCCCTTCCTACCTGCAATGGCAGTTGTTTCCGCCGCCCCCGCACAAAAATCCTTTTAAGTATCTAACCTGCCATAGCGGCATTTTTATCCGCTCCTACACCAAAACTCATTATCACTTCCCCTGCCGGAGCGATCGATACACCCGCCCGAACAATTGAGGTTTTCACTAAGTTACATGTAAAAGCGATAATTTTGACCGCTCGAACATGTTCACCAAAAAACTTCCAAAATACATGCAGAAGCGGTGTTTTTCACCGCCTTTACACATGAAGTCTCTCCCAACTTGCAAGGTCGGCCAAATCACCCGACCAAGCACATTTTCTTGATTTTTCCCTAACACTAGAAAATTCATTTTTCAAAACCAAAAGCTCGCCTTCACCTTCACCTTGATTTGTGCACTCAAGTCCTTTAAACGCATGCTTTCCCAATCCATGATCGCCAAAATGCAGTTGACCCAGTTTATCCAATTTTCCCCTAACTGCAAGATCATGGCCTTTTGCAGTTCTCAATCCGTTTTTGTGGTGGTGTTCAAATTCACAGTTCTCTCCAAGAGCTCATGTCAGAATCATCTCTGTCAAAGTCCAGAGCCATGAAGTACAAGTACCAAGGTGTCTTTCTGGTAACGGCAGTGTAGTCGAACGTTGATGAAATCAGAGACACGGAAATTGGGCACGTAGACATGGCCAAGTTCATAGATAGAACTAAACAAGCAAATCCCTCCAAGCATATGTAGAAAATCATTGACAGCAGTATTCATTTGGTCACATCATTTCCGGTCAGTGCACATAATCCTGAATTTGTTCTACAAGTGGCCAGCCACTACAATAGAGACACTAGAGCTGTGACGGACTCACAGGGAAATGTTATCATGAGATTGGATGCAGAATTCATGGACAAAATCTTCATGTGCCGCCAATTGAAAATGTCGGGTAGATTGATTTTGCTCGGGGTCAACAAGACTATGACAATGATTTGGAATCTGCTAGGAGGCACATAAACAACAAATGGTTAAAGATTCCTAGGGCAACTCTGACCAGATGGCCAAAAGATCTTCATAGGAGTGATTTTGTGGAGGAAGTGTGTGATTTGATTACTCTCTTGAGTCGCATCAGAGGACTCCCTTCTGCTTCCAAATTCCAGGACTGGATGTACACCTACATCAAGGTGATTCTACGGGGTAACTAGAAGATATTATGGGGTGAACAGATCAGCAATGCTTTGCACGAGCAACTGGTAAGGGTCAATACTACCTTCAAATTTTACATGACCTCTTACCTTGTCTACGCTACTGCAAGCATGAGGAACTTTCCAGGTTTAACCCAAGTAGGGGACAGGAGATTGGTCCTAGTGTATGAATACTACCCCCAAATCACTCTGAAGGGGTCAATTCATCATTTTAGAAGAGTCAATGATGTGTTCTCAGTTTTCATGTGCTTATGGGATGGTGAACTGGTTCAAAAAAGGGTTTCTGATGAAGCATGGCAGGTTGTAAATTCTTTTGGTTGTTTGTTCTTGCAATTTCCCACCTTTACATATCTTCAGGTAGGATACTATCCTCGTTAGCCTTACATGTTGCCGCGGTATCCCAGTGATCGCATTGTTCTTATGGAGCTTTGCAGACAACTGATTGTGGTACACAACAAACAAATGGAGCTTAAGAAGTCAGGGATAAAGTTTCCCATTGAAATTGGGAGGTATTCAGTTCAGTCTGCCAACAAAGCAAAGATAATTGACTCCGAGTTGCAGTTGGTCACCATGAAGACCTACAAGAAAAGAAATCATTTCCACTTCAGAAGGGTTCAAGATAAAATCAAGAGGAAGTCAAATTTTCATGAGCCAATGGTCGAAGACATATGGGCAGATCTCAGGACTCAAAATGAGATCAGAAAACTGGATTTCTGCAGGCTTCATCTGAGCCAAATTGAAGAACTAGGACTAGCTGATATTCCAGATGGAATGGAGGATGATGAGGATGTCCTAGAACACAAATATGAGGTAGAGAATGTTGAGGCTTCACCTCTCCCAGAGGTGAAACGGTCAGTCAAAGAGGAGACATCAATCAGGAAAAGATTCCAACCAATATTGGCAAACACCAATCTGTGGTTGGAACGTAAGGGAATTAAGTTGAAAGAGTTCCTGACAGGGTCTGAAGAAGGAACACAGGAGCAAACAGGTAAGAAGGTGGAAAACTAAACTAAACTAAGAATAGGAGTGACACTCCTTCCTCCTCCAAGGTACACAAACCAAAGATCAAATTTGTATCCAAGGGAGGAAAGAAGAAGGAAACCATAGAAGCTTCTGATGCCACTAAGTCAGATGTTGAAGACATCAATGATGATCAGATGGAAATTGAAGATGTTGAGACTGAAGAACAAAATGTTCAAAGGTCTAAGACAAAGGTATCTGATGAAGTTGAACAAGGTGAAGATGAAGATACAGAGGTAGAACGACTTGATGGTTCCCCTCAGACTCCTGTGAAAGACCTTCCTTCCAAGACACAAGTTCTTACACCTCCTCCTCATGTTCCATTTTCTGATGGTTTGCCAGCAATTTCAAATGTTCCTCTTTCTCCAATTTTTGTTGTTTCTTCAGACAATACTCCTCCGTCCATGAATACTAGCTTTGGAACTGTTTTTGATTCTTCTGGTTCCATTCCAAGCTTATCTTCCCCATCTTTTTATATCGGGGAACAAACTGTCTTAGAGAACCTTTTGGATGCTTCACAAAAGGTTGTTGACACAGGTGTTGTGTTTACCAACACAAGTCCAATTTTCACTATCACTGGCACGAATATAGATACAGCTAAGCAAGTAGTGGATCCCCCTATAGCTGTTGATGCATCTATACTTCCTCGATGGCTATCTGCCTATACTCCAAAGAGGAAGAAGCAAGCCATCTCACCTGATGAGATTGACATTGAAAAGCTATTGCTCGTGAAAGCAAAGAACCAAAAGAAGAGGCTTAAGACTGTTTCTAGGCTGGTCAATGAAAAGGGAATCAGATATGCCGAAATTGCCGAACCTCCTGAAGATGCCACGGTTGATACTTTTGACATGAGCAGTTATGTCATCTCAAGGGTGGAACTTGGGAAAGTGACTCATGAGGGTGTCAAAGCAGATTTCCAGACCACTGCCAGTACCCTACTTGAAAAGTATGATGAAGCCAAGAGGGAGAATGAGCAATACAAAGCAAAAGCAGAACAACTGGTTGCTATCCTTCAGAAAATAGTGAAGTCATCAGAAATAGTAGAACCAATGGCAGTGACAGTGGAAGATCCCCTGATACAGAAGGTTGAAAAAGCCCAAGCCAGAGGCAAGATAGTGGGGGATGTAGTGGAGCGGTTGTTGGCTCAAGGATGAGTTCTGTTGAAAACCACTGTGGAAAGAAAGGAGAAAATGGACAAAGCTAAAGTGGAGCTGGACAATCTGGTAGATCTACTTTCACAAGAGCTGCAAGATCAAGAAGAGAGCCTAGAAGAGTGGATAGATATGAAGGAGATCAAGATAAAGAATCTGATCACCATTGGGATTATCATCGACAGGGAATCATACCTCAAGACCAAAGAGACTCTAGCTCATCGTATTTTCATAATAAAGAGTCTACTTGAAGATCTATGTCAAGCTCGAGAAGCCAGCGAAGATAGTGATGTCACACTCCTACACCGGCTGGAAGAACTTCCTTGCACCTTGACAAGGGAAGATCATAGTTTCCTCACAGCACAAGAAATGATAAGTTCTTTTGAAGAAATGGTACAAAAGAAATTTGAAGAGGAAGCTCCCTCAATACTCTCAATGGACAACCTGTATGATCAACATTCGACTCTGGAGAATCTGAAGGATAATTTAGACAAGCATGAAAAGGCATTAAAAGCGGTGAAAGATTCAATTCTCTGAGCTCGCACCATCTCTGAAAACACAGCAAAACTAGATGCATGCGAGATGTCAGTTGTTCAAACCATGTATCAGAATTTCCTGAGGAAAAAAGATGGAGGAAGCTAGTGCCTTAGCTTGTTTTTCTTAGATATTATGTAAATGGAATTTTGTTTTGGACATCTACACATGTAATTTTCCAAAATGTAATTAGATGTGGAACAAGAGAAGTCATAAGTCAAAGTAGTTGTAGATTTCCTAGATTTTCTCAAGGTCTTTGCGTATAAATAAAGGGGACCTCTTTTGTAAATATTATCTTTTGTCTATTGCAAGAAAACTCTGGCAAATTGAGAAGCAAATCAAGACTTTGTGCTTTTTGTGAAAATCAATATTCAAATACTTATCAATACAAGAAAGCAAGTTCAATTCCAATATTTGTCTTGGGATTATTTGTGTTGTGATAGTTTTGTTCTTACGTCTTGCTATCATAATCTTATTTGATAATAATTGAAGTGTGGAGTTTGTTTCAAGTGATTGAAGAGCGCTCTTAATTTGATTCTGATAAACTTTGTGTTATCAAATCAGTTGTGGGTTATATGTTCATGTTTGTGAGAATACAATAGTTTGTAGACTTTGTGCTGCAAGTTGTTATATTCAATTTACTTTTATCATCTTGAAGAGGAGTGAAGACTTTGGGCTGCATTCTACTTCAAATAGTTTCGTTTACAAGTAGTAAGTGAAGTAACAGAAAACTTTGTGTTTCTGTGATTTTGTGATAATTTATAAGTCTTCTATCAAAAGTTTGAAATATAAACATCTATTCTGAAAAAAGAGAATGAGATGAGATGGAACCACCACAAACATAGTTTTTAGTGTACATAAATTTGAAGTTGTTTGATTTGCAAAAGTTAAGTAATTAGAGGGAACCTCCCCTTGCTGAGAGGAGAGACTTTGTCTCATCATAGCTGTGGCTAATATACCCATTTTGCCATTAGCGAGTTAACGACAAAATATTCACCCAATAGTTTTTTGGCGACTCTACTAGGGAAGGAACGCGCAACTTGAAGCCTCACGCTCTGAGTTGAAGCATTTTCAGTTCTTTTCCATTTTCTTGCAAAATTCTATTTAGCATAATACAGTTTGGCAGATTCCTGGTACACCAGAAGTAAGAGGGCTCAGGGTATTATTGATCCTGCATTTGAATTGATGCAGCAGAATAATTTTGGATTGTTAACTCCACGACCTCGTCTTCAGCGCACCAGGAGTTTTCCCCCTACAAACACTAGGTCTCCAATACCAGGTGAAGTTTCTATTGCCAGTGCTAACAGAGTTTTGGCTGTTCATACACCACCAAGGTTTGTTATACCACCTTTCAATCAGCACGTCATGGTAGCCCAAGGCCCTTGGGGTAATACCTTTGGTCCTCTAAATTTGACCCCACCATTGCATGAACTACCTCATAGTTCAAGAAAGAATTTCCCCAAATTCTATGGTGACAGGAAAGTTCATCCTGATGAGCACATTGCGGCTTTCTGTATAGCCTGTGGTGTGATAGGTGTCGAGCACGAAGATGTGGCTGTACGACTCTTTGTAGAAACACTACAAGGCACTGCTGCAGATTGGTTTTACCACCTTCAAGCTGAGACCATAACGAGCTGGGCTACTCTCAAAACCAAGTTTGAAGGTAGGTTCAAACCTATGGAAGATGCTCATGCGTTGTTGGCACAGCTGACATAGATGAAAAAGGAACCTCATGAACGAATGTGAGATTTCATCACTAAGTTCAACAAATTGAGAAATAGGATTCCCACCACCGCTGAGCCCACAACAGAGAACCTTAAATGTTTCTTTATCAATACACAACTTCCGGAGGTGAGTTTCCTATTGAGGCGAGCTGCTCCTACTGATCTTGCTGCGGTTCAAATTCTGGCAACTGAAGTAGAAGATGATCTTATCCTTGCGGGTAAGATAAGAAGGGATACTAATAGAAATAAAAACTCCTCTTCTATTGAGAACGCTTCTACAAGCACCACTGATCCCATGGTGCAAAAGCTAGCAAATGAATTGCTAGCTCTGAAGAGACAAATGTCCCAAGGTATATCTGCGCCTCCTTCTTACCGAGATATACCAAGGAGGACATTTCCAAATAATTCATATCAAGGCAATGCTGCTAGGAATCAAGGACAACACAACCGTCTTCCGCCTACACAGGGGAAGCTTGCCATCGAAGCAGCGCCGGTCAACTCTGGTGTTGGCTACTATGAAGCTGAAAATGAACTTTCTTTCCAACCTGAGTTGGATTATGAAAATGGTGCTAATCTCTTCACAGAAGGAGAAGAAGAGTTAGCTGGTGACTCTACCATCAGCTTTCTAAACTATCAGGATGAAGCTGAAAAAGGAGAAGTGTGTGAAGGAGCATATGCTGTTTTCACTAGGTCTCAAAATCAGTCAACTCTTCAAGCTGATAAAGGGAAGGTGAGAGAAGAATTTCAACCGGCGATTTCAATCGCTAAACGGGGGACTCCGCTACCTTTCCAATCAAAAGATCCAGTGGTCAATAAACAAGTAAGTGCCTCTAATGAATTTGTACCTTCCACTTCTACTCCTCAGACTAGTGCTGTCTCTACCAAAAATCAAAATGATGGTTTTTCTTCCTCCGTATCTAATTCTTTTCAGCAATTTGATATAATAGATCATGCTAGGAGAACTAAGATACAAATGTCTGAAGTAGAATATTTACAGGCTAATCCTGAACAATTTGATAGATTAGCCAAATATGTCAAAAATAAGGCTGTCCCTGCAGGACAAGAGTTTCCCAAAGCTACTCATGACTCCTCCAAAAGTAAACCTACCCAAAACAATCTTGTTACTACTCCCCCTGAAGCCTCTAGAAAAATTGAACCTTTCTATGTTTCCCTATTAGTAAATGGTCATAAATTGAGCAATTGCGTAATAGATTCTGGAGCCTCAGACAATGTTATGCTTGCTAAGGTAGCAGATGCCCTTGGCCTCACTTTAACCAAAATTTTTGGGAGGTGTTTCTCTATGGAGAATAAGCAAGTTCCACTCTTGGGTCAAATCAAAGACGCCCAATTTGCATTTGCAGCTTTTCCAGATAAGAGAATCAAGATGACAGTCTTGGTGGTTGATGTTCCAGCTTCATACGGCATTCTTCTTGGACGTAATTTCTGCAAGGATGTGGGTGGAGAGTTGAACATGGATTTGTCTGAAGCTAGGATACCTGTTAAAGGTGTCATGCAGAAGCTGCTTCCTAAGAAGGAGGCAACATACATTGTTACTCAAACATCAAACCCCAAAGCTCAAATTTTGTTTGAGTCCTCGGGAATGGGTAACTATTTTCTGTCTACTGAAGATTGTTCCAATTCATCAGATGAGAGTACATCGGGTGATAGATCTGATATGTCAGATGGAGACTCAGAAGAGTTTTCAGATGAAAGTTTAGGTGAGGGTATAGCAATACCAGATTCTTCCCTCACTTACGAAGATGAATCTTCTGACCAAAGAAAGTCCAAGAAATCAAATTCTGATGGAGTCTGGATTTTAGAATTTGATGGCAGCTGTTCTTCTACCAGTTCTAGAGCCAGAGTGGTCTTGATATCGCCACAAGGTGATATTTTACCTTTTTCATATAAGTTACAATTTGACAATACCAATAACACCGCTGAATATGAGTCCTTGTTGCTCGGATTGGAAGCGGCGCGTGCCAAAGGTGTTAAAATCCTTCATGCTCAAGGGGACGCCGAATTGGTGGTTTGTCAAGTAAGAAATTTGTACCAAACTAAAAATGAAAGATTGAGACACTATCGCAATCGTGTATGGGATTGCATTGAATATTTTGATGCTTTCAATATTTCAGCAGTGCCAATAGAGTTCAATGATCATACAGATTCATTGGCTATTTCCACCACTCTCATGGTGCCTCACAAGGATTTCAAAGGAAACAAATACACTATTGAGCTGGTCTTCCGACCAAGTGTACCTGATAACGCTGACCATTGGCAAGTGTTCAATGGTGATAATCAAATCATTGCTTTCCTAGAAAAGATGGATAGTTTTGATGAACTTTACTTTGAAGGAAGTGAATCTCCACCACGGGAATATGTTTCTTAGGTAGATTCACAAACCGGCGAAGAATTTCTACAATTGAAAGGAAATAAAATCCCAAAAGGTTTGGTTTCCCTTGAGAAACTCTTTGATAAACATGACAGGTATATCAAGCAGCGGCAACAACAACAGGATTCAAATTCCTCTATGGAATTTGAGCAGGTCAATTTGGGTACGGAAGCAGATCCTAAGATGGTCAACATTGGAAAATGTTGCACTGTTGATGAAAGATTCAAATTCATTACCCTCCTCCGCCATTACATTGATGTTTTGGCTTACTCCTATGATGACTTGAAGTCTTTCAGGCATAAGGAGGTTCGACACAAAATTCCCCTCAAAGCCGGATCGTTACCTCACAGATAGAAGCAGAGGCAATACAATCCAAAGATATCAGGTACGATTCTTTCTAAAATTTAGAAGATGCTGAATGCAAGGATAATTTTTCCAATTCATCATTCCACATGGATTGCAAACATAGTACCTGTAAGGAAGAAGAATGGAGAAATCCGTATCTGTGTTGATTTTAGGAATCTCAACCAGTCTTCCCTGAAAGATAACTACCCTTTTCCCATCATGGACCAAGTATTGCAAACAGTGACAGGGTCAGAAATGCTATCTATGTTAGATGGTTTTTCGGGGTATAACCAAGTGGAGGTAAATGAAGCTGATCAGTTCAAAACTGCCTTCACTACACCATGGGGTACATTTGCGTATCGCAGAATGCCTTTTGGTCTGATCAATGCTGGCGCAACATTTCAGAGAGTGATGGATCTTGCTTTCAGAGATGAGATGGGTAAGTTCATCGTGGTATATCTCGATGACTTGACTGTTTTCTCCAAAAACCGTCATGATCATGCGCATCATTTGCGACAAGTGCTGGAGCGCTGTCAGCAAAATGGTATTTCCCTCAATCCCAAGAAGTCAGTTTTTGGGGTGACGGAAGGCAAGCTTCTCGAACACATTGTATCTCGGGAAGGTACTAAGATTGACTCGGAGAGAGTTAAATCTATTCAAAGTCTCACTCTGCCCGCAAGTAAGACTGCTGTTCACTCTTTCTTTGGAAAGGTGAATTTTCTGCGAAGGTTCATTCCTGATTTTGCAGAAAAAACCTGTCACATTGTTAATATGATGAAGGGTAAGGCCACTTTCCGTTGGACTGCAAAAGGTAAGGAAGCGTTCGAGGATATCAAGAGAGCTATTGCTCATGCTCCAGTTCTTATTTGTCCTGACTACACTAAGGATTTCGTAGTCTATAGCTACGCTTCAGAACACACACTTTCAGCTATTCTGGTTCAGCAGAATGAAGAAGGCGTTGAATCCCCCATATCATCTATGAGTTGCCGTCTCAAAGCTTATGAATTGAAGTATTCAAATATGGAGAAGCATGCCTATGCCATAGTCAAAGTGGTTAAGCATTTCAGGTTCTATATTCTAAATTCACACACTGTTGTCATGGTGCTTGATACAACAGTCAAATCCATCCTAACTCAACAGGAGTTTAGAACAAAGAGAGGTAATTGGATCGCTAAGATCCAAGAATTTGATCTGGATATCAAGCCTACCAAGCTTGTGCGTGGTAAAGGTTTGTGTCAATTGATCGCAGATAATGTTCCAAAAGAGACAGGGGACGAAGAAGAGGAAGTTGTAGACACGCCAACTGTTCTTTTCGTTACTACAACTGATGAGTGGTATTCCAATATCGCTCATTTCCTTACCTATGGTGAGTGCCCTTTGTTACAAGTATGAGGTGAACCAGTGTTGCCATTGATGTCAACATACTCGTATTGCATTGACAAGAAGGATTGGATGAGCTGTGTGCTGAGGATATTGAGAAAATTAGCCTCAGTCAGGAACAGTGAAGAACAGTGATGAGAAGAAGGCAAATGTATTGTATAGGTTGAGAACTGGAGGATGCGGATTAAAGGGTTTGCAGATATGAGTCTTGAGATGTTTCAGTTAAGATTTCAGAGGTCCGCATGAAGACCTGAAGAAGTTATGGCTGTCTGTGTGGAACCGGTTCCGGTAAGTGCTTAGAGGTGACAGAGGATCACAGAAAGGTCCGGTGAGGTCCGGAATTGTATAATCCTAATCTGTGGATTGGAAAGAGTGTTTGGGATGTCCTTGTGATGTGCCATATCGAGTTGTGTATGATTTGGAGGTCCGGAAGTACCTCTTGCATTATGACAGTGGCAACAGACAGTGTTCTTGAAGTTCCGGATAAGGAGGATAAGAGATTTCAGTAAGTAAAGGAAATGCGGACGTACCTGGTCATTCAGGCAGGCTTGTGAAGGTTCTTGGATCATGTTGAGGTTGTGTTGTTGGTCCGCATTGATAGTAGATCCCGGAATTGAAGATATTCTTCCGGATGAAGTTCTTGCTCTGTTTAGCCGACCGGATGAGTTGTTCATCCTGCGAATGTTCTTGTGGTGGCCGACCGGATGTGTTATTCATTTTGCGGATACTCTTATGGTTGTTTGCCGACTTAGATGTTTGTTCCTAAGTCGATGTCTTGTATAAATAACGGTTTGTGAGTTCATTTCAGAGTGTGGATTGTGTGGATGAGTGTGGCATAGCGAAGAGAAGTGCGAAAGGAAGAGCAGAGGCTTTTGGGCTTAAATGGAACTGATCCGGACATGGTAGAGATGTCATTCTCCAGTTCAAGATTGTGATTCTTATCACTTTGTAGACAGTGTGTCTCCTTGTAGGCAGTGGGCCTCTTTGTGAGCAGTGTGCTCGGGCAGTGAGCCCTAATTGGCAAGTGCCATTCTTTTTCTTATTCTTCTAACAGAGAATAATCCTTGGGTTAATCACCCCGTGGTTTTTCCCTTAACCGGGTTTTCCACGTCAAAATCTTGGTGTTCAATGTGTTGATGTTTATCTGCTCTTGTGTTTATGTATTATGCTTCATGGATGATTAATTGATATGCTTTTAACTAACAACGAAGAATCAAGTGTTTGAAAGAACAAGAAGTTTTATACAACTGATGCACCCCCCCTTCTCAGTTGTATGCCTTAAATCCAACAATTGGTATCAGAGCCAAGTTCCTCTGAAAGGAGCTTAACCGCTTGAGGAGATCCAGGATGTCGTCATACAAGAAGGATAGTCCGAAGTTCGATGGAACCAACTTCACTCTCTGGAAAGGTCACATGAAGTGTCACTTGGAATGTATGGGAAAAGCATACTTGGCTATGGTCTCAAAACCATATGTACCTCCACAAGGTGGTCTGACAACTCTGAATGAAATCACAGATGCTGAAAATAATCTGCGGACCAAGGAAGCCCTACTAAGCGCATTGAATGATTCAGATCTCTCAAATGTTATTGACCTACCAACTGCATATGAGATCCTGACTAAACTGGAACTTCTGTATGAAGGAGATGAGTTTGTCAAAAGTGCAAGGTTGCAAAGTCTGAAAGGGAAATTTGAAAGATTGAAGATGAGAGATGATGAAAACATCACTACCTTTATGCCAAGAGTGAATGAGCTGGTATGTGGAATTAGAAATGCTGGTGGAACTCTAGATGAAAATGAGATTGTCTGCAAAATCCTAAGATCCCTTCCTGCTGCCTACAAAATCAAGGTTGCTGCCATTGATGAATTCAGAGCCCACACAACTGTCACAAGAGAACAACTGGCTGGCAAACTAGCTGCATTTGAAATGACCGAGTTTGGAGATGATCCTCCCAAGACTGAATCTGCTTTCAAAGCCAGTGCCTATGTGAAAGGCAAACAGAGATTTGATCCGGGAGAAAACTCATCAAGGAAGATGTCATGGTATGATCAAGCAAGAAGAGACATGGAAGAAGAAGAAGCAGAAACAGCTCAACTTGAAGCCCTCATTGCAAAGAGACTGCCAAGAGGATCTGGTAAGTATGAAGGAAAACTACCCTTTAAGTGTTTCAACTGCAATAAGATTGGTCATTTTGCTTCAAGATGTCCGGAAAGATCTGCAAGGTCTAATACTAACAGACAAAGGTTTCAAAAGAACTGCTATTATGTTCATGAAGAAGATGACAATGAAGGAGTAACAGATGATGAATCAGAACTGGAAGCAAATCCGGAAATGAATGGGTGTTTATTGCCATCAAGGAAGAAGATTCAATATCCTCTGAATCTATCAATCACAAGGTTGTGGAAAGAGCTTTGGCTGCTCAAGTGGAAGAAAAGGATGATTGGGTTATTGATAGTGGGTGTTCTCACCATATGACTGGTGACAAGAATAAGTTCTTAGATTTGGAAAGGTATGAAGGAGGAATGGTAAAGTTTGGTGACAATTCTGCTGGCAGAATCAGAGGTAGGGGAACTATTTCCTTTGATGGAAAGAGCAAAACAGGTAATGTACTATATGTTGAAGGATTGAAGCACAATCTTCTCAGTGTTGGTCAGTTAGTGGACAAAGGCTATGATCTCCGGTTCAAGAATGGAAAATGCAGAATCTTTACAAGCTCCAGAACTGAAATTGCATCCGGTACTCAGACAAAAGGTAATATCTTTCATCTGGTTGGTTCAAATAAAAGTTGTTTGTTTGTTCAAATTGATCAGAGTTGGTTATGGCATAGAAGAATGTGTCATGTAAATTTTGATAACATCATCAAGATAAGCAATACTCAGGCTGTAAGAGATCTTCCAAAATTGATGAAACCTACAAATAGTGTGTGCAAAGAATGTTAGTTAGGTAAACAAAGCAGAGTCTCTTTCAAATGCAAAGATCAGTCTTCTATCGGATTGTTGGAATTAGTACATACTGATCTCTGTGGTCTGACAAGAATCAAGAGTCTGCTAGGTGATAGATATTTCATGTTGTTAATTGATGACCATTCCCGGATGATGTGGGTTACCTTTCTAAAAGAAAAATCAGAAGCACTTGAAAAGTTCAAAATCTTCAAAGCTATGGTAGAGAATCAAACCGGATTGAAACTTAAATGTCTAAGGTCTGATAGAGGTGGTGAATTTACATCTGGTGAGTTCATTGACTTCTGTGAGAAGCAAGGTATAAGAAGACAGTTGTCTGCTCCTAGGACTCCACAGCAGAATGGAGTAGTTGAGAGAAAGAACTGGACCATCCAGGAAGCTGCCAGGACAATGATGTTGGAAGCAAATGTTCCTCAAATGTTTTGGAAAGAAGCTATCAGCACTGCAGTCTACACTCTCAATCGAGTTCAAATCAGAAACAACACCGGTAAGACCCCCTATGAACTCTGGTTTGGCATCACTCCTACTGTGAAATATTTCAGAGTATTTGGTAGCAAGTGTTATATTAAAAGAGATGAAGATCTAGGAAAGTTTGATGCTAGAAGTGATGAAGGAATTTTCTTGGGCTACTCCACTCAAAGCAAAGCATACCGGTGTTATAATAAGAGATTGAGGAAGATGATAGAAAGCACCAATGTGAAAGTTGATGAAGGAATTGAGAAGCCTTCAAGATTTTATGAGTTTGATGAAGATGATCAAGATGGTGTTCAGGTTCAAGGAACTCAATCCCCTCCGGTAAGTCAGAATCAACTTGATCCAGTAAATCAGGAAGAAGAAATAGGTCAGAATGAACCTGATCAAGAAGCAACAGTGCAGGATACTCCCAAAATTCCAAGGTATGTAAGACAGAACCACTCAGAAGATCAGATCATAGGTGACAGAAACAAAGGTGTGAAAACTAGAAGGAATGTTGCTCAAAATCAGGATGAATGTTGTCTGATTTCAAAGATTGAACCTAAAACAATAAATGAGGCTCGCAATGATGAAAATTGGACCAAAGCAATGGAAGATGAATTAATGCAAATTGAGAAAAATCACACTTGGGATCTTGTTCCCAGACCTAGAGACAGGAATGTGATTGGAACCAAATGGGTCTTCCGGAACAAACTGAATGAAGCAGGTGAAGTTATCAGAAACAAAGCTAGATTGGTCTGCAAAGGCTACTCTCAAATAGAAGGAATTGATTTTGAAGAGACCTTTGCTCCGGTGGCAAGAATTGAAGCAGTCAGATTATTTCTTGCATTTGCTACCTTCAAAGACTTCAAGGTATATTAGATGGATGTCAAGTCTGCTTTCCTAAATGGTGATCTGGAAGAAGAAGTTTACATTGAACAACCGGATGGATTTCAATTGTCTGATAATGATGATATGGTCTGCAAGTTGAAGAAAGCATTGTATGGACTAAAGCAAGCCCCAAGAGCATGGTATGAAAGATTGGATAAGCATCTTGTGCAGATTGGATTCAACAAAGGTACTGCTGACAGTAACTTATATTTCAAAATTGTTCATGAAAACATTTTGATTGTTGAAGTGTTTGTGGATGATATCATTTTTGGAGGAAGAGATAGTATGTGCAAAACTTTTGCAAATCAGATGAAAAGTGAGTTTGAAATGTCTATGCTTGGTGAAATGAATTTCTTCTTGGGTCTGCAAATTACTCAAACAAAGAAAGGAATCTTCATTTCTCAGACCAAATATGTGAAAGAATTGTTGAGGAAATTTGGTATGGAAGATGCAAAGCCAATGAACACTCCCATGGCAACCGGATGTAAGTTGAGCAAAGATGATGACTCCCCAAAGGCAGATCAGACAAAGTATAGATCAATGATTGGTGGATTGTTGTATCTCACTCAGACTAGACCAGATATAATGCAGGCTGTTGGTCTTGTGGCAAGATTCCAGGCTGATCCTAGAGAATCTCATGTTATGGCAATCAAAAGAATTTTTAGGTACCTGAAAGGAACAGTTGAGTATGGTCTATGGTACCCTAGAGATCTGGATTTCTCTCTTCATGCTTACACAGATGCAGATTGGGCAGGAGATGTGGATGCCCGGAAGAGCACTAGTGGTGGAGCATTCTTTTTGGGGAAGAGATTGGTTTCTTGGCTAAGCAAGAAACAAGATGCAATATCTCTGTCTACAACTGAAGCAGAATACATTGCAGCAGCAGGTAGTTGCACTCAAATCTTATGGATGAAGCAGATGCTAAGAGACATTAAAGTTGAATATGAGGAGCCTATCACAATTTTCTGTGATAATTCAAGTGCAATTAATATTTCTAAGAATCCGGTATTACATTCTAAGACTAAGCACATATCTATCAAGTTTCACTTTTTGAGAGAACAAGTGAACAAGGAAGAAGTCAGATTGGAGTATGTTCCCTCAAAGGATCAGATTGCAGATATCTTTACTAAACCTCTTCCCAAGGACTCTTTTGAATATCTCCGGGAGAAGTTAGGGGTCATGGCCCCTCCGGTGATGAACTAGGATGCACTGATGTGCATCAGTCCGGTGGATATCACAGTCATATCTTGTGATCCGGATTGATGATGGGGAGCTGCAACTAAGGGGGAGCAGCTGGTATGATTCTGATGTATGAGAATTGCAAGTATGAGCCCTTTGCCATTGATGTCAAAGGGGGAGAGAAGACATGTGAAAAACAAGTGGCTGATGATCAAAGGGGGAGCAGTAAATGAGGAGAAGACATGTTGCTGATAGGGGGAGCTGTGACAGAAAGGAGAAGTTCTTGTCTTGATGGTTTTTCACATCATATGTTGCCATCAATGACAAAGGGGGAGATTGTTGCAAGTATGAGGTGAACCAGTGTTGTCATTGATGTCAACATACTCGTATTGCATTGACAAGAAGGATTGGATGAGCTGTGTGCTGAGGATATTGAGAAAATTAGCCTCAGTCAGGAACAGTGAAGAACAGTGATGAGAAGAAGGCAAATGTATTGTAAAGGTTGAGAACCGAAGGATGCGGATTAAAGGGTTTGCAGATATGAGTCTTGAGATGTTTCAGTTAAGATTTCAGAGGTCCGCATGAAGACCTGAAGAAGTTATGGCTGTCTGTGTGGAACCGGTTCCGGCAAGTGCTTAGAGGTGACAGAGGATCACAGAAAGGTCTGGTGAGGTCCGGAATTGTATAATCCTAATCTGCGGATTGGAAAGAGTGTTTGGGATGTCCTTGTGATGTGCCATCTCAAGTTGTGTATGATTTGGAGGTCCGGAAGTACCTCTTGCATTATGACAATGGAAACAGACAGTGTTCTTGAAGTTCCAGATAAGGAGGATAAGAGATTTCAGTAAGTAAAGGAAATGCGGACGTACCTGGTCATTCAGGCAGGCTTGTGAAGGTTCTTGGATCATGTTGAGGTTGTGTTGTTGGTCCGCATTGATAGTAGATCCCAGAATTGAAGATATTCTTCTGGATGAAGTTCTTGCTCTGTTTAGTCGACCGGATGAGTTGTTCATCCTGCGAATGTTCTTGTGGTGGCCGACCGGATGTGTTATTCATTTTGCGGATACTCTTATGGTTGTTTGCTGACTTAGATGTTTGTTCCTAAGTCGATGTCTTGTATAAATAACGGTTTGTGAGTTCATTTCGGAGTGTGGATTGTGTGGATGAGTGTGGCATAGCGAAGAGAAGTGCGAAAGGAAGAGCAGAGGCTTTTGGGCTTAAATGGAACTGATCCAGACATGGTAGAGATGTCATTCTCCAGTTCAAGATTGTGATTCTTATCACTTTGTAGACAGTGTGTCTCCTTGTAGGCAGTGGGCCTCTTTGTGAGCAGTGTCCTCGGGCAGTGAGCCCTAATTGGCAAGTGCCATTCTTTTTCTTATTCTTCTAACAGAGAATAATCCTTGGGTTAATCACCCCGTGGTTTTTCCCTTAACCGGGTTTTCCACGTCAAAATCTTGGTGTTCAATGTGTTGATGTTTATCTGCTCTTGTGTTTATGTATTATGCTTCATGGATGATTAATTGATATGCTGTTAACTAACAACGAAGAATCAAGTGTTTGAAAGAACAAGAAGTTTTATACAACTGATTCACCCCCCCCTTCTCAGTTGTATGCCTTAAATCCAACACCCTTCTCACTTGTCTTATAAAGAAAAAAGAACTGTCAAGTTAAAAGCTGCTAACTACGTCCTTTGGGAGAATGGTTTGTACAAGAGAAGTCTTGACGGTGTATTTCTCCGTTGCGTGGATAAAGCGCAACAAAGTAGACTTTTGGAGTCTTTCCACAATTTGGCTTGTGGAGGACATTTTTCAGCACCTGTAATGGCTCACAAGATTCTATGAGCTCGATACTATTGGCCCACACTATTCCAAGATGCGTACAATTGGGTACGTAGGTGTGAGTTATGCCAACAGTTGTTGGGAAACCAAAATTGGCAGCCTTACCTCTAAAACTAGTGGTGATCGAGGAGCCTTTTCAGCAATGGGGTATTGACTTCATTGGCGCAGTGAATCCGTCATCAAGTGTAGGACATAACTATGTTCTCACTGCAACAGACTATTTTACCAAATAGGTGGAAGCTATTCTAGTCAAGCATGCTACTTCAGAGGTGGTATGCAGTTTTCTTAAAGAGAACATTATTTCCAGGTTTGGAGTTCCAAACAAGATTGTAGCAGACAATGCTACTTGCTTTTCCTCTCATGAGATTACTGAGTTTTGCTATGAGCATGGGATCATTCTTTCCCATTCTTTAGACTATTATCCGCAAGGGAATGGTCAGGCAGAATCAAGCAATAAGAATCTGGTCACTATCATTAGGAAACTGGTAGATGAGAATTAGAGAACTTGGCATAAGGCATTGTTTGATGCTTTATGGGCAGATAGAATTACCCCCAAAAGGGCGATAGGCATGTCGGCATTTCAGCTTCTATATGGTCTGAATGCAGAGATACCGATTACCTTGGAATTGCCAGCATTGAAGTTGGTAAAGGCATTGGAAGATAGAACTTTTGATAGTTCTATTGATAAAAGGATCATGTATTTGACTGAACTTGAGGAGCAGCGCACTATGGTGGTGGACCGTATTGCTGAGCACCAAAATCAAGTAAAGAAACTCTTCGACAAGAAGACAAAGGCTCGTGAGTTTCAGGTTGGAGATCAAGTCTTGTTGTGGGACAAGAGGAGAGAACCAAAAGGGATGCATGGGAAATTTGATTCCTTGTGGAGAGGTCCATTCACCATTCTTCAATTCTGTGGTGAAAACAGTTTCTTACTGGAGTATCAGGATGGAACACCATTCTCATTGCCTCATAGCGGACAACATTTGAAGCACTTCAATCCTTGAAGTTTCAGATAAGTTAAAAATTGTGCATTTGTATAGTTTTGTGTTTTTATTTGTGTTTTCATTTAGTCTTTTGTGTCTTTTTCTTTTTAGCTTGACTCTATAGCCCAATGGCATGGGTGAAGGCACTTAGAGATTGGATTCTACTTCCTTCAATTATTTCAAAGTTCGATTGAAGGAATTTCCCTAGTTAGAGCCAGCTGTTGTTCTCAAAATTAGCTACGCTCGTTTTTGTAGACAACCCCACGAAACTTGTCCGTTTCGTGAATCTACACTCTAAGATCGCAAATCGAGAAAAGATTTCCTTAGTCTCGTGCGATGTCATTTGACATTCTAAACTCGTCTGCGACATTCCCTTGAATTGATTTCTCGATATTCGTGAGGATCGTTTAAGTCGTAAACTGGTTAAAAGGTCAAGTTTTAGTCATTTTTCAGGTGTTAGAATTTTTTTGATTTTTGACATGTAAAGGCAGTTATTTAAGCCACCCTTACATGTTGAAGTTTGAATATACGTAATAGCGGCGTTTATGACCACTATTACGTGTTTAAAAGTTTGTTTGGTCACATGTAAAAGCGGTGGAAAACACCGCTATTACATATGATTGAATTTTTGTTGTCTTATGTACTGGTGGTCAAATCTCCCGCCTCTGCATTGTCTGGCGCATCTAACCTGTCTGAGCGGCCGAAATACCTGCCTATTCAAGATCTTCAGAATCTTGAACACCGAGTGCCATTAATGGCCACTTGTGTCGCTTATTAAAACTGTTATTCGAGCTTTAAATAAGTCTTTTGTGTGTCATTTTTGCTATTTCGTTTCTCCTAGCTCTATCTCCGAACTCCGTCATATCACCCGATCGTGCCATTGAAGAAGTTCAACCTAAGTTACCATTATCAAGTCTAGGGTTTCAAGTCTTGGACAGGTAAGCTTTCTAACTGCTATCTTTTTTACTAGGGTTTTATTAGTTTTGGAGGTTTCTCTTTTGTTTTATTTTCATTATAGTTTTCATTGAAAGTTTCTTTTTCGCCAGTTTCATTTAAATCCTTGGTAGCCCACATACCCCAGTTCGTACCCTAAAAGTCTCTTTGCATGTAATGGCAGATTTACCGCTCAAACCTTTGGCACTTCCCAAGCGGCAAATTACACCTCCACACGAGCATCACATGCAAAGTAGTAGAAAAATGACGCTTGGATATCAAAGACATTGCCTGTCCTACCATTGTTTTCTGCCGTCGGAACCCTTGCACGAAGGGTAAAATCATTTACCTGCAAGGGCGGTTAAAATGCCTGACCAAACATTACTGTTGTCCCTTCCTACCTGCAATGGCAGTTGTTTCTGCCACCCCCGCACCAAAATCCTTTTAAGTATCTAACCTGCCATAGCGGCATTTTTATCCGCTCCTACACCAAAACTCATTATCACTTCCCCTGCCGGAGCGGTCGATACACCCGCCTGAACAATTGAGGTTTTCACTAAGTTACATGTAAAAGCAGTAATTTTGACCGCTCGAACATGTTCACCAAAAAACTTCCAAAATACATGTAGAAGCGGTGTTTTTCACCGCATTTACACATGAAGTCTCTCCCAACTTGCAAGGTCGGCCAAATCACCTGGCTAAGCACATTTTCTTGATTTTTCCCTAACACTGGAAAATTCATTTTTCAAAACCAAAAGCCCGCTTTTGCCTTTGCCTTGATTTGCGCACTCAAGTCCTTTAAACGCATGCTTTCCCATCCATGATCGCCAAAACGCAGTTGACCAAGTTTATCCAATTTTTCCCCTAATTGCGAGATCATGGCCTTTTGCAGTTCTCAATCAGCATTCATGGTGGTGTTCAAATTCACAGTTCTCTCCAAGAGCTCATGTCAGAATCATCTCCGTCAAAGTCCAGAGCCATGAAGTACAAGTACCAGGGTGTCTTTCCGGTAACGGCAGTGCAGTCGAACGTTGATGAAATCAGAGACACAGAAATTAGGCACGTAGACATGGCCGAGTTCATAGATAGAACTAAACAAGCAAATCCCTCCAAGCATATGCAGAAAATCATTGACAACAGTATTCATTTGGTCGCATCATGTCCGGTCAGTGCACATAATCCTGAATTTGTTCTACAAGTGGCCAGCCACTACAATAGAGACACTAGAGCTGTGACGGACTCACAGGGAAATGTTATCATGAGATTGGATGTAGAATTCATGGACAAAATCTTCATGTGTCCACCAATTGAAAATGTTGGGTAGATTGATTTTGCTCAGGGTCAACAAGACTATGATAATGATTTGGAATCTGCTAGGAGGCACATAAACAACAAATGGTTAAAGATTCCTAGGGCAACTCTGACCAGATGGCCAAAAGATCTTCACAGGAGTGATTTTGTGGAGGAAGTGTGTGATTTGATTACTCTCTTGAATCGCATCAAAGGACTCCCTTCTGCTTCCAAATTCCAGGACTGGATGTACACCTACATCAAGGTGATTCTACGGGGTAACTAGAAGATATTATGGGGTGAACAAATCAGCAATGCTTTGCACGAGCAACTGGTAAGGGTCAATACTACCTTCAAATTTTACATGACCTCTTACCTTGTCTACGCTGCTGCAAGCATGAGGAACTTTCCAGGTTTAACCCAAGTAGGGGACAGGAGATTGGTCCCAGTGTATGAATACTACCCCCAAATCACTTTGAAGGGGTCAATTCATCATTTTAGAAGAGTCAATGATGTGTTCTTCTCAGTTTTCATGTGCTTATGGGATGGTGAACTGGTTCAAAAAAGAGTTTCTGATGAAGCATGGCAGGTTGTAAATTCTTTTGGTTGCTTGTTCTTGCAATTTCCCACCTTTACGTATCTTCGGGTAGGATACTATCCTGGTTACCCTTACATGCTGCCATGGTATCCCAGTGATCACATTGTTCTTATGGAGCTTTGCAGACAACTGATTGTGGTACACAACAAACAAATGGAGCTTAAGAAGTCAGGGATAAAGTTTCCCATTGAAATTGGGAGGTATTCAGTTCAGTCTGCCAACACAGCAAAGATAATTGACTCTAAGTTGCAGTTGGTCACCATGAAGACCTACAAGAAAAGAAATCATTTTTCCTTCAGAAGGGTTCAAGATAAAATCAAGAGGAATTCAAATTTTCATGAGCCAATGGTCGAAGACATATGGGCAGATCTCAAGACTCAAAATGAGATTAGAAAACTGGATTTCTGCAGGATTCATCTGAGCGAAATTGAAGAACTAGGACTAGTTGATATTCCAGATGGAATGGAGGATGATGGGGATGTCCTAGATCACAAATATGAGGCAGAGAATGTTGAGGCTTTACCTCTCCCAGAGGTGAGATGGTCAGCCAAAGAGGAGACATCAATCAGGAAAAGATTCCAACCAATATTGGCAAACACCAATCTGTGGTTGGAACGTAAGGGAATTAAGTTGAAAGAGTTCCTGACAGGGTCTGAAGAAGGAACACAGGAGCAAACAGGTAAGAAGGTGGAAAACTGAACTAAGAACAGGAGTGACACTCCTTCCTCCTCCAAGGTACACAAACCAAAGATCAAATTTGTATCCAAGGGAGGAAAGAAGAAGGAAACCACAGAAGCTTCTGATGCCACTAAGTCAGATGTTGAAGACATCAATGATGATTAGATGGAAATTGAAGATGTTGAGACTGAAGAACAAAATGTTCAAAGGTCTAAGACAAAGGTATCTGATGAAGTTGAACAAGGTGAAGATGAAGATACAGAGGTAGAACGACTTGATGGTTCCCCTCAGACTCCTGTGAAAGACCTTCCTTCCAAGACACAAGTTCTTACACCTCCTCCTCATGTTCCATTTTCTGATGGTTTGCCAGCAATTTCAAATGTTCCTCTTTCTCCAATTTTTGTTGTTTCTTCAGACAATACTCCTCCGTCCATGAAAACTAGCTTTGGAACTATTTTTGATTCTTCTGGTTCCATTCCAAGCTTATCTTCCCTATCTTTTGATATCGGGGAACAAACTGTCTTAGAGAACCTTTTGGATGCTTCACAAAAGGTTGTTGACAGAGGTGTTGTGTTTACCAACACAAGTCCAATTGTCACTATCACTGGCACGAATATAGATACAGCTAAGCAAGTAGTGGATCCCCCTCCAGCTGTTGATGCATCTATACTTCCTCGATGGCTATCTACCTATACTCCAAAGAGGAAGAAGCAAGCCATCTCACCTGATGAGATTGACATTGAAAAGCTGTTGCCCGTGAAAGCAAAGAACCAAAAGAAGAGGCCTAAGACTGTTTCTAGGCTGGTCACTGAAAAGGGAATCAGATATGCCGAAATTGTTAAACCTCCTGAAGATGCCACGGTTGATACTTTTGACATGAGCAGTTATGTCATCTCAAGGGTGGAACTTGGGAAAGTGACTCATGATGGTGTTAAAGCAGATTTCCAGACCACTGCCAGTACCCTACTTGAAAAGTATGATGAAGCCAAGAGGGAGAAGGAGCAATACAAAGCAAAAGTAGAACAACTGGCTGCTGTCCTTCAGAAAATAGTGAAGTCATTAGAAATAGTAGAACCAATGGCAGTGACAGTGGAAGATCCCCTGATATAGAAGGTTGAAAAAGCCCAAGCCAGAGGCAAGATAGTGGGGGATGTAGTGGAGCGGTTGTTGGCTCAAGGATGAGTTCTGTTGAAAACCGTTGTGGAAAGAAAGGAGAAAATGGACAAAGCTAAAGCGGAGCTGGACAATCTGGTAGATCTACTTTCACAAGAGCTGCAAGATCAAGAAGAGAGCCTAGAAGAGTGGATAGATATGAAGAAGATCAAGATAAAGAATCTGATCACCATTGGGGTCGTCACCAACAGGGAATCATACCTCAAAACCAAAGAGACTCTAGCTCATCGTATTTTCATAATAAAGAGTCTACTTGAAGATCTGTGTCAAGCTCGAGAAGCCAGTGAAGATAGTGATGTCACACTCCTACACCGGCTAGAAGAACTTTCATGCACCTTGACAAGGGAAGATCATAGTTTCCTCACAGCACAAGAAATGATAAGTTCTTTTGAAGAAATGGTACAAAAGAAATTTGAAGAGGAAGCTCCCTCAATACTCTCAATGGACAACCTGTATGATCAACATTTGACTCTGGAGAATCTGAAGGATAATTTAGACAAGCATGAAAAGGCAGTAAAGGCGGTGAAAGATTCAATTCTCTGAGCTTGCACCATCTCTGAAAACACAGCAAAACCAGATGCATGTGAGATGTCAGTTGTTCAAACCATGTATCAGAATTTCCTGAGGAAAAAAGATGTATGAAGCTAGTGCCTTAGCTTAATTTTCTTAGATATTATGTAAATGGAATTTTGTTTTGGACATCTACACATGTAATTTTCCAAAATGTAATTACATGTGGAACAAGAGAAGTCATAAGTCAAATAGGACTCTCTTGTTGAATAAGTCAAAGTAGTTGTAGATTTCCTAGATTTTCTCAAGGTCTTTCCCTATAAATAAAGGGGACCTCTTTTGTAAATATTATCTTTTGTCTATTGCAAGAAAACTCTGGCGAATTGAGAAGCAAATCAAGACTTTGTGCTTTTTGTGAAAATCAATATTCAAATACTTATCAATACAAGAAAGCAAGTTCAAATCCAATCTTTGTCTTGGGATTATTTGTGTTGTGATAGTTTTGTTCTTACGTCTTGCTATCATAATCTTGTTTGACAATAATTGAAGTGTGGAGTTTGTTTCAAGTGATTGAAGAGCGCTCTTAATTTGATTCTGATAAACTTTGTGTTATCAAATCAGTTGTGGGTTATATGTTCATGTTTGTGAGAATACAATAGTTTGTAGACTTTGCATTGCAAGTTGTTATATTCAATTTACTTTTATCATCTTGAAGAGGAGTGAAGACTTTGGGCTGCATTCTACTTCAAATAGTTTCGTTTACAAGTAGTAAGTGAAGTAATAGAAAACTTTGTGTTTCTATGATTTTGTGATAATTTATAAGTCTTCTATCAAAAGTTTGAAATATAAACATCTATTCTGAAAAAAGAGAATGAGATGAGATGGAACCACCACAAACATAGATTTTAGTGTACATAAATTTGAAGTTGTTTGATTTGCAAAAGTTAAGTAATTAGAGGGAACCTCCCCTTGCTGAGAGGAGAGACTTTGTCTCATCATAGCTGTGGCTGATATACCCATTTTGCCGTTAGCGAGTTAACGACAAAATATTCACCCAGCAGGATTAAAGCCATAGCCTTGTGACAAGTGTCACAAGGGGAGTGGATGAGAGAGATCAAGGGTTGAAGCTTGGTCAATGGGATTGGAGGGCTCTCATTATTTGTGAATTTTAAATTCACATGGGAAAAGGTGTGGAGGACAAAAATGAATTAAAGATTCATTTTTGGGAAGAGTGGATATGATAAGTGAATTTTTAATTCAACTCATGGGGGAGTGTGAATTAAAAATTCACTTTTATGTGGAGATGTGAAGATGTACTCTTACATGTGTAAGAGGGTGATAAATGAGGGATAAGGAGGATTTGAGCCTTTGAATAAAAGATTGATTTTTATTCAAAGGTGTGTGGGAGAATGGGATAAGCAAGGTTAATTAAGTATTTAGCTTAATTAACCTAGGTCTAGGGGATAGGTAGGCTAGGGTAGATTGATCAGTAGGATAGATTAATTAGATAAGTATAATTTATCTAATTAATAGGGATTAGGGAAATGGACAAAATCAACTAAATAAATATTAGAAATATTTATTTAATTGATGAAGATAGTGTTGTAAGGTATAGTGACAAATTAAGTGAGTTAATTGATCACAAGGGATGAACAGATGGTTAGGGATCAATTAATTAAATAATATGAATTTATTTAATTAATAGGGGGGATGAATTGGTGTAGAGGTACGGGAAACTGGTTTGCAGAGCAAGCCAATTTTAGGTGTCTACATTTGCCCCTCTTTGAGATGGTGTTGCAGCTAAGTAACATCATTTCAAAGAAGTTAAAACATAGAGTTGGATTGGATAGAAAAATATTTTGGCTTAGAAGAATAGGGTAAAGTTTGGGGATAATTGGTAAGGGGGATGCCCCCTTGAGAGGACAGGCGGGTTGCAAGAACATGGGTGTACTCTCAAAATGGATGAAACAGATTGGTAGAAGTGGTTGGAGGATAAGGGGTGAGATGAAACTGTGATAATGATCATTGTGCTGAAAATAGATTTAGAGCAATCCTAGGTTTGATATAGCAAAGTGGATATTTTCACCAAGGTATAGAAGACTAGGGTGATGAGCTTTATCCAACATTTGCATGGACTAGACACACAAACAAAGGGATGATCTCATGCATGCCCAAAATAGTACAACTTTGTCTAGATGAGGGAAGGGGACTCATAGGATAAGCCCTTAATACACAAAAGGTATGATGAACCTTAGATGCACAAGGAGATCAATATGCTAGAACCGACCCTATGATCAACAAGATATGAGTACTAGCTTGGAGTAATGAAACCAACCCACAAGTACAACATACAAAAGCAAGACTATGCCCCATTCTAGATGTTTTCGCCACATACCATGATGTAGTGAGATTAAGGTAGTTTTGATGTGATCTTCGAATAGGACAAAAGATAAAATAAAAAAAGGAAAAGACCAACGAACCAAACAAGTAGCCATTGTATCTCTTGCCAAACTGGATGATGATAGGATAGATTCTGCCTATTGTAGGAACGATATATCCTAAGGCAAGAATCAATTGATGATTGGATCATGTTTAGTTGATGTTGTAAGATTGGCTCAAGATATGATGGTGACAAGTTGTGGTTGATGCTGATTTGATAGTTGATGATTTTGATTAAGGGATGATGCTTCGATAGGTAATGCGATGCTTGGGTCTAGTGTAAGCTCAGCGGGTTGGATGGGTGCATCTTATGTACCTGAGTACTAGAAACTTCCTGCGTATTCTAGACTGCCTACATACCCTGTATCCATGGGATCAAGGCACACTAAGATGTGGGTGGTTATGATATGTAGTTCTGATTTGTGATGATGATGTGGGATGGTAATAGATGTGATGATGTTGGAGGATGAAATGTGTTGGATGATTTAGGTGATTGTGATGGTAATTGTTTTTGGGATTTTGTGGATATTTTGATTTTGTATTGTTTTTGGATTTTCTAATTTTTTTAGTGTTTTTGGATTTTTTGATTTTGGAAAAGGAATGGTTTATTATGAGATGGTTGCATTGGATTTCGTGTGGATAACCTTTATGCTAGATACCAATGACAAGGGAACACCAAGTCTAGAGGTGAAGGTGATGGGGTTGGATAGGGGGATTGGCGATGAAAGGATAATGGATAGGAGATTTGTGGTAGATGAATGGACAAGCGATAGGGATGCATGTTAGATAGATGGAAGATAGGGATGAGGGATAGGATAGGTATGCATGATATATGGATGGAAGATAGGGATGAGGGATTTTCTCCAAGGGCTAGGTTGCAAGGAATCATATGCCCCAATGCTTAGAATTTTGCATGATGGGCTCATGTTTGAATGGATGGACTTTGCAGTAGATGGATGGAGGATATACTTGAATAGGGAGTATGCTGAAAGGTGTCCAAAGCATGTTGTTGATATTTTGCCCCTTGTCTTTATCAAGATCTAAGGTGGGAGATGGTAAAAGCAAGATATAATGGATAGGATGGATGGGAAATGATAGGATAAATAGAGGGTAGTGGATAGGAATATGATAGGATAAGGATACATGGATAGGATATGAAAAAGGATGTTATGGATGTGGATGATTAGATGGTTTTGTCCCCAAGTGTAGGGATACAAAATGGATGGAGAAGAGATTACGCATGATTCCCACAAGGGGTTTTCATCATCATACTTGCCCAAGGTGCCACAAGGAGTGGTTTTCACCATTGGACAGATTTTTTCTCTTTACTACTTTCTTGATTTTTTGATTTTTTGCTTTTTTGATGGATGGGGACTCTAGCGTCTGTTTCCATAGTGCGGAGAAGATGGTCCCATGTTGGATAGCATTTTGGATGGTGATTGCATAGATGTTGGTATATAGGAGAAGATGGAATGCATGGTGGATAATGGATTATGATGTGGATTATGTGGATTATGCGAAAGCATGGACCATAGGAATGTGATGGGGAAGATATGTAGGATAGTGAATGAAAGATGGAGAGATGGGGGTATGTGGGAATGTCAAGCAGTGGAGGGGAACCAAGACCAACGGTTGCAGACACCGTGATGTATTTGGAAGCTTGTACTTTGGATGTGGAGTTGGGAGTAATGGGGATTGGGATAGAAGGTTTTTGGATGGTTGATTTGGGGTTTTAGATACCCAAATGGACTTAGAAATTATGGGGTTTTTAGATGGGGAGCGAGATGTTTGGGAGTTTGGAGTGGATTGGGATGTGGATGCCTCATTAGAGTTTGGTGCTTTTTATTTGGGGACCCACACCATTTTTGTTTTTGCTTTTTCTTGTGATGGTGTGGGATTTGATAGCCTTTTGGATTTTTAATGTTGATTGGAAGGGATAATATCTTTAGGATTTTGTGCTTTATGAGTTGAGGCATTCAAATTATTGCTTTTGACTCCCATGGATTTGGGGGAAGCTTCATGTTTGAAAGATGTGTGCTTTTGTTGGTCTTGATTGGGAAATTTAGGGGGTTTGTGGGTGGAGGGGTAAAAAGTGGATTTATGGATAAATGGATGAGGGGATTTGATGATGAGTATATTAGGAGTTGGGAGGATGGGAGGATAAGAGGATTTGTGGATAGGGATGTTTGGCGTTGGTAGGATAGGAGGTAGAGTGGATTTGATAGGAATATTTGGAGTTGGAAGTAGTGGAGGTAAATTTGATGGAGGAAGATGAATGGTCACATGCTTTTGCAAATGATAGGATGATGGAGGGGGGATGGCGACATATGTTTTTGGAGTGTGATGAGATGCACCATGTTTGGGATTGGATGAATGGATTTTGGAAGGTGGGTGGATGGTATCAATATGTTTAGATTGTTTTTCTTGGGGTGTATAGCCAAGGCCATGTGAGGATGGATGGAATGTGGTGTGGATGGGCTCCAAGATGCCTTGTTTGTGAAGGCCTAAGCCTTTTCCTTGATAGTTCATATGTTGGAGTATGTGACATGTGATGGGATGTTTGGTGCTTTGGAAACAAGATGCGAGTTGATTATTTGTTGGAATAGGATAGGTGGTGGATGGAAGTTGTTCACCTCCTACAAGGGAGTCACCACGGATGAAAGTGCTTTGTCCAAGTGAATAGGAGGATGGATTTGGGATGGGATTGGTAGATGGAGGTAAAGGATCCATGGGGGATGGTAAAGGGGTGGTAGAAGATGGTGTGAGATCAATAAGTTGACCAATAGATGGGAGGGGATCGGGGATGGGATTAGATGGGATGGTTAGATCTTGATTAGGAGAAGGGATTGATGTTTCAACATGCTTTGGATTTGATTCTTGGTATAGCTCACATATTTGGGTAGAAGTGGAAGTGATTTGGATAGATGTGGTGGATGCTTGGATGATGTGATAGGTGCTTGGCTTATGGGTTCTTGAACATGATTGCATGATGGTTCTTGAGTTATGATAGGAGATTGTTCAAGAGGTTTGGTGGGTGCTGGATTACATGAGGGTGTTTGATTCTTGCTAATAGCCAATGGATAGCATCCTTCATGAGTGTATGGGTTGAAGAACAATATAATGGATGGGTAGTAAGGGTGGTTGGTGTGGGATTAGGATTGGGAATGGATAGGTGGGTGATGGGATTGGGTTGTGATGGTTCATGGATGGGTTCAAGGATAGGTGTTGGAGGGGTGGAGGATTTGGGGGATTCCATTACTTTTCTTGGTGATGTTCGTTGGAGGAAATCCCACAAGGATTCTTTGGATGTCGTGGGGTTAGGATTTGGAGGATTTGATGGTGGATTAGATGGTGTATGGTTGATAGGGGTTGGTGGATTGGGAGCTACATAAGATGATGGATTAAGGTTGATAAGATTGGGGGGATATTGTGATGGGGGGATTGGAGGATGGGGATTAGGGGATGGGGGATTTGTGTGGGGGAATGGTTGTTGATATAAGATTTGGATTTCGGATATAAGGTGTGATAGATTGGTGTTCCCTTGATCAAAGTTAGCATGACAAAGGCTTGGGGATGGATAAGTTGGAGGCACTGATTGGTTGGATAGGTACGATGGCATGGATGTGTAAGGGGATGGAGATTGATATGAGGGTAAAGGTTGATATGAGGTCAATGGTGTGGGTATATAGGATGAAGGTTGAAAGAATGAAGATTGATATGATGTTGATAGGGATGAAATGTAGGGTGTTTGTTGATATGATGGGGTTGGTATGAGGTCAATGGTGTGGATATGTAGGATGTTGAAGGTTGATATGATGAGGGTTGATATGATGAAGATGGGGTAGGGGTTTGGGATTCTCCAATGATGAGGTGTGCTAAGGGTATATCTTTAATGTCATTTTTACATTTTTCCTTAGCATTAGGATCCATGTTCTCATAGATTTTTCTAAGTCTTTGTAATTGTTGCATTGCTACATAAGGATCCATTTTGTTCGAGAGATATGAGATGAAATGGAGGATAATGGATGATTGTGATGTTGGGGATCAAATTTCAAGACCTTAGGATGATTTGATTTGATGGATGGTTGATGATCCTATTATGATTAAGGTAGACTAATGACACTTAAGCAATAGAGTTGATTGGTTTGATTGTTGATTTGAATGATTTACTTAAGGTAGACTAATGATCTCAAGTAAGTGTGAATAAAGGTTGATAATAATCAACTAAGGTCTTGATTTTTGATTGGGTTGATTTGGATTTAGAGTTTGATAATGATGTTGGGGGATTTTTTTAATGATGTGGATAATTGTGGTTGGGCTTTTGGATGAGGGGATTGATGGATGATGAAGGAGACTAGGTCCTTAACCAAGGTTTAATTTGCAAAAGATCTTTGATTAAGGATTAGGAATTGGAATGTTTGATTAGAGTTGACAATGGATGAGGGATGATAGATGTTGGATTTGATTTTGGTTTTGATTTGGATGAGGTGGGATTAGAATGATGTTGATGAATTGGATTAAGGATGATGAGGGTGATTAGGATAAGATTGGATTAAATGATATGGATGATGATGTGGATAAGATAGGTGGTTAGGATGATTAGGATAGATGGGTGATTAGATTAAGATGAAGTGGATAAGAATGATTAGGATGATGAAAATAGATTATGACTAGAGAGGAAGTGGATTAGAATTTGATCAAGTTCAAATAAAGGGATTGGATAAGCTCAACTTATGGGGTTTGATAAATGGGGGGGATGGTTTAGCGGTGTTGGGAGGAAAACCCGGCCCGACATGAGGGGGGGTGCGGGGGGTCGGACATGACCCCCCACTGATAGGGGTTCGGGGGCGTAGCCCCTGACTGAATTTTTTTTGAAAATGGGCTTATAAAATTGATGTTTTTGATGGGAAAATTTGATATTTGGACATGGATGAAGAAGGCGCTAAAACAGATGGAAAATGGTGCTAAAATAGAAGAAAATGGCGCTAAAGGATGTGAATGGTTGGATTGATGGATGAATTTGATTTTTCTTGGCAAGTAGAAAAACAATCAAGCAAGCAAACATAATGGCTAAAGGTTTGATTTATGAAAAATGTGATAATCAAGCATGTACCACCTAAAGCAATGTAATGACAATACTTGTGGGACAAGTAGAGGGATTTGGGCCACTAAAACAAGGTTTCGTAGTCAGTGCTTTTGTTCAGGTGGTTATACATGCGACAGCGCTACTCTCCATTATGGAGTCTCCCAGCCTCCAAGGGTTACGCCTTGGAGGGTTTTGGGGGAGGTTGGTTGTCGGTATAACACAACAACACCTGTTGCTTGTGACTTTCGTCCCAAACACCTTATTTTATATAGTGGCTTGAAAGAGCTTGGCTTTAGCTTGTTGCCGCTTGGGTCGTTCCCACCTTTCGAAGTAGGGTGGTAGGCCCTCTAAGGATTTAACAAAAGCAATACAACCACAAAAATACTTTTGATCCCCAAGCTCATACAAAGATGCGAGGGGAGAGCATATGTATATTTTGTGCTTGCATCACACTAAACATGGTTCATTTTAGTTCTTTGGATTATGTTGGGGGTGATTAATGCAAGTGTTGTGAGAATCTTTTGATTCCCAAGGTCACCAAATGGTGCGAGGGAAGAGCATACACTATTCACACTACAAGCACAAATCACGAAAACACTTCACACAAATTAGATTAATTTTCTTGATTATATGAGTGAAGAATGCAGATTGTTGTTCTTTTTAATCCAATGATTTCATTGATGCAATTTGTGGTTCTTTTTAAAGCCCAAAATCAAAGTGTTTGATAGTTGTTGGCACACCAATTGTAAATTTTAGAACACCAAATTTAAATGTTTGGCACACACACACACAAAGATTTGTTTGTTGTTTGTTCAATTTTATTGCACCAAGTCAAAATGTTGTGTGACTAACATGCAAAGGGTTCATTTTAGATTTCCAATTGAAGTGTTCTTGCTAAACTAGAGATAAAAACATCTTGCAAAAGTTTGTTAGTATCCGCAAAATGATAGTATAGACTTGCAAAAACACTTGTAAGTACCTGCACAGATAGCAAAGTCAGTTTCAGAAATAGCGCTAAAACAGAGGTAAAATGGCACCACTGCAGACAATAAATGGCGACACTAACAGAAAATAGACTGAGAACCTGACACGCTACACAGATGGCACTAATTCAAGAGATAGCGCCAATATCAGACTTGTAAGGCGCTAGAACAGACGATCGCGCTACAAAATTACACAGAAGATGCTAATAAAGATCATAGTGCTAATACAATATAGAGAAAGTGCTAAAGGAGGGAATGGCACTAAACAATGTCTATGAATGCGCCACTGCGCAACTTGTCAGACAGTCTGGTTACACCTGCGGATGGTGCTAATCTGGGTGGATAGCGTCGATACGGGGTTGAATGCATCTGACCTGCAAAAAGTGGTTTTTTCTGAACAACACAAAGGGTTAGACAACAAAATTGAGGTCTTGTTAGCCTTGTTAGTACAACAGATGAAGAAAACGAGACAAAGTGATAACCAAAAAAATATGCTTGGATTTTAGAAAATTTTCAGCATATCCTCCCCTTGTATTTTCTAATTTTCCTGCAAAATAGAGAGCATTTTAGGCACAAAAATCAGTGGGAAGATCATTAAAAAAGGAGACATGTGAGTGGAAGTTAGAATAGAGAATGCTCCTCAGGGATGGTGCTAAAATAGTGGATAGCGCTAATATCCTCTAGAGATAGCGCCATTGCGTAGGGTGGATGGCGCTGCACCTTCAAAAACACGTAACTCACACCAAAAACTCACAAAAAGGATTAGATTCAGACCTTGTGGATCCCACCGGGCATGCCAATGTGATCTATGTGAACAAAATGAAGTTGAAATATAAATCAAATGCAAACACAAACGATTATACCTTCATAATGACCCACAAATCCAAGATAGCGGGAAGGAGTTGCACCCGATAGCTCCTCAGATTTTACCCAATTTGATTGAAATGTGGATTGCTCAAATGCATTCAACACAATGTAGATAGGGAATTGGATCATAGATTGAGGGAGTTGATGGAATGGTTAGAGTGATTTTGGCATTATGATGGTATGATAAGAGGATTTTGGAGAGATTTTGGCAGAGGTTTGATGCAAGAAGTCCCTCCTCATGGCTTAGAGAAGAGTCTCATTTATAGAGTTTTAGAAATGAGGATGGAGGGTGAGGATCAAGAGTTGAGATCAAGGGATAGAAATGAATGAGAGTTAGGGTTTGGATTAAAGCCATAGCCTTGTGACAAGTGTCACAAGGGGAGTGGATGAGAGAGATCAAGGGTTGAAGCTTGGTCAATGGGATTGGAGGGCTCTCATTATTTATGAATTTTAAATTCACATGGGGAAAGGTGTGGAGGACAAAAATGAATTAAAGATTCATTTTTGGGAAGAGTGGATATGACAAGTGAATTTTTAATTCAACTTATGGGGGAGTGTGAATTAAAAATTCACTTTTATGTGGAGATGTGAAGATGTACTCTTACATGTGTAAGAGGGTGATAAATGAGGGGTAAGGAGGATTTGACCCTTTGAATAAAAGATTGATTTTTATTCAAAGGTGTGTGGGAGGATGGGATAAGCAAGGTTAATTAAGTATTTAGCTTAATTAACCTAGGTCTAGGGGATAGGTAGGCTAGGGTAGATTGATTAGTAGGATAGATTAATTAGATAAAAATGATTTATCTAATTAATAGGGATTAGGGAAATGGACAAAATAAACTAAATAAATATTAGAAATATTTATTTAATTGATGAGGATAGTGTTGTAAGGTATAGTGACAAATCAAGTGAGTTAATTGATCACAAGGGATGGACAGATGGTTAGGGATCAATTAATTAAATAGGATGAATTTATTTAATTAATAGGGGGGATGAATTGGTGTAGAGGTACGGGAAACTGGTTTGCAGAGCAAGCCAATTTTAGATGTCTACACAAATTTAAAATTCCCTATCAATGTCCTTTATATACTGAAGGTATGGGTGAGAAAGGTAAACTTTGTATGTTGTAGACAAGGCCTCAAATGTAAAATATATTATGACAATAACGATAAGGACTGTTAGGCATGAATGCTATCACTATTATAGATTGTCAAACCAACCATAGGCTGCCATAATAGTACACTGTTGACTATCATGCCTTTAGGCATGGTGCCATGAACCTTATGAGTAGAATGCATTGGTATTTTTGAGAAATGTATTACTTATGTTAAGAATAAGTATTTATTTTATTTGAACATCATCAAAAGGTGGACTACAAATACGACTTTGTCAAAGGAAAACTTTAGTGGCAAAAATCTAACTATGAACTATTGTGCCATCCAAGCACAATCATGACCAACATCAAGGGATAGTCAAGGCATGGTTGTCTTAAGAAACACAATTGAAATTGTCCATGGATATTTGAAGTAATTCGCAATATTCATGATCAAGAATCAACTCTGACTGTCTCAACAGTGGTAAATTTGGCTTCAAGACAATAAAAAATGAGCTTAGGGATTCATTATCACCAAATAATAAAGAAGAGTAACCCTAAGTGTCAACCTTAAATTTCATTATACAAGAGGATGAAGAAGGGGCCATAGTATTTTCATACCATAATACAACATACAAAAGAAAATCATGAAGTTAAAACATGTGCAAAGGGTATCTATGTTAAAGAGGAGAGTTGTGAATGGATGATGACTATCACTATCAAAATAAGATATAGTCTCACTAAGGACAGTTAGGTGATTTGTGGATTGTCATGACTACAAGGCACGAGAATCTTGTGTATGAAGAGGAAAGAAATATAAATAAAAGAAGATTGAAGGATTGTTGCACCTGGGTACAGTGATCCTAAAGGATTGTCATGCTAAAAGGATAGTCAACAATACAAAGATTCATATTTCAAGGCTATCCTTAATCTCATTCACATGGTCCTAATGTTGGTTTGATTTGCATGGAGTGAGATGACACTATCAGGATTAATTGAAAAGGTGAAAGGGTTTGGTACCAAATTTGGTCACAAGTGTAAAAATTGCAATAAGCTTGAGAATATTGTTCACTAAACCTAGAACTATCACCAAGCAACATCCGTTTCATAAGATGTGATCAACAAACATGTAAGAAAAATGGATATCAACCTTCTTGGTTATGCGTGCTTGATAAGAGCCCATACTTTTCACAAGGAGCCACCAATTTTTAACTAAATATTTCCATTAGAAACAGATAAAAAAATGTTCCCCCAAATGAGGAAACTAGATTGTTAATTAGAATTCTATGTGTAATGTGATATGAAACAATAGATACACTTATAAATAACCAACTAACTTTAACTTCTTGTATTATTGCCTCGATGTTTCAAATATGTTGCTTCTCTTCATCCAATTTTTTTTTCATAGATCAAGGAAACGGATATCCGTTTTGGAAATGGATATCCATTTTGAGTTGCTTTTACTGAAGCAAAACGGATATCCATTTTGCTTTGGTACAAAGCAAGACGGATATCCGTTTTGGTTCGGTAACTTTTCATGGATTCTAACGTGTTTTCATGTTTCAGTCTCTTCTTCGAACTTCACCCATCGTGCTGATGACTTTTTTTTAATGCAAAATTGATAAAACGAAAAGGGTTTATAGAAAAAATTGTTAGCTTTCTAAAAATATAAGATTTGTTTGGTTATCATTTTATTAAATAATTATTAATAATTTTCTATATACCGTGTCTCTAAAATCCTGATGGATACACTGATTGAAAAACATCCATAACTTTCAAACCATTTCACCTTTTTGAGATCTGAAACCTGCGTCACACTCTATGCTTTTCTGGCTATAGGTTAAATTTTTTGCTTTTTGAATTTCAATTTTTTTTTATCGAGTTAGGTTGGCTAGAAAATTATTTTTTAGTTTTTAAAAAAAGTCACAGTAAAAAAATCATAACTAATTATTTTATTGGAAAAAAATTTCAAATAAATATGCATCACATCCGGACATGAGTCCTCTACTTATTTTGAAAGTTTCAAAATTTTTTTTTTTAAAACTCATTGTTAGGTTGGCTAGACAGACACCCACTTTTTATTTTTTTTTGAAAAATTTAATAGCTGTTCATTGAAATATTCAATTTTCACTAAGAAAATTTAGTTTAAAAAAAAAAAATAGTAGCCTATAAACTAGATTCAATTCTCTACAAATTTCGTTCTTACATCTTTTTCAAATTGTGTAGATAATCCATTCGAATTTTCACATGAACTTGATAAAGTCTGATTTTTTGTATTTTCATTGCCACTTAGAGGTATAGTTTGGCCCATCATGATCCTGCACATACCCTCATTGTACACATTCTGAAATGAGATTGCAACAACCGAATTCATGAAGAGGGGAGAAATAATCAGATAAGGAGCAGTGTCTATTCATTCCAAACACTTGGGAATAATTATGCACCATTCCAAATTATTATTACAAGGTAGGTGAGATGCATAGATCCTTAAGCCTGTCTCTATATAGAACTGAGATTCCCCTGTTTCTTCCATATTAAACACCGGAGGAAATTCTTCTGTATACAGAATACATTTGCCTTTTTTCAGGTATGGCAATTCTATCATATTTTATCTTTGACTTCGATGGATTTTGTTGCTGTTTTTCTTGGGAAAAGTCTATATTATAAATTAGGATTTGATGATTGCAAATGTGAATGTCCGTTTCAAGGGCCATAGGTTTTCAAAGAAATTTGATCTTTGTTCATGGGGCGGTTGTTCATTAAATCAGCTATTCATCATTTAATGAATAGCTGCCCCATGATTCTTTATTTCACTACTATCAGTTAGAATATATTACTGTACCGTTAAAGATTTTGTGCAATTTCTTATTGCCTTGATTGTAACTGAATCACTTTCAAAGGTTTTAGTCATTTTGAAATTAGGGAATCTTATATGTTATTTTTTATATTAGAATCTTCTAAAATTACACGAAATCTTGGAATCTTTCAGCTCTTTTCCTCCACCCCTATTGTGACTATAGAAACGCCTCTCGGTGTAACTAGCATACCTATATTTAAAAAATATATCTAAAGTACGGTGAGAGATATCCTTCTTGAGGCACCTATTTCCACATGTGTGTAGTATATTGATTAAAAAAATAGGCACCTCGAGAAGGATATCTCTTGTCATACTTTAGATATATTTTTTAAATATAGGTATGCTAGTAAAATCCGCAGCAGCAAGCTTAATTACAACTATATTATATAATTATAAGAATTATTATAATTATATAATCTAATATTATAATATAGATTAGATATATTCTTTTTTTTGATTCATAATAGAGACTTTATATTGAAATTTCTGGCAAAGGAATACAAAGTTTACCGCCTATCCATGACTAGCAAAATGGACCATACAGTAGCCCAAAACATACTGGTGGGCAATATCTACGACCACGCAGGGTCACCCCAATAACTATTAACTATGAAAATAAGCCTTAGTATAACTATACAACCTTGCTTCAACTATACAAAAGGAAGCGAACGGGCCATCCACAGCTAATTACTATATTTAGACAACTTCCTACTGAAGCTTTCAACCTAGTCGAGCCCATCCACCGTCACCATGCCAAGAGATTTTTTGATGAAATCCACTGCTTTCTTTGCCTGTTCCTTCATCATCACCAGCTCAAAACCTCTAGTGTCCAAAATGAATGGGAACAATTTGATGACCTCACCAGGATCAGCGAGCAGAGGCTAATCTCTTGGCCGAGGGATGCCAACGCCTGGCCTGGCAACCTGCAGGGAGAATTCCAGATCTCCTAAATGTTCAGAGTTAAAGATTCCTTTCATAATCATCGCTGCCTCTGCTTTATCTGACCTAATTTCAAGAAGCATGGCCAGCACCCGGGAGGAGATATCTGTATCCACCCTATACCTTTCACTGTTGTTCATGAAGGCTTTCCCTAGGAGAATTTTCACAGCCTCGACCATCAGTTCGTCCGAGCGGTGGAGCATTCTATGCAACCTAAGATCGGTGACAACCCCGAGGAAAGCCATCTATCTTTTTTTACTGGTAAGCCTAACCAGGGTGTCCATTCCCCCACAACGAATGGCTTCTACAGAGATTATGACTACGAAATGCGAAGGCATTTGACTGCTTGTGAAGGGAGAAAATGAGATGAGATTGCTACCTCCGCAGACTGCATATCAAGAGGCCTGCTGAAGCTTCTCGAAATCCAACTGGACTCCCAGCTCATGCCAAATCTAACACTTACCTTAATAAATGCAACATCCCTTCCACTTGTGCCTTCTTTATGCATCTGCGAACCATCATTACCACCTTCTCTATCTCAGCCTTGCCACCCATCATGGGGTGGCAAGGCTCCCTCCCAACCACCCACCATAAATTAGATATATTATTATAATATATTGTATAATAATTATAATTATATATTATATTATATGAAAAAAATATGATATACCTATATTATATTAATTATATAATATAATATATTATTATAATTATATATCTATCCTATATTATAATATTAGGGTTATGGTTTTAATCTAATTAGGGTTATCGTTATGTTCATAGAAATATATGTTAAGTGTAATGTATAGATCAAATAACTTGTCATAATTAGAGCTAGAGTTGGGGTATGAATGAAGATTACATTCAGAATTAGGATTTTGTTTAGGGATTGGGTTAGGGTTATATATAGAATTATGATTATAATATCAGGTAAGTGCAAGAAGATGGGGGGCCAAAAAGGGGTCTTAAGTGGCCACTTTTTTTTTGAAATCAGGAAATACTGGCCTTGGATGAGAAATTGAGCATAGTTACACTCAAAATTTGGAGATGCAACCAAAACAATGTTCGTAGTGCTTCGAGTCTACTTTCTAAACTACTATTTTGTTTTGAAAATGACATAGATTAAGGGGTTCAAAAGAGGAAGCCATAGAAATTGGTGTTGTTTATGTCAAAAAAACATAACATAGCATGTTTTGTGGCTCCCTCAAAAGGTCAACTTTTTTTTGGTATTTTTAAAATTGCTTTAGTGAGAAATTAGCGGATAGCATGTAGTTTATGCCTAATTTTTCTGATAATTTTTTGATGAATATTTGATTTTTTACTAATTTTCAAAGTGGACACATCCTAAAAAATAGAATTTTCGCCGTGCTACCCCTATAAATTTTGAAAACTAATTGAAAATCATTTTTTTATTTTTTTAATATTTGTAGAATGGAGTCTAGTTTCTAAATATGTAATTTTTTTGAAATTTGAATGAATAGTTAATTTACAATGAAAAAAAGACCAAACAGTGGTTTTTGCCTAAAAACGGACACACAAACAAAAGAAATTAAAGATGAAAGGCTTAACATTGTTAAAATGTGAAAAAAGTCACATCGTCAAATAGCTAAGAGAAAGCCTAACATTACCCAAGTGTTCGATTTGTTCAACCTTGAAACACGTGCAAATCTGAGGGTTAGCATGAACAAAATTATGTGAAATCTTGAAGAATATGGAAAAACATGTCTGTGACTGTTCATAAAGCACTCCAAGCCTTTGGGTTGGAAATCCAAAGCAAATCCCAAGCCCAAGGCTTGGGATTCCCAAAGCAAGACATAACGCAAGCGCATTATAATGCGCTCACGTTATAACGTGCTCGTGTTATGTTTTGCTTTGCATTTTTCCTTTCCAACAAGTTTGTTGTTTGTCATGTTTGACATAACGTGAGTGCGTTATAACGCGCTCGCGTTATGTTCCCCTTGAATTTTTTTACGTTCAAGGCTATTAATCGTGAGGATTAAGGGATAAGGGATAGGGTTGGAGGTTTAGGGATAAGGGATTAGCGTTTAAGGTATAGTATCGAGCCCATTGAGGGTCTAGGAATAGGGATAGCATTTAGGGTTTAGAGATGAGGGATTAGAGTTGAGGGATGACAGATTAGGGTTGAGGGTTTAGGGTTTAGGGTTTAGGGATAGGGTTGAGGGTCGAGGGATCAGAGTTAAGGGTTGAGGGATTAGGGTTTGACATTGAGGGTTGAGGGTTGAGGTTCAAGGGTCAAGGGTTTAGGGATAAGGTTCAGGGTCGAGGGATTAGGGTTAAAGAAGAGTGTGGAGGGTGTAAGGATTAGGGATAGGGTTGGAGGGTTTAGGGATAAGGGATTAGGGTTTAAGGTATAGTATCGAGTCTGTTGAGGGTTTAGGAATAGGGATAGCATTTAGGGTTTAGGGATGAGGGATTAGAGTTGAGGGATGATGGATTAGGGTTGAGGGTTGAGGGATTAGGGTTTAGGGATAAGGTTTAGGGTTGAGGGTTGAGGGATTAGGGTTTAAGGTATAGTGTTGAGGGTTGAGGGTTTAGGATTAGGGTTTAGGGTTGATGGATTAGCATTTAATGTCAAGGTTAAGGTTAGAGTGTCGAGGGTAGAGGGATTAGGGATAGGGTTTAGGGTTGAAGGTTTAAGGATTGAGGGTTGAGGCTTTAGGGATGAGGGTTTAAGGCTTAAGATATAGTGTCAAGTGTTGAGGGTGTAGGGATAGGGTTTAAGTTTTAAGGGTTAAGGGTTGAGGGATAGGGATTAGGGTTTAAGGTATAGTGTTGAGGGTTGATGGTTTAGGGATAGGGTTTAGGTTTGAGGGATTAGAGTTTAGGGTTGATGAATTAGGGTTTAATGTTGAGGGTTGAGGGTTGAGGGTTGAGGGTTGAGGGTTGAGGTTGAGGGATAGGGTTAATGGTCAAGGGATTAGGGTTAAATAAGAGTGTCAAGGGTAGAGGGATTAGGGTTTAAGGTATAGTATCGATCCTGTTGAGGGTCTAGGAATAGGGATAGCATTTTGGGTTTAGGGGTGAGGGATTAGAGTTGAGGGATGATGGATGATGGATTAGGGTTGAGGGTTGAGGGATTAGGGTTTAGGGACAAGGTTTAGGGTTAGGGTTGAGGGATTAGGGTTTAAGGTATAGTGTTGAGGGTTTAGGGATAGGGTTTAGGGTTGAGGGATTAGAGTGAAGGGTTGAGGGATTAGGATTTGACGTTGATGGTTGAGGGTTTAGGGTTTAGGGTTTAGGGATAGGGTTGAGGGTCGAGGGATCAAAGTTAAGGGTTGAGGGTTGAGGGCATTTTATATCAAGAACTTGATTATGAGGGCTTGCCCCTTCATTGTTATGCCTATCATATGGTGGAGCATCTGGCAAGCTCTTGCAGGAAAGAGATGTGATCAATGCAAAGGATGTGATCAATCTATAGTAGGACAAAACGCGAGCGCGTTATAGCACGAGCGTGTTATAATGCACTCGTGTTTTGTCTTGCTATTGAAACGGTAAAAAAGTGGTTACCCCCGTGATCCAAGCCCACATGCTCTATTTTCTTACTGATTCTGCGCGTGCCTTGACAAAAAAGAAGTGCTTTCATGCTATTGGGAAGTTCACATGCACATTTGACACATTGTACCACCTTTTCTGCTTTGCCAACTTGAGAAGGAGGAAATAACATAGTTTTCACACCAAGTTTGATATATATATCTATTCAAGTTTTAATTTTTGTAGTGTTGCAATGTTAATTGTGATTCAATTTTAGGAATTTAACATTATAGATTGGTTAATAGTATTGTTGTTAGTAATGATATTTGAGTGTTATTCAATTTAACATTGAAAAGGAAGCAAGTGGTAAAAAACTCAAATTGTTGAGGAGTTTGATGCAAGAAGATAAAAACACTACATAATTGGGTACTCTCTCCATTCAAATCTTCATATTTTAGGTATGTCAAGTCTTTACATGCATGTTCTTTACATTTCCTTATTTCGGATTGAATTACTTTATCATGCTTTATCATACATGTTTAAAATAGACACATTCCCAATCAAGAAAGCAGCCTACAATCTCACATGATGCCATGTATATTTTCTACACTTGGGCTCTTTAATAATTATGTGTAATAAACAAACCTTAACATACCATGATGTCAAACTATACAAGAATAAATCCTTACAACATAAAAAAAATACAATCCCACTATTATCTTGTAATCATTTCTTAGGAACTAATATTGGTGTCTTTATCATGCTACAGACAAATTCTTTGTCATACCGAGGAAACGATCAAGAATTAAACCAACACAGGAAGAGATAGAAGCTAAGAATGCAAAGAAAGCAGTGGCTATGAGGGAACTTTGTGAGAAAAGGAAATTGGACACGATAAATGAAGACATACCAATTGAAGAGGAACCACAACCATCACAAAGAGATATGGTATTGGCAGCACAAAGAGAATGAATGCAAAAACTTCGTGGTACGAGAGATTTGAATACCATAGTTGGAGACACGTCCTCTACCACAAGTCAACATGTAGGGACACCATCTACCACATCTCAAGTTGAGAGTACATCATCACTCACATGTGATGAAGGAGGTACGCCATCGTTCCCACCTCAACCTCAAGGTATGTCATCTATTCCATCTTTGATCGAAGGTATGCCATCTAACCCATCTCATTTAAATATTGATGAAATTCCTAATGTTGAGATGAATTTACCCAACTTAACACCACCTAGAATTTTGCATAGAAAGCCAAAGTATTTGATTGATATTGATGAGAATATTTTGTAGCCAATGGAAGGTAAGATTCCAAAACGCACTTGTAGAAGATATGCTAATAAGATTTAGAGATTGTTCTTTGAAAATTTAAATGAGACTGCAAGATGTCAACTATTCGTTGAAATGATGCAAAGTATAAAGTATAGGTCTATCATGAAGATTCTTGGGTTGAGAACATCAGAGGCTTCAAGTGAAAAATTTATTGTCAAGAATCTAATGAGTGCGTATGAGAGTGTGGGTAACACCTCACGCACAAAAGATAGTAATGCAACACGGCGTGTGATTACATCAACTATAGTAAGTAGTCAAATGAGGAAAGCTCGTCTCATTAGAAAGACAAGTGAAGAATTGATAATTAATAGGAAAACTTTATCAAGAGCCGTTGGAAGACGCCAAAGAATTGAGGACACTAATGCCAATGAATTATGGGCGTTCTCGGGGAGACTACCATGAAAAGATAAACCAATTGTTGAAGCATTAAGATCACTAATTGAAGACTTTTGGAAGAATTACACAAGGGTATCTCTGAATCAAAGGGATGTGGTAAGAAGGAGAATCGGTAGTCAGAACCGCGAGCCACATCTAAAGCATTTTTTGGATGAGACTCAACCATAGTTTTATGGTAAATTTCTAGAGAAGTATCCTCAAATTAAAATTTGTCAAAGATATTTTGAATTGCTAAAACCTTTCTATGTTAAGATAAATCACGTATGCACTACTTGTTGTTGTAGATTACATATTGAATTTTCTAACCATTTTGATGCTTATAGGTCTATATATTTAGATATGCATACTAACAATGATTTGCAGGGTTGTGCCATATGTGCCCCACCAACATCTTTAAGAGACTTCATATCAAGAATTTTATGTGAAAGAGAGGAAGGTCAAATATTCTACAAGAAATTATGCTTGGATGGCACATGTCATCGTTGCGGTGGCTTGCAACATTTGCCAATATGTGAACATATGGAAATAACACATGCAGTTGGAAATGAACTAGTAGAGTTTGGCAAGTATAAAACAGTGGCATATAATACAAAAGATGGTAAAAAAGCAAAGAGGTGTGAATTAGTTATTGAAAAGATTCTAGTGTATCAGTTTATGCCTATATTTCGTGACAGCATAGTGTATGAGTATGCAAGACATGCCCATAGAGCTCGATGGTTGGACTTGCAATTCAAGTTATGCAAGGACACATTTTTGGTTGGTAGCATTGTTTCAGTCGTCAACTTTGCAGAGAACTACAGTCTACAGCCACAGCGTGAGGTGCAATCACAATATTACAACTCCACACAGGTTTCTATATTTGTGCACATCGCATTCATTCATGCGAATAATAGTACAGAGGATGACAAAAAGATCATAAGGGAGTATAATTTCTATATTAGTGATGATCGCACGCATTCTACGGAGTTTGTGCAAGGTTGCTTTCAAGTGTTCTACAATGATTTGGCTAGAAGGGGCATATCGTTTAGTCAGCATATCATATGGTCAGATAACTGTGTATCACAATTCAAGAACTCGCGAAATTTCTATTGGCTGAGTAGGAGGCATAATTTTATAGGTATTCAACATATGTGGAACTTTTGTGAGGCCGGGCATGGAAAGGGGGAGCATGATGGTGTAGGAGCATGTATCAAAAGAGCCATAGCATGAGAAGAGTTAAAGTATAAAGACAATGCAAATTTGACAGATGCAAAATCGATTGTCGAGTGGTGTAATGCTTCCATGGGTCCAGGTAATGAAGGTAAGTCTTCAGTTCGTAGATTTTTTTGGTTGATAGATGATACTAACATTGCACCATATGAGGATTGTTGTACACTGATAGGATCAAATGAGATGCACTCTTTCAGAAGCTCAATTGTAGGTTCATGGAGTATCCATACACGAAAGATGTCATGCTTTTGTTCTTCCTATACAATTCAAGTTTGGGATGAGTGCGAGTCAAAGGAGTGGGTTGATGAATGATAGTTAAGTTATCTTGGCCCACTTAACATGTATTGACCCCCGATGGCATTGGAACTAACACAGATAGAATCGTCAGTTGACTTTGACCACATATCAGATTTAGTTCAACTAGGTAAAATAGGGTACATATATGCATCTAATTTCATCTAGTTCAACTAGGTAATGTCATCTTACTTTGTAGTGTTTTTGTAATGTCGACTAATTTAATCTAATTTACTACACATATCAATGTGGGGCATGTATATGCAGTTATTGCAAATGAGGATAATGAAGAGGGAATAGATTATTACTTATGTCATTGTGTTGAGGCCAAAAAGAAATTGGAGGCCCCTGTTACAGATGGAGAAAACATCAAATACCCTACAGGCTCAGTGGTTATTACTAGAACATGGCTTAGAAGGTACCCACATAAGAGTGCCAATATTTGGCTATTTCAGGACTTTGACATGAATCAGAAGATTCTTCATTACTTGAACCTTGTAGTGGCATCCAATGTTCATTTGATAAAGTATCGGGGTAGACCTTTGAACAAAATATTGTGGAAGGTGTGTGAGTCTGACCATGAAGCAATACTTGACACAATAAAGAGTAGAGCAGACTCGGATGGTTCATTGGATTAATTTGTAAGTATTCACATTGATTTTGTAAAGTCATGTTACATTGAGTTGTAAGTATGCACATTAATTTGTAAGGTTTGTCTTTTTTTTTATTTCCTCCTGCATTTTTACACATATGTACACATTTTTACATCATCATGTTATGCATTTTTCGTGTCCTGCTCCTGATGCGACCAAACTCATAACTCACCCTACTTCCTCTAGACACCATTTCATGATCTCTCCAACACTCTGGATCTAGGGCACCCAATCATGATGATGACCTATATACCATTCTCCCAAGGCGTTCATAATGAATGAAAAGAAGACCAAGGGCGCCCAAGCTTAATAAACTTATTTCTTTCAATTTTGATGATCCAAACTCTTGCAATACGACATCCACTTTCATGCCTTTAGATCTTCCTTCACATACAGGTCGCCAAATCAAGTTAAAAAATCTACATAAGGGCGCCAAAATGGATGAAAGGAGACATGAAATGCGCCTTAGGACTGCATGCTAAGGTTTGAGCCATTAAAGTCTCTTGATATTAGGCGCTCATGATGATGAAACTTAGAGCTTTTTCCTTTCCTATGTGCTCATCTAAGATGTTTGAATGATAAGGAGTGCCTTGACCTCTATAATGTACATTGGGCACCAAAATAAAGGTGATTTTAAGTCACTTTGAGTCATTTGGGGTCAGTTTGAGTCTTTGAGTCATGTTGTGAAAAAGTGTCAATGTTGTCAAGTTGCACAAAGCAACTTTTGCATTTTTGGTGTCCTGCTCATGATGTGACCAAACTGACTATTTCAACACATCTGGATGGGTACATTTACGCTAGGCATGATCCTTTTTTTCACCCAAACATGTCGAAATAGTTCGAGCTACATTGTACCAACGATATCCTTGAAGAGTCCAAATTGTAAAAAGGCAGCAATCTTTGACGAGATGTTACTCAAAAATTGTGTCACTTAGAAATATTCTATCTAAGGAAACGCGATCACGTAAAGTGCCTCTACAATAACCTCTCTCGGTTTTTTATATCTCTAAGGCATTTGCCCGTGGTGAAAGGTTTTCTACTACCCCAAAAATCGTCAAAAGGAGGCAGTGTAAAGTTGCAAAGGGGTGTAACTTTTGTCCTGCTCTGGATGTGACCAAACTGACTATTCCAACGCATCCGGATGGGTACATTTATGCTAGGCATGGTCCTTTTTTTCACCCAAACATGTCGAAACAGTCTGAGCTACATTGTACCCACGATATCCCTAAAGAGTCTAAAGTGCAAAAAGGCAGCAATCTTTGATGAGATGTTACTCAAAAACTGTGTCACTTAGAAACATTCTGTCTGAGGCAACACGATCACATAGAGTGCCTCTACAATAACCTCCTTCAATTTTTTATATCTCTGAGGCATTTACTCATGGTGAAAGGTTTTCTGTTGCCCTAAAAATCATTAGAAGGAGGCAGTGTAAAGTTGCAAAGGGGTGTAACTTTCATCCTGCTCCTGATGTGACCAAACTGACTATTCCAAAGCGTTCGAATGGGTACATTTACACTAGGCATGGTCCTATTTTTCACCCAAACATGTCGAAACAGTCTGAGCTACATTGTACCGACGATATCCCTGAAGAGTCTAAAGTGCAAAAGGCATCAATCTTTGACGAGATGTTACTCGAAAACCATGTCACTTAGAAACATTCTATCTAAGGAAACGTGATCACGTAAAGTGCCTCTACAATAACCTCTCTCAGTTTTTTATATCTCTGAGGCATTTGCCCGTGGTGAAAGGTTTTCTGCTGCCCCAAAAATTGTTAGGAGGCAGTGTAAAGTTGCAAAGGGGTGTAACTTTTGTCCTGCTCCTGATGCGACCAAACTGACTATTCCAATGCATCTGAATGGGTATATTTATACTAGGCATGGTCCTTTTTTTCACCCAAACATGTCGAAACAGTCCGAGCTACATTGTACCCACGATATCCCTAAAGAGTCCAAAGTGCAAAAAGGCTGCAGTCTTTGACGAGATGTTAATCAAAAATTGTGTCACTTAGAAACATTCTGTCTGAGGCAACACAATCACGTAGAGTGCCTCTACAATAACCTCTCTCAGTTTTTATATCTCTGAGGCATTTGCTCGTGGTGAAAGGTTTTCTGCTGCCCCAAAAATCGTCAGAAGGAGGTAGTGTAAAGTTGCAAAGGGGTGTAACTTTCATTCTGCTCCTGATGTGACCAAACTGACTGTTCCAACGTGTTCGAATGGGTACATTTACGCTAGGCATGGTCCTATTTTTCACCCAAAGATGTCAAACTAGTCTGAGCTACATTGTACCGACGATATCCCTGAAGAGTCCAAAGTGTAAAAAGGCAGCAATCTTTGACGAGATGTTACTCAAAAATCGTGTCACTTAGAAACATTCCGTCTGAGGCAACGCGATCACATAGAGTACCTCTACAATAACCTCTCTCAATTTTTATATCTCTGAGACATTTGCCCGTGGTGAAAGGTTTTCTGCTGCCCCAAAAATCGTCATAAGGAGGTAGTGTATTAAGTTAGGATGAAAGCCTATTCACTCTAGGTGCCTGTTGTGACCAAATCACACATCGCCCCATTGCAAATGGGGACCCCTACTTTTTTTGAACTCTAGTGTGTTTGACTAAGCTTAGATGATGTCTTGGGGTTATTACATGATGAGGTTAGTAGTGTTTGAGTTTTAGAGCTCCTTGATGACCTGATCTTGATAGTGGGCACATAGAGGAAGGAATGATTAAGGCACACTTTGATAATCATTTCACCCTAGGTGAGCACCTAGGTAGAATTTAGAGTGGAAGCCTCAAATAATACCTTGGATTTTTAGATGCTTATTTTAGCTCAAATCATCATTATCATGCGCCTAGAGTTGGAGTCTAACTACCTAGGGAGTCAAGGAGCATTTCATCATCTAGAGAATCCCAAACATGCGCCTTGAACAAGTGATGCTACAAGTGGTGAACAAAATGGGTGCCTTGAAGAATTGAGCCCTCCAAGACATCTTGCAATTGCCTAAAAGTCCAAAATTTACACAAGTGAGTTAAGGCGCCATTTTTCCATCTCCAGAGCCTCCTTTGAGCACCTTAACATGGAGTGAATGTTTTAGTCTATGAAAGATTGCGCCTAAAGAATATAACAACCCCTTGAGTCACTAGGATGAACTAAGTTAATAAAATGAACTTCATTGAGGGAGGTGCGCTTGTGCATCTAGACAACTCCAGTTTAGCACTTGAGAAAAAGCATGTTTAGATCCATAAGTTTGGGGAGTATTGAGTGAGGTAAGTCTTCATGAGCATATACAATGACTTAAATCCATCAATGATGAAGTAAACGCTTATTTGAACTAAGGCGCAATTTCACTCCTCTACAATCATCTTCTGGTGCCTTGAAAGCTAAGTGTTTGAAACTATCATGATTTGCGCCTAGATGAGGAAGTCTCTTTAATGAGTTAAAGCCACTTGAACGGAAATCATGAAGGGAGTGTCCAAACTTACCCAAGGAAGCGCCTAGAGGAATGGAACTTGAGTTTGAAGATAGATGACCTTTCAAGTGCACTTGCCCTTGAGTGACAATTTGATTTGGCACCCTTATGTAAATTTAGATATGATCTAGTGCTTTGAGGTTGAGTGGAGTAATCTTGGCACCTTTATGTGTTGTTTTATACCTTGATGAGCGCCTTGGAAGAATGGATGTTTACTCACCCTTGAGCGCCTTAGTTCCAGATATTGAGTTCGAAGAGTAATACTCCTCAAAATGCCTTTATGAGAGCGATGAAACTAAGTAGCATAAGAGATGATAAGTGTAAGAGCTTAGGGACTCAAGGCACATTGTAGGGTCAAGAACATCAAGTTTGTGCACCTAAGGCGAAAATCAAGCTTCAAACACCTCATCAAATGGTGCCTTGGTAGAGGAGTTGCCAAAAGACCTTAAAATTGAAAATTTGATAAAATAACTCACATTATGAGTTTAGGCACCTTTCCAAGATCAAGCTTTTATATAGCGCCTTGAGTTGTTACTTTCATATTAGCACCCTAGCATAAAGAAGAAGTCTTCAAATGTGCTTTAAGGAGGAAGATTGGTGATGGGAGTAATTACGAGCGCCCTAGAGTGTTTGAAGTGGGAAGTAGTAAAGGATAGTGCCTTGAATGAGTTTGAGCGCCTCGAAGAGGATTGAGCACCTTGATAAATCAGAGGATTGAGAGCTTAAGGGATAATAGGATCTTTTGAGACTATTGGTAAGTGTTTGGAATCATTAGAATTTTGAAAATAAGATAAAGACCCTAGGCGCTATCTCCTACTTGGAACATCACACATGGGAACATGGAAACTAGATTGATTGAAGGAATGATACTTTAGCGCCTTGAGGGTGAATGAGTGAAAATAACACTAAATTGGTGCCTAGTCTAATTGATTGAAATCATCTTGGGCGCATTTTCTTGCTTTAGTTGGGTTAAACTTATTTTGGCGCCTTGGTGAGAAGTTCTCTAGATATGAGTTAGAACCACCAAAATAATAAAACTTGCCATGAAAGAGATAGGCATTTTTATGAAGTTTTTCCTAAATGTTGAGCACCTAGGAGGTAGATTGCTCAAGAGAGGGTTAGATACTTTGTATTTCACTCTATTGTTGACTTGTATAAAAATAATGGAAGCATAGAATTATCAACTTTGAACCTTCGAACTCACTATTGGCAAGACAACATACCATCGGTGAGCTTAAAATTTCATCGGCCAATAGGCCGATGCCACCATGACTTCGTTTGATTTCACTTCTGACAAACATCCCATCATTGACTCTTATCAGTCAGACATACCACTATTGATGACTTTATATCCTTTCACACTGATGTCTTTGTCACTCTGATATGAGACTCTAAGTCCCTCGCCTATTGGTAGGACTTAATACCATCGGCACACTCAAAAACTCTTCTGCCGACACACCGATCTCACGAATGACAACCTTCGGACCACACCCATCAGTGAGACTCCAGACATTGGTGAACTCTAATCTCATTGGGCCGATACACCGATGGATTTCAACTATCAGTGTGATCCCCTTCATTGGTGAATCTCTCAACTGCTCTTCCGATGCGCAGATGGGATTATCTTCTGATACACCGATGTCTTCGACTTCGAACCACACTCATTGGCAAGACAGACCACTATCGGTGAATCCTAACCAAGGTCTATCGATACATCGATATGACCAACTCTTGACATCGATACAAGGTTCTTTTGCAGGTAAAGGGCGCCTAGGCTTATGGGGCTCAATTTGATGTATTTATTGAAAGCTCAAGGTGAATTGATGCTTATTGAAAATGCCACTTAGTCCTTCATTTACATTATAGGTGCCATTTCCTATTGACTTATATACTCCTCCTCATGCTAGGGTGCCATAATGAAGTGGTTTAGACAATAGGTGCACTTCACTTACCAGAGGCTTGTTCTCCTTCCACCTTAGGCGCACTTTTATGGTGGAATAGGTGTCAATGGGCGCCTTGTCTTAAATGAATGCTCTCTCTAAGTTGGGCGCCCTTTTGAGGCTTTATGAGTTGCAAATTGTGCCTTAACCCTTCATGCTTGTTGCTCAATGTTTGAATGTTTAAGAAAGTCTCCTTTAGGCACTCATCTTAATGACTTTTTCTCAAGGCGCAATCATCCTAATGACTTGGATATTCATCCTAGTGTTTCAGGATATGAGGCTACTAGACTTAGTCATTTTCAGGATCTCAAACATAAAGAATAACATGATGATTCATTTTTTTGTATTGCATATAGTTGACATTCTATGCTACTCATAAAGAATATTAATATTTTCTGTTCAACATGATGATTCATTTTTTTTTAAAATACAACTTTTATCTTTTAGTTCCAAAATGAGGTTTAGGTGATACTTGAATAACAATAGCTAGCTTATTGGATCAACAAACATCCTATGTAATACAATCGGACTTTAAATATTTGAAGTAGCCATCTACAAATATCCATTCAAATGTGGATTTATAATGCAAGTATGGACACCATCAATAAAAAAGATTTGTATTAACCAAATATCCATATAGGCATACATCAATATCTGTCGATATAAGTATAACATATATACAAAATAGCCATATAGGCTTACAAGAATGCCATATAGGCATACAATGTCAGCTATGTACAATACAAAATATATGTCCACAAATGCCATATAGGCATACAACAAAGGAACACAATAAAAAGTCATTCCCCTCTGGCTGGTGAAGAGAATAAATCACGAGTAGCCTTTGCTCTTCTAGGGGATGGAGACACGCATGTGGGTGGTCTACTACAAACCTGAGGGCTACTCCTATTTAGGTCTTCCTGCATCTTTACCTGTTACAATAAAAAGTATAGACATTAATATATAGAAATTACATGTTATAAAAAATGAAACATTTAACAAAATAATCACTTACCGCTAACATATAATCTGTCTCCTCGCTTGCCTCAGTAGCAGGAATAGACCCTGGTGATGTCATGTCCTATAGAAACCCTCCAGATAGAAATTAAACTTAAAATCAATAATCTTTTGATTTTTCAAAAATAGACAACTATAACAATGAATGTAAATTGAAATTTACTAATCTGCCTCATACCCCTATCAATGCCATGGAGCTATGAATCACAGAGGCCACACCCTGCTCCATTGCCCTATGAACATGGGGAGTTGTCTCCTCAGCCTGCATCATCTGGAAATAAAACAACATTATTCAATTACGAAAACTATAATAGTGATGCAAATCATGACTCCTAACATACACACACATTCATCTAAACATGGAAGTACACATAATAAAGCACACAAATCACATACAAAAATTTAGTAAGTACAATTCATTCATTAAACTATTTATTTTATTACGTCCGTAAAGCTTTGAAGTCCACCACCGCTGGCAGGTGTTGCCGTGAAATCTACAGTATTAACCTATTCAACATACAAAATCAGATATTAGAATACCATTCATATAATGATGCTATTCACATGTAATATTTATAATTGTTTACTAGTTACATACCTTGATAGTAGGTGATCTAGTGAAAAATGCAGGTGGAGAACCACTGAAAACTACATCGATGCTATGACCTTGAAATTTCATTAAAATCAGCAATTTAAATTAGTTAACCTTGTATTTCAAAAATAAAATTTAATAAATTAAATTCAATAAACTTGCTAATATTTACCTGAGTATGAAGGCTGAAAGTCTCACTCAGGAGGGTATCTGTCATCACCATCTGCGCAGCTACAGATGTAGCCTGTGCACCTGCGTCCTGACTGTCCATGGGGTCATAACCATAGGCTGACCCGCAAGCCTGACAAGTATGGGGTGGGACCCTACTCCTTGCACTATCTCCCAACCCACTCTGTGTTGTAGGACCGGCATGCTCTATGATGCTCTAGGTCAAGGCACTAATCGACTGAAGTGTATCAACCTCAACACTCTCCTTCACAATGGAAGGGATAGAAACATGCTTGTGGGCTGGTTTGCTGATTACTCGTCTCACTACCCGCTGTGGGTCAAGACGTGCCCCTAGTCTATCTTGTGCTGACCCCCACCTCTACCCTGGAAGTCCTGCATATCAAAATAGTTTGGCACTCTATTGAGGACAAACTCGCAGTAGAGTTTTCTCAAAAAGTATTGTGGGACCTCATTATTATTGCATGGAGGATGGTCAAAAACCATCCACCACCTCTGCCCAAAATTGTCCCTTATCGCTTGGTTGTTGCACCAACGGATAGGGAACCTCTTGCATGTAATGGGTGGAGGTTGATTTGTTTGTGGGTTTGTGAAAATTGAACACAAGTCTAATTTTGTAATTTGTAATATTTTCACATCTTGGTATGACAACTTGTCTGCATAGTAATCTCTAAACTCTCTCTTCTTATCCGTCCAACTAGTTATTTGCTTGCTAATTGAATCTACATTTGATAACATAGACTCAAGAGATTCAGCAAGCATGGACCTATGCAAGGTTGAAGTGGAAGGATCTTTCAACCTTGCAATTATATCTTCAATTTCTTTTTTATTGTTTTCAATTTGCCCCATTATATTTTCTTGTGTTCCAGGGGCATGTCAAGGAATGGATGGAGGAGGTTGTTGTTCCGCAGGTATTTCCTCCTCAGGATTTTGTGGATTTTGAGGAGGAGGAGGTGCATTAACATTTCCTGACAATTAACGAAATAACAATAAAAAATCAACTAAAACCTACCTATTTAGAAACAAATTCAAACAAAAAAACAAATATAACTCACTCCTTTGGCGTGCTCGACGTCATGGTGACATTTTGGTGACGAATTGATAAGGTTTTTGTTTTGAATGGAGTTTTGTATAATGCGAGCACGCTTTCTAGGGTCTACAGGCCGCAGGCATAGAGGAGAAGAAGAAATGAAATGAGATTAGAAACCCTTTTTTTATTTATAGACAGTCATAACACGAGCGCATTATAATGTGCTCGCGTTATGACTTAATTTTTTTTTAAATTAATTTGGCCACTTTTTGGCCCCCCATCTTTTTGCACTCACCCTATCTCTAATTCTATCCCTAACCCTAACCTATCTTTATCATTTTAACTGTAACCCTAACCCCAACCTTAATTCTAACCCTAACCCTAATTCTAACCTTAACTCTATCTGAATTTTGATCATAATTCCAACCCTAATTATTTTCCTAACTGTAATACTAACCCTAACCCTAATTCCAACCCTAATCCAAATAGTAATTCAAATCATAATTATAATTGTAACCATAACCTTAACCTTAATCCTAACACTAATGCTAACATAACTCTAACTATAACCCTAACAATAACCTAATTCTATCCTAAATTTGAACTATAACTCTAACCCTAATTCTATCCTAAATTTGACTTATAATCCTAACCTTAATTGTATCTCTAACCTTAATTATATTCTTAACCCTAGGGTATATGCACAAAGATGAGGGACCAAAATGTCACCACATGACTTTTTGGTCCCATACAAGTCATAATGTGCTAGCGTTATGGCTTGGTATTACCGAGCCTAAGGCTCAATAATACTGAGCCATAATGCTAGAACGTTTTACAAAAGTAAAACTCTCTCTCTCTCTCTCCCTCTCTCATTCTTGCCTTGTGTGTGTGTGTCACTCCCTCTCACTCTCTCTCACTCTCTCTCTCTAACTCACTCACTCTCCCCCCGCTCTCTCTCTCTCTCTCATAAATACACATAATATTTTGTTTTGAAACTCTTATAGTTACTATTTTGAAATATATTTTATCATTTACCTTAATATCTGACATATTACCTATTGAATGGTGAGACCCTCAATCTTACCTACGGGCTCTCCCAATTTTATCTAACTTTACTAATTACACACTTACTAATAACATGAACTTTAATGTAACAACAAAATCAATATATATTAACATTAGCTTTGATGAATTAACTCCTAATACAATCTAAACCACCAAAACACTAACTTTGAACAATTAACTTCTAATACAATCTGAACTATCAAAACACTAATAAAACTTGAGGTAATTTTTGTGATAATTTAAGAGTTTCCAAAATCCTAAGTATTAAAATAGAAAATAACACTTCTTTGATTATTAGAATTTCAGACCAGCTTTGTCAACAATGTCGGCTACAAGATAGGTATCCAAATTTTGTCTTTTTTCATTGTACACATTCTGAAATGAGATTGCAACAATCGAATTCATGAAGAGGGGGGAAATAATTGGATAAGGAGCAGTGTCTATTCATTCCAAACACTTGGGAATAAATATGCACCGTTCCAAATTATTATTACAAGGTAGGTGAGATGCATAGATCCTTAAGCCCGTCTCTATATAGAATTGAGATTCCCCTGTTTCTTCCATATTAAACGCCAGAGGAAATTCTTCTGTAGGCGGAATACATTTGCCTTTTGTTAGGTATGACAATTCTATTATATTTTATCTTTGACTTTGATGGATTTTGTTACTATTTTTCTTGGGAAAAATCTATATTATAAATTAGGATTTGATGTTTGTAAATGTGAATATCTGTTTCGAGGGCCATGGGGTTTCAGAGAAATTTGATCTTTGTTCATGGGGCGGCTATTCATTAAATTGGCTGTTCATTATTTAATGAATAGCTGCCCCATGATTCTTTATTTCACTGCTGTCAGTTAGAATATATTATAGTACCGTTGAAGATTTTGTGCAATTTCTTATTGCCTTGATTGTAACTGAATCACTTTCAAAGGTTTTAGTCGTTTTGAAATTAGGGAATCTTATATGTTATTTTTTTATATTAGAATCTTATAAAGTTACACGAAATCTTGGAATCTTTCAGCTCTTTTCCTCCACCGCTACTGTGACTGTAGAAATGCCTCTTGGCATAACTAGCATACCTATATTTAAAAAATATATCTAAAGTACTTCGAGAGACATCCTTCTTGAAGCACCTATTTTCACCTGTGTGTAGTATATTGATTAAAAAAATAGGTGCCTTGAGAAGGATATCTCTTGGTGTACTTTAGATATATTTTTTAAATATAGGTATGCTAGTAGCATCCGCAGCGGCAAGCTTAATTACAACTATATTATATAATTATAAGAATTATTATAATTATATAATCTAATATTATAATATAGATTAGATATATTATTATAATATATTGTATAATAATTATAATTATATATTATATTATATGAAAAATATATAATATACCTATATTATATTAATTATATAATATAATATATTATTATAATTATATATCTAACCTATATTATAATATTAGGGTTATGGTTTTAATCTAATTAGGGTTATCGTTATGTTCATAGAAATATATGCTAAGTGTAATGTATAGATCAAATAACTTGTCATAATTAGAGCTAGAGTTGGGGTTTGAATGAAGATTGCATTCAGACATAGGATTTTGTTTAGGGATTGGATTAGGGTTAGATATAGAATTATGATTATAATAACTCTAATTCTATCCCTAACCCTAACCCTAACTCCATCTTTATCATTTTAATTGTAACCCTAACCCCAACCCTAATTCTAACCCTAATTCTAACCTTAACCCTATCCTAATTTCTATCATAATTCCAACCCTAATTATTTTCCTAATTGTAATACTAACCCTAACCTTAATTCCAACCCTAATCCAAACATTAATTCAAATCATAATTATAATTGTAACCATAACCCTAACCTTAATCCTAACACTAATGCTAACACAACTCTAACTGTAACCCTAACAATAACCTAATTCTATCCTAAATTTGAACTATAATTCTAACCCTAATTCTATCCTAAATTTGACTTATAATCCTAACCTTAATTATATCGCTAACCTTAATTCTATGCTTAACCCTAGGGTATATGCACAAAGATGAGGGACCAAAATGTCGCCACATGATTTTTTGGTCCCATACAAGTCATAACGCGCTTGTGTTATAATGCGCTAGCATTATAGCTCAGTATTACCGAGCCTAAGGCTTAGTAATAGCAAGCCATAATGCTAGCACATTATAATGCTAGCAGGTTTTGCAAAAGTAAAACTCTCTCTCTCTCTCTATGTGTGTGTGTGTCTCTCTCTCTCTCTCTCATAAATACACATAATATTTTGTTTTGAAACTCTTGTAATTACTATTTTGAAATATATTTTATCATTTACCTTAATATCCGACATATTAACTATTGAATGGTGAGACCCTCAATCTGCCCTGCAGGCTCTCCCAATTTTATCTAACTTTACTAATTACGCACTTACTAATAACTTGAACTTTTATGTAACAACAAAATCCATATATATTAACATTAGCTTTGATGAATTAACTCCTAATACAATCTAAACCACCAAAACACTAACTTTGAACAATTAACTTCTAATACAATCTAAACTATCAAAACACTAATAAAACTTGAGGTAATTTCCGTGATAGTTTAAGAGTTTCCAAAATCCTAAGTATTAAAATAGAAAATAACACTTCTTCGATTATTAGAATTTCAAACTAGCTTTGTCAACAATGTCGGCTACAAGATAGGTATCCAAATTTTGTCTTTTTTCATTGTACACATTCTGAAATGAGATTGCAACAACCGAATTCATGAAGAGGGGGGAAATAATTCGATAAGGAGCAGTGTCTATTCATTCCAAACAATTGGGAATAAATATGCACCATTCCAAATTATTATTACAAGGTAGGTGAGATGCATAGATCCTCAAGCCCGTATCTATGTAGAACTGAGATTCCCCTATTTCTTCCATATTAAACGCCGAAGGAAATTCTTCTGCAGGCAAAATACATTTATCTTTTGTCAGGTATGGCAATTCTAGATTATATTTTATCTTTGAATTCGATGAATTTTGTTGCTATTTTTCTTAGGAAAAATCTATATTATAAATTAGGATTTAATGTTTGTAAATGTGAATGTCCGTTTCAAGGGCCACATGGTTTTAGAGAAATTTGATCTTTGCTCATGGGACGGCTATTCATTAAATTGGCTGTTCATTATTTAATGAACAGTCACCCCATGATTCTTTATTTCATTGCTATTAGTTAGAATATATTACAATACCGTTGAAGATTTTGTGTAATTTCTTATTGCCTTGATTGTAACTGAATCACTTTCAAAGGTTTTAGTCATTTTGAAATTAGGGAATCTTATATATTATTTATTATATTAGAATCTTATTAAATTACACAGAATTTTGGAATCTTTCAGCTCTTTTCCTCCACCCCTGTTGTGACTGTAGAAATGCCTCTCGGCATATCCAGTGCACTAGGGCTGCTAGAAAACTCAAGGACGACCAAAGGAAGTTACGAGGAAGCTTCCTTCATGTAAGGAAGTTTGAGAAGGAAAACCCACCTAAAAGAAAGTTCCAGGAACCTTCACCCTTCTTAGCTCGAAAGAAACTTCCAGAAAGTTTCGAGCTTCTTATTTAAAATGAGTTAAACTAGTATACTTATATTTTAAAAACTATATTTAAAGTACAGTGAGAGATATCCTTCTAAGGCGTTTATTTTTTAATCAATTTACCACACAGTAAAATAGGCACCTCAAGAAGGATATCTCTCAGCGTACTTTAGATATATTTTTTAAAATATAGGTATACTAGTAGCATCTAGAGTGACAAGCCTAATTCTAACTATATATATAATTATATGAATTATTATAATTATATAATGTAATATTATAATATAGATTAGATATATTATTAAAATATAATATAATATTATATTATATAGAATAATTATAATTATAATATATATAATTATAAAAATTATATATTATATTATATAATAATTATAATCATAATTATATTATATATTATATTTAAGATTAGAGTTAGGGGTTAAAATTAGGGTTAGAGTTAGTGTTTAGGTTAGAAATAGGATTACAATTAAGGTAGGGTTAGGGTTAGGATTAGAAATATAATTACTATTCAAATTAGGGTTGGAATTATGGTTAGCATAAGGGTTAGTGTTATAATTAGAGTTATGACCAAAATTATGGTTAGAATTATGTTAAATAGGGTTAGATTTAGAAATACGATTAGAGTGAGGGTTTTGAGGCTTATACAACAATGTTAAGTGTAATCTTATGGTTGTGGTAAGAATTAGGGTTATATTTAGAATTAGGTTACCTATTTTTAAAGAATATTTTAATCTCAATGTTGAATCCTAACCCTAATTTTAAAAATAACCCAAACCTTAATACTGACCTTGATTCTAATTCTAACCCTAATTATAATTCTAATCTTAACACGAAGCTTGATCCTAATTCTAACCCTAATCATAAGCCTATATAAACCCTAGTTCTAACCCTATCTATAATTCTAACCATAATTGTATCCCTAATTCTAATTTTAACCCTAACCCTAACTCTAACCTTAAGCCTGACTATAATTCAAACCCTAACCATACCCTTAATACTAACCTTTACCCTAATTAAACTCTAACCCTAACTATAATTTGAACCCTAACCTTAACTATAACTCTAATTCTTACCCTAATTCTAATAGTAACACACCTTAATTGAAACTCTAATTCTAATAGGAACCCTAATCCTAAATCTAACCCTAACACTAAGCATAATTCTAATCATAACCCTGATTCTACCCTAACTATAACCCTAATTTTAAATCTATTAATAACCCTAATTCTAACCCTTACCTTAATCCTAATTCTAACTATGATTTTAATGCTAACCCTAACTTGAATTCTAACCCTAACTCTAGCCCTATTTGAATATCTTATATTTTAATGAGTACAATTATGTCGTATACGTCTAGGATGGACAAAGTGGGTTGACTTGAAAGCTTCATCTTACAGGTAAGAGGATCCACATGGGCTAAACAAGATAGGATTTCACCAGCGACCTCCTCCTCCCACCTACTCCGGTGGGCCTAGTCCCACACACAGGGCAATTGATGCCTCCCACCTACCCCTGCATGCAGGGGGGTTAAGGCAACGACATCTACGTTGGCTTAAATTTGACAATCAACTTTGTTTGTCAAGCATTTTTTAATGAGACTTATCTATGTAAATGAGTACTTCAAGATGAGAGTTATTTATTCAATGGTGCCCTTAAAATACTATGAGATACTTTAGTATAAGTAAATTATATAAAAATTAAATATATATCATTATAATTTTATATAAATTTTGACAGTTTGTCTAAAATTTCTCCTTTCATATGATACAGTCTTTTCAAAATTTCAGTTGTATTTTACAATTAAAATGCCTAAATACAGTTATACAACTGTCAAATTTACACCCGGCAGGCTCCATGGCCCACTCACGATCCAGACAAATGCGCTTATGCATGTAATGTTTAATGTTTTTCAATGATATATACATTTCTCTGTAGAATTTTACAGCCATTTACTTCTTATTCTTTATTTCTCAAACTTCGAACGCTGAATTTCCAGTATTTACAATTTGTAGCCATTCATCGATAAAAATGCTTTTAGTTTCTACATTCGTATTTACATATGTTTTAGAAGAGTTACTCATCTACTTTCATCATAGTGCGTTAGATTCAATAAAGAGTAGCAAATGCATATTTTTCATTTTGGTAATAGCTTTGAGTGCTCAGTTTGTCTTGACGCAACCTTCTCTGTAACACTTTTTCTTAGCACAGAAGTTGTAGTTGTTGTAGCAGTAGAAATTATCTGAATCAGACGAAGTTTAGGCATCTCAGAGAGTTGTTATTAGAAACCTAAATGATGATGAAGACAACTAGTTTCAACATTGTTGGCATTTATAATTGTGACTCACAGGAAGCGCAGATCTGTGGCCTAGAGCGAACTATGCCTGGAATATGAAATATTCATATCCAATCAAGAACGATAGATAAATTCGAGCATGACTCAAGTATAACAGTAAATCAGATAGGTCTGTTTGGTTAATATGCTATACAGTCTATTCAGGTTAACTCAATAGATTTTTTTGCATGCCAACAATAATTTCCTAATTAAATATTTGTATAATTTATTTGGTTGCTGTGTTGTTCGTGTGTGCTAAAGAAAAAGCTTTGAAAGACCTGGGTTTGCACCCCTATCTCAGCAGAGTATTTATGATAAGCGAATAAGGAAATCAAGACACCCAGCAATTATGGCCATCGTATTATGCATCTGATCGTTACACTATAAATAAAGTTGTGTCTTTGTTTTTCTTAAATAATTTTATAATTATTAGCTAGCAATTAATGTCCTAGACTATGTGAGAAGCATTGCAATGGTGACTACAGATGGAAAGCACATTAGGGAGGATTGAGTTGGAAAAGTTTTTGGGAACAAATTTTGAGATGTGGAAGTTGAAGATGGTAAAAGTAAGAACTTGAGTCCACTTTTAGTGGAATTGTCATGAGAAAAAAATTACTAATAGTAACACGTGTTTCATAAAAAATACATACATGCTTAGGAATGGGACCCTGAGCCTAAACACCCACCCATATGGAATGGGTACCCATTTTGGTTTGGGCTTCTATTCTTAAACAAGTACCCATTAGTAACACATACCCATTTATAAATGCATTTCCATTCTTGAAGAATGAGAACTTCTTTAGGAATGAGTATGCATTCCCAAGAGGTATTAATTTTCCCACAACCTAATTTTATGTTTTATTCACACAACAAAAACAACTAGGAATAGGAGCTTAGAATGTGTACCCACATCCAAAAACCTCAATAATGCCTCAATTTCACCTCCTCCATCCATAAGAATATATTTGTAGAGTTTCGAGATAGGTGGCTCTGACATTTACACATTTTAAAAAAAAATTAATAGTTTTTTTCTCTAATTTTAAATGTAAATTCATTTTTTAAACCTAAAACTCTAGGCCAAACTTTGTTCACTAAAAACATAAACCCTAGGACCTACTCTAAACCCTAGGCCCTAAATCGTAATCTATAAACCCTAAATTTAGGGTTTGTAATTTAGTTAGAGGTTCAAAATTAATATAGATAAATTTTAATCTATTGCAATAGAAACCCTAGATATATCTATACATATGAAATTTAATAAGATACAATAGAAGTTCCCATAAACTTAAATGATACAATCAATACATATAATATTTAATATTATATAATAGAAACCCTAGAAATATCAATTGATATGTACACCAAAAATTTGATATATATAAATTTTAATATGATACAATAGAAACCCTAGAAATATCAATAATGCATGTAATCTTTATCATTTCTACCTGTAAAGCATTTAATTGATCCCATCCTTAGAATGTACCAATACCAAATAAAATATTATATATCAAGAAATATATTTGTGGTAATTCTAAGAAGCACTACTTAACTAAGAACCTAACATGGTGGAATTCCTTGATCTTATACTAGCTATAATGAAGGATGGGATAAAAGAAATTTATATTAAATAGTGTGCACTTATTAATATTATTGTCAAGAAAGGTTACTTGATCTTTTTGATTGATGATAGATTGAAGACCAGCTTTTAAGGGCAAAATTTTCCATAAAAAATAATATGAGATTAGATTATCATCATGTTCCTATTGTGTCAACTAATGTCTATAAGAATGGCCTCATCTCTTACAAGGTTTTATTTGAGTGGTTGGTTATATATATGCTTTGGTCTAACCATTAAACACCTACTAATTTCATGTAGATTTTGAATGGGCTCAATAATCTCATATATTCTTAAAACTAGTCAACATAGATGAAACATCATCCTTATATATACTAGGGAAGAGCACACCTATATATCTTGTTAGATTTTAGTTCTTTCAACCTTATGCTAACATACGTTCTTGTAGAGTATTGATATTTTAGAATGAAGAGAATAAATAACACCTCAGATACATTTATGTTAAGGATGATGTATGGGTCAACCTAGAGACTTGATTCATGTATGAACATAGACTAGTGCCCACTAGAAAAACATTCATAGAATTCAAGGGAGCTTCATGGCACTTGGGAATTCATAAACAAGGTTTATGTTCATATTCTCTCATATTTATTATCCTAGAACAACAAAATGAGGTTCCAAAGAAAATATCATGTGGATAGGGACATGCAAAAGGTCAATTTAATTTACATAATTGAAGCTAACATTGACCTGTTCGTAATGGGTGCTCGTTACAAATGGGTACCGTTTATTTTTATTTTCTATAGAACGAGTACCCGTTTTAAAATGGGTACTTGTTTCTTGTTTTTTAGAATGGGTACCCACTTTAAAATGGGCACCCATTTGTATTTTAGCCGTTATTTTTTTTTAATAAATTTGTAGTACAACTGAAACCCTGCAACATTCCCTTTTACTAGTACGGCCGATAGTGACAGATTCTGCAATTTTTTTATGTGCAAAGTGTCGATTCGAGCTCTCAACGGGGCATATCTTATGTAATTTTTACAGGGATTCAATCATAAGGAGAATTTTCATATGGAATGAAGTAGCAAATCTATTTTTTATAGGCATTCAATTTCTTGGAGAGACATTCATTTTTACCAATACACCGATAACAACGAATTCTACAACTTTTTTATATGCAAAGTGTTAATTCGATCTCTCAAAAGGACATATTTTATGCAATTTTTATAGGGATTCAATGATAGGGAGAATTTTTAGATGGAATGAAGTAGGAAATCCATTTTTTAGAAGGATTCAATTTCTTGGAGAGATCAAACAAATATCAAGAACCTATCATAATGAATAAAGGATCTATTTCTACTTGTATTTCTTATATTTTTTAAGAAGGGATCCAACACATTTTGGTAATCATGGGATCAAATAAACATCAACAAAAAAAGAAGAGGAAGGTTATGACAATTGAAGAAATTGAAGCTCATTGAGAGAAAGAGGCAAAATGACAAAGAGATAGGAGAGAGGAATAAAAATGAAGAATGATGTAGCATCCAGTTCAATGACTATTGAAGAGAACATTGAGGAGGAGAACATTGAAGAGGAGAATATTGGAGAGACCAATTTGGATGAAGTGAATGTAGAGTATGCAAATGTGGAAGAGGTCAAGAACATAGAAAATGCAAATATAAGAACGAATCCAGGTATGTCTTCGAATCCGTTGAATGATAATGAGATTAAAGATTTAAAACAAGATGGATATAATATTGATGAGATAAATGCTTCTACTACAAACAAGACAATAAAAAATGAAAATAAAAACCCTTGTATGCATGAAAATGAAAATATTTTTTAAAAAAAAAAATTGAAAGTAAAGTTTTGAAGGATCTTCGTGGTAAGATATCTTAGAGACAAATTTGAACACATGCAAATAGATTGTACAAATAATTTTTTTTAGAAAAACTCTTGGATTTCAATGCCAACTAGTATTACAATTGATGAGAATGTCAAAAATGAGAAAAGTAATGAAAAAATTAGGCATTTTTGTAAAACTCAAAAATGTGGATGAATCAATGGAACAAGTTATGTCTAGCATTGCTAATGCTATTGGTTCTTTAGGAAAAATAGTTGATCTAAGGATAAGAATGCAGCACGTCAAACAATAACAATTGCTTTAGTTAATAAATCAGTTGTGAGCAAAAGAATGATACATAAAACAAGTGAATATTTAAATGTGCATGCTATAACTATAAGAAGAGCATAAAAGAGATGAGTAAGTATTGAAGAGGATCCAATCAACCAATGTTGGACTTTTAGTGGTATACTCCCAAGGTCTGACATGAAATTAAATAATGAAATTAGGTCTTTGATTGAAAAATATTGTCATGATAATACAAGGGTTTCATCAAATGCTAGAGATGTTTTGAAATTAAGGATGGGGTCAAAAAATTATGATCCTCATCTAAAACATCTTTTAGACATGACTCAAATAAAATTATATAGAAAATTTATAGATGATTCAGTTATAGAAAATTTTAGTATAAGTCAAAGATCATTTGAGAAATGCAAACCTTGGTATGTCAAGATTAATAAGCAACAAATCTCTTTTTATTGTAAAACTCATGCAATTTCATTATTTTTATGATGTTTTTTGATATATACGTTGTACTTTGCATACTAACCAAATTATGCAGGAATGTGGTATTAATATGCCACCTACAACAGTTAAGGATTTTATAACAAGTATACTTTGTGAAACAACTGATGGGCAATTCTATTTTTCAAAACCATGTGTTTCTGGACAATGCAATAGATGTAGTAACCTTTTGTTGTTAGGAGTGTTGGTTTTTTCCTAGATTGGATGCTTACTCCCAAATTTCCCTACAAGGTAGCCATCAATGATCAACAGGATCTCTAGGCCAGGGGCCAATAGTGTAGGAGATAGACTCTATATTTTATCTCCTCTTCTTCTTTAGGCTCTGCAAAACCTAGGGGGGTATTCCCTACTCAACATCCATGAGGATATGCATACAAAGGTTGGGATGCTAACATAAAGCAGATAAGTCCTCCTGTAAGTAGACCAAAACTGTAAGATAAGAGAAAAGGGGCTAGCTTTGGGCCTATTTGCAGTTGTAGACAGAGGACTTGGATCCTAAAACTAATTCTACTGTCCTAATGGTTGTTTTGGAGTTTTGATTTTGATTTTATATTTGGATGCAAAGCTGGACATGGTATATAACACTAACACAAAGCAAGATTGGTGCCTATCTAGGGCTTGGAGTCAGTAGACATACACCTGTGAATGATATGCATGAACAACTAAAACTGAATTTCAGGGGGATACATATGATACCTGCCTTACAGATATCTCCCAATACAAAGTGTTAAGCTATCTATACTTATGGCATCCCTATTGCAGTATATCCTTCCCAATATTCAATCTGAGAACAATTTAATTTACCCTTTGAGCAAGAATTAAGAGATCAAACATTCAACACAGGAATTCTATGTTCTAGAATCTTAGACATTCCTTAAATACCTGGACTCAGAAGAAAGATACATGCAACACTGGAGATAGAATTAGCACAACACATGCAAACATAGCATTACTCATATAGGATTAACCATGAAATCAGTGGATTCATGCAAAAACATACAACATGAGATACATAAACTCACAAGTTTTGCTACACAGAGCAACCCAATCAGCTGTATTGCATTACAGAGCCAAAAATGTTCAACTTTCAACAACTCAGAATGAGTGACACAATCTGTCTATATCAGCCAGAAAGCGTACCCACATCAATTAATTACATGATTTTGACAAAAAATCTGCCAGATACCTTCCTTCAGAAAGAGTGGCGCTCAGAAATCATCAATGCAGCAGGCAGGAGAAACCTTGAGCCCTGCGCTACCATCTGGAAGTCCTCATCCATAATGGGGCAACCTGATTGCTTGTCCCATCGCCCATACCCCTGCACTGTCGCCATTGATGGCTCAACCACCTGCGTTTCACTTGGAAACTGTCGCAGCAATCAAAATGGAGCTTCCTGCCAAAATACGTTTTATTGAAGGTTCAAATTATGCAGGGAGATTAATCCCACATGCATGGTGCGGAGACTACTTTAGCATTTTAAAAACATAGCTACATGTATAACAAATGTTGAGCACCTTTTGCCGCGCTCGACACACGCTCCTTCGCCCAAAAGCCCATTGGCCAAACATATATCATCGGCCAACCCCGCAGATCTCTTGCTGACCTCAATGTGTTACACCGAAGAAGCCATCGCAATCCCCTTCTCCTTTGGCGAGACTCTCTACCTGTCGGGTTGAACCATTGGCTAGGTTCAAATGGGGAGTTCAGCCTGATAGTTCAATGCCGATACCTACTCTGTCGGCAACACAAACGTAACCCCGTGAACCCATTGAACCGATGAACTGGTTCAACCCGATGGTTCAACGCCGAGGTTCCACACTGAAGTTCGCCGGTGAGGTTCAAACCTCAAAAACAATACTCCATCGGCAAGACTCTTGACTGTCGGCCAAGCAACTCAAAGTCAACCCGATACTCAAAAAAAAACTTAGGCCGAGACCAAAATCACAAAGCTTTGAACCATTGAACCTTGAACTGTTGAGAAAAGGGTTCAAGCGGGAGGTTCAATGATACATCATTTATGCAAGGTAAATGCATGATATGACTCATTACAAGAAAAATGAACCTTGAACCGCGAACCATTGAACCTTTGAGAAAAGGGTTCAAGTTCAAACCGAAAGTTCGAAGACACAATCGGAGCACTCAAAAAATAAAACTTTCGCTGATACCTCAAGTTACTCCAATGAACAAGAAGACTTAGGGCATAAAAAGAAAAACCCCTCCAACATCCGCGTTCAATTCCAGACCAAAAATGAGTGCCAACACTGGCTCCGAATGGGGACGTGCAGGTGCAAAACTGCAGCGAGAACCAGATCTCTGGGCAGACCAGGCAAAAACCAAAAAAGCATGAACTGTACAAGACATTTACAATATATACATATTTTTTACACATGTGCACAGAGATGGGCCATCATGCAAAGTAAAACTTGAGGAACTAACCATGCACAGGAAATTCCAAAGCTTCACCATCTAGGGCCTGGAGGAAATAAGAGTCCTCCCCATGAGTACTGCAAATCTGATATGGGCCCATCCATAAGGGTTCAAACTTACCATGTTTACCCTTGAATTAATTTTTTGCATTCCATATAAGCACCAGATCATTGACTTGAAACTTCCTTTTTGTAGCTCTCTTGTCAAACAGATATTTCACATCTTGTTGTCTCTTGAGATTGATCTGGTGGGCTTTCCTTCTGTTTTCATCCAGTGCAACCAGCTGGTTCACTCTTTCTATCATGGAGTCTTCAATCTCCTCATCATTTTCCTGGATGAATCTATAAACTGGTAGGAGATTGTTTATAGGCAATCTGGCTGATGCACCATATACTAGCTCAAACGGTGACATCCCAATAGCCTTTTTTACTGTCACCCTGTCAGCCCATATTGCTAACTTTAATTTTGAGTCCCAAGCTCTCTTGTTCTTGTCCAGTATCTTCTTGATAATTTTCATGATACTTTTATTGCTTGATTTTGCTTGACCATTTCCTTGTGGGTAGTATGGTGATGCATATGATAGATTTATCCCATACCTGTTGCAAAAATCAACAAATTCACCTGATCTGAAGCACATAGCATTATCAGTGACTATCTTGAATGGTACTCCAAACCTGATGATAACATTTTCCAGTATGAAATCCGTCACCACCTTACTTGTAGCTCTCTTAGTTGGAATGGCCTCAATCCATTTGGTAAAGTAATCAGTTGCCACCAAAATCCAATTGTGTCCCCCACTTGACTTGTCTGCAATTTCTCCTATGAAGTCAATTCCCCATTGCTGAAATGGAGCATCCACAGTTACAGTTCTGAGGGGTAAAGCACCATCATATCTCAACTTTCCTAAGAATCTTTGGCAAGGGTCACACCTCCTAACTAACCTTTGTGCATCTGAAAAGAGAGTGGGCCACCAATATCCTGCTCTGAGAATCTTATGGGCTGTTGTTTGGGCAGTATAATGTCCACCACACAATCCTTTATGCATGTCAATCAAAACATTGTTAGCTATATCTTCATCCACACACCTCAACAGCACACCATCAGGGTTTTTCCAATACAACTCACCTTGAACAATAACATACCTGATTGCATGTAACTTTAAAGTCCTCTTTTGATTGTCACTAAAATGGGAAGGACAATTCAGATTTTGCAAGTAGTATATAATATCCTTGTACCATTCAGATCTTGATACATTTACATTCTCATTTTGGACTGCATTGACTTGGCATGCTTCCAAGTTTGACTGTGCCATCATCTTGGCTAATCCTTGTCCTCTTACCAACTTGGTAATTTGTATCTCCATGTTGAACTCCTGCAATTTGTTTATACATCTGCACCTTCTTCCAGTCACCTCCTGTTGAGTGAATATGTCTTTGACTGCTGCATGGGGTACATATGCAATTATATGTGATCCTACCAGGTATGGTCTGAAACGTTTGATGGCTCTGACTAGTGCATATGCCTATTTTTCCATGATATCATATTTCAACTCAAAAGCCTGCAAGGACATACTGAAAAAAGCTATGGGTTGCTCAAATCCATCCTCATTTTTCTATAGCAAACATGCAACAACAGTGTGAAAGGAAGCAAATGAAAACACTTGGAATGGCCTAGAAAAATTAGGAGATTTAAGAACAGGGGCCATCTTGATTGCCTCTTTGATGTTTTGGAATGATTCAATTGCTTCACTTTCCCAGTGGATAGTTGCATCCTTCTTCATCATCTTGGAAATGTCCCTTGTGGTTTCTACAAAGTTGGGAACAAATCTCCTAACAAAATTTATCTATCCAAAGAAGGACTAAACTCCTTTTACAGTTTTTGGCATTTGAATTCTGTCAATAGCAGCCACTCTCTCAGGATCTATCCTTATTCCATCCTTGGAAACAATGTGCCCCAGGAGCTTTCCTTCAACTACCCCAAAAGCACACTTCTTTGGATTTAAAGAAATGCCATACTCCAGTGCTCTTATGAAAATCTGCTCTAGATGCAAACAATGCTACTCTTCCTTCTTTGAATAGGTAGTCAGATCATCCTGGTATACAGCCAGAATTGAGTCAATCAACCCTGCAAAAGCAACATCCGTTGCTCTTTGAAATGTAGCACCTACATTTGTTAGCCCAAATGGCATTCTAACATACACATAAGTTCCCCATGGAGTGGCGAAGGCAGTCTTGTACTGTTCTGATTCCTTTACCTTCACCTGATTATAACCTAAAAATCCATCCATCATGGACAAGAGTTCACAACCAGTCACTTTTTGCAACATAGCTTCCATATTAGGCAGTAGATAATTATCCTTTAAAGAGGATACATTCAAGTTCCTAAAGTCAACACAAAGCCTAATATCACCGTTCTTTTTTCTTACTGGGACAAGGTTAGACACCCAAGTTGAATGTCTGATTGGCACAATTATTCCAACTTCCCTAAGCTTTTTGAGTTCTTCTTGCATCTTTGGAGCTAAGGTAGGATTAATAGGTCTTTGCCTTTGTCTAAATGGCTTAGCTCCAAGCTTCAATGGGATCTCATGCTGGAATAGATCTTCTCTATAGGCTTTTAGGTCCTCATATGACCAAGAAAAAACATGTTTATACCTTTTCAATAATGCAATCAGCATACTCCTTATGTGTGGTTTGAGCTGCTTACCAATGTATACCTTCTTGGGGGCCTGAGCTGTCCCCAAATTTATCTCTTCCAAATCTTTCTTGTTTGTGGGAGATGTCTTTGTGACCAATTGGTCTCTATAGTCAAAAGCTCTTTCCAAAGCTACTAACCCTCTAGGGATTTTATTAGTCTTCAATTGAATTATCTCTTTTCCCACAAGAGTTTCTTTTCCATCTATAGTCTCTACAAAAGCTTGGAAATCAATTTCTTGATTCTCATATTCATCTACGCAGTGCAAAAATTTTAACAAGTCCCTATCATCATTAAACACTTGCCAACTGCACATGTTCTCTGGAACTGCAGGCCTGATTTTAACTTCTACATTTGTAACATCTGACAAAGTGATGTCATATGGCCTTATTGCAACATTAGCTAAGAAATCAGCCATAACATTCTTTGATCTCTCTACCCAGCCTATTGAAAATGCATCAAATAGTTCAATGGTATCCCAAACAACATGCTTGTATTGTTTCAATCTTTTGTTTTTTGAAGCATACCTATCTCTAATTTGGGATACAATCAACTCAGAATTTGCAAATACTCTTAGCATTTTGATTCCATGTTTGAGAGCTATATTTAGGCCTAAGAGTAAAGCCTCATATTCTGCAATGTTGTTTGTGCAAACAAACCTCAGCAAGAAAGAGAATTTGAGGAGCTTACCATTTGGGGATAAGAAAACAACTCCATCTCCAGAGCCTTCTTTTGCAAAAGCTCCATAAAAATACATGGTCCATAAACCTTGCTGGTCCAGCTCTTTAATGCAGACATTTTTCTCTTTATCTTCTCTATCATCTGAGACAACCTTGAAGTTATCACAGTCAGTGTTTACAAAGCATATCTGTTCCTCTGCTTCTTGGTCTTCCACTGTCTCTGATGATCTTTCTTCTCTGATTAGCTTAACATCCCTGCCATTCATTGGAATCATGGCATATGACAGGTCCAGCTGCATACTTCCACCAATTAGTGCTGCCCATCTTCTTGACAACAACATACCATACTGTGGCTTGATGTCAACCACTATTATATTCATTTTATATCTCTTTTCAGGAAATGCTGCCAGTTTGAAATCTACATCCTTCATGATTCCAATAACTGGTACCTCTCTGGCATCCATAGCATAACATTTTCCACATGCCTTGTCAATTTTCAATCCAGCTTGTTGCATGATGGCTAAAGGCATGATATTTGTAGATGCTCCAAAGTCAAGCATACAATTTCTGATTATTTTTCCATTTATAACCAGGGATACATAAAATGGTTCCACTTGTGAAGGGCGCTTTGTCATAGTCACTCCTAAATAAACCTTAGGAGCCTCATCTTCTTCATTGCACATGACATGCTTCTCACCTTGGATCTGAACATTTTGTTTAGGTTGAGAAGATACTCCTAAAATTAAGGATACTATCCTATTCTTGATCTCTTCAACCTTCATCAGTTCCATAAGTGGGACAGAGACTTTTACCTGGGAGAGGACTTGAGCTATATCAAATGGAGCATAATTTTGTATAACAGTTGTAGCTTGCTCCACAATCTTATTTTTATCCTGAAGTGATTTAGCTTTTACTTTCATAGTTCCCTGATCATCATTCTTGTCTTGGGAACCTTTACTTTGATCTTCAGCCAAGGGAATTCTATTTTCTGGTCCTTGAAATTCATGACCTATTCTATGTCTAAAATTCTGTTTATTATTGCCCCACTGCCTTTTTTGTGGTTCAATCCCCTTATGACCATGCACTGGCTGATCTACAGAAACATCTTCTGGCTAATGTGGGCTACTTATCTGAGTTTTACCTCTAAGATTGTAGTTACTCTTGACTTGGGCCACTGCTACAGCTGTGAGGGCCCTAATTTCCTCATCAGAAGGTCGTTGTAAGTTACTCAGAAAATTGTGTGCATACTAATCCTACCATGGGGAACTCCAAATCCACTCATGCATTACCTCACTCCTCTACTCATACACCTACCAATGATGTGATCCAAGGGCTACTAGCAGAGAGTCAACCATATCCCCAAATTCTGGTCCTTGACCTTATCAAAGAACCTTCAAGCATGTCCATTACTCTAACCTCAGCATGTATTCGGAAACCCCTTGAGCTTATTAAAGAACCTCCTACCATGACCCAAAGTCAAGGTCTGTCATACCTTCGTATTGTTTGTTGGTTTTTCTTCTGAATCAGCATTAGGGTTTGCCAGTTTTAATGCATAGGCAGATTCAGCCAACTGAATACAGGAGGTTGTGTGAGCTCCTCCCCTTCACTTCTGGTTCTGCCGCACCAAGGGGGGTGTCCCTATTTAATAAAAATATGACCTTGACTAGCTCAATGACAGAAGGATATAACTTGACAGCAATAGGCAGAATACTCTCATGTAAGGACCAAGATTTGTGTAACAAATCACAAGGTTGGCAACATTCTTGGACATATGTCTAGTTAAGGATGAGAGCATGCAAGGGTTTCCTACTTCTAATCCTACAACTAACAGATGGAAGGATGAAATGGTTTGAAATGATGTTTGGAGTTATGGGACTTTCCTAGACCCATTGAATAGACAGATTCCCAAACTAGTGCCTTATCTGGGCAGCAGAGTGATATCTAAGAATGTAAATGTCTCCCTATGACAACATAAATTCATATCCAGAGGACCTGAGAAGAATGCTACTAGCTAACAGCAACATGTCCAAGAAAGAGTATTACTTATGATCATACTTAACAAATCCTATGATGCAATCTATTTTCCTTTGTATCTGATCAAAAGCCTATTTAACCACTCCTTGAGCAGACGCAATAAATCAGACACACAGTGTGCATATACTGAAAAACTTGGAAGCCCTTGACAACCTTGTTTGAAAGGAAAACAAATGACATACAGGAGACAATCAGAAACAATACACACACAGGTGTTTTTCATTTAAAATCAATCTGCATAGAAAGTCATCATAGAGAAAATTATCATTTACAAGCCAAAATAGACTAGTACGCCAGACTAAGGACCGAATCTGTAGCAAAAAAAATGCCTTTCAAAATGTGAACACCTTATGTTCAGAGCCAGAGCTGAAAGCCCAAAAACATCCAACCTGTAAAATGAGTAACACTTCCTCTTAAAAACAGCCAGAGGGAAGCGTACTCAGCATTAATTACATAGCCAGAAGTCAAAAATTTGCTAGATACATCCATCAGAGGGAATGGCGCTCAGAAGTTATTGCTGCAATAGACAAGAGAGTAGACAAGGGTGGCCTCGAGCCCTATGCTGCCATCCAGAAGTCCTCATCCATAATGGGGCAAACTGATCATGTGTACCATCACCCATACCCCTGCTACAGTTGCCATTGATGGCTCAACCACCCGCAGCTATCGAGAAATTAGTCGCAGCAATCAAAATGGAGCTCCCACCAAAATGTGTTTTCCCCAGGTTCAAAATAATGCAGGGAGATTAATCCCACATGCACGGCGCAGAGAGCCTTCTATTACCTTATAAGCTTGGTCGCATACATACTAAGTGTCGAGTGCTTTTGCCACGCTCGACACACAAGCCCTCACCAAAAGCCCATCGCTAAGACATAGGCCATCGGCTCACCCCATAATTCTCCTGCCGATCTCAAAAGTCTCCCCGACCGCTACATTACATTCCCCTGTCGGTAAGACCAACACTATCAGCCAACCTGAAATTCCTCCCGCTGACACCCTTAGTCACACTAACGAACACCTCCTGAAAGCCTCTAACTTCCACATCGGCTAGAGAAGAACCATCAGCTAGCTCCACAAATCTCCTGTCGACCACAACAGTCTCGCCGACCGAACACTACACTCCCCAAAGTCTTCGGCGAGACCACCATCCATTGGAGCAACAAGAAACTCCTTGGCCGATAATGCCGATCAAACCGACAAACACCTCCTTCGGCCAGACCAAGCACAGAGTCTTCCTGATGCTCACCTCCACATCCCTCCATCGGCAAGACCTACGCCGATGACATCGCATCGGCCAAACACTACCCATCGACGGACCCTCCAACTACTAGCCCGATCTCAATAGTCTCGCCGATGTGTCGAATGTCAACTCCACTGTCAGTCACACTGAACATAAAGACATCCTGATGGCCATCTCGCATCCCCGTCGGTAGAACCTCCATCGATCAGGCCGATGTGCAATCTCACTCCGATGGCATTCCCCATCGGGGTGACTTCCTTCTATCGGCGAACCACAAAACACACTGGCCGATAATACAAGTCTCGCCGATGAACACTTGAGATACCCCCATTGGCACGACCAACACCATCGGTGGAACCACAATCTCCTTCGCCGATAGGCAAAAGTCTTGGCGATATACAAAGAACACACCATGCTATTGATATGATCGCCAAGACACATGTAAACTTATGCCGGTGGGCAGAAAATGATGACCCCTTCCTCAAGAAAGATAATGTGGATGCTGCAAAACACTTAAGGGGTGCCAACACTTAAAATTTTTTGGATTTTTTGGGAAGGTGCCTGCAAGAAAATTTGCTCGAAAACTGACAGTCAAATCAGGCACCAACATTGTTGACCAAGATTCTATCCAAGAGACCTCTACCTCCACTTCCATTCAAGAACACCAAGAGTTATGTCAAGAGTACACTTTAGAACATGTGGAAACATCAACCCCTTGTCTAAATCAAGATCAAAGCACTCCCATCCGACCCTTACATAACCTTTATCTTTTTGATGATCCGTGTTGTTCTCAAAATCAGCCGTGCTCGTTTTTGTAGACAACCCCTATGAAACTTATCCATTTCGTAAATCTACACTCTAAGTTCACAAATCGAGACAAGATTATCTTGGTTCCATGCGAAGTCATTTGACATTCTAAATTAGTTTGCGACATTCCCTTGACTCGATTCCTTGATATTTGCAAAAATTGATTAAGTCGTAAACTGATCAAAGTGTCAATTTTGGTCATTTTTTAGGTGTTAGTAAATTTTTGAGTCTTCATATGTAAAGTCAGCCAAATTCGCTGCTATTACATGTCTTTTTGTCCCCATATGTAATGTCGGTAAAAATTGCCGACTTTACATATCTTTTGTTTACTATGTGTTATGGTGGCACTTTTTACCACTTTTACATGGTTTTCCTTTTCCACATGTCCGAGCGGCAGTTTTAGCTGCTATTACATGTTCTCGTTAAACTAAGTGCACATGCAAAGTTGGCAGTTTTTTCTGCCTTTGCATTTTTGTGAAACATATGTGAGGTTGGCCGAAATTACTGCCTGAGCAAGATCTCTGAGATCTTGAACTCCAAGTGACATTAATGGCCACTCGTGCCAAACATTAAAGGCTTGATTTCAAGCTTTTAAATATGATATTTCATTGTTGTTTCTCATCATTTTTTTTGTCCAAGAACCTCTTAGGTGATTCACGAGTCCCTTCTTCAACCACATGATCACATGCTTTTGGGTTATTACGGATTTCGAGTTGTAGCTTGTACTTAGGGTTTCTTCCTTTTAACAAGTAAGTGTTTTTCTTTAATGTTTCCTTATTAAAATTTTCCATTTCTTGTTAGAATAATTAGACCTTTGTTCTATGAGGATCGTATTGTCTGTATATTGGTCAAAACAAAACCTTGAAGTTTTATGCCCTTCTTTTCTTTTGTGTATCAAATCATACAAACCCCACTGTTGTTTAAAACCTTTTGACCGATGTTTTTGTATAAGTATTCGCCAATTTTTTGTCTCATGAGAGTATTGAGATTCATGTGCTCATGAGATGTAATGAGGGTTATAATCACCAATCAAACACTCCGCATATATGCAAGTAGATGCAAAGTCGGCAATTTTTTTCTGCTTGCACATTTCAAGAGTTCTCAACACAAAGTGTATGGGCAAAGAAATTCACCACCCTTACACAACCTTGCAACTCTCACCTAACATGCAGTATCGGCAATTTTTTTCGCTTAGGTATTCCCTAAATACTTTCCAATGGAAGTGTATGGGCGGCGAAATTCGCCGCCCTTACACTAAAAACCCTTGCAATTTCTAGACAAATGCAAGGTCGGCAATTTCTGCTGCTTGGACATCAAAACTTGCAAAGTTTTTTATTACCTGCAATAGCAGTAAATTTTACCACTTCAACATATAACTCATTACCTAGAACATGCATTAGCATCGAATTTTGCTGTCGATGCAAGAACACAATATCCTTCATATGCAAGGGCAGCAAATTTTGTCGCCCTTGCAAACATTCTCTCAAATTTTCCCAACTCTAGAATATTTCCAATTTTATTTTTTTAAGCCTGCTTTCCTCTTATTTTTGGCTTGCTTGCACTCTAGCCCTTTCAAGCACATCTCCATAGTCGTGATCATCGAAATGCAATTTTCCCAGATTGCCAGTATTTCCCCTAATTGCATGATCATGACTTTTTGTTGCAGTTTTTTCCATGGATCTTCATTCTTCATCAACCTTCATTAGGTGATAGCTCATTTAGATGACTAAGTTGTCCCCGAAGAAATTGAAAGCGATGAAGTACAAATATCAAGGTGTTTTTCCAATCACCTCAGTCACTTCTAATGTTGATGACATTAGAGATACAAAGATTAGCCATGTGGACATGGCTGAGTTTGTAGAAAGAACTAAGTCAAGCAATCCCAGTGCTGCAATGAAGAAGATAATTGACAGTAACATCCATTTGGTGTCATCTTTCCCAGTGGCAGCTCACAACATAGAATTTGTTCTTCAGTGTGCTCAATTCTATAACAGAGATACTAGGGCTATGGTGGATGCAAGTGGCAACGTGATAATCAGACTGGATCCTGAGTTCATTGATAAGGTGTTTATGTGCCCTCCTACTACAGAAGTGTTAAAGCTTGATTTTGTTGAAGCACAAAAGGAATATGACAAAAATCCTGAGAAGGCAAAGAAAGTAATCAACAATAAATGGCTCAAAACTCCATGGTCAAACTTGTCTAGGTGGCCACAGAGCTTTCCTAGAAGCGACTTCATAGAAGAGGTTGGTGATCTGATTACTCTTCTCAGCAGGATAAGAGGTTTGTCTTCTTCTTCACTGTTTCATGAGTGGATGTATCCTTTCATTAAGGTTATACTCCAGGGTAAACAAACCATCTTCTGGGGTAAACAAATCAGCAATGCTTTGCATGAACAATTGACGAAGGTATCCACTACCTTCAAGTTCTACATGACTTCTTATCTGGTGTATATAGTAGCCTCTATAAGGATTTTTCCAGGTTTAACATCAGAAGGGGATAGGAGGGTAATCCCTATGTATCAATACTATTCTCAGTTAACATTGAAGGGTTCTATTCATCATTTTAGAAGAGTAAATGATGCTTTCTTTGCAGTATCCTTATGTCTTTTTGATCCCCAATTGGAACAAAGAAGAGTGTCTGATGAGGCTTGGACAGTGGTAAATGATTTTGGGTGTATGTTCTTGCAGTTTCCTTCCTTTTCATACTTGAGGGTTGGCTTTTTCCAAGGTTATCCCTATATGCTTCCAAGATTCCCCTTAGACAAACTGGTCTTAATGGAGTTATGCAGACAAATGATTGTCATGCATAATAAATAAATGGAACTCAAGAAGCCCGGTTTCAGGTTCCTAGTTGAAATTGGAAGATATTCAGTATTGACTGCTGCAAAGGTAAGGGCCATGGAAACTGAGATTGAGCTTGTTACTATGAAGCAATTCAAGAGGAGACCAAAGTTTGACTATAGAGGCATGAAGGATAAAATCAAAAGGAAAACCCAATTTCATGAACCTATGGTTGAAGATGTTTGGGTAGATCTGAGAACACAAGAAGAGGTCAAGAAATTGGACTACAACAGGTTATCTCTTGAGCAGATTGAATATTTGGGGCTTGCTGATATTCATGAGGATCTAGTGGATGATGGAGAGTTGGTAGATGACAAATATAATACTAAATAGGTTGCTAATACCCCTCTCCCTCCAATCCAATGGCCTCAAAAAGAGTTGACCTCTTTGAGGAAAATATTTGAGCCTATATTGGCTAACGTCAATAATTGGTTGGCAGATAAAGGAATTACTTTGAAAGAATTCCTCACAGGGTCAGAGACTGAGACCCAAGAGCAAACGGGAAAAAAGGTGGAAAACAGGACAAAGAACAAAAGTGATGTTCCTTCTTCATCCAAGCCACATAAGCCTAAGATCAGATTTGTGACTAAGAAGTCAAAAGCTGTGGAGAAAGAACCTAAAATAGAAGACATGGAAGTTGAGAAATAGAGCACTGAAGAACTAGTCACAGAAGAGATGGAGATCAAATATAGGCCTACAGATCAACAAGAGGAGGAAGCTTTGTCCCCGCAAGAGAATGTACAACTAGAAACATGAGTCTCTTCTCCTTTGCTTGATACACCTATTGCAGCTCCTGTGTCTGTTTCCCCTATTGATATTCCTTCTTCTGAATCTCCCTCCCCTTCCAAAATAATTTTTGACAATCCTCAAAACACTTTTGAAGATGTTCTCCGTTCTTCAAGGTCTATTCCTAGTTTGTCTTCTTCATCTTTTGATATTGGGGATGCCTCTATTTTTTATCATTTTGTAATGAATACTGAGCAAGTCTCTAGTGTAAATACAGAAGGTGCAATTTTTACTACCACTCCACCTATTGTTTCTACTACTAGTACAAGTACAGTTTTGGGGACACCAACAATGGGAATGGATCCCAATGTGAGTACTTCTCTACTTCCATCTTGGTTATCAGCTTATACACCAAAAAGGAAAAAATAAGCCATCTCCCCAGATGACTTTGATTTCAGTAAGCTAGTGCTTACAAAGGCCAAGACCCTAAGAAGCCAAAGATTCTTTCAAGAATGCTTGGGGACAAGGGACACAAATTTTTGGAGATAGCAAGACCTCCATAGGATGCAACCATGGAAAATTTTGATATGAATGATTACTCTATCTCTAGAGTTGAATTGGGCCAGATAACTCATGAAAGTGCCAAGAATGATATGCAGTCATCAATGGACATCCTAATTTAGAAATTTGATAGGGAGAAAGAAATGAAGGATCACTACAAGGCAATGGTAGAACAACTAACTACAGTGGTAAGGAAAATCACCTTGAATTCAGAAGCAGTTACTCCAGAGGCCATTTCTGTAGAAGACCCCATCATTCTGAAAGCGGAAAAGACTCATCTCAAAGGAAAAGTACTTGAAGAGTACTTAGACAGGATGTGTGTACAAGGAGTCTCTTTACTCACAAATGTATCTGAGAAGATAGATAAATGGGAAAAATAAGAGTAGAACTTGATGATCTCATTGATGTTGTTTCTCAAGATATTGAACGCATAGAAAAGAATCATGATAAATGGGTAGAGATGAGGAAACTAAAAATAAGCACTCTAATACAATTGGTGCCATCTCTAATAGGGATTCTTATATGGAAACAAAAGAGGCATTGATGTACAGGATCGTGTTCTTAGATTTGATCAATGATCTTGAAACTGTAAAGGAAATCAGTGAACAAAGTGATGTCAATCTTTTACATAAATTGGAGGAGTTGCCTTGCAAGCTTGTGTCATAGGACAACCAATTTCTCTCTGCAGAAGAAATGGTTCAGGAATTTGAATTTATGTTCCAGAAAGAGTTTGAAGATAAAATATTTTCAATGGCTTTTGTGGACAATATTTTGGACAATCAGTTAACTTTGGATAATCTGAAAACCAAGTTAACTAGTCATGCAAAATCAATCACTACAGTGAGAGATGCCATAGTGAGAGCCAAGATGATCTTCAGGAACACGGTTAGCCCGGATAGCATTGGGATGCAAGCGGCTTTCACTATGTATGATGGTCACATGAGGAAAGATGGCAATACAAATTGAAGTAGTTTTTCCTTAGTTCATTTTCTATTTTTTAGATGTACTTTTGAAACAATTTTGGACATTTTTACATGTACTTTTTTGAATAAGTCAAAACATGTAAAAACATAGGAAGTCCCAAGTCAATAAGGACTCTTATTTTTGAATAAGTCAAAGTAGTTAGGTTTTTTCCTAAATTTTCTCAAGGCCTCTCCCTATAAATAAAGAGGTCCTCTTTTGTAAATATCATCTTTTAGTTATTGAAGTGAAACTCTGCCAAATTGAAGAGCATGTTGAGACTTTGTGTTCAAATTGTAAATCATATTTTATCAAGTGAATAAGAAAGCAAGTGATCGTTCAAACTTTGTGTTGAAATAACTTGTGTTGTATTGGAAATTATTCTTATGTCCTTTCCCTAATACTATCTTATCTATTTGATCAAATAGTAGTGTGAGTGAGAATAATCTGGGAGATGTTCTAAAGTTGATTATGGAGACTTTGTGCTACAACAATTATCTTTAGTTTGTGATTTAGTGTTTTGAAGTGAAAGATATTAGAAAGGCTTTGAACTCCTATTATCTTTTGTGATCATATATTTTGTCATAGTTTTCGGTGAAGACTTTGGGCTGCACCTCATTCTACTTGGTTTTATGTTATAAATTAGCAAAAGAAGCAACGATAGACTTTGCGCTCTCGTAAGTTTCTTGGTTATTCAGTTTGTATCAAGGAAGTGCTCTTTTATTTTGTAAACATCATTTCTGAAAAAAGAGAAATGGATGATATGGTCTCACCCTTGAATTAGTATTTAGTTTTAAAGTAATTTGTGATAGTTAATAGGGAACCTCCCCTTGCTGAGAGGAGAGATTTATCTCATTACACTATGGTCGATATAACCATTTTGCCTTCAGTTAGTTGAAGATAAAATATTCACCCAACAATCCTATACCTATACATGAGAAAGAAATCCAATTTCAAACCATTCATAACCTATATCTCTTTTATGATCAATATAGTACCTTTGATGAAGAAGCTATCCATGAGCAACTTGATCCTATACATGAACAAGAGATCAAATTCCAACCTCTCCATGGCCTATATCCTTTCCATGATCAAGATATTATCATTGATGAAGAACATATACAAGAGCACCTTAATTCCATCACACTAAAGCCTATCTATGATCAAGATCCCATCTATGATCAAGATCTTATCTATGATCAAGAAGACCATGATGATCCTCTTAGCCCACTTTATGTGTTCCATGGTCTTGAGCTAATAACCCCATCTAGTCCTATCCATGTTCCAACAACTTCCACTTCCTTTGATGAGACACTTACCTCCAAAGAAAGCGTAGAAGATCAAACCAATAATACTCCTCCGCCATCCACTATCGACCATGCTGCAAATACCCCACCGTATATCCTTGGTCTTATCGAGTTCATTCATGAGTGTTCCTCCTTAGAACACCAGCCACCATTATCCTCTTTCCCACCTTCTTCATCCAATAAGGAACTTGTGTCTAGTGTTCCACCTACACATAATCCCGTTGTCCACCACATACTCCAACATATGAACTATCAAGGTAAAGGCTTAGGCCTTCACGAACAAGGTATTTTGGAGCCCTTCCATGTCAATGTTCATCCTCCTTCATATGGCCTTGGATACACACCCTAAGGTGAACAATCTTGAGATGTTGGTACTTCCTCCACTCCTCCTAAATCCCCTACTTTTCATTGCAAACCCTATCATATTCCCAAAATATATTTCACCATTCCACCTCCATCATCCTATAATCATCAAAAGCATGTGACCATACACCTTCCACCATCCAATCTACCTCCACTACTTCCAACTCCTAACATCCCTCCATGCATTTTACCACCACTTCTTCCAACACCTTATTCACCCATCTATGAATCTTCTAACAATTCCAATAATGGCCAACAAATGCACATGTTGTCTAAACAAAGGGCTTCCTCCAACCCCACTTCCACCATCCCACGGGAATTCAACAATAAAAATCTAGATGCCTCTACCTCTAAAGTCAAAAATCCTAAGAGTCCTCATGACCTAGGATACAAAAGCCAAGAATCAAAGAAGCGTCCTTCTCAAGAGCTGTATACACCCACACACCTATGCCAAACTAAAAAAGGTGTGGGTTTGCATCCAACAAATGATTACCTTTGAAGTTGCACCAAAGCTACATACACCCTAGCCCATACCTTCATAGGTACTATCTAAAAGCAAAATGGTTTGGGTGCCTAAACAAAAAGCCCTCAAGTTACACGAGGCATCTACCTCTCAAGAATCCCAACCATCCACTTTCTCCCATTCCATCCAAAAGTATCAAATTCTTCCATCCCATATGGCAAGCAAAAATTAGAAAAATACTCAATCTATGTGGATCCCTACATGCCTAAGTCATGCATCCACAAGCAAAAGTCTCTGTTGCTTCCTACACTACTTTCCCATCACCAGCTTCAATGTTTATCATAGTATGTGCAACTGTTGGTTATGATTCCCTTCCATCCCACAAACATTTTCATATACCTCCATCTCCCCTTCCTTCCACTATTATACTACATGTCTTCCTCATCCTATTCCTATGGTCCATGCTTTTACATAAGCCTTCCCTCTGTATTCTGCATCATCCTCCACTATTGCACCTTTTGAAATGTGCTATCTACCCTCTCCATCTCACTGTCATGCAATCTCCTACCAATATCTATGAGAACACTTGACATAGTCTGTGCGACAACATCCATCCACCTTCTCCTATCTCAAAAAAAAATGTCAAGGAAAATCCCTTCATCCAATGGTGAAAATCTGGCAAACAAGCACCTTGGATAAGTACCATGATGAAAACCTAGCAAATAAGCATCATGTGTAAGTTGATCTTCTACATCACCTACACTTGGGGGCACCTGGTCTCATTGGCATATCAGTCTTCTCCTATCAGTTCCCTTCCGTACCATTTCCTATCCAATCCTTCTATCTATTACATACCTATACTATCCAATCTATCTATCCTAACTTTCCATTCCTCTACTTTCTTTGGTCTTGATAAAGATTGGGGGCACAATGTTGACAAATGTTGTAGGTGTCTCTTGACATACCTTATCCCTCCCAAACCAAGAAAATCCCTCACTATCCTCCTATCCTCCTATCGTCATAAGCATTGCCATGAAAAATCCTAAATATTCTACCTACATTGGGGCACGTTATTCTTATGCGACATAGTCCTTAGAGATCACATCCTTGGTTCCTTCTACCTAACCATCTATATCTACTGTCACCCATACAACTACCTATCCATGGTGTTTCCTTGTCATCAGTATCATCTGGTCCATATCTGTTCCATATCGTGTCTTGTCTAATCCATATCTGTTCCATATCGTGTCTTGTCTGATCCATATCTGTACCATATCATGTCTTATCTGATCCATATCTATTCCATATATGATCCATATCCATTCCATATCTGATCCATATCCGTTCCATATCTGTTCCATATCGTGTCTTAACTGATCCATATCTATTCCATGTTTGATCCATATCTATTCCATATCATGTCTCATCCGATCCATATCTTAGATCCATCAAAGTCAACCCCGAACTACATTGCCTCTGCATCATCACGTAGGCAAGTTCATTAATCAATGCACCCCTGAGGCTCCTTCCCCTCCATTTCGTATCTTGTCATCTATCGTCTAGTCCATCCATAGTCCAAACCCTGAACTACGTTCCCTCTGCATCGTCACATAGGCAAGGCCATTAATCAATGCGCCCTCGAGGCTTCTTCCCCTCCATTATGTATCCTGTCATCTATCCTCTTGTATATCCATAGTCCAAATCCTGAAATATGTTGCCTCTGCATCATCATGTAGGCAAGGCCATTATCAATGCGCCCCCAAGGCACTAGATCAGTCCCTTAGGGTCCATCTCACCAAAAAGGACTATGGAACCTTTCACAAGGCAAGCAAGTGCAAGAAAAACCCACTTTCAAGTAGAAATTTTGATGCAAGACCTCAACCTATCCAAAGCAAAGCAAGCAAGTACCTAAAGCATTCTAAATTATTTTACCTAAATTATGGCAAGAAACAAACATATCTAAATGCAAACATGTTTTGTAGTTGTGATCAGGTTAGGTTACAACGTCTTGGTTTTTGTTATCATGTCTTTCTATGCTACTCAAGGATGCCAAAAGCTAGAGATGCTATGATGAGGGCATGATTATTTTATTTATTTTTTGTTTGTGGATTAAACTTTAGTAATGTGAAACCTTGTCTAATGACATGATCAACAAAAGATCATCGAGGACATCAAAGGTCTAACATGAAAGGGGGCAATCCTTGTCTTTTAATATGCAAGAAATACTCAGGTCATCTCAGTTCAATTATACCTCGATGCTTGTATTAACTTGCTAAATCAAAATCCATGTAAGCAATACTCAGGTCATCTCGATTCAATTATACCTAGATGCTTGTATTTTCTTACAACATTTTAAAATCCCAATGATGAAATAAGCACTTCAAAATACTTGCACTATCAAGATGTCAAAAAACCATTGACATCCACTCGCATCCACAAAGCATCCATACCATTCACATCCGCAAAAGCATCCATACCATATCCCATGCAATAAATTATCTAGAATGCAGAGTATCAATGTTTATAAAAGCTTGTGATTCCTTCTGTCGAGTCATTCTTCTATCAATCAACTTTCTATCTTTCATTGTCTCTCTCATCTATAGTCCTAGCTATTAGTCCGAGCAATGATCCAAATGTAAGTTCGTACTTAATCCATACCAATCAAGTCAAGTCAATCTTGTCAAATGATCCAATCACAATTAGTGGTCTTGATCCTTGTTTGGTCATAAACCAACTCGATCAGTTAATCAATCAATTATCTTATATAGGATGTTGCATTGTCAGAATCAAACCAACACATGCGTGTTACGTGACATGCTTCATTTCTTGAAACCGGACACTATCCTTCGTATTTTCTCTAGGGATCCATCATTCCCCACCATGACAACACTCCTATCATGTTGGTCTAGGGATCTATCATTCCTCACCATGAAAACACTGTCGTATATTGTTATCAGTATATCATTGGTTTACCGCTTGACATGGGCAATACCTTGTTTGTTCTTGTATCATTTGTGCATACTTGCTTGCTTGCGTTTGTGTGTTATCATTCTATCTTGCATTGCGTATCATTTGACTCTTTCTTCAACCAATTTCTTCACCCCAACCTATTTTTCACCTTCTTCATCATGAGATTGTCCATCTCTCATCCTTCTATCTTCTTCCCATCCAATCTCGTGAGGGGGCATCCTATCGTCATAACCTGTACCAGGGACCAACTGGGGCATGTATCATTATTCAACAATCGATTTCTTTGAGGCAACACCGTAAACTGCATTGCATCAAAGAGGGGCAAAATGTATACGCCTAAAAATGACACAACTCGGTCTAAATAAATATTCTTAATATTTATTCCATCTTAATTCTTCTATCAATAAATAAATAAACAAATTTTTTTATTCGATTCACATTTCTCTAAGTTAATTAAATATAAAAAATATTTAATTACCTCTTCTAAAGTCAAAATTAAATAAATTCCTTTAATTAATTAAATTCTTCCAAACAATTAAATAATTCTTAATTATTTAATTAAGTCAAAATCATTCTTCCAAATTTGAATAAATCAAATCAAATTTATTTAAATCCTCTCAATCCCCAAAAATAAAATACAATCAAATATTTTATTTATTCTTCCAAATCATGCACAACAATTAAATAAATCTATTTATTTAATTTGCTTTCTTATCTTCTAATTCTTCACATATCTTCCAAATCTTCTAAAAATATGTCTTCTTCTTCATGCACACAAAATTAAATAATTTATTATTTGATTTCTCTCAAATCATGCAAAAGCAAATCACAAGTTGAGTTAACTATCTCAATCAACCTTGTTTTTATCAATATCTCTTAAATTGGAAAAAAGCTTTCTAATTTATGAAAGGCAATCTTATCTTTAGAAAAGAAAGTAGTTAACTCAAATAAAACAACTTTTGGGTGACACTTGTCTTCTTCTTATTCGTGCACATTCCTCAACCATTCTATACAGTTGATCTTCTCATTTCTTCTATATCGTTGATCTTCTCTCTTTCAAGTCTATAAATTGAACCTTGTTCTTCCATTTCATACATCCAAGCTTTAAGTATTGTTACTCTGTAGGAATTACAGCATGCCTTTGGCACCAATTCCTTCATTGCTTGTGATCACACTCATTACTGCATAGTACTATCATTGTTGTGAAGCTCATCTTCATGGTGAAACTATCATAGTCGTTCTCATTTGAACATCTTGGAATTATAGAAAGGAAGTGCACCTTTTGAGGGCCATATTCATAGACAAGATCATTTGTGATAGGCGATCAATGGAAGCTTCGAATTAAAGGAGGTTTGAATTGTATTGTTCTTTGTTTGATTAACCTTCTTTGTTCATTATTTCATTGAGTTTTGGGTATTTTGATATACTATATTGATTGTTCATGTTTAATCCAATTTTCCCTTAACACCCTCTTGTCGAACTTTGCTCTAGTGGCCTCTGTAACAGTCTAATTTTTCACATCCTTCAACAAGGGGATGGTTCTAGTAGAACTTAATCCTGTCATTGCCCTAATTGCTTCCTTGGTGATTTTGAAGGGCTGCCCTAACCACATGAATTCATTGTGAATTCGGCTCAAAACGTACCTTACCCATTCATCCTCTGCAAACATGGGAAAATCTACATACTGAATAAACTTCTTTTGCTTTAGGGATTTGTATTCTTCCTTGAGGTCAAATTGGTCATCAGTTAGATGCTTGAGATACAAATATGTTAGACAAATGCTGCTATGTTCATCTAAAGCAACATGAATAAATGCCCTAATGTCCTCAACATATAGGACTCTGTAAGGTATACTTGAAAATGCACCCATTTGATCTGCTTCAGTTGCTTTATGTGGGTGTCTCTTGAACTTGGGTCGAGGGTGTTAAGTAATATCCACAATTTGTGGAGTCGCCATAGAAAAAATAAGGGTTTCTACAAAAATACCTTGTTTTGTTGAGTCAGGGTTTCCTTTCTTCGAATGCTTCAAATCTTGTTTGTTGCTGCTCAAGTTTATCTTTGATCTCTCTGAATTTCTGATAGCTCTGAGTGCAAAGTGATTTTGAAATCCTACAAGTTCCCTTTTATCCTCCGCATGGCTTGACCTAGTCATCATTAATGCTCATTCAAAAAGTTGTTAAAACCCTTCACTGTAGAACATAGTCAATTTGGATTGCTCTGCAATATGCTGCATTGATCCTTTTTTTTCCAGTTTTTCTTCTAAGAGTTGTGTCATATCAGATTTCATCATACACCTTCATGTTGAATTTTGGCACCCACTTTCTGGCTGGGGGATTTGGATTTTCTACACTGCTCCCCCTGAACCAGAGTTCTCAGTTTACTTCCTGAAGGAAGCATCTGCATTGGATACTGGTGTGGATTGATCCCTGACTTCAATTACGTCTTTCTTGTTCCATACCTTGTTCATTTCTTTCTTGGTTTCAACCAGATCAACTTTCTCCTTTCCCTTATCATTTCTCTACTTTGTTTTCCTTTCTTCAAAATAGTGATTTCTCTTCTCATTCCTTCTTCTGCAAAACCTTGCAACATGTCCACATTTGTTGCAATTGAAGCACACCACATTCTTTTGATCTTGATTCCTCTCATTGATTAAATTTGATCTGCATTGATTAGCTATATGTCCAAATCTATTACATGCGAAACACTTTCCATTGAATAATTGACTGTTCCTTATATTTTGAAAATTATTTCTTACCGAGCTTCTGCACTCATTTGATCTGTGTCCCATTTTACAGCATGCATTGCATCTAATAGGATTTTGACTCACTTTACTTCTGCATACAACGACTCTATGACTAATTTTGTTGCAAGTGAAGCATTTTCCTTTGAAGGATTGTTCATTCCTCCCATTGTTGAAACTTTTCTTGATTTAATTTCTACATTCATTTGCTCTATGACTAATTTTCTTGCAATTGAAACACTGACCAGAGCATGATGGATTTATTCTACTCCTATATTGAATAGCCTTATGACCAAACTTATTACATGAATTACAATAACCATGAAAAGATGGGTACCTTTGAGAATTTGGTTGTTTGATCCGAGGTCTTCTAGCTCTTCTTCTTTGATTTTTGAACTAGTATCCTTCATTTTATCTTGACTCAGTGCTTATTTGACAAGATTTTGAAGTTTCTCCTTTCTCAAATTCCAAACCTTGTTTGTCATTAAGATGCTTTTGACAGGTCAACAATTCTTCCAGTTTTGTAGAGCTTATCTTAAATTTCTCTTCAAAGCTTTTTGCCTTTTCCAAGTCTATTTTTAGATTTGCAATCTCTTCTTCAAGTTTTGCACAAACTTCTGATCCATTTTTCACAATCAACTTCAGATCATCTTTTGCTCCTGTTCTTTCCATAACTTCTGCTTTCAAATTATTCAAGACTTCATTTGCTGACAACAATTGATCATTGACTTCCTTGTATTTGTCTTTGAGTTTCTTGACTTACTCTTTTAGTTTTGAGATGCATTCATCAGCTTGTTGCAAGTTTTCTTTCAGATCCCTGACTTTCGCTTCAGAGTTTTCAAGATCCATAAGAGTTGCTTCTAGTTGGTTGTATCTTTCATAATTTCCATATCTTCTTGTTGCCATGGTCATAATATCCCAGATCTTCCTTAAGTTGTTAAACTTTTTCCAAGGAACCTTTCTCTGATACCAATTGTTGACTGTCAGGAACACTGACAATGGGGGGGAGGGGATGAATCAGTGTTCTAAAAATGTTTTCATGTACTTTATCTTTTAGCCATTTCCCAAATCTAATTAAACAAAAACATAATATGCATATGACCAACAACCATGAAAACATGCCACATAAACACCAAGATTTTTATGTGGAAAACCCAAGAAGGGAAAAACCATAGAGAGGATTAGCTCTCACATATATTGCAATCTTTACAAAATAATGTTCAGGCTTGGTCACTCCACAGGCCTAGAACATGTTGGCTTACTGCCATGAAGTACAACTAGGTCTAGCAAGCTCACTACCTCAACCCTAAACCTAGCAAGATTACAATACGGGTTGTTAAACCCTAATGAAGGCTCACTGTCGACTCACTGCCTTGATGACAAAATCTTGCTTTCAATCAGATTGTACATGAAAACTAAATACTACTTAAGCATCTGCCACTATGCCAGGGTGCAGTCATTTAGAACTTGAATTATGAATCCCAAGTCTTCATCAATGCTGATCTTCTAACTTTGCCCTTCTATGTGCATGCATCACACCACACCTTTTTCACACTTACACAACTCAAATTCATCATCTTTATATATCCACATTATGATTTGATCCACTATTAGCTCACCATCCAAGAAGTGAAATGTGTACATAGAAAGATGTACCTTGTTGGCTCAATCCAGTGCACTATGTATCATGTGGAAGCAAAACTTTCCCCAAACGTGTTCATATATGTCAGCTCTAATCATTCAAATACTTAAATAGATCTTTCACACACTATCATTTCTCCCCATCATGATTTATCTCACTAGTCGGCCTGTTCCTCAATAGCATGCTTAACAGGTTCATCTGCTAACTTACAACTACTACAGATCACAAAGCACTTCCAAAATTGTATCAAGGACTCTTTACACATTCCCAATCTTATCCTCAGAACCGTAAGGCATGATATCATCTTGCAGAGAAATGTGGACCATCAAAACTCAGACTCTGTGTCTATCAAACTTTGTTAAACACTATGCCGATAGTTAACAGCTTGCAACTATCTTTCTGGTGAACTTTATATATCCTAACTCTAGAATAAGACACTTCACATAGGTGTTTACAACACCTTACAACTAAATAATGAAATACTTGTCTGCAGAGGAATGCAGACCATTGCACTAGACCTTGTTCACTGTTCCTGCTATACCTTTGCTTACCCAGACTTAGGCATTTCTTCAAGGTGACTTCCGGAGGAAGTCAAGACTTAATCATTGAAGCATATCATTATTAAACAACTAAGATCATCATAACTGAACTGCATTATCATATCATTATCTGCAGAGGGATACTATCCAAATTACTATCCTCTACTCAGAATACTTTCCATACTTAGCCATTTTCTGTCAACTAGACCTGGAATCCAACTTGTTCTTCTGGAGATATTTCTTCCTGTCATGATGATAAGATCTTTGAGCCTTGTTGCCATCAATGACAACATATAAGTCCATACTGGAGTAGTGTCTCTTGCCAACATTGTATACTTGGTGCGTTTTGTGACTAGAAAAAAGGTGTGAAGAATCTATATGAAGGTCTTTCAAACCTGCGAAGCTTTCTTGGCCATTATTTGACAAAGTGTAATGACTGTCCTAAATGATTGTGCATGACAATGTTGGGACATTAATTGGAAGTTCATCAAATCTAAGTCTAAAAGTGTTGGTTGTGCATATTCATTGTTGGGAAGGGGTCTTAGAAGGTCCTACAGGCTTGAACAAAGGATTTTAGAGCATTCTTCAAGGGTTAGACAAGTTTTATTATGGCTGCCCCAACAGGACTAGTTTTACAATCATTGAGTAAGTGTTGGCATCCAAGCAAGTTAGGGTTTGCTTTTGAGTCTAGGTTTTTAATACCTATTGGAATCACCTTTAGAATGTTTGAAATAGGCTCCCAAATCTATATTGAGGTTTTTGAAAGCATTCCAAGTGGATTTGCCTTAGTTCATTGAAGTAATATAGGAAGGTGTACATAGGAGCAGCAATGGAGAACATGTAAGAACAATTTATCTTTTGGGTCTATTTTTATGAACTCCACTCTTCCTCTGCATCATTTATCACTTCATGTATTTGAGTGTATACTCCATGACTTTGTGTATTCCATTGTATACTTGGTACATTTGTGATTGGGAAAAGGATGTGAAGAATCTATATGAAGGTCTTTCAGACCTGCTCAAGGAGTTTTGAAGCTTTCTTGGCCATTATTTGACAAAGTGTGATGACTGTCCTAAATGATTGTGCATCACAGTGTTGGGGCAGCAATTGGAAGTTCATCAAATCTAAGTCTAAAAGTGTTGGTTGTGCATATTCCTTGGTGGGAAGGGGTCTTAGAAGGTCCTACAAACCTGAACAAAGGATTTTAGAGCATTCTTCAAGGGTTAGACAAGTTTTATTATGACTGTCCCAAGAGGAATAGTTTTACAATAATTGAGTAAGTTTTGGCACCCAAGCATGTTAGGGCTTGCTTTTTAGTCTAGGTGTTTAATACCTATTGGAATCACCTTTAGAATGTTTGAAATAGGCTCCCAAATCTATATTGAGGTTTTTGAAAGCATGCCAAGTGGATTTCCCTTAGTTCATTGAAGTCATATAGGAAGGTGTACATAGGAGCAACAATGGAGAACATGGAAGAACAATTTGTCTTTTGGGTCTATTTTCACAAACTCCACCCTTCTTCTACATCATTTATGACTTTGTGTATTTGAGTGTATACTCCATGACTTTGTATGTTCAAGTGTATACTCCGTGACTTATATGTCTATTCAAATGCATACTCCATGACTTATGTATGTTCAAGTTATCTTGATATGAGGTGTCTTATTCAGAAGTTTGTAGAACCTTGTTATTCATTCTAACTGTGCTATTCATTTTCATTATAAAATTTTAAATTATCATTGTCTTATTCATCATACTTGTAGAAATCATCATCATGCTGAGGAAATAAGCAAAGAATCTAACACTAGAAGAGCATGAAGCTGAGAATGAGAGAAAAAGAGAAAGAATGAGGTGAATTCAGGAAAGTAGGAAATTTTCAACCATACAAGAAGACATTCCACCATTGCCAATTGAAGAGGAACATGACACATCTAATGAAGCTAAGAGAGAGTTGGAATTGGTGACACAAAGGGAATGAATGCAAAACCTCCATGCAATGAGGAAAGTGAATCTCCAAGTTGGAGGCACTCCATCATCCACAAGTCAAGTTGAAGGAACACCAGCATTATCTTCTCGAATTGGAGACACTCCATCTTTCACAGGTGAAGTAGAAGGTACATCTGCATTTTCTTCTCAAGGTTGTGGTACACCATCATTCACACCTCAAGTTGAAGGTACGTCATTTTCATCCGTATCACCTCCAATTGAAGCTACGTCATCTATCCCATCTTAATTAAATACTGAAGAAATTCCTAATGTTGAGTCTACTTTACTAATTAAAATGCCTCCTAGAATTTTGCATAGGAAGCCTAAGTTTCTAATTGATATTGATGAGAATGTATTAGAGGCCATGTAGGATAAGATTTCCATGCGCACTTGCCAAAGATATGCAAATAAGATATGGAAATTAATCTTTGAGAATTTAAATGAAACTGGAATATGTCAACTCTTTGTTGAATTGATGAGAAATCTAAAATTTAGGCCCACTATGAAGATTCTTGGTCTAAGAACATCAAATTCCTCAAGTGAAAAATCAATTGTCAAGAATCTAATGAGTCTGTATGAGAGTGTGGGTTCCACCTCACACACCAAGGATAGTAATGTCACACAACGTGTCATTACATCAACAATTGTAAGCCAACAAATAAAAAAGCTTGCCTCATTAGAAAGACAAGTCAAGCATTGAAAATAAATAGAAAAACTCTAATGAGTGCTATTGGAAGATGTCAAAGAGTTGATCCAAACATTAATGCATTGTGGGCATTCTCTGGAGACTCCCACGGAAAGACAAAGTTGTTGTTGAGGCTTTGAGATCACTAATTGAAGACTTTTGGAAGAATTACACAAGGGTATCTCCAAATCAAAGGGATGTGGTAAGAAGGAGAATCAGTAGTCAAAACCATGAGCCACATCCAAAGCATTTTTTTGATATGACTCAAACATAGTTTTTTGGTAAATTTCTAGAGATGTATCCTCAAATTAAAATTTCTCAAAGATATTTTGAAATGCTAAAACTTTTCTTTATCAAAATAAATCACCCATGCACTACTTGTTGTTGTAAATTACATATTGAATTTTCTAACCATTTTGATGTTTATCGATCTATATGTTTAGATTTGCATACTAACAATGTTTTGCAGGATTGTGGCATACGTGCCCCACCAACTACTTCAAGAGACTTCATATCAATAATTTATGTGATAGAAAGGAAGGTCAAATATTCTGCAATAAATTATGCTTGGATGGCACATATCAGCATTGCGGTGGCTTGCAACATATGCCAATATGTTAACATATGGAAAGAACACATGCGATTGGAAATGAACTAGTAGAGTTCAACAAGTATAAAACAGTGGCATACAATATAAAAGATGATAAAGAAGCAAAGAGGTGTGAATATGTTATTCAAAGATTCCACTGTATCAGTTAATGTCTATATTTTGTGATAGTATAGTGTATGAGTATGTAAGACATGCCCATAGAGCTCGATGGTTGGACTTGCAATTCAAGTTATGCAAGAACACATTTCTAGTTGGTAGCACTGTTTTAGTTGTCAACTTTGTAGAGAAATATAGTCTACAGCCACAGTGTGAGGTGCAATCCCAATATTACAACTCAACACAGGTTTCTATATTTGTGCACATCCCATTCATTCATGTGAATGATAGTACAAAGGATGACAAAAAGATCATAAGTATCATTTTTATATAAGCAATGATTGTACACATTCTACGAGGTTTGTGTAAGGTTGCTTTCAGGTGTTCTACAATGATTTGGCTAGAAGGGGCATATCATTTAATCAACATATCATATGGTCAGATAACTGTGCATCACAATTCAAGAACTCACAGAATTTCTATTTGCTGAGTAGGAGGCATAATATTTTAGGTGTTTAACATATGTGGAACTTTTGTGAGGCCAAGCATGGAAAGGGGGAGCATGATGGTGTAGGAGCATGTATCAAAAGAGCCATAGCATGAGAAGAGTTAAAGTATAAAGACAATGCAAAGTTGACAGATGTAAAATCAATCGTCGAGTGGTGTAATGCTTTGATGGGTCTAGGTAATGAAAGCAAGTCTTTAGTTCATAGATTTTTTTTGGTTGATAGATGATACTAACATTGCACCATATGAGGACTGTTGTACACTGACAAGATCAAGTGAGCTACACTCTTTTAGAAGCTCAATTGCAGGTTCATGGAGTATCCATGCATGGAAGATGGCATGCTTTTGTTCTTCATGTACAATTCAAGCCTAGAATGAGTGTGAGTCAAAGGAGTGGGTTGATGAATGGTAGTTAAGTTATCTTAGCCCACTTGACACATATCAACCCCCAACAACAATGGAACTGACACAGATGGAATTATTAGTTGACTTTGACCAGATATCAGATCTAGTTCAACTAGGTAATATATCTACTTACATAGTTAAATTTGAAATTCCTAATGTTATCTTAAACTTTGTAGTATTTTTGTAATGTTGACTAATTTCATCTAATTTGCTACACATATCATTGTAGGGCATGTTTATGCAGTTATTGTAGATGAAGATAACAAAGAGGGAATAGATTATTACTTGTGTCATTGTGTTGAGGCCAAAAAGAAATTGGAGGCCCCAGTTACAGATGGAGAAAACATCGAATACCATATAGACTCAGTGGTTGTTACTGGAACACGGATTAGAAGGTGCCCACATAAGAGTGTTAATGTTTGGATGTCTGAGGACTTTGACATGCATCAAAAGATTCTTCATTACTCCAACCTTGTTGTGGCAACCAATGTTCATTTGATATAATATCGAGGTAGACCTTTAAACTAGACCTTGTGGAAGGTGCATGAGTCTGACCATGAGGCAATACTTGACACAATAAAGAGTAGAGAAGACCTAGATGGTTTGTTGGATTAATTTGTAAGTATGCATAAAACTTTTCTAGATGGTTACTTGTACTTTGTTTTGTATATAAATAGTAGTATGAATTTCTTCCCTCCTATATATTTATGTTTAGTCAATTTTTCTTTTTGATGCTTCTCACAGGAGGTCACAACTCTAGTCTATCCAACTACAGACAAAGAAGCTAGAGAAAAGATGATGGAGAGTGATCATTAGATGGCAGTAAGTGATCAATTACATATGTGATGTTATATATTTCATGTACATTTTGTTATAGTAATGTGCATATTGTTTGATTGTATTAATAGGTGGAGCTGCATGATCTTGAACTGTGGAAGAGGTCTACTCGATGGTAGAGAGAGGATGGGTCCTAGATTGGCTCTCCATCTTCACGATCAAGCAAGGGCTGCCAATTATTTCATAAAAGTCCATAGTAAACTAGTTTTGGGACATATTTTTGTATGTTACGCATTAGGGTGGGTGGGTAAATGCCAAGGGAGTTCTCATTATGTGTGTTAAGCACCGTAGTCATTCAGAGTAGCGGGCTATCGGCGAAGTCCCTTAAGATCCCTAAAACAAAAAAAATTGCCAAACTTTGACGTAGTAGTTCTTTGAATTTGTGGTAGCTGGGAACATTCTATTTGGACCTACAGTGCATGTGTGGTCCATCCACAATAACATTTCTTGGTTTTGTTCAACTCTAGTATATTTGACCGTGTCAAAATCAAATGCATTCTTGCAAAATGCTTTAGTTTCATGTGGTGGAAAGGTGCTAGGAGTGACATATTGCATTCCATAGCTTGTGCAGCCAAACAGATTTCACCAACACATCAGGTTGGCTGGTTAAATGCTAGGGAAGCTTTCATTTCATGTGCCAAGTGCTGCATTCGTTCGAGGTAGCAGGCTACCAACAAAGTCCCTTAAGATCCCTATGATGAAAAAACTACCAAACTTTGATGGGGCAGTTCTCAGAATTTGTGGTAGCTAGAAATGTTCTATTTGGACCTATAGGTGCATGTGGAGTCTGTCTATAATAACCTCTCTTAGTTTCATTTAGCTCATGTCCATTTGACCGATCAGAATCAAATGCATTCTTGCAAAATGCTTCAGTTTCATGCAATGGAAATGTTGCCAGGTGCCATTTTTTTTCTACTCATCGCGGGGCCAAATGGACTATACAAACACATCAAGGTGGGTGGGTAAATGGTAGGGAAGGTCTCATTTCATGTGTCAAGCATCCCAGTCATTCTAGCCTGCAAGCTACCAACACCTAGCACATTTCAAGTTTACCATAGCTTACAGCCCAGAATGACTGAGACACTTGGCGCATGAAACGAGACCTCCCCTAGCATTTACCCACCCACTTTGACGTGTTGGCGTAGTCCGTTTAGTCCTATGATGAGAAGAACAAAAAAATGGCACCTGGCTACCTTTTCATTGCATGAAATTGAAGCATTTTGCAAGAATGTGTTTGATTCTGGCACGATCAAATGGACAAGAGTTGAACGAAACTAAGAGAGGTTATTGTAGATGGACTCCACATGCACCTATAGGTCCAAACAAAATGTTCCTAGTTGCCATAAATTCTGAGAATTGCCCCATCATAGTTTGGCAATTTTTTCATCTTAGGGATCTTAAGGGACTTTGCCGGTAGCCTGCTGGCCCGAATGACTGCTACGCTTGACACATAAAACAAGACCTCCCCTAGAATTTACCTACCCACCCTGATGCATTGGTGAAGTCCATTCAGCCCCACAAGCTATGGAATGCAAAATGTCACTCCTAGCACCTTTCGAGTTTGCCGATAGCTTGCAGCCCCGAACGACTAAGACACTTGGCGCACAAAATGAGACCTCCCCTAGCATTTACCCACCCACACAGATGTGTTGGCATAGTCATTTTTCCGCCAAGACCTATGGAATGCAAAATTTTAGTGTTAGCAACTTTCTACTTTGTCGATAGCTTACAACCCCAAACGACTGGGATGCTTGGCACACGAAACCAAACCTTCCTTGCCATTTAACCACTCACCCTGACATGTTGACATATTTGGTTTGCCCCCATGATGAGCAGATCAAAAACTATGGCACCTGGCAACCTTTCCACTGCATGAAACTGAAGCATTTTGCAAGAATGTGTTTGATTTTGGCACGGTCAAACGGATAGGAGTTGAATGAAACTGAGAGAGGTTATTGTAGATGGACCCCACATGCACCTGGAGGTCTAAATAGAATGTTACCAACTACCATGAATTTTAAGAACAGCTCCGTCAAAGTTTAGTAGTTTTTTCATCTTAGGGATCTTAAGGGACTTTATTGATAGCCTGCTACCCTGAATGACCGGGGCACTTGGCACACGAAATGAGACCTCCCTAAGAACTTACCCACCCACCTCGATGCATTGGTGAAGTTCATTTTGTGCCACAAGATTTGGAATGCAAAATGTCACTCCTAGCACCTTTCCATTACATGAAACTAAAGCATTTTGCAAGAATGCGTTTGATTCTGACACGGTCAAATATACTAGAGTTGAACCAAACTAAGAGAGGTTATTGTGGACGGACCCTACATGCATCTGTAGGTCCAAACAAAATGTTCCTAGCTACCACAAGTTCCAAGAACTTCTCCATCAAAGTTTGGCAGTTTTTTCATCTTAGGGATCTTAAGGGCTACACCGATTTTATACTTCCTCATGCATAAAACAATAATATGATGTTGTAACAAGGCTGATCTTGAGTTGGGAGAGATTTGTACATCCATTATTCTACATCATAGCTTCTATTTATTGCATCACTCAAATATTTTCAAGGCCTTTCCATGGTTTCCTCTTACTAATCCAGCCAACTAAGACCTTGAAAATGGTGTAACAGTAACATATAAGCCTAAGAAATTAGGTAAAAGATCCATGTGATCATCTATTTTTAGTTTTAACATATTTTTCTATCATCATTGACCATTGTATCCATGCATGTGTAGGTATATCAATTAGTTCAGTCAAAGAGACTCCAAATTCATCATGTTTCCACCTTGTTTCAGCCCTTCATGCCTTGACATCATGACTATCTCAACATGGTCTTTCATCATTTTAATAGTCCTCTTTGGTGTCTTGGGCTAGGACATTCCTTATGAACCTATTTATGATGATTTGTATGCATGACACAACAATATTTTAAAATTTCCTAATTGTCCTTTGTTACTACATGATGGTGGTTACCTTGATCGACTATATGGGGGATTGTCATCATGGGGGTTTGAATCTTAAAAACATTCATCATAACATCTACCATGGTCCAAGAAGGTAAACTCCATGCCTAATTTGAAACTACTCACAAAGGGCTTCATTCAAGTCATGATTGTTGTCTTCACATGTCTTCCTCTAGACTTTGGGACAATGGTTATAACTTTTTCAATGGGTCAAGAAAATGAACTACAAATTAATTTTTTAGAATTTATGAACCTTATGCATGTCTAGGAGAACCTGGGCATCATAAAAATGAGTTTTATCAAACCTACAACAACCATGAACATGAAGAACAAGTTGTAGATTTGGTTGAGAAAATGGATATAAATCAAGCTAGTCTTTCACCACAAGGAGAGGTGCATGATATTTGTGCATATGGATGTGAAGTAAAAGAATAATCATGAAGAGGCTCATCATCATCATTTATAAGGACTTTTGTAATAGCAGCTATCCTTGTAGACATGTATGCAAAGTGTGGAAGCATAGACAGGGCACATGAAGTGTTTGGCATGATGCCCCAAAGAAATGTCGCCTCATTGAATGCAATGATTGCAAGATATGAACAAAATAGATTTTTTGATAAGGCTTTGGAAACTTTCAAGCAAACGAAATTGGCGGGTGTAAAGCCAAATTCCTTCGAAATGGTATCTTTGGAACATGGTATAGACATCCATCAAAGCATAAAGCATATAGGAATTTTGTTAAATGTTGTAGTTGTAAGTACCCTGCAAGACATGTATGCAAAGTGTGGAAGCATATACTTGACGAACATAAACTGTTTGACATGATGCCTCAAAGAAATGTTGGCTCATGGAATGCAATGATTGTAAGATATGCACGAAATCGATTTGTTGAAAAGACTTTAGAAACTTTCACATAAATGTAGTTGGCATGTGTAAAGCCAAATTCCACAACCTTTGCCAACATCCTCCCTATTTGTACACCAATATAGAATGTTTGGAATGACATATCAACATCCATCAAAGCATAAAGGATATAGGAAATTTGTCGCATGTTGTAATTGCAGCTACCCTTGTAGACATGTATGCAAAGTGTGGAAGCATAGACAAGGCACGTGAATTGTTTGGCATGAGGCCCCAAAGAAATGTCACCTCATTTAATGCAATGATTGCAAGATATGAACAAAATGGATTTTTTGATAAGGCATTAGAAATTTTTAAGAAAATGCAATTGGCAAGTGTAAAGAAAAATTCCACAACCTTAGCCAGTATCCTCCTTACCTATGCCAAAATGGACATCCATCAAAAGGATAAAACATATGGGAATTTTGTTAGATGTTGTAGTTACAACTTCCCTCAGAGACATGTATGCAAAGTGTGGAAGCATAGACAAGGCACATGAATTGTTTGGTATGATGCCCCAAAGAAATATCACTGTTGATGAGTGTTTTAGCACATAGCAACGTAGGTGTGATTGTTGGTTTCACACCTCTCTTGAAAAGTATCCTACCCTAGGTAAGACTACTCCAAGGATAATACAACTAGGTCTTAGCTTGCTTGGAATCTCTCAGTTGGTATGTTCTAGTTGTACCTACAAGGGGTATTACATGCAATCTACATATTTCAAAGTTAGAATAGCAAATACACATAAACCCTTTATGATTTCAGCTGATAAAACAATGTAAAATGCTGCTGAAATTCCTAATCTAACAATGGTTTTCAAAGAAAATGCAAAAGAGGTTAGGGTTTTAGAGAAATCCTAAGTGACATTCACAACTTATGGGTTACTTTAAGTAGACAAATACTCTGAAACTTAAACCAATTTTCTAAGTTACCAAACTGAAATGGGTGTTATAGCATTGCAGAAAATGGTGCTATATTCAATGGAAATCTAAAGATTTTTAGATTACATTTATTCATTAAATACCCAATAAATGGCGCAATTTAACATATGAAATGTAATTAAACTAAGCACAACTGATCAGCCCAGACTAACTTTGCATAGTCATTTACCATCAACACATGACTAAAAGTATGGACTTAGAGTATTCATCAGATACTTTTAGCAAACCGTGAACATCACAAAAGCACAACAAAATAATTATGGGAGAGTAAGAAGCGAACCATGAAAACCAAATAAGAAACACAATACATAAATTCTTAGAAACACTACAGAAACTTGCTTTGTATTACTTCAACCGGCAGAATGTCAACAATTTGACATCAAATTCTCTCTTACAAATAGTAGAAATGGCATCCCTTTATATAGGAAAGTGGCATACCGAGTTTTCAAATGAATAGTGAAGATTAACTCAACATCGACGGTCTAGATTACATGACATTTAATGAAGTATAGCAGTTTGTTACATTTTTAGATTTGCATTTGTCATTTAGGAAAAAGATAAAATACAGCTTGCAAATACATTGAATCTAGATAAAATGGATACCGATTTGGTTGTACATGATGAAAAGTTAATTTTCAAGGCCTAATAAAGCCAAAATAGAGCCACATGACACTTGGAAACTTGAGCTGATGTGGATTCATGGGATTCCAAGTGTTGAATGGACCAAGAAGAGTATGTGGCACTTTATTAGTGAAGATATATCCAACTGGATGCTTGTTGGACTGATTTTTGATGATTGGACTGCTGGGACAACTATATGTATGTCTTGAACATTGGACTGGATCTGCAGGAACAATAGTGATTTGGCATGATCTTTAGTGTCTTTAAGTTCTTGAGGCCTATCTCCATCATCTTGGACATCACACTAACTTCCCTTTTGCACGTACAGTAGAAATTTGGTTGATAAACTATCAATTTTGCATCTCTAGGTCAGCAAAGTACCTCTGTATGTTCATCCTTCCAAGACGGCTTCAGTTGGCTCCTTTGTCCTCTTAGACCTACAAGTGACAAGACCAAGCATCAAATTCATCTTAAACAATCATTTCCCATCATTTTGAATCAAAATATGCCCATTTGCAGTCATGGATTGGTAAAAAACAGCTCATTGTCAATGTTGCCTCCTTATAGTCCTATTCATAAATCCAGTGATTTTTACATATTTTTTGAGTTTTTTACCATTTTCAAGAACCCATTTGGCCTATATATTGATTTAGGAAGTTTTTGTGGTCATTAGGATCTATTTATAGACTTTAATTTCATATTTTTCTAGCCTTTTCTATAAAAGTGAGATTTTTGGGGGTCACAGACTTTTCATATGTAGTGGCATTAATTATCGTAAAACATGCCAAAAAATCTACACAAACTTGGTAAAATATTCATCATGATGTGAAAAATAGATATGTAATTAAAATCCATCAAGAAAATCCAATTTGCTCTTTGAAAAACTTAATTTTTGGCCCAAAAAGTCAAAAAGCGTTGATTTTTGGGTCTATCGACCTAGCGGGGATTTTGGAGTCTACTGACTAAAAGTTGGTGCAATGCAATCCTATCACAGGTCAGAGAGGTTCATTTTTAGTGCAAAATGATTTTGTGCTACTTTTGGGTGACACTGACTTGCGTGGGTTTGGGCTCGGACCAACTAATAGCATCTCATAAGGTCAGTCGGGGGGATTATAGCGCAAGTCGGTAAGGTCAATTTTTAGCGCAAAACATAAAGGGCTTAGTCAGCGGCGATTTTCAATGCAACTGACTAGCATGGGTTTCGCTATCTACCAACCAAGTGCAGTGAAGGCAAATATTAGCGCAAGTCGGTTGAAGCCTATTTTAGCGCTTTTCTTCGAAATTATCTCGGTGAGGATTTTTGGTCTGACTGACTTAGCCGTAGCTTGGAGGGAGGTCGGTTGGAGGCAAATTTAGTGCAAAAGTTGGTAGAAGGCTTTTTTAGCACTTTTTGCAGTAGGAGGTGTTTTTAACACCAGATTTTGGATTGGCTAGGGTGAAATCTTATGGACCCCTTAGTGAAATCTAATGGAATTTGACACGATTTTGCAACTGTAAGATCTGGAAACTAAGAATTTCAACATGACACATCTTATAGTAGCAATTTCAAGGCTAATATCCAGTGACATAGGATTTTTGAGCAAAGTGTAGTAACACCCAATTTTAGCATAAAAGGCAACAAATGGGAATCTTTTAAGCACAAGACCACTCAAGACACTTCCAAATCAATCATACATCACATCAAATCACTTCAAACATGCCAAGAACTCAAATTTGAAGCAAATCCTGCATTCTAAGCACATTTTCACCTTCTCATCATCATAAGGCAAAAAGGTTGAGACTTCAAGCCAAAGAAAAAGAGGGGGTCTCCATTTGGCAAAATGGCGCATGTGTGCAAGGCACAACAAATATTGACTCTGCTAGAAAATGCTCTAGAGCATTTCTAAGATAAACTTAAGTTTTGAACCCAATATCTATATGTTTCCCACATGGTAGACAAGAAAACATGATACCTTATCAAAGAATCAAAGACCACTAACCAATGCAACCATCCATATCCTAAAAACCTGAGTGTGTGCAATTGCATTCATTCCCATCCTTTAGCAACCAAGTTCATCCAAGATTCTTCGTGGCAAGCTATGAAGTTGGGATCATTCTACCACCAAGATGATGCTCAGATGCTGAGATGTGATGAGCCTTGATAGAAGCAAATGATGATTCTTCTAGTAACAACTCTTCTGCAATGATATTCTTTCTTGATAATGCCTTTGATGATCTCTGATGCTAATAATCTTAAGATAACAACCTTCATGTGAGAGTCTTCAAATGATAATCTTCATATTGATACTTTGTAGTGGGTCTAGTGTTGAAAAACACATTTTATTATAACCCAATAGGCTAGCAGTACTTAGTACCATCTGTCACTCTCATCTGAATCCATAGTACTAGTGTGGGTGGCAAAATGGGAATCCAAACTTTTTCACTTAACACAAGATCACCAGACTCACTTAGCTACCTCAGGATTGTTTAAAGTGTGAGAGATATATGGTTGGAAAATACTTCAGGTGCACCAACTAACGACTCCTTTCCAATGAATAGACATCATACTCCCTGATATAATAGCAGAACCCATAGTAGGACCCAAGCGGAAACCTTGGATTCTCAAAGAAATATTCCAAATTACTTACCCAACAAAGAAGCACTTACAAGTCTACACAACTACTACCACATTCGAGAAAAGGAGAATTCAAGCAAAGCAAGCACAGAAGCGAAAAGCAAAGCAAACTACTCTAACCAGAGCAAACAGAAAATAGAAAGAACAACTAACAACTAACAACCAAGGAAAAACAAGAAGTAGAAACTAAACTAAACTAAACAACAAGAAACTAACTAACTAAAAAATAACAAGAAGAACTATGTATAGAAACTTGGGATAGCAAGTATTTACACTACCCCGTGACTTATTTCTCAGGATATGTAGAAGTAACAAGGTGCAGGTCAATGTCCTAAGTCTGGCAAATTCATATTTGTACTCTGAAATGTGAGGTAGAGGCATGCTAGGTTCATGTTCAGGGTACCAGTTACATAAATTCAACAATTGGGGAAGCTCATTAGGGCCATGGTCAATCCAAATGCAAGTTGTCTTACCTAAATCACCATAATCAAATTGATAATTGGAACTGAGTAGAGAAAGGGAAGATACAACTTGATTTATAGTACTGTTGATCGAAGATGTGAGTTCAACACCTTTTTGTATTGCACCCAATACCTTCTCATCTTCCAGGAGACTCAGCTCATGGTGGATCATGTCTTGTGCATCAGGGTACCTCTGGATCACTAAATGCGGCAGCAATCTCCCAAGCAAAAACGAAGTCTAGACAATCTTCTTTAGAATGTGGATCATGTGGATGAATTCTACATGAATTGGCCAAAACAAAGTCTATCATGTGCAGTGAGTTCCCATGCAACAACATATCCTTACTCATTGTTAACACTAGCTCAATGATGTGATCAAGTGATTGACATGAAAAAACCTCCAAGCCATCATTTTGCATGAATGTTTGATTTTCATTCTTGGATTGCATATTGTTGCTCTCATCTATCATTACTAGGCCAGCATCAACCATGTGGAGATCTTCTTTTATGCAAGTATGAATAGGATCAACTTGATGAACATATGATAAACTTGAATTGTCCTCATCAAAATCAGTCATATGTTATGACAAAAAATCCTTTGTATCAGTCAATAACCTTCCTATTTCAATTAAGGGCTGGCATTGGGTTGGCAATTTACTGCCTACAGTAAAAATAGAGCCTTTTTCTTCCTTTATATCAACCAACAACCCTTGTGTTTAGACTGCATATCCATTGTCTGTAGCAGCAACAAGGTCTGCTTCATGCATAACTTGATTCTTGATGTCAAGGCTGCCTTGAAGTGATGCATTTTCCTGATTTCCTTCATTTGACTTACCTAAAAATGTTGTTGGAACAACTGCATCAGCCTGGTGTGACTGATCATGATGGTATACTAGGCTGATACAGTCAAGAACTGTTGGCAAGAGACACTATATGGTTTCATGGTTGTTGTCATTGATGGCAACAAAGGTCATCCCATATATCCGTAGGTCATGGTGTATCTCTACCGAAAGTCAGAATGAAGATTATTGTGTTCCGGTGAACAAGAACAGAGCATGTGGTAAGGTCTGACAGACTGGTCCAGATCTCTCAGAGGAAGTATCTTGGTAAAGTACAGTTTTGGAGAACTCAAGAGGACTACCTTGAGTAATAGATTCCAAGGTTGTAGCCTCCGATGATAGATGAGGTAAAAGACATGAACACTTGAATACCGGGTTCCTGAGTGACAGTGTGAACAGAGGAAGAACTGACTGACAGAACATCAGACTATTTTCCAGATGTGTTACTGCTGGTGGTAAAGGTTGTGAAGGCATGAGTCATGTTTGGCCGACATGATAAATGATTTATACAAGCATAGTTTTGATCCGCATTACTTGGTGTGGAAGGATTCAGCCGACAAATCAGAGTTTGTGAAAAGAATTGACTATTCCGGATGCCGACTTGAAAGGTGATGAAATTACTTGTGCGGATATATATAAAGGATGGATTTAGTTATGAGAAAGGTTGTTGTGGTAATGAGGTGTGCGCACAAAAAGTAGAAAAAGCAGAAGTAGTAAAGAAGGTCCGGTATGTGAAAGGAAAGCGGCCTAAGAGAAGAGGAAAGATGAAGTGCAGCAAATCAGTGTACTGAGCCTAATTGGAACTGAACTCCAGCATATGTGGATGCTTCCAATCAGTTCAAGTATTGTATAACATTCTTTTGTAGATAGTGTGTCTCTTGTAGGCAATGTGCCTCTTTGTGAGCAGTGTGCTTGGGCAGTGAGCCCTAATTGGCAAGTGCCATTTTGTATTTCCTTATTCTTCTAACAAAGAATAATCTTTGGGTTAATCACCCTGTGGTTTTCTCCCTTAAAAGGGTTTCCACATCAAAAATACTATGTCATGTGTTTTTCTTTTTCATGGTAATGTTTGCTTATTTGAATTAATGTTGCATTGATTAATAAGAAAGTTGAAAAGGAAGAATTAATTAGGATAACTAATTCACCCCCCCCCCTCTTAGTTATCAACAATTGGTATCAGAGCTAAGTTCCTCCCAACAAGAGTCTAATAGCTCGAGGAAGATTTGGGAATCCAAATGGATACATATGGTTTAAAGGAGCAACTCAAGACTGCCCTTGAGGATCTTGAACAGTCAAACTCTAAAGTCAATGAATTAAAGGAAAGACTCAACAGGCTGATGATTTCATGAGAGAACTAAAAGACAAATTAAGTCTCTCTATGAAAAAGAGAAAGGAGCTACTTCAACAATTGGCAAGACAAAGTGAAGCTAACAATGCAAATGAAGAGCTGACTGAAAAAACCAAGTTATGTGAAAACTTATCAAAAGAAGTCATTATGGTAAGACATGAAATGGAATCAGGAGTTATAAAGTTTACCCAAGAGATTGAAGAGAAAAGAAAAATTGAAGACGATCTAAGAAAATCTCTCAAGGAGAAATCAGAAGATTGCCACCAAATGGAGAGAATTATCAGACATCTTGAATCTGATCTTGAAGATGCTAAAGAAAATGAAGAAAAACTTGAGGATCAAATTGTCTCTCTCAAAAGGGATCTTCAATCAGCAAATGAATATAAAGAGAAATTCAAGATAAGTTCTGCTCAACTTGAAGTTCTTCTTGGAAGTCAAAAAAGGATAGATGCTAAGTGTGGTTTGGGATATGAAAAAGGAGAAAGCTCCGGATCCAGTCAGAAGAATTTTGGATTAGAAAATCCAAGGAACAGGCCTAGAAGATCTCCAGTAAGACAGCCCAATGCTCAAAGATATCCATCTTTCAATGGATACTACCACAGCTGCAATCTCTTTGGTCACAAAGCTAATTAGTGCAGAAAGAGAATGAATCAGACTAATTCTTCCTTCTCCAGATAGTGTTTTAACTGCAAAAGGTATGGTCACAAATCTCATGAATGCAGAAATATGCAAATAAACAAATCATTCAATGGTAGATGCTTTGCATGCAATAGAATAGGCCATATGGCTAATCAATGTAGATCAAGTGGATATCAATCAAATATACAAAGAAATGTTGTTTGTCAAATCTGTAATAGGTCCGGTCATAGTGCAAAAGTCTGTAGAAGCAAGAATCAGGACAAAAGAGGTCCGGTATATCATAATCAGAGTCAAGACAAGGGTAAACAAAAGATGAATGTGGATGAAGTTTAAAATGAGATGAGCAAGATTTGGGTGAAGAAAAGGTTTGAGATTGTAGAGGTTGGATCCACACCAGACTCTGGTGCTGATATTCCTTCCAGAAATTAAAAAGTGAGCTCTAGCTTGGGGGGAGACACAAAGAAAACCTTATTCCCCCAGCCAGTCAAGTAGTGCCGGAATTGGCACAAGAAGAGGATGTGGATTAAAGGGTTTGTAGATATGAGTCTTGAGATGATCCACTTAATATTTCAGAGGTCTGTGTTGACTTTTTCCCAGACTGGATGCTTATTCCCAGATTTCCCTACAAAGTAGCCATCAGTGATCAACAGGATCTCTGAGCCAGGGGGTCAACAGTATAGGAGATAGACTCTATATTTTATCTCCTCTTCTTCTTCAGGCTCTGCAAGACCTAGGGGGGTATTCCCTACTCAACATCCCTAAGGATATGCATGCAAGGCTGGGATGTTGACAGAAAGCAGATGAGTCCTCCTGTATGTAGACCAAAACTGAAAGATAAGGGCAAAGGGGCTAGCTTTGGGCCTGTTTGCAGTTGTAGACAGAGGACTGAGGATCCTAAACTAACTCTAATGTCCTAATGTTGGTTTTAGATTTTGCTTTGGAGTTTAAGTGTGGATGCAAAGTTGGATATGGTTATAACACAAAACAAAGCCTGATTGGTGCCTATCCAGGGCCTGGAGTCAATAGACATACACCTGTGAATGATCAGCATAAACAACTAAAACTGGATTTCAAGGGGATCTCTGTGACACCTGCCTTACAGGCATCTCCCAATACAAAGTGTTAGGTTATCTCTACTTATGGTATCCCTACTGCAGTATATCCCTCCCAATGTTCAACCTGAAAACAGTTTAATCTACCCCTTGAATAGAAGTTAAAAGATCAGACATTCAACACAGGAATTCTATGCTCTAGAATCTAAACATTACCAAACATCCAGATTCAGAAGAAGGGTACATGCAATACTGGAGACAGAATTAACACAACACATGCCAAACAGCATTTCTCATATAAGTTTAATCATGAAATCAGTGGGTTCATGCCAAAAACAAACAACAAGAGATACATAAACTCACAGGTAAGCTGTACAGAGCAACCAGATCAGCTTGTCATGCATTACAGAGCCAAAATCATCAACTTTCAACAACCTCAAATGAACAACACAACCTGCTTATAACAGCCAGGTAGGTGCTCAGCAATTAATTACAATGTTGACCAAAATTTCGCCAGATACACAGTATCACGAAAATGGCGCTCAAACACAACCGGATTGGCGCCCAAACTTGAATGCAGCAGGTAGGGGAGGAGACAGGAAGATTTCTCGAGCCCTGCGCTCCTGCCCGCTGATTGACACCTCCAGTCGGGTACAAGATCGACCCACGCCATCGCCCATACCTCTGCAACAATTGCCATTAATGGCGCACCAACCCGCGGCCTGGGGAAAATCACCAAACAGACCATCGCAAGGTTTTCCCGCCGAGACTCATCATCATGATATTTGAAAATGCAGGATAACAATATCCCACATGCACCCCGCGATGACCTCAATAACACTTTATATACTAGGTCATGAGCATATATCATGTCGGTGCTTTTGCTCCCGACGACACTAGTATAGACTTCATCATCATCATCCTCCAGCAGCATGATATCCTGTTGTTTGAAATATCACCCTGACGTCACCATGATATTCAGAATATAACCTTCATGATAATCGCCTTCATCGGCACAACCTGATCCATCGGAGGAACATCCTCCTGCTGAGCCGATACCAAAAGTCTGGCCGATGAACATCCTGATGACGTCATCATCATATCCTGCTGACGTCATCATCATATCCGCCTACTGCGCACCTCCTCACATCCGGATGACGTCATCATCATGTTTGCAAATATCAGGAGGTCTCTTCAAGATGATCAGTTGTTAGAAATATGACCCCCGTGGACCTTGATGACGTCATCATCATATTAACATCATCATGATATTCGGAAGACAACCGGATATTTGGAAATATCCTCCTGATGTTCAAATATCAGGTTGCACTGTAGCTCCTCTATAAGATCGGGGCGATAACTGAATATGATGATGCTGCTTGAAAAGATCACCCTCAATAGATAACACGCGAAACCAGCAGGCGGATATCTCCACAACATCATCATGATGTTCGAACAAACATATATCCGGGTGATATGAAAATATCACCCCCTCCTTCGCAAATATCATGATGCAGATAGGCAGAAAGAAAAATATCACCCTGATATACGGATGACGTCAGCATCATCAGGATGAGAAACAAAGAGCAAGAAGTGATACAACATCATCAGGATGATATTGACTAAGATCATCCTGACGTTCCCAAAATATGATTGACCTTAGTGAATATCGGGTCGCAATTACAACTCTTCAACAACATCATCAGGATGATGTTAACCAAGATCACCCGATGATAAAAATATCACCCCGGCGAAAATATCATGAAGGCAGAAAGTATGATGACCTCCACAAGCAGCAGGATGATAACTGGAAATATGATGATGATGAACGCGACCCTTAGGAAAAAACAAGTTAGGTCGAGCAACTCAAAGAATAAGCAACATCATCATCATGTTCGCGCAAGGTGATAAATGGAAGATCACCGGAGACTTTGAAACATCACCCTCGCAAGCAGATCAGGGCGCACTGTAGCTCGGCAGCATCATCATGATAAAAAACCGAACATCACCCGACAGTTGAAATATGATGATGACGTTGAAAAACAAGTCGACGAGGAACATGATGATGCAGATCATCATCGAAGACAAGATGATGATGATGACCTCCTCCTTAGGAAAACATGATGATGCAGTTGAAAAATGCTGAGGAGGTCCAACACTTAGAAAAAATGGGCAAGAAAATAAAGGCTTCAAATGAAGAAACCTCCTGATCATGACAAATCAACCCCTGGTCAAAATGAGTGTCAACAGTGGCTCCGAATGGGGACGTGCAGGTGAAAACCTGCGGCGAGAACCAGATCTCCGGGCAGACCTGACAAAAAGCCAAAAAACGCGAGCTGTACAAGGCATTTACACCACATACATATTTTACAAATGTGCACAGCAACCAGATATTCATGTAAAATAGAACTTAAGGAATTGGCCATGCACAGGCAATTCCAGAATTTCACCATCTAGGGCCTGGAGGAAATAAGAATCCTCCCCATGAGTATTGCAAACCTGATATGGGCCCATCCATAAGGGTTGAAACTTACCATGTTTACCCTTTTCCTGATCTTTAGCATTCCAAATGAGCACCAGATCATTTACTTGAAACTTCCTTTTTGTAGCTCTCCTGTCAAACTGATATTTCACATCTTGTTGTCTTTTGAGATTGATCTGGTGGGCTTTCCTCCTGTCTTCATCCAATGCAACCAGTTGATTCACTCTTTCTGTCATGGGATCTTCAATCTCATCATCATATTCTTGAATGAGTCTGTAAACTGGTAGGAGATTGTTTATGGGCAGTCTAGCTGATGCACCATATACTAGCTCAAAAGGTGACTTCCCAATAGCCCTTTTCACAGTCACTCTGTCAGCCCATACTGCTAAATTCAACTTTGAGTCCCAAGCTCTCTTGTTCTTGTCCAGTATCCTCTTGACAATTTTCATGATGCTCCTATTGCTTGATTCTGCTTGGCCATTTCCTTGTGGGTGATATGGTGATGTATATGACAGGCTTATCCCATACCTGTTGCAAAAATCAACAAACTCATCTGATCTGAAGCACATAGCATTATCAGTGATTATTTTAGATGGTACTCCAAACCTGATGATGATGTTCTCTAGTATGAAGTCTGTCACCACCTTACTTGTAGCTCTTTTAGTTGGAATGGCCTCAATCCATTTGGTAAAGTAGTCCGTTGCCACCAAAATCCAACTGTGTCCCCCACTTGATTTGTCTGCAATTTCCCCTATAAAATCAATTCCCCATTGCTGGAATGGAGCATCCACAGGTGCAGCTCTGAGGGGTAAAGCACCATGATATTTTAGCTTTCCTGAGAATCTCTGGCAAGGGTCACATTTTCTTACTAACCTCTGTGCATCTGAAAAGAGAGTGGGCCACCAATATCCTGCCCTGAGAATTTTATGAGCTGTTGTTTGGGCAGTATAATGGCCACCACACAGTCCTTTATGCATGTCAATCAAAATATTGTTAGCCATATTCTTATCCACACATCTCAGCAGCACACCATCAGGATTCTTCCAGTACAACTCACCTTGAACAATGACATACCTGATTGCATGTAGCTTCAGAGTCCTCTTTTGATTGTCACTGAAATGGGAGGGACAATTCAGATTTTGCAAATAATAGACAATATCCTTGTACCATTCAGATCCTGATGCACTTACATTCTCATCTTGGACTGCATTAACTTGGCATGCTTCCAAGTTTGACTGTGCCATCATTTTGGCTAGTCCTTGTCCCCTTATCAACTTAGTAACTTGTATGTCTATGTTGAATTCCTGCAGTTTGTTTATCCATCTGCACCTTCTTCCAGTCACCTCCTGCTGAGTGAATATGTCTTTGACTGCAACATGAGGTACATATGCAATTATATGTGACCCTACCAAGTATGGTCTGAAACTTTTAATGGCTCTAACAAGTGCATATGCCTGCTTTTCCATAATATCATACTTCAATTCAGAGGCCTGCAGGGACATACTGAAGAAGGCGATGGGCTGTTCAAAACTATCTTCATTTTTCTGTAACAAACATGCAGCTACAGTATGAAAGGAAGCAAATGAGAACACCTGGAATGGCCTAGAAAAATCAGGAGATTTAAGAACAGGGGCCATCTTTATTGCCTCTTTGATATTCTGAAATGACTCTGTTGCTTCCCTTTCCCAGTTGACAGTTGCATCCTTCTTCATCATCTTGGAGATGTTCCTTGTGATCTCTGCAAAGTTGGGAACAAATCTTCTGACAAAGTTTACCTGTCCAAAGAAGGACTGAACTCCTTTCACAGTTTTTGGCATTTGGATCCTGTCAATGGCTGCCACTCTCTCTGGATCTATCCTGACTCCATCCTTGGAAACAATGTGTCCCAGAAGCTTTCCTTCAACTACTCCAAAGGCACACTTCTTTGGGTTTAGAGAAATACCATATTCTAGTGCTCTTATAAAAATCTGCTCCAGATGCAAACAGTGCTGCTCTTCCTTCTTTGAGTAGGCAGTCAGGTCATCCTGATATACTGCCAGGATTGAATCAATTAGCCCTGCAAAAGCAACATCCATTGCTCTTTGAAATGTAGCACCTGCATTTGTTAGTCCAAATGGCATTCTAACATACACATACGTTCCCCATGGAGTGGTAAAGGCAGTCTTATATTGTTCTGATTCCTTTACCTTTACCTGATTATATCCTGAAAATCCATCCATCATGGATAGGAGTTCACAACCAGTCACCTTCTGCAACATAGCTTCCATATTAGGCAATGGATAGTTATCCTTCAAAGAGGATACATTCAAGTTCCTGAAATCAACACACAACCTAATATCACCATTCTTTTTCCTGACTGGGACAAGGTTAGACACCCAAGTTGAGTGTCTAATGGGCACAATTATTCCAGCATCCCTGAGCCTTTTGAGTTCTTCCTGCATCTTGGGAGCTAAGGTAGGATTTATAGGCCTTTGCCTCTGTCTAAATGGCTTAGCTTCAGGCTTCAGTGGGATCTCATGCTGGAATAAGTCTTCTCTGTAAGCTTTTAGGTCCTCATATGACCAAGCAAAAACATGTTTATACCTTCTTAGCAATGCAATCAGCATACTTCTTATGTGTGGTTTGAGCTGTTTGCCAATATATACCTTCTGAGGGGCCTGAGATGTCCCCAAATTTATTTCTTCTAAATCCTCCTTATTTGTGGGGGATGTCTTTGTGACCATTTTTTCTCTACTGTCAAAGGCTCTTTCCAAAGCCACTAACCCTCTAGGGATCTTGTTAGTCTTCAACTGGATGATCTCCTTCCCTACAAGAGTCTCTTTTCCATCTACAGTTTCTACAAAAGCTTGGAAATCAATCTGTTGGTTCTCATACTCATCTATGCAGTGCAAAAATTTCAACAAATCCCTATCATCATTAAAAACTTGCCAACTGCATATGTTTTCTGGTATGGCAGGCCTAATTTTAACTTCTACATCTGTGACACCTGATAGAGTGATGTCATCTGGCCTTATTGCAACATTGGCTAAGAAATCAGCCATAACATTTTTTGACCTTTCTACCCAGCCAATTGAAAATGCATCAAATAACTCAATAGTATCCCAAACAGCATGCTTGTATTGTTTCAGTCTTTTATTCTTTGCAGCATACTTATTTCTGATTTGGGATACAATCAGTTCAGAGTCTCCAAATACTCTTAACATTTTAATTCCATGTTTGAGAGCAATATTCAGGCCTAAAAGTAAAGCCTCATATTCTGCAATATTGTTTGTGCAATCAAACCTCAGCAAGAAAGAGGACTTGAGGAGCTTACCAGTTGGAGACAGGAAAACAACTCCAGCTCCAGAGCCTTCTTTTGCACAAGCTCCATCAAAAAACATGGTCCATAACCCTTGCTGATCCAGCTCTTCAGTGCAGACATTTTTCTTTTCATCTTCTGCATCATCTGAGACAACCCTGAAGTTATCACAGTCAGTGTCCACAAAGCATACCTGTTCATTTGCTTCTTGGTCTTCCACTGTCTCTGATGATCTTTGCTCTCTAATTAGCTTGACATCCCTGCCATTCATTGGAATCATGGCATATGACAGGTCCAGCTGTATACTTCCACCTATTAGTGCTGCCCATCTTCTTGACAGCAGCATACCATACTGTGGCTTGATGTCAACCACTGTTATATTCATCTTATATTTCTTTTCAGGAAATGCTGCCAGTCTGAAATCCACATCCTTCATGATTCCAATAACTGGTACCTCTCTGGCATCCATTGCATAGCATTTTCCACATGCCTTGTCAATTTTTAATCCTGTTTGTTGCATGATAGCCAAAGGCATGACATTTGTGGATGCTCCAGAGTCAAGCATACAATTTCTAATTATTTTACCATTTATAACCAGGGAAACATAAAATGGTTCCACCTGTGAAGGACACTTTGTCATGGTCATTCCTAAATAGACTTCAGGAGTCTCATCTTCTTCATTGCACATGACCTGTTTCTCACCCTGGGTCTGATCATTTTGCTTAGCTTGAAAAGGTACCCCTGAGATTAGGGATATTGTTCTATTCTTGATCTCTTCCACTTTCATGAGTTCCATAAGTGGAACAGAGACCTTTACCTGAGTGAGGATCTGGGCTATATCAAATGGAGCATAGTTTTGTACAGCAGTTGTAGCTTGCTCCACAATCTTGCTTTTATCCTGAGCTGACTTAGCTTTCATTCTCATAGTTCCCTGGTCATCATTCCTGTCTTGGGAACCTCTACTTTGATCTTCAGCCTGAGGGGTTTTGTTTTCTGGTCCTTGGAAATCATGACCTGTTCTGTATCTAAAGTTCTGCTTGTCATTTACCCACTGTCTTTTTTGTGGTTCAGTTCCTTTATGACCATGCATCTGCTGACCTGCAGAAATATCTTCTGGCTGATGTGGGCTGCCAACCTGATTTTTACCTCTGAGATTGTAGTTGCTCTTGACCTGAGCAACTGCTGCAGCTGTGAAGGCTCTGATTTCCTCATCAGAAGGTCGGTGTAAGCTACTCAGAAAATTGTGTGAGTTCTGAGCGTACACATAATTATCCTCATGATCTTCATCATATGGGGACTGTTGGCAGGCCTGAACCTGATCATCTGTCTTCTCATCAGCATCATAAAGAGTATATCCATTACCTATGGACATCATGTTAACATCATCATCCTGCACATGATGTGGCTCATTGCACTCATTACAAGATGTAGCATTATCATACAAAGATTGGGCAATCATGCACTGTGATTGTGAATGTGGCATCTGACAGATTATACACCACGGAGCATCATCAGCAATATTTATAGTTTTCTTCAGGGGATCAGGAGTTTCCTTGGCATGTTGAGCCCTCTGACTTGTGTTGTTACGTGGATATACAGGCTTACCATCATGCCAATTGGTGTTATAAGGCATATCATGTAATGATGGCCTCTTTTCCTGCCTTTGATAGACTTGCCTATCAGGACCCATCCCTTTTTCACTTCTAGCTAATCTATAGCTTAGGTCCTTAACAACATTTGCCAGTTTGTCTATCTTATCTTCAGGAGCAGATGTACTACCTTGAGTGTTCTGAGGCTTATTTGGATTCTGCAGAATTTTTACATCATCCCTTCTATTTGTCTTGCCTGATGCTTTCCTATTGTTTTCAATATTTACTGCAATCCTGAAAGCATCCCTGAGAGTGGCAGGACCTTTATCTCTCAGTCCATATGCAGTCTTTGCATCAAAGGCATTGATGTACAAAATTATGCACATTGGTTCATTTGGCCTCATATGATGTGGCAATTTGTTCAACACTTTAGTAAATCTTGCATTAAAGTCTGCAACCTGCTCATTTGACCCTTTGGTGATGCTGGTGAACTCATTTACAAAGAAGCTAGGGTCAGTTTTATCACCATATTGCTCCTTGAACATCCTCTTAAAATCATCCCATGATGATATGCTCCGGTCAGGCAGATTCCTGTACCATTCTCTTGCCCCATCTATTAAGGATTGCATGAATGACTTCATGAAAACATCCTCATGCTCAACCTCAAAATTGTCCATGACATTTTGGAAGGCCTTTAGATGATCTTCTCCTGACACTGTGTTGTTTCCTGAAAACTTAGGCACTTGCAGCCTCAGATGCTTATCAATGGGGTTGGGATACCCAGGAATACCATCAAACACCAGCTGTCTGAATCTGTCCAACTGCATGGGCTGTCTGTTTGGCTGATTAACATTAACATTTCTATTTGCATTTTGGTTTCCTGCATTGTTTAGTGGTATCCTAGCATCATTCACATATTGTCTGTGATCATGATGCTGATGATGCACGTCATATCTTTGCTGATGTCTTTGCATATTTGCATTTTCTAAGGTAGGAACTGAATTATTTTGGGCAGTTCTCAAGGCTTGCACTTTCTGCTGTATATCATCTCTGATTTTCATGGCTTGTAGGTATTCTAGTTCTGCTCTTAGGCTTTTGATTTCTTCAGCTAATTGTTCATCCTTAGGTCTGGAGGTAGATGGTCTCATGCCATTCTGGTCATCATCTTCATCATCCCTTAGGGACTCTGCCTCTTCAAACCTCTCACTTGGGTCTAGAAAAGGGCGTTCTTGGAACACCTCTGACCTCATTCTCATACTACCACCCTGTTGCCTCTCATATGCACCTTGGATATCAGCTTCTGCAATTGAAAAATAAGGAGCATGCTGTCCTGATGGCCTAGGGTTATCTTGTACCTCATCACTTTTTCTGGGGGAGCTCTCATGACTAGCTGAGACAGTTCCCTTTCTTCTATACATCATTCTTTTTGTTAATGGTAACTCTTCAAATAGAGGATTTTGTTGGGATCTTCTCCCCTGCATATAAATTTACTTTGACCGGTTGGGAGATTACTTCGGAGTCGCCAAATTCTAGGAATTGTTTTCTTCTAAAAACCAGGGTTCTTTCACAAGGTTCCCCAGCGGAGTAGATTACTATTGCTGACTCAGATGGGTCACATATATATCACTGGAGATGATTAGATAGCACTTTTACTTCTCATTCCCCAGCGGAGTCGCCAATTTCTGTTGACTTTTTCCCAGACTGGATGCTTATTCCCAGATTTCCCTACAAAGTAGCCATCAGTGATCAACAGGATCTCTGAGCCAGGGGGTCAACAGTATAGGAGATAGACTCTATATTTTATCTCCTCTTCTTCTTCAGGCTCTGCAAGACCTAGGGGGGTATTCCCTACTCAACATCCCTAAGGATATGCATGCAAGGCTGGGATGTTGACAGAAAGCAGATGAGTCCTCCTGTATGTAGACCAAAACTGAAAGATAAGGGCAAAGGGGCTAGCTTTGGGCCTGTTTGCAGTTGTAGACAGAGGACTGAGGATCCTAAACTAACTCTAATGTCCTAATGTTGGTTTTAGATTTTGCTTTGGAGTTTAAGTGTGGATGCAAAGTTGGATATGGTTATAACACAAAACAAAGCCTGATTGGTGCCTATCCAGGGCCTGGAGTCAATAGACATACACCTGTGAATGATCAGCATAAACAACTAAAACTGGATTTCAAGGGGATCTCTGTGACACCTGCCTTACAGGCATCTCCCAATACAAAGTGTTAGGTTATCTCTACTTATGGTATCCCTACTGCAGTATATCCCTCCCAATGTTCAACCTGAAAACAGTTTAATCTACCCCTTGAATAGAAGTTAAAAGATCAGACATTCAACACAGGAATTCTATGCTCTAGAATCTAAACATTACCAAACATCCAGATTCAGAAGAAGGGTACATGCAATACTGGAGACAGAATTAACACAACACATGCCAAACAGCATTTCTCATATAAGTTTAATCATGAAATCAGTGGGTTCATGCCAAAAACAAACAACAAGAGATACATAAACTCACAGGTAAGCTGTACAGAGCAACCAGATCAGCTTGTCATGCATTACAGAGCCAAAATCATCAACTTTCAACAACCTCAAATGAACAACACAACCTGCTTATAACAGCCAGGTAGGTGCTCAGCAATTAATTACAATGTTGACCAAAATTTCGCCAGATACACAGTATCACGAAAATGGCGCTCAAACACAACCGGATTGGCGCCCAAACTTGAATGCAGCAGGTAGGGGAGGAGACAGGAAGATTTCTCGAGCCCTGCGCTCCTGCCCGCTGATTGACACCTCCAGTCGGGTACAAGATCGACCCACGCCATCGCCCATACCTCTGCAACAATTGCCATTAATGGCGCACCAACCCGCGGCCTGGGGAAAATCACCAAACAGACCATCGCAAGGTTTTCCCGCCGAGACTCATCATCATGATATTTGAAAATGCAGGATAACAATATCCCACATGCACCCCGCGATGACCTCAATAACACTTTATATACTAGGTCATGAGCATATATCATGTCGGTGCTTTTGCTCCCGACGACACTAGTATAGACTTCATCATCATCATCCTCCAGCAGCATGATATCCTGTTGTTTGAAATATCACCCTGACGTCACCATGATATTCAGAATATAACCTTCATGATAATCGCCTTCATCGGCACAACCTGATCCATCGGAGGAACATCCTCCTGCTGAGCCGATACCAAAAGTCTGGCCGATGAACATCCTGATGACGTCATCATCATATCCTGCTGACGTCATCATCATATCCGCCTACTGCGCACCTCCTCACATCCGGATGACGTCATCATCATGTTTGCAAATATCAGGAGGTCTCTTCAAGATGATCAGTTGTTAGAAATATGACCCCCGTGGACCTTGATGACGTCATCATCATATTAACATCATCATGATATTCGGAAGACAACCGGATATTTGGAAATATCCTCCTGATGTTCAAATATCAGGTTGCACTGTAGCTCCTCTATAAGATCGGGGCGATAACTGAATATGATGATGCTGCTTGAAAAGATCACCCTCAATAGATAACACGCGAAACCAGCAGGCGGATATCTCCACAACATCATCATGATGTTCGAACAAACATATATCCGGGTGATATGAAAATATCACCCCCTCCTTCGCAAATATCATGATGCAGATAGGCAGAAAGAAAAATATCACCCTGATATACGGATGACGTCAGCATCATCAGGATGAGAAACAAAGAGCAAGAAGTGATACAACATCATCAGGATGATATTGACTAAGATCATCCTGACGTTCCCAAAATATGATTGACCTTAGTGAATATCGGGTCGCAATTACAACTCTTCAACAACATCATCAGGATGATGTTAACCAAGATCACCCGATGATAAAAATATCACCCCGGCGAAAATATCATGAAGGCAGAAAGTATGATGACCTCCACAAGCAGCAGGATGATAACTGGAAATATGATGATGATGAACGCGACCCTTAGGAAAAAACAAGTTAGGTCGAGCAACTCAAAGAATAAGCAACATCATCATCATGTTCGCGCAAGGTGATAAATGGAAGATCACCGGAGACTTTGAAACATCACCCTCGCAAGCAGATCAGGGCGCACTGTAGCTCGGCAGCATCATCATGATAAAAAACCGAACATCACCCGACAGTTGAAATATGATGATGACGTTGAAAAACAAGTCGACGAGGAACATGATGATGCAGATCATCATCGAAGACAAGATGATGATGATGACCTCCTCCTTAGGAAAACATGATGATGCAGTTGAAAAATGCTGAGGAGGTCCAACACTTAGAAAAAATGGGCAAGAAAATAAAGGCTTCAAATGAAGAAACCTCCTGATCATGACAAATCAACCCCTGGTCAAAATGAGTGTCAACAGTCTGCATGAAGATTTGAAGGAGTTGTGATCAATCAAGTAGAACCGGTTCTGGGAGATGCTCCGGAGTGACAGAGTGTTACAAAAAAAGGTCCGATGAGATCGAGAAGTGCATTTTCTTATTTTGCAGATTGGACAGAGTGTTTGGGATGTCCTTGTGATGTGTCATCTTGATTTGTTCATGTTTTGGAAGATTTGCATGATGTTCATAGATCTGGACAGATCTGGTTCTTCAAGTCATCCGAATAAGGCCAACCGGAATAATGTAGGTCGAGCATTTATTGCAGTCTAATATTAGGGTTTACAAAACAATATAAGGGTTTTTCTCTTTAATCACTTGTTCATTCTACACTCAAGAAGAAGCGAAAAGTGGAGCTCTGCAACAAAATTCATCAAGTTCACTGAAGATCACTTGCAGAAGTCATTACATACAGAAATCAATCCAACCACTCCGTGTAATCGAAGGCGCTTAAGGTATTTTCGTTTTCAATATCTCACTACAAATCTTTTAACAAATGGCAACTCCAAATATAGTTAAGATCTCTAATAGACCTCGCCCCACATTCAAGAAACATCCATACAAATCCCTGGAGGTAGATCCCCTAGGAGCCTTCTCTAGTGTTCCGCATGGCGTGTTGTACACTGAAGATATTAGGGTTTACATACATGCGAGTATTGAAGAATTTGGAGAATTCAAACTGAGAGATCTCTATCATAAACAACTTCTAGATGATTCATTTGAGCTCAAACTAGAATATAAGGGCATCCAAGAGAAACATTTTGATCAATTCATTCATTTCCCCTACTTTGAAGAAGATGAATGGGTCCGGTACGTATTGAGTAGGATGCATGACAATTTCCTATGGCTGAACAGACCTTGCAAGATCACAAAAGAGGCAATTAGGGTAGTAACTGGTTTATACTCCTCCGGAGGGATATCTGTCCTCAAATCTGTCAAAAACAACATTGTAACTGAGGCTACCAGATCAAAGTTTGATAAGAGGGCAATGACTATAGAAGATATTATTGACCCGGACATCAAATTTGCATCTATGATAATAGGCTACAAGTTATATCACTCCAGTAGGGAAAATTCAGTATCTAGAACTGCTATATACACAGCCTATGAGATGCTGAGGAAAAATGCAGAATATGATCTCAGCGAACTTCTTTTGAGCCAACTAATGGAAAACATCCAAAAGATCAAAAAGGATAAGAAGAATTCCTTCAAATTTGGTACATTAATTTTATGCCTGTTTTTCTACTTCATGAATGAGTTGCCCGGATCAAGTGGATGGGTATGGAAGAATGACAAAGTGGTAGCAGTTCAGATCAGAGACTATTTGCATGGGCTTGGGGATGCTAAAGCACGAAATTCAGCCCTGTGGGGATACTTCAAAAACTTCCAGAGCATGATGCAAGCAAGAGAAAGAATTCCCCAGTCTCTTGTTGAAAAATACAAAGACTCAGTTTGCTTTATGGTTGATATTGATCAATGCCTAATGGAGGCAGTAGAACCAAGGATAGTCTGGATCATGCCCATGGGGTATGAAGTTGATGAACAGATTGTGGAACTACATGTTCAACACATGCTGAGTCAGCCTAAAGATCTAAAGGCAGAAAGGTTTGGAACCTTTGAGGAGCTGAGTGTGAAGATCCATGTGGAACTCAGAGAACTTGAGATAAAAAGAAAGGTGAGAAAAGAAGTAGAACATATTGCCCAAGGGCTTGGGATCTCAAAGGAGGCACTTGATGCCAACCGGGAAAAGAGACGAAAAGCTGCTGAAGAGAAGAAAGAGGCAGAAAAGGGAAGCAAGGAAGGTGCTCCGGTAGAAACTTCCACCTGGACCAGATCTTCAAAGAGACTAGCACCTGTCCCTGCTAAAGGCTCAAAACTGGAAGTCCAAGCACCCGGCAAAGGAGAGAAAAGGTCCAAGACAAAAGCCACAAGGGCTTATACAAGTTAGAAAGATGAAGAGGAAACTGAATCCGATGAAGAAGTCAAGAAAATAAATAAAAAGAAGAAAGCATCCGGCCCACCCTCTACCGAACAGATGGAAGAAGAAAAGGCAGAGGAGTATGTTGAAAAACCCACTCTTAACATTGATGACATAATCAAATCTGTCACAGTGGATGAAAATCTTTAGCCAATGGTTGAATTTTATGATGATTATGGTGAAGCAGATCAGAAGTATTGCAAGATGCCACAGTCAGGTATCTAAATATTTATAACAAAGCATTTATCAAAATTATATCTCTGATCCCTAAAAGCTTGGAGAAGGAACTAGAATCAAGAAAGAACACTGCCCAAGCTAAAGATCTTGAGATCTGGGAACAGATAGCTATTCAGCTATATCCTTCAATTGATCCCAAGACAATGAACATAATATTCAAGGATGATGGTGATAGATTGTCATTGATGTCAAAAGGTATTGAGAGAGTTGAGTTGTTGTGCATCTTCACAAGGTTTCATCAGAACTACAGGACATTTGAGGATCATGCATTTCACAGTTGTTTACTTATGGTAGGAATCAGGAGTTGTTCATATGCAAAGGATTTATATAAGAAGGTTAACAAGTGCTTTATATGTCATGCAATATCATGATGTTCATTGGTGTTTTTGAAGTTGATAGTTTGATCATGATGATCAAGATGCATTCTTCATAATGTGTCCTTGTATTCATATGTTCTTTGATTATGTCAAGATATTTTACTCATAATGGTGTCATGAAAAAGCCTTGGAGAAAGTGGTACATGCAGAGAATGTTACATGGTTGCAGAATGTCTGATTTGATCAGTTGATGTTGTTTAGTTGTTATGCAAGTTTCATCAAGACATGTTGTTTGTATCCTTGTATTGTTCATAAGGAGTGCTTGTTCATTTGTTTCAGGATATCATCTGGATAGGAGCAATAAGGTGTTCAAAGACTCATACATTATATCTTTTTGATACCAAGAGTATGATGTTGCTACAGTGAAATAATTGAAGAAACCTATACTTGTTTGTTTGTGTTGGTATTGTTGAAAAGGGTTCATTCATTTTGGTGTGGAGATTCTTATCCTGAAGCTATTGGTGCTAAGCATATCTCTCACAAAGTTGATGTTCTTCATATCATATTCTTCCTAAATTGTCCATACTTATTTTACTGTTGGTGACTTTTACCCACCATCTATATTCGAAGGATTTAATACTTTTAAGTCTTCATTGAGTGAGAAGAAGACTTCAAACAAGGCTTGAATATCCTAAAGACTAATCTTTCATTTTACCTTTTTGTTCGTATATGACAAGGTTTGCCTTTTGTTATGAATGGTCATTGACCTACTGTCATAAGTGATTGACCACTTAAGTGAAGACTTAAGGGGGTCTTTTTCATATGCTGACCGGCCCCATGGCTAAGGAAATCGGTGGTCTTTGTTTTAAATTGTTTGAGTGCGTGGAGTATATGCGGGCAATTTTAAAAAGATTATCAATGTTGTTTGAATTTTATGAGCACCAAATGTGGAGTATATGCCTTAAGCAAAATGGGCATCGAATTATTGTTAAGGAGCATAGTATATTTGAAGGGGGGCCGATTTATTTCTTGTTACTTATAATGCTTTCTTTTAAAACCATCGAATATCTTATTTAGGAAAAGGTATCTATGTGTTAGGAAATAGAATGCATTGGATTTTATGGTAGCCCGATTCTTTCATGGAGAATTTGTAGTGAATGTGATTTATTAAAAAAAGTAGAAGGCCGATTATTATGAAGACTTTGAATTTAAAAAAAAAAAAAAGGAAACCATGATTTATAATCTAAGGGAGCCTAATTTCTATGGAAAGGCATCTACTTATTTGAAGAAAAAGCTTTTGAAATTTGGGGAACGAATTATGTATTTGTTTTTAGAAGTTTTTTTTTTAAAAGAAACTTTTAAAATTTCTAATTTCTATGAGATTTGGGAAATTAAGGATATACATTTTTAAGGAGCTTTTATAGGAGATGTAGTGATTGAAGTCTTTGAAGTGCAAAAAGAATATGAAGTATTTTTGGAGATATTTTTTTTGGTGATTTGATTTACTCTTGCAGATTGAGAAGAAGAAGAAGCTCAACGAATTTGAATGTAAAAGCATGGAAGTTTAAGGAGATTTATTTTTTTGCAGATGGATTGATATTTTAAGATTGATATTTCATTGAAGATTTTTTATTTTGTGAAGATATTTGCAAGGGGAAATTGAATGTTTTTTTTTTATGCTCAGAGAACATGAAGAGTTTTTAATGGGGCTTGAGATTATATGATTTTGTTTGGAGATGTTTTTTTTTGTAGATAGAAGGAGAAGAATTTGAAGAGGTTATTGAAGAACTGAGTAGGCATAGAGGAATATGAAAAGTTTTTTTTTTTTCTTGTAGGTGGAAGGATATTCAATTTGTATAAAATTGTTTTTTAGGTGTATTGAAAACAAAGTCTTCGGAGACAGAGATGAAATACACAAATGATGAATATATAGTGTGTGGTGATGTGGATCAATATGGAGTGTTGAAGATATTTTACAGATGAATCATTTTATTGTATGTGGGATAATGTTTGTGCAGGAATGGATCAAATACAGTATGAGGACATCATGCAATAGTCTTACAGATTGAACCATGAAAATAAAGATTGAATCATGAAGATAAAATGTAGGTGAATATGCATCAGGTGAATCAAATTTGCAAAGATAAGAGTGTTGTAAAGATGTGTAAAATGAATTGTTTTGTATGGTCTTGATTTGAAAATCAAATAGGAGGTATAAGGGTGTATGATGAAACACAGGTTGCATAATGGTGCAAATCAGATTGAATAGCAATCAATTCTTGCATACAAAATGTTATGATGGAAAATTGTCTATGCCAGTGAGGCACAGTATGCTAGTGAGGCTTATAGGTCAGTGAGACCTTAACATTTGTCAATGAGACACATATTGCAGCCAGTGAGACTTCTTTGTAGCCACTGAGGCAGTTTAGAGTGGTTTTTCTACCCCTGGAGGGTTTTCCACTCATGCAATTCTTGTGTTATAATTTTCTCTCTGTGTGTATGATTTACTTATGAAGTTTTGTTCTCTTTCTGTATTCATAGTCATGTGCATATGTATTTGACAAATCAATGCTATCTTTCTCTCCTTGTTCTCTAAAAGTTAAAGTGTGTTAAAAGATTTGAAAATTCACACAACACTGATTCACCGCCCCTCTCAGTGTTGATTGTACTCCTACAATTGGTATCAGAGCTAGTGTCCCTTTTGTAGCCTAATCAGCTTGGGTAGATCTTGTGTTTGGAGTACCATGGGAAAGAAGAATAGAAATAAGGTCTTGAATAGAGAAAAGATTGATGATGATCAAAAACAAGCCTCAGTTAAGACTAGCAAAAAGAATGATCCTACAGTTGAGAATTTTGATAAAAAGGAAGACTTCAATATGAATGTAAAAAGACAAGAGCTTGATGAAAATTTTGTTGTTGAGATTAATAATGAAGATGATTATGAGATTGAAATGGAAGGTGAGCTCATTTGTGCCCTTGATGAGATCAAAAAACTCAGAATGGAGAACAAAAGGTTAATGTTGTAACTCCAAGAGGAAAAGGAATCCAAGACAAAAATTCTTTCAAATCTTCAAGATGTAGAAAAATAGATAATAGATTTGAAGGCTCAAATTGCAAAAGTTAAGAAAATAAAAGAAGATGTCAATAATCAGCTAAAAGCCAAAGATGTTGATTGTGAAAAGTATGAATCTGAAATAGTTTCTTTAAGAAAGGAGTTAGAAAAGGCATCCTCTAAGTTGCACAAGAATCTATTATTTGAAAAGAATACTGAAGAAGGAGAGTGTTCCAAAGTCAAAAATCCTCCTACTGCTCTTAAGGAAGACAAGAAGATAGCAAAAGATAAAGCTCCTGATGATGTAACAAACAGACCTCCACCTCCTAGTGATGTAAGAGAAAGAACAAACAGACCTCCACCTGTTAGGCAATACCATTCAATAAGGTATAATTATTCTCAGTTTCATGGATATTGTTATTCTTGTCATAGCTATGGTCATAGAGCTAGAAATTGTAAGACTTATGCCAGAAATAATGTTGAGTGGCATAAGAACAAAAGTCTTTCTAAAATGGTAAATAAGAATTCTAATGCAATATGTTACTACTGTAACCAAGCTGGTCACATAGAAAGAGACTGTTGGATGCATGGAAGATATAATTATGGAAGTACTTTTGGCATGTCAAAGAGATATGATTCCTTTACTTCTCTAATTGGTTATAATGTCACATGCTTTAAGTGTCATAATCTTGGGCATAAGGCATAGTTTTGCAGGAATAGATTGAAGATATCTAGAGCAGATACCTTGAGCAAAGAAAAGAAAAGGTTTATACAAGTTTGGAAAAGAAAAGAAAGTCAGGACAAGAAGGATCCTAAACTTGTGCATCTTGCACAAGTTACATCATTAGTTGGATAACTGAGAGCATGAAGTAAGGGGGAGTTATTCATGTTCTATCAAGTATCCCCGAAAGTTTTCAGGAAGAAGATCATTTGATGTTTATCATTTTGATGATCTTGTTTTGTTGGTTTTGGATTCATCTTTGATATTGTTTATGTGTAACAGTGATATAGGTGATCAATGGTTTGTGGTGTGATGTCATATTACAGTTAAGATGTTCAAGGGTTCCAAGCACAAAGAGTTTGATAGAGTTAAGTGATTTGGTTTTTTCTTTGTCATATCATGTTAATACTTACAAAGATTGAGTTGTCATGGTGTTACAGTTCTTGTGAGTGAGATTGGGAAGTTCAAAATCAATTAGGATGTTCTCAAGGTGCTCAGATGTTTGATTATGTGGGCTAAGGAGGTTACAAATGGAAGGAATCAATTAATATTCTTATCTCTACATTTGGTTTTGCAAAGTGGTGTTACAGGAAGAACTTAATGATGCAGTTAGTTTGTTGATGTGCTTATTTGATGAGCTAGTTTGAATGTCAAAGTCAAGTGGCAGCAGTTCTTGTGTAGTACAGTTTGTTTCAGATGTAGTTTTGCAATTTATATCAGATTTGACTTTCTGTTGCAAAAAGGTATCTTGTGCAGGAGGATGATCTTTAATGAATGTTCATTGGTGTAATAATTTAACATGTTCTTTGTTGGTCTTCATCATTAATATGATTCATGAAGGTATGATTCTAGTTTTGGAGTGGTATCAGCTGTCCATGATCTATGACATGTTCAGTGAATGCAAGGTGTTGATAAGTTGTTAAAGAATTTAATGCTCATAGAAATTGATGATGTTGAATGTCCTGTCCTATTCATATCATGTTGGTGCTCACAAAGGATCTTGGATAGATGTTTTCTTATGTTGCCTGAGAAGGTTGAAAATGGAAGAAGTTAAATTCTTGTCTCTGCATTTGGTTTTTGCAAGGTGTTGTGCAGTCTTGATGGGTTGATTTGAATTACAAGGTTAAAAAGGAATCAGTTCTTATGTTGTGAAAGGTGTCTTGTGCAGAATAGGAGGATGGTATTCATCAAATTGTTTCATTTTTTTATGTTAAAAAGGCTGTACAAGAATAAGATTGGTTGCAGGATGATAGTTCAGACAGAGTTCTTCAAGTTATGACATTGATGGTGATATCTTGTATTTCTTCAGAGGAAGGTATGTCTTGTATTAGAAATAACAGACGACAATGTTCAAAAAGGTTGGTCTTTTGTTGGTTTCAGGACTGTTATCATCATAAATCATTCTTGTTCAAAGGATAATAGGAGTTTATGTCTTCAAAGCCCTCATAATGCATTGTGTTTGTAATTGTTATGATCATGCTATAACATCTTTTCAGTAGAGTTGTTCTCAGGGGGAGTTAATTCAAGCTTTGTCATCAGATGTCAAAAAGGGGGAGAAAGAAAGAATGCTTCATGGAGTTTTGCCATCAATGACAAAGGGGGAGATTGATGGTGATAGCTTGTCATTGATGTCAAAAGGTATTGAGAGAGTTGAGTTGTTGTGCATCTTCACAAGGTTTCATCAGAACTGTACGACATTTGAGGATCATGCATTTCACAGTTGTTTACTTATGGTAGGAATCAGGAGTTGTTCATATGCAAAGGATTTATATAAGAAGGTTAACAAGTGCTTTATATGTCATGCAATATCATGATGTTCATTGGTGTTTTTGAAGTTGATAGTTTGATCATGATGATCAAGATGCATTCTTCATAATGTGTCCTTGTCTTCATATGTTCTTTGATTATGTTAAGATATTTTACTCATAATGGTGTCATGAAAAAGCCTTGGAGAAAGTGGTACATGCAGAGAATGTTACATGGTTGCAGAATGTCTGATTTGATCAGTTGATGTTGTTTAGTTGTTATGCAAGTTTCATCAAGACATGTTGTTTGTATCCTTGTATTGTTCATAAGGAGTGCTCGTTCATTTGTTTCAAGATATCATCTGGATAGGAGCAATAAGGTGTTCAAAGACTCATACATTATATCTTTTTGATACCAAGAGTATGATGTTGCTACAGTGAAATAGTTGAAGAAACCTATACTTGTTTGTTTGTGTTGGTATTATTGAAAAGGGTTCATTCATTTTGGTGTGGAGATTCTTATCCTGAAGCTATTGGTGCTAAGCATATCTCTCACAAAGTTGATGTTCTTCATATCATAATCTTCCTGAATTGTCCATACTTATTTTACTGTTGGTGATTTTTACCCACCGTCTATATTCGAAGGATTTAATACTTTTAAGTCTTCATTGAGTGAGAAGAAGACTTCAAACAAGGCTTGAATATCCTAAAGACTAATCTTTCATTTTACCTTTTTGTCTGTATATGACAAGGTTTGCCTTTTGTTATGAATGGTCATTCACCTGCTGTCATAAGTGACCGACCACTTAAGTGAAGACTTAAGGGGGTCTTTTTCATATGCTGACCGGCCCCATGGCTAAGGAAACCGGTGGTCTTTGTTTTAAATTGTTTGAGTGCGTGGAGTATATGCGAGCTGTTTTAAAAAGATTATCAATGTTGTTTGAATTTTATGAGCGCCAAATGTGGAGTATATGCCTTAAGCAAAATGGGCATCGAATTATTGTTAAGGAGCATAGTATATTTGAAGGGGGCTGGATTTATTTTTTGTTACTTATAATGCTTTCTTTTAAAACCATCGAATATCTTATTTAGGAAAAGGTATCTATGTGTTAGGAAATAGAATGCATTGGATTTTATGGCAGCCCGATTCTTTCATGGAGAATTTGTAGTGAATGTGATTTATTAAAAAAAGTAGAAGGCCAAGACTTTGAATTTAAAAAAAAAAAAAAAAGGAAACCATGATTTATAATCTAAGGGAGCCTAATTTCTATGGAAAGACATCTACTTATTTGAAGAAAAAGCTTTTGAAATTTGGGGCACGAATTATGTATTTGTTTTTAGAAGTTTTTTTTTTAAAAGAAACTTTTAAAATTTCTAATTTCTATGAGATTTGGGAAATTAAGGATATACATTTTTAAGGAGCTTTTATAGGAGATGTAGTGATTGAAGTCTTTGAAGTGCAAAAAGAATATGAAGTATTTTTGGAGATATTTTTTTTGGTGATTTGATTTACTCTTGCAGATTGAGAAGAAGAAGAAGCTCAACGAATTTGAATGTAAAAGCATGGAAGTTTAAGGAGATTTATTTTTTTGCAGATGGATTGATATTTTAAGATTGATATTTCATTGAAGATTTTTTATTTTGTGAAGATATTTGCAAGGGGAAATTGAATGTTTTTTTCTTATGCTCAGAGAACATGAAGAGTTTTTAATGGGGCTTGAGATTATATGATTTTGTTTGGAGATGTTTTTTTTTGTAGATAGAAGGAGAAGAATTTGAAGAGGTTATTGAAGAACTGAGTAGGCACAGAGGAATATGAAAAGTTTTTTTTTTCTTGCAGGTGGAAGGATATTCGATTTGTATAAAATTGTTTTTCAGGTGTATTGAAAAAAAGTCTTCGGAGACAGAGATGAAATACACAAATGATGAATATACAGTGTGTGGTGATGTGGATAAATATGGAGTGTTGAAGATATTTTACAAATGAATCATTTTATTGTATGTGGGATAATGTTTGTGCAGGAATGGATCAAATACAGTATGAGGACATCATGCAATAGTCTTACAGATTGAACCATGAAAATAAAGATTGAATCATGAAGATAAAATGTAGGTGAATATGCATTAGGTGAATCAAATTTGCAAAGATAAGAGTGTTGTAAAGATGTGTAAAAGGAATTGTTTTGTATGGTCTTGATTTGAAAATCAAATAGGAGGTATAAGGGTGTATGATGAAACATAGGTTGCATAATGGTGCAAATCAGATTGAATAGCAATCAATTCTTGCATACAAAATGTTATGATGGAAAATTGTCTATGCCAGTGAGGCACAGTATGCCAGTGAGGCTTATAGGTCAGTGAGACCTTAACATTTGTCAATGAGACACATATTGTAACCAGTGAGACTTCTTTGTAGCCAGTGAGGCAGTTTAGAGTGGTTTTTCTACCCCTGGAGGGTTTTCCACCCATGCAATTCTTGTGTTATAATTTTCTCTCTGTATGTATGATTTACTTATGAAGTTTTGTTCTCTTTCTGTATTCACAGTCATGTGCATATGTATTTGACAAATCAATGCTATCTTTCTCTCCTTGTTCTCTGAAAGTTAAAGTGTGTTAAAAGATTTGAAAATTCACACAACACTGATTCACCGCCCCTCTCAGTGTTGATTGTACTCCTACAATTGGTATCAGAGCTAGTGTCCCTTTTGTAGCCTAATCAGCTTGGGTAGATCTTGTGTTTGGAGTACCATGGGAAAGAAGAATAGAAATAAGGTCTTGAATAGAGAAAAGATTGATGATGATCAAAAACAAGCCTCAGTTAAGACTAGCAAAAAGAATGATCCTACAGTTGAGAATTTTGATAAAAAGGAAGACTTCAATATGAATGTAAAAAGACAAGAGCTTGATGAAAATTTTGTTGTTGAGATTGAAATGGAAGGTGAGCTCATTTGTGCCCTTGATGAGATCAAAAAACTCAGAATGGAGAACAAAAGGTTAATGCTGCAACTTCAAGAGGAAAAGGAATCCAAGACAAAAATTCTTTCAAATCTTCAAGATGTAGAAAAATAGATAATAGATTTGAAGGCTCAAATTGCAGAAGTTAAGAAAATAAAAGAAGATGTCAATAATCAGCTAAAAGCCAAAGATGTTGATTGTGAAAAGTATGAATCTGAAATAGTTTCTTTAAGAAAGGAGTTAGAAAAGGCATCCTCTAAGTTGCACAAGAATCTATTATTTGAAAAGAATACTGAAGAAGGAGAGTGTTCCAAAGTCAAAAATCCTCCTACTGCTCTTAAGGAAGACAAGAAGATAGCAAAAGATAAAGCTCCTGATGATGTAACAAACAGACATCCACCTCCTGATGATGTAAGAGAAAGAACAAACAGACCTCCACCTGTTAGGCAATACCATTCAATAATGTATAATTATTCTCAGTTTCATGGATATTGTTATTCTTGTCATAGCTATGGTCATAGAGCTAGAAATTGTAAGACTTATGCCAGAAATAATGTTGAGTGGCATAAGAACAAAAGTCTTTCTAAAATGGCAAATAAGAATTCTAATGCAATATGTTACTACTGTAACCAAGCTGGTCACATAGAAAGAGACTGTTGGATGCATGGAAGATATAATTATGGAAGTACTTTTGGCATGTCAAAGAGATATGATTCCTTTACTTCTCTAATTGGTTATAATGTCACATGCTTTAAGTGTCATAATCTTGGGCATAAGGCACAGTTTTGCAGGAATAGATTGAAGATATCTAGAGCAGATACCTTGAGCAAAGAAAAGAAAAGGTTTATACAGGTTTGGAAAAGAAAAGAAAGTCAGGACAAGAAGGATCCTAAACTTGTGCATCTTGCACAAGTTACATCATTAGTTGGATAACTGAGAGCATGAAGTAAGGGGGAGTTATTCATGTTCTATCAAGTATCCCCGAAAGGTTTCAGGAAGAAGATCATTTGATGTTTATCATTTTGATGATCTTGTTTTGTTGGTTTTGGATTCATCTTTGATATTGTTTATGTGTAACAGTGATATAGGTGATCAGTGGTTTGTGGTGTGATGTCATATTACAGTTAAGATGTTCAAGGGTTCCAAGCACAAAGAGTTTGATAGAGTTAAGTGATTTGGTTTTTTCTTTGTCATATCATGTTAATACTTACAAAGATTGAGTTGTCATGGTGTTACAGTTCTTGTGAGTGAGATTGGGAAGTTCAAAATCAATTAGGATGTTCTCAAGGTGCTCAGATGTTTGATTATGCGGGCTAAGGAGGTTACAAATGGAAGGAATCAATTAATATTCTTGTCTCTACATTTGGTTTTGCAAAGTGGTGTTGCAGGAAAAACTTAATGATGCAGTTAGTTTGTTGATGTGCTTATTTGATGAGCTAGTTTGAATGTCAAAGTCAAGTGGCAGGAGTTCTTGTGTAGTACAGTTTGTTTCAGATGTAGTTTTGTAATTTATATCAGATTTGACTTTGTGCTGCAAAAAGGTATCTTGTGCAGGAGGATGATCTTTAATGAATGTTCATTGGTGTAATAATTTAACATGTTCTTTGTTGGTCTTCATCATTAATATGATTCATGAAGGTATGATTCTAGTTTTGGAGTGGTATCAGCTGTCCATGATCTATGACATGTTCAGTGAATGCAAGGTGTTGATAAATTGTTAAAGAATTTAATGCTCATAGAGATTGATGATGTTGAATGTCCTGTCCTATTCATATCATGTTGGTGCTCACAAAGGATCTTGGATAGATGTTTTCTTATGTTGCCTGAGAAGGTTGAAAATGGAAGAAGTTAAATTCTTGTCTCTGCATTTGGTTTTTGCAAGGTGTTGTGCAGTCTTGATGGGTTGATTTGAATTACAAGGTTAAAAAGGAATCAGTTCTTATGTTGTGAAAGGTGTCTTGTGCAGAACAGGAGGATGGTATTCATCAAATTGTTTCATTTTTTTTTGTCAAAAAGTGTGTGCAAGAATAAGATTGGTTGCAGGATGATAGTTCAGACAGAGTTCTTCAAGTTATGACATTGATGGTGATATCTTGTATTTCTTCAGAGGAAGGTATGTCTTGTATTAGAAATAAAAGATGACAATGTTCAAAAAGGTTGGTCTTTTATTGGTTTCAGGACTGTTATCATCATAAATCATTCTTGTTCAAAGGATAATAGGAGTTTATGTCTTCAAAGCCCTCATAATGCATTGTGTTTGTAATTGTTATGATCATGCTATAACATCTTTTCAGTAGAGTTGTTCTCAGGGGGAGTTAATTCAGGCTTTGTCATCAGATGTCAAAAAGGGGGAGAAAGAAAGAATGCTTCATGGAGTTTTGCCATCAATGACAAAGGGGAAGATTGATGGTGATAGTTTGTCATTGATGTCAAAAGGTATTGAGAGAGTTGAGTTGTTGTGCATCTTCACAAGGTTTCATCAGAACTGCAGGACATTTGAGGATCATGCATTTCACAGTTGTTTACTTATGGTAGGAATCAGGAGTTGTTCATATGCAAAGGATTTATATAAGAAGGTTAACAAGTGCTTTATATGTCATGCAATATCATGATGTTCATTGGTGTTTCTGAAGTTGATAGTTTGATCATGATGATCAAGATGCATTCTTCATAATGTGTCCTTGTCTTCATATGTTCTTTGATTATGTCAAGATATTTTACTCATAATGGTGTCATGAAAAAGCCTTGGAGAAAGTGGTACATGCAGAGAATGTTACATGGTTGCAGAATGTCTGATTTGATCAGTTGATGTTGTTTAGTTGTTATGCAAGTTTCATCAAGACATGTTGTTTGTATCCTTGTATTGTTCATAAGGAGTGCTCGTTCATTTGTTTCAGGATATCATCTGGATAGGAGCAATAAGGTGTTCAAAGACTCATACATTATATCTTTTTGATACCAAGAGTATGATGTTGCTACAGTGAAATAGTTGAAGAAACCTATACTTGTTTGTTTGTGTTGGTATTGTTGAAAAGGGTTCATTCATTTTGGTGTGGAGATTCTTATCCTGAAGCTATTGGTGCTAAACATATCTCTCACAAAGTTGAGTTCTTCATATCATATTCTTCCTAAATTGTCCATACTTATTTTACTATTGGTGATTTTTACCCACCGTCTATATTCGAAGGATTTAATACTTTTAAGTCTTCATTGAGTGAGAAGAAGACTTCAAACAAGGCTTGAATATCCTAAAGACTAATCTTTCATTTTACCTTTTTGTCTGTATATGACAAGGTTTGCCTTTTGTTATGAATGGTCATTGACCTGCTGTCATAAGTGACCGACCACTTAAGTGAAGACTTAAGGGGGTCTTTTTCATACGCTGACCGGCCCCATGGCTAAGGAAACCGGTGGTCTTTGTTTTAAATTGTTTGAGCGCGTGGAGTATATGCAGGCTGTTTTAAAAAGATTATCAATGTTGTTTGAATTTTATGAGCGCCAAATGTGGAGTATATGCCTTAAGCAAAATGGGCATTGAATTATTGTTAAGGAGCATAGTATATTTGAAGGGGGCCCGATTTATTTTTTGTTACTTATAATGCTTTCTTTTAAAACCATCGAATATCTTATTTAGGAAAAGGTATCTATGTGTTAGGAAATAGAATGCATTGGATTTTATGGCAGCCTGATTCTTTCATGGAGAATTTGTAGTGAATGTGATTTATTAAAAAAAGTAGAAGGCCGATTATTATGAAGACTTTAAATTTTTTAAAAAAAACAAGGAAACCATGATTTATAATCTAAGGGAGCCTAATTTCTATGGAAAGGCATCTACTTATTTGAAGAAAAAGCTTTTGAAATTTGGGGCACGAATTATGTATTTGTTTTTAGAAGTTTTTTTTTTTAAAGAAACTTTTAAAATTTCTATTTTATTTGCCTTTTGAAAGGCATGAGATTTGGGAAATTAAGGATATATATTTTTAAGGAGCTTTTATAGGAGATGTAGTGATTGAAGTCTTTAAAGTGCAAAAAGAATATGAAGTATTTTTGGAGATATTTTTTTTGGTGATTTGATTTACTCTTGTAGATTGAGAAGAAGAAGAAGCTCAACGGATTTGAATGTAAAAGCATGGAAGTTTAAGGAGATTTATTTTTTTGCAGATGGATTGATATTTTAAGATTGATATTTCATTGAAGATTTTTTATTTTGTGAAGATATTTGCAAGGGGAAATTGAATGTTTTTTTTTTATGCTCAGAGAACATGAAGAGTTTTTAATGGGGCTTGAGATTATATGATTTTGTTTGGAGATGTTTTTTTTTGTAGATAGAAGGAGAAGAATTTGAAGAGGTTATTGAAGAATTGAGTAGGCACAGAGGAATATGAAAAGTTTTTTTTTCTTGCAGGTGGAAGGATATTCAATTTGTATAAAATTATTTTTCAGGTGTATTGAAAAAAAAGTCTTCGGAGACAGAGATGAAATACATAGATGATGACTTTTAGATGTTGAATATACAGTGTGTGGTGATGTGGATCAATATGGAGTGTTGAAGATATTTTACAGATGAATCATTTTATTGTATGTGAGATAATGTTTGTGCATGAATGGATCAAATACAGTATGAGGACATCATGCAATAATCTTACAGATTGAACCATGAAAATAAAGATTGAATCATGAAGATAAAATGTAGGTGAATATGCATCAGGTGAATCAAATTTGCAAAGATAAGAGTGTTGTAAAGATGTGTAAAAGGAATTGTTTTGTATGGTCTTGATTTGAAAATCAAATAGGAGGTATAAGGGTGTATAATGAAACACAGGTTGCATAATGGTGCAAATCAGATTGAATAGCAATCAATTCTTGCACACAAAATTTTATGATGGAAAATTATCTATGCCAGTGAGGCTTATAGGTCAGTGAGACCTTAACATTTGTCAGTGAGACACATATTGCTGCTAGTGAGGCTTCTTTGTAGCCAGTGAGGCATGTTTGATTAGTTAAGCCAGTGAGGCAGTTTAGAGTGGTTTTTCTACCCCTGGAGGGTTTTCCACTCATGCAATTCTTGTGTTATAATTTTCTCTGTGTGTATGATTTACTTATGAAGTTTTGTTCTCTTTCTGTATTCACAGTCATGTGCATATGTATTTGACAAATCAATGCTATCTTTCTCTTCTTGTGCTCTGAAAGTTAAAGTGTGTAAAAAGATTTGAAAATTCACACAACACTGATTCATCCCCCCTCTCAGTGTTGATTGTACTCCTACAAAGGACAGCAAGGATGAGTTCAAGAGCAAAGCAAGGATGAATCGGCTCATGCTTGGTGAGACTGACAAGGTGGCCAAGGATATAGAAGAGATCCTCCAGAAAGCCTTCAAAAGATTTAATCTTCCTATTGTAGAGGACTTGGGTACTAATCCTTCATCCATTAGTGTTGTAGAAGAAACTTCTGAGAAAGTAACAGAAGAGGTGGACCCTGAACAGACCAACATTTCTCCTCCGGTTTCCCCTACTGTCTCCAGATCCAAAGAAGAAGAGAAATTACACGAGAAAGAAGCAAAGGTGAAGGAAAAATAAGGTGACAGTGCAAAGATTGCAGAAGGACAGAAGACTTCACCAGAGAAAACCACAATTACTAGTGGTGGGAATGTAGAGGGAGAGAAAATTCCAAAGGACAGCTCCAAGATTGCAGAAGAGAAGAAACATCTATCTCTGGCAAGAGACACTGCACAAACTGTCCAAATATTTTTGAGCAAAGAAACATTAGAGATTGATGAACCGGAGCTTCTACAAGGTCCATTCAATTTTGATTCCCTTTCTCCAGTACAGACAATGAAGATAGCTTCATTTGCACATGCTAAGGCAAATGAAAAACTCCTCAAGTCTCATATGGAAGACTGTGAGTTGATAGAAGATGCATCCGTAGTGTTGGAAAAGATCATACCATCCTTTCAGAAGGATCTCACAGCCTCCTCTTTCGGTAATCTCAAAACCTTAGTCAGTAGTGTTAGTACACATTTTGATTCTCTAGAAAAATCAGCTGAAGAAAAGGTCCGGAAGGAGTTTTTGGATAAGAGATTCTCAGAGGTACAAGGGTTAATCTCTAATGATAGGAGAAATATGAGTATTGGAATAAAGAGCTTAGAAAATGCTCTTAAGGATGGTGGTGACATTTACAAATTTTGTATCTCCTGGTCAAAAGCAACAGTAGAAATTGAGAAGAAAATAAAAGAGGAAGAGGATAAACTACTAAGTTTATCTCAAAGTTTTGATCCTCTCTTCCTCCATAGTAAATCAAGAGTGTCAAACTATTGCAATCACAAATGCAATAAAGAATTTTGAGAAGGAAAGGAAGAATATAATTAACCAGATGGGAGAACTTAGAAGGATCATTATCCCTAAGTTAGAGGCCATGCATGAGGCCATAAGTGATGCTTAGACTACCTCCCAAACCAATGATCTGACAGATCTTAAGAGGGCAGAAGCTTTTGCATTTTTGTTGAGTGGTCACATTTCAATTTTGGATAGAATGAAGCAAAGTTGGGCTACAGAACTCATCTAGTTGAAGACATCCTTTGTAGACATTCTTCAGTTTATGTGAATATGTAATATGCAGCCAAGTATAGTAAATTTATTTTTGAAAATTTTGGTGTGCGGACCCTACCCTTTGCCATTGATGTCAAAGGGGGAGTGAGCAGCAATGAAAAATGAGGAATCCAACTAAGGGGGAGCTCCGGAAAATGTATATAAAGACAGAGCATCAGCCAAGGGGGAGCATAGTGTAAACACTTAGTCATTTTTCACTAAGTGTTGCCATCAATGCCAAAGGGGGAGATTGTTGGCAAGAGACACTATATGGTTTCATCGTTGTTGTCATTGATGGCAACAAAGGTCATCCCATATATCCGTAGGTCATGGTGTATCTCTACCGAAAGTCAGAATGAAGATTATTGTGGTCCGGTTAACAAGAACAGAGCATGTGGTAAGGTCTGACAGACTAGTCCGGATCTCTCAAAGGAAGTATCTTGGTAAAGTGCAGTTTTGGAGAAGTCAAGAGGACTACCTTGAGTAATAGATTCCAAGGTTGTAGCCTCCGGTGATAGATGAGGTAAAAGACATGAATACTCGAATGCTGGGTTCCTGAGTGACAGTGTGAATAGAGGAAGAACTGACTGACAAAACATCAGAGTATTTTTCGGATGTGTTACTGCTGGTGGTAAAGGTTGTGAAGGCATGAGTCATGTTTGGCCAACATGATAAATGATTTATACAAGCATAGTTTTGATCCGCATTACTTGGTGTGGAAGGATTCAGCCGACAAATCAGAGTTTGTGAAAAGAATTGACTATTCTGGATGCCGACTTGAAAGGTGATGAAATTACTTGTGCGGATATATATAAAGGATGGATTTAGTTATGAGAAAGGTTGTTGTGGTAATGAGGTGTGCATACAAAAAGCAGAAAAAGTAGAAGCAGTAAAGAAGGTCTGGTATGTGAAAGGAAAGCAGCATAAGAGAAGAGGAAAGATGAAGTGCAGCAAATCAGTGTACTGAGCCTAACCGGAACTGAACTCCAGCATATGTGGATGCTTCCAATTAGTTCAAGTATTGTATAACATTCTTTTGTAGACAGTGTGTCTCTTATTGGCAGTGTGCCTCTTTGTGAGCAGTGTGCTCGGGTAGTGAGCCCTAATTGGCAAGTGCCATTTTGTATTTCCTTATTCTTCTAACAGAGAATAATCTTTGGGTTAATCACCCCATGGTTTTCTCCCTTAACAGGGTTTCCACGTCAAAAATACTGTGTCATGTGTTTTTCTTTTTCATGGTAATGTTTGCTTATTTGAATTAATGTTGCATTGATTAATAAGAAAGTTGAAAAGGAAGAATTAATTAGGATAACTGATTCACCCCCCACTCTCAGTTATCAACAAGAACTTCATCTTGTTTCACCAAATAATTTGATTTTAGCTTTTCTGCATTGCTTTCCATGACTTCCCTTCATTTGGAGGACTAATTTCTTGTTGTTGTTGTTGTTGTTCAAATTGATTTAACTATTGTTCCAACTTAGAATTATCGGCAAACTGAAATGAACTGTTGTTTTGCATCTCTGCTGTAGCAAATTCAAGTTCATAATTTGTTATCTAGGAAGTATTTGATTGCTGATCTGCATCTTCAACATGACTATTCATCAAATCTGGTTTATAATCTATCTTATCCACCCCCTTAATAGTAGAAATGTGACGTTGTATGCTGCCCTATTCATTGTCTTGTGACTGAAAATCAAATTTTTGCCATGCTGGGACAGCATATTCTGTGACTAAATAGTCTGGATCTAGTGGTTGAAAACCAAGCTTTATCTAGGCAGGGACCTCATCTTCATTAGTTGGGTAACCTGCAGACCACATGCATTGCCTACCATTCTCATTGGGATATGTACTTTGATCAACTACTTGGGGAACTTCAATTTTTCTAGTATGCAGGTTGTCCTTTTGACAATGATCAATTCTAAATGGTGGATTTATAGCCTCTGCAGCCTCAACTCTTTGAGTGCTCTGAACTGAGACATGATCACATGCATATGCATCCATCCATTTTGCAACTCCCTACAAAGTCTTGCTCTGAATATGTCTATCATAACCACATCTTGCTTTAGGCTTGTAAACTTCAAAAATAGGAAGCAATCCCTTTAGATGTAGGTCCAACCTTTGGAGGAAGGTCAAACAATCAATCTTGTCATGCAATTCTCCAGGATGTATAGTGCAGACCTAAGGTGAACTAAAATCAAGCAATGCCAGAGGAGGATACTTCACCCTAATCTAATTATCTAATACTTCTTTGAAAAGTGGGATGTCCACTTGGAAGTTCTCTTCATGATATGACTGCTAAGATAGTGTTCTAAAGAATGAAGGAGTCTCATGACTGAAACCCTTTTGTGTGTCCATTGGATCAGAATTTCCTGTTCATGTACTTCATTTCAGCATGTGCAATAAACTAAAAAAAAAGATGAAATCCGGCATAAAATCTCGGTTCACGCCCTCCTTCTAGCACCAATTCTGTTGATGAGTATTTTAGCACACAGCAACGCAGGTGTGATTATTGGTTTCACACGTCTTTTGAAAAGTATCCTACCCTAGGTAAGACTACTCGAAGGATAATATAGCTAGGTCTTAGCTTGCTTAGAATCTCTTAGTTGGTATGTTCTAGTTGTGCCTACTAGGGGTCTTATATGCAATCTATAGATTTCAAAGTTGGAACAACAAATACACATAAAGCCTTTATTATTTTAGCTGATAAAACAATGTAAGATGTTTTTGAAATTCCTAATCTAATAATGGTTTTCAAAGAAAATGCAAAAGAGGTTAGGGTTTTAGAGAAATCCTAAGTGACATTCATAATGTATGGGTTACTTTAAGTAGACAAATACTCTGAAACTTAACCAGTTTTCTGAGTTACCAAACTAAAATTGGTGTTACAGTACTACAAAAAATGGTGATATCTTCAATGGAAATCTAAAGATTTTTAGATTACATTTATTCATTAAATACCCAATAAATGGCACAATTTAACCTATGAAATGTAATTGAACTAAGCACAACTGATTAGCCCGGACTAACTTTGCACAATCATTTAGCATCAGCAAATGACTAAAAGTATGGACTTAGAGTATTCATTAGATACTTTCACCAAACCATGAACATCATAAAAGCATAACTAACTAATTAAGGGAGAGCAAGAAATGAACCGTGAAAACCAAATAAGAAACACAATACACAAATTCTCAAAAACACTATAAAAACTCGGTTTATATTACTTCAACTGGCAGAATGTCAACAACTCGACATCAAATTCTCTCTTACAAATAGTAGAAATACAGCCCTTTATATAGGAAAATGGCATACCGAGTTTTCAAATGAACGGTGGAGATTAACTCAACACCGATGGTACATAATACATGGCATTTAATGAAGTACAACAGTTTATCACATTTTTAGATTTGCATTTGTCTTCTAGGAAAAATATAAAATATAGCTTGCAAATACATTGAATCTAGACTAAATGGATACCCATTTGGTTGTACATGATGAAAAGTCAATTTTCAAGGCCTAATAAAGCCAAAATAGAGCCACATGACACTTGAAAACTTGAGCTGATGTGGATTCACAGGATTCCAATTGTTGAATGGACCAAGAGGAGTATGTGGCACTTTATCAGTGAAGATATATCCAACTGGATGCTTGTTGGACTGATTCTTGATGACTGGACTGCTGGGATAACTATATGTATGTCTTAGAAATTAGACTGGATCTGCAGGAACAACAGTGATTTGGCATGATCTTTAGTGTCTTTAAGTTCTTGAGGCCTATCTTCATCATCTTGGACATCACATTGACTTCCCTTTTGCATGTGCAACAACAATTTGCTTGATAAACTATCAATTCTACATCTCTGGGTTAGCAAGGTACCTCTATATGTTCATCCTTCCAATATCAGTTGGCTCCTTTATCCTCTTAGACCTACAAGCGACAAGACTAAGCATCAATTTCATCTTAAACAATCATTTCCCATCATTTTGAATCAAAATATGCCCATTTGCAGTCATGGATCAGTAAAAAACAGCTCATTGTCAATGTTGTCTCCTTATAGTCCTATTCACAAATCTAGTGATTTTTACATGATTTTTTGAGTTTTTTACCATTTTAGAGTATTCATTTGGCCTATATATTGATTTAATAAATTTTTGTGGTCATTAGGATCCATTTGCAGACTTTAATTTCATGTTTTTCTAGCCTTTTCTGCAAAAAGTGGGATTTTTGGGGGTCACGAACTTTTCATGTGTAGTGGCATTAATTGTTGTAAAACGTACCAAAAAATTCACACAAACTTGGTAAAATGTTCGTCATGATTTGATAAATAAATATGCAATTCAAATCCATCAAGAAAATCCAATTTTCTCTTTGAAAAACTCAATTTTTGGCCCAAAATGTCAAAAAGCGCTGATTTTTGAGTCTGCCGACCTAGCGGGGATTTTGGGGTCTGCCGACTAAAATTTGGTGCAATGCAATCCTAGCGCAGGTCAGAGAGGTTCATTTTTAGCATAAAATACTTTTGCGCTACTTTTGGGTTCCATCGACTTGCATGGGTTTGGGCTCAAACCAACTAATAGCATCTCATAAGATCAGTTGGGGGGGATTATAGCACAAGTCAGTAAGGTCAATTTTTAGGGCAAAACATAAAGGGCTCAGTCAGCGGGAATTTTCAATGCAATCGACTAGTGCAGGTTTCTCTATCTATCAACCAAGTGCAATGAAGGCAAATATTAACACAAGTCGGTTGAAGCCCATTTTAGTGTTTTTCTTCAAAATTGTCTCAGTGGGGATTTTTGGTCCAACTTGTTGGTTTTTTCCCAGACAGGATGCTTATTCCCAGATTTCCCTACAAGGTAGCCATCAATGATCAACAGGATCTCTGGGCCAGGGGCTAACAGTATAGGAGATAGACTCTATATTTTATCTCCTCTTCTTCTTCAGGCTCTGCAAAACCTAGGGGGGTATTCCCTACTCAACATCCATGATAATGTGCATACTAAGGCTGGGATGCTGACAGAAAGTAGATGAGTCCTCCTGTAAGTAGACCAAAACTGAAAGATAAGAGCAAAGGGGCTAGCTTTGGGCCTATTTGCAGTTGTAGACAGAGGACTTGGATCCTAAAACTATTTCTACTATCCTAATGGTTGTTTTAGAGTTTGATTTTGATTTTAAGTTTGGATGCAAAGCTGGACATGTTTGTAACACAAACACAAAGCAAGATTGGTGCCTATCCAGGGCCTGGAGTCAGTAGACATACACTTGTGAATGATCAGCATGAACAGCTAAAACTGGATTTCAGGGGGACATATGATACCTGCCTTACAGATATCTCCCAATACATAGTGTTAAGCTATCTATACTTATGGCATCCCTATTACAGTATACCCTTCCCAATATTCAATCTGAAAACAGTTTAATCTACCCCTTGAGCAGAAGTTAAAAGATCATACATTCAACATAGGAATTCTATGTTCTAGAATCTTAGACATTCCTTGAATACCTAGACTCAGGAGAAAGATACATGCAATACTGGAGACAGAATTAACAAAACACATGCTAACATAGCATTTCTCATATAAAATTAACCATGAAATCAGTGGATTCATGCAAAAACGTACAACAAGAGATACATAAACTCACAGGTTTAACTGTACAGAGCAACCAAAATGAGCTGTATTGTGTTACAGAGCCAAATATTCAACTTTCAACAACCCTAAAAATGAGTAACACAATCTGCTTATAACAGCCAGATAGTGTACCATAAGTAATTAATTACATGGCAAAAATATCAAAATTTGCCAGATACAGATCCCACCAAGGAATGGCACTCAGGAGATATTAATGCAGCAGACAAAGGGGGGGCCTCAAGCCATGCGCCGCCATCCGAGAATCTTCATCCACGATCAGGCAACTTCACTATTTGTACCATCGCCCATACCCCTGCACTGTCACTATTAAGAGTCTCAACCACCTGCAGCCACTCAGAAACTGTCGCAACATTTCAAATAGAAGTTCCCGCCAAAAGTGATTTGCTCAAAGATTGAAGATACACAGGGGAATAATCCCACATGCATGGTGAGGAGATCACAGCAGTAGTTCATAAACAAGGTCGCAAACATACCAAGTGTCGAGCGCTTTTGCCGCGCTCGACACACAAGCCTTCGCCCGAGAGCCCATCGCTGTGGCACAAGCCATTGGCCCATTCCATACTTCTCCTGCCGACCATACTAATCTCACCGATGCAAAACTACATACATTCCTTGTCTGTCGGTGAGACCAAAACCATTGGCGAGCAACAAAATACCTACACCGATGCCAAAGGTTACGCCGATGGCCATCCAAAACATTCGTCAAGTCGTTCCCTCAGCGAGACATTTACCCATCGGAGCAACAAAAAGTTCTTCCTCCGATCACAAGAGTCTTACCGATGGACACAAACATACCTCAAATTACCATCGGCCAGACATACATCATCGGAACAACGGAAAAAAGATGGTCCGATGCTTCGTGTCACATCGATGAAGGGATAAAACATACTCCGTCGGGGAGACCCACCGCATCGGTGGAACTGAAAAAACTCCAACCGATAGGCCAAGCTCACGCCGATGAAGAGGAAAACCTAGGGTTTGAATGAAAAAACCCTCCATATGCAAGCTCAATCTCCAGGCCAAAATGAGCACTAACACTGGCTCCGAATGGGGACGTGCAGGTGAAAACCTGCAGCGAGAACCAGATCTCCGGGCAGACCAGGCAAAAAGCCAAAAAAGCACGAACTGTACAGAACATTTACACTATATACATATTTTTACAAATGTGCACAGCGACAAGTCATCTATGCAAAATAGAACTTAAGGAATTGGCCATGCACAGGCAATTCCAGAACTTCACCATCTAGGGCCTGGAGGAAATAAGAATCCTCCCCATGAATACTGCAAATCTGATATGGGCCCATCCATAAGGGTTCAAACTTACCATGTTTACCCTTGTCCTAATTTTTTGCATTCCAGATGAGCACCAGATCATTGACTTGAAACTTCCTTTTTGTAGCTCTCCTGTCAAACTGATATTTCATATCTTGTTGTCTCTTGAGGTTAATCTGGTGTGCTTTCCTTCTATTCTCATCCAATGCAACCAGCTGGTTCACGCTTTCTGTCATGGAGTCTTCAATCTCCTCATCATTTTCCTAGATGAATCTGTAAACTGGTAGGAGATTATTTATGGGCAACCTGGCCAATGCACCATATACCAGCTCAAAGGGTGACATTCCAATAGCCTTTTTTACCGTCACTCTATCAGCCCATACTGCCAAATTTAATTTTGAGTCCCAAGCTCTCTTGTTCTTGTCTAGTATCCTCTTGATAATTTTCATGATGCTTTTATTGCTTGATTCTGCTTGACCGTTTCCTTGTGGGTGGTATGGTGATGCATATGATAGATTGATCCCATATTTGTTGCAAAAATCAACAAATTCACCTGATCTGAAGCACATAGCATTATCAGTGACTATCTTGAATGGTACTCCAGACCTGATGATAACATTTTCCAGTATGAAATCCATCACCACCTTACTTGTCGCTCTCTTAGTTGGAATGGCCTCAATCCATTTGGTAAAGTAATCAGTTGCCACTAAAATCCAACTGTGTCCCCCACTTGACTTGTCTGCAATTTCCCCTATGAAGTCAATTCCCCATTGCTGAAATGGAGCATCCACAGTTACAGTTCTGAGGGGTAAAGCACCATCATATCTCAACTTTCCTGAGAATCTTTGGCAAGGATCACACTTCCTTACTAACCTCTGTGCATCTGAAAAGAGAGTGGGCCACCAATATCCTGCTCTGAGAGTCTTATGAGCTATTGTTTGGGCAGTATAATGTCCACCACACAATCCTTTATGCATGGCATTCAAAACATTGTTAGCTAGATCTTTATCCACACACCTCAGCAGCACACCATCAGGGTTTTTCCAGTATAGCTCACCTTGAACAATAACATACCTGATTGCATGTAACTTTAAAGTCCTCTTTTGACTGTCACTGAAATGGGAAGGACAATTCAGATTTTGCAAGTAGTAGATAATATCCTTGTACCATTCAGATCTTGATACATTCACACTCTCATTTTGGATTGCATTAACTTGGCATGCTTCCAAGTTTGACTGTGCCATCATCTTGGCTAATCCTTGTCCTCTTACCAACCTGGTAATTTGTATGTCTATGTTGAACTCTTGCAGTTTGTTTATCCATCTACACCTTCTTCCAGTCACCTCCTGTTGAGTGAATATATCTTTGACTGCTGCATGGGGTACATATGCAATTACATGTGATCCTACCAGGTATGGTCTAAAACTTTTGATGGCTCTAACTAATTCATATGCCTATTTTTCCATAATATCATATTTCAACTCAGAAGTCTGCAAGGACATACTGAAGAAAGCTATGGGCTGTTCAAAACCATCTTCATTTTTCTGTAGCAAACATGCAGCAACAGTGTGAAAGGAAGCAAATGAAAACAATTGGAATGGCCTAGAAAAATCAGATGATTTAAGAACAAGGGCCATCTTGATTGCCTCTTTGATACTATGAAATGATTCTATTGCTTCACTTTCCCAGTTGACAGTTGCATCCTTCTTCATCATCTTAGAAATGTTCCTTGTAGTTTCTGCAAAGTTGGGAACAAATCTCCTAACAAAATTTATCTGTCCAAAGAAGGACTGAACTCCTTTTACAGTTTTTGGCATTTGAATTCTATCAATAGCAGCCACTCTCTCTAGATCTATCCTAACTCCATCCTTGGAAACAATGTGTCCCAGGAGCTTTCCTTCAACTACCCCAAAGGCACACTTCTTTGGATTTAAAGAAATACCATACTCTAGTGCTCTTATGAAAATCTGCTCTAGATGCAAACAATGCTACTCTTCCTTCTTTGAATATGCAGTCAAGTCATCCTGATATACAGCCAAGATTGAATCAATCAACCCTGCAAAAGCAAGATCCATTGCTCTTTGAAATGTAGCACCTGCATTTGTTAGTCCGAATGGCATTCTAACATATACATAAGTTCCCCATGGAGTGGTGAAGGCAGTCTTATACTGTTCTGATTCCTTTACCTTCACCTGATTATAACCTGAAAATCCATCCATCATGGATAAGAGTTCACAACCAGTCACTCTCTGCAACATAGCTTCCATATTAGGCAGTGGATAGTTATCCTTTAAAGAGGATACATTCAAGTTCCTGAAATCAACACAAAGCCTAATATCACCGTTCTTTTTTCTGACTGGGACAAGGTTAGACACCCAAGTTGAATGTCTGATTGGCACAATTATTCCAACTTCCCTTAGCTTTTTAAGCTCTTCTTGCATCTTTGGGGCTAAGGTAGGATTAATAGGTCTTTGCCTTTGTCTAAATGGCTTAGCTCCAGGCTTCAATGGGATCTCATGCTAGAATAAATCTTCCCTATAGGCTTTTAGGTCCTCATATGACCAAGCAAAAACATGTTTATACCTTTTCAGTAATGCAATCAACATACTCCTGATGTGTGGTTTGAGCTGTTTACCAATGTATACCTTCTTGGGGGCCTGAGATGTCCCCAAATTTATCTCTTCTAAATCTTCCTTATTTGTGGGAGATGTCCTTGTGACCAATTGGTCTCGACTGTCAAAAGCTCTTTCCAAAGCTACTAACCCTCTAGGGATTTTATTAGTCTTCAATTGAATTATCTCTTTTCCCACAAGAGTTTCTTTTCCATCTATAGTCTCTACAAAAGCTTGGAAATCAATTCCTTGATTCTCATATTCATCTATGCAGTGCAAAAATTTTAACAAATCCCTATCATCATTAAACACTTGCCAACTGCATATATTTTCTGGTACTGCAGGCCTGATTTTAACTTCTACATTTATAACATCTGACAGAGTGATGTCATCTAGCCTTATTGCAACATTAGCTAAGAAATCAGCCATAACATTCTTTGATCTCTCTACCCAGCCTATTGAAAATGCATCAAATAGTTCAATGGTATCCCAAACAGCATGCTTGTATTGTTTCAATCTTTTGTTTTTTGAAGCATACCTACCTCTAATTTGGGATACAATCAGCTCAGAATCCCCAAATACTCTTAGCATTGTGATTCCATGTTTAAGAGCTATATTTAGGCCTAAGATTAAAGCCTCATATTCTGCAATATTGTTTGTGCAAACAAACCTCAGCAAGAAAGAAAATTTGAGGAGCTTACCAGTTGGAGACAGGAAAACAACTCCAGCTCCAGAGCTTTCTTTTGCACAAGCTCCATCAAAATACATGGTCCATAAACCTTGTTGGTCCAACTCTTCACTGCAGACATTTTTCTCTTTATCTTCTCTGTCATCTGAGACAACCTTGAAGTTATCACAGTCAGTGTTTACAAAGCATATCTATTCCTCTGCTTCTTGGTCTTCCACTGTCTCTGATGATCTTTGTTCTCTAATTAACTTAACATCCCTACCATTCATTGGAATCATGGCATATGACAGGTCCAGCTGCATACTTCCACCAATTAGTGATGCCCATCTTCTTGACAGCAACATACCATACTGTGGCTTGATGTCAACCACTGTTATATTCATTTTATATCTTTTCTCAGGAAATGCTGCCAGTTTGAAATCTACATCCTTCATGATTCCAATAACTGGTACCTCTCTGGCATCCATAGCATAACATTTCCCACATGCCTTGTCAATTTTCAATCCAGCTTGTTGCATGACGGCTAAAGGCATGACATTTGTAGATGCTCCAGAGTCAAGCATACAATTTCTAATTATTTTTCCATTTATAACCAGGGATACATAAAATGGTTCCACTTGTGAAGGACACTTTGTCATAGTCACTCCTAAATAGACTTCAGGAGCCTCATCTTCCTCATTACACATGACATGCTTCTCACCCTGGATTTGAACATTTTGTTTAGCTTGAAAAGGCACCCCTGAAATTAGGGATATTGTCCTATTCTTGATCTCTTCAACCTTCATTAGTTCCATAAGTGGAACAGAGACTTATACCTAGAAGAGGACTTGAGCTATATCAAATGGAGCATAATTTTGTATAACAGTTGTAGCTTGCTCCACAATCTTGTTTTTATCCTGAACTAATTTATCTTTTACTTTCATAGTTCCCTGATCATCATTCTTGTCTTGGGAACCTTTGCTTTGATCTTCAGCCTGAGGGATTTTGTTTTCTGGTCCTTGAGATTCATGACCTATTCTATTTCTAAAATTCTATTTATTATTAACCCATTGCCTTTTTTGCGATTCAATTCCTTTATGACCATGCATTGGCTGACCTGCAGAAACATCTTCTGGTTGACGCAAGCTGCCTATCTGAGCTTTACCTCTGAGATTGTAGTTACTCTTGACTTGAGCCACTACTGCAGCTGTGAGGGCCCTAATTTCTTCATCAGAGGGTCATTGTAAGTTACTCAAAAAATTATGTGAACTCTGAGCATACACATAGTTTTCTTCATTATTTCCATCATTAGAACCCTGTTGACAGGCCTGAAATCCATTACCTGTACTCTCATCAGCATCATAAAGAGGGTATCCATTGCTTATGGACATCATATTAACATCATCATCTTGTGCATAGTGTGGCTCATTGCATTCATTACAAGATGCAGCATTATCATATAAGGATTGAGCAATCATACACTGTGACTGTGAATGTGGCATCTGACAAATTATACACCATGGGGTATCATCAACAATATTTATAGCTTTCTTTAGAGGATCAGGAGTTTCTTTGACATATTGAGCTCTCTGATTTGTGTTGTTATGTGGGAATATAGGCTTACCATTATGCCAATTGGTATTATAAGGCATATCATGCAATGATGGTCTCTTTTCCTGCCTTTGGTAGACTTGCCTATTAGAACCTATCCCTTTTTCACTTCTGGCTAGTCTATAGCTTAGGTCCTTAACAACATTTGCTAATTTGTCTATCTTATCTTTAGGGGCAGATGCATTACCTTGAGTGTTCTAAGGCTTGTTTGGATTCTGCAGAATTTTCACATCATCCCTTCTATTTGTCTTGCCTGATGCTTTCCTGTTGTTCTCAATATTCACTGCAATTCTGAAAGCATCCTTGAGAGTAGCAAGACCTTTATCTCTTAATCCATATGTAGTTTTTGCATCAAAGGCATTGATATACAATATTATGCACATTGGTTCATTTGGCCTCATGTGATGTGGCAATTTGTTTAACACTTTAGTAAATCTTGCATTAAAATATGCAACCTGCTCATTTGACCCTTTAGTGATACTGGTAAATTCATTTACAAAAAAGCTAGGGTCAGTTTTGTCACCATACTGCTCCTTGAACATCCTTTTAAAATCATCCCATGATGAAATACTCCGGTCAGGCAGATTCTTGTACCATTCTCTTGCCTCATCTACTAAAGATTGCATGAATGACTTCATGAAAACGTCCTCATGTTCAACCTCAAAGTTATCCATGACATTTTGAAAAGCCTTTAGATGATCTTCTCCTGACACTGTGTTGTTTCCTGAAAATTTAGGCACTTGCAGCCTTAGATGCTTGTCAATGGGGTTAGGATACCCAGGAATACCATCGAACACTAGCTGTCTGAATCTATCTAGTTGCATGGGCTGTCTGTCAAACTGATTAACATTGATATTTCTGTTTGCATTCTGGTTTCTTACATTGTTCAGTGGTATCCTAACATCATTCACATTTTGTCTTTCATCATTATGCTGATGTTGCACTTCATTTCTTTGCTGATGTCTCTGCACATTTGCATTCTCAAGGGTAGGAATTGAATCATTTTGGGCAGTCCTTAAAGCTTGCACTTTCTGCCTCATGTCATCTCTGATTTTCATGGCTTGCAGATACTCTAATTCTGCTCTCAGATTTCTGATTTCTTCAGCTAACTGTTCTTCCTTAGGCATGGAGGTAGATGGTCTCATACCATTCTGGTCATCATCTTCATCATCCCTCAGAGACTTTGCCTCTTCAAATCTGTCACTAGGGTCTAGAAATGGGCGTTCTTGGAACACTTCTGACCTCATTCTCATGTTACCACCCTGTTGCCTCTCATATGTACCTTGAATATCAGCTTCTACATTTGAAAAGTAAGGCACATGCTATCCTGATGGCCTAGGGTTGTCTTGCGTATCATCACTTTTTCTGGGGGAACCCTCATGACTGACTGAGACAGCTCCCTTTCTTCTGTACATCATTCTTCTTGTTACTGGTAACTCTTCAAATAAAGGATTTTGTTGGGATCTTCTCCCCTGCATATAAGTTTTACTTTGACCGGTTGGAAGATTACTTCGGAGTCGCCACCTATTACTAGGAACTGTTTTCTTTTGAAAATCAGGGTTCTTTCACAAATTCCCTAGCAGAGTCGCCAATTTCTGTTGCGACTCAGATGGGTCACAAATATATCATTTTTTTTATCAGTCCTCCCCAGTAGAGTCGCCAATTTCTATTGGTGACTCGGATGGGCACACAGATATTTCACCAGGGAGGACAAAAATAACAATTTTCAAATCACCATCCCCAGCAGAGTCGCCAATTTCTATTAGTTTTTTCCCAGATAAGATGCTTATTCCCAGATTTCCCTACAAGGTAGCCATCAATGATCAACAGGATCTTTGGGCCAGGGGCCAACATTATAGGAGATAGACTCTATATTTTATCTCCTCTTCTTCTTCAGGCTCTGCAAAACCTAGGGGGTATTCCCTACTCAACATCCATGATAATGTGCATACTAAGGCTGGGATGCTGACAGAAAGCAGATGAGTCCTCCTGTAAGTAGACCAAAACTGAAAGATAAGAGCAAAGGGGCTAGCTTTGGGCCTATTTGCAGTTGTAGACAGAGGACTTGGATCCTAAAACTATTTCTACTGTCCTAATGGTTGTTTTAGAGTTTGATTTTGATTTTAAGTTTGGATGCAAAGCTGGACATGGTTGTAACACAAACACAAAGCAAGATTGGTACCTATCCAGGGCCTGGAGTCAGTAGACATACACCTGTGAATGATCAGCATGAACATCTAACACTGGATTTCAGGGGGACATATGATACCTGCCTTACAGATATCTCCCAATACAGAGTGTTAAGCTATCTATACTTATGGCATCCCTATTACAGTATACCCTTCCCAATATTCAATCTGAAAACAATTTAATCTACCCCTTGAGCAGAAGTTAAAAGATCAGACATTCAACATAGGAATTCTATGTTCTAGAATCTTAGACATTCCTTGAATACCTAGACTCAGGAGAAAGATACATGCAATACTGGAGACAGAATTAACAAAACACATGCTAACATAGCATTTCTCATATAAAATTAACCATGAAATCAGTGGATTCATGCAAAAACGTACAACAAGAGATACATAAACTCACAGGTTTAACTGTACAGAGCAACCAAAATGAGCTGTATTGTGTTACAGAGCCAAATATTCAACTTTCAACAACCCTAAAAATGAGTAACACAATCTGCTTATAACAGCCAGATAGTGTACCATAAGCAATTAATTACATGGCAAAAATATCAAAATTCGCCAGATACAGATCCCACCAAGGAATGGCGCTTAGAAGATATTAATGCAGTAGACAAAGGGGGGGGCCTCGAGCCATGCGCCGCCATCCAAGAGTCTTCATCCACGATCAGGCAACTTCACTGTTTGTACCGTCGCCCATACCCCTGCACTGTCGCTATTAAGAGTCTCAACCACCCGCAGCCACTCAGAAACTGTTGCAACATTTCAAACAGAAGTTCCCGCCAAAAGTGATTCGCTCAAAGATTGAAGATACACAGGGGAATAATCCCACATGCATGGTGAGGAGATCACAGCAGTAGTTCATAAACAAGGTCACAAACATACCAAGTGTCAAGCACTTTTGCCGCGCTCGACACACAAGCCTTCGCCCAAGAGCCCATCGCTGTGGCACAAGCCATCGGCCCATTCCATACTTCTCCTGCCGACCATACTAATCTCACCAATGCAAAACTACATACATTCCTTGTCTGTCAGTGAGACCAAAACCATCGGCAAGCAACAAAATACCTACGCTGATGCCAAAGGTTACGCCGATGGCCATCCAAAACATTCGTCAAGTCGTTCCCTCAGCAAGACATTTACCCATCAGAGCAACAAAAAGTTCTTCTGCCGATCACAATAGTCTTACCAATGGACACAAACATACCTCAAATTACCATCGGCCAGACATACATTGTTGGAACGATGAAAAAAAGACGGGCCGACGCTTCGTGTCACATTGATGAAGGGATAAAACATACTCCGTCGGGGAGACCCACCGCATCGGTGGAACTGAAAAAACTCCAACTGATAGGCCAAGCTTACGCCGATGAAGAGGAAAACCTAGGGTTTGAATGAAAAAACCCTCCATATGCAAGCTCAATCTCCAGGCCAAAATGATCGAAATTGTCTCAGTGGGGATTTTTGGTCCAACTAACTTAGTGGTAGCTTGGAGGGAGGTCAGTTGGAGGCAAATTTAGCGCAAAAGTTAGTAGAAGGTATTTTTAGCGCTTTTTGTAGTAGGAGGTGTTTTTAGTGCCAGATTTTGGATTGGCCAGGGTGAAAGCTTATGGACCCCTTAGTGAAATCTAATGGAATTTGACACGATTTTGCAACTGTAAGATCTGGAAACTAAGAATTTCAACATGACTCATCCTACAGTAGCAATTTCAAGGCCAATATCCAGTGACAGGATTTTTCAGCAAAATGCAGTAACACCTAATTTTAGCGCAAAAGGCAACAAATGGCAATCTTTTAAGCACAAGACCACTCAAGACACTTCCAAATCAATCATACATCACATCAAATCACTTCAAACATGCCAAGAACTCAAATTTGAAGCAAATCCTGCATTCTAAGCACATTTTCACCTTCTCATCATGATAAGGCAAAAAGGTTGAGACTTCAAGCCAAAGCAAAAGAGGGGGTCTCCATTTGGCAAAATGGGGTGTGTGTGCAAGGCACAACAGTCACCTCATTGAATATAATGATTGCAAGATATGAACAAAATGGATTTTTGATAAGGCATTAGAAACTTTCAAGCAAATGTGATTGGCGGCTGTAAAGCAAAATTCCACAACTGTAGCCAGTATCCTCCTTGCCTATGCTAAAATGGACATCCATTAAAAGGATAAAACATATGGGAATTTTGTTAGATGTTGTAGTTGCAACTACCCTCAGAGACATGTATGCAAAGTGTGGAAGCATAGAAAAGGCACGTGAACTATTTGGCATGATACCTCAAAGAAATGTCACCTCATGGAATACAATGATTGCAAGATACGAAGAAAATGGATTTTCTGATAAGCCTTTTAAAAGTTCCAAGAAAATGCAATTGGCAAGTGTAAAGCCAAATTCCAAAACCTTAGAAATGGTATGTTTGGAGCACGATATAGACATCCATCAAAGCATAAAGGATATTGGAATTTTGTCAAATGTCGTAGTTGTAAGTACCCTACAAGACATGTATACAACTTATGTGGAAGCATATACAACGAACATGAACTATTTGACACGATGCCTCGAAATGTTGTCTCATGGAATGCAATGATTGCAAGATATGCACAAAATGGATTTTTCATAAGGCTTTAAAAACTCTCAAGCAAATGTACAAAAATAAATTTCAACCATTTATGCAATTTTTGGCACATCTTAAACCAAATTGCACAACCTTAATCAACTTCCTCCTTGCCTATGCTATAATGGGATCTAGAGAACAAGGTGTGGACAACCATCAAAGCATAAATGATATAGGAATTTTGTCACATGTATTGTATTTGCAAAGTTGCCCTTGTAGACATGTATGGAAAGTATGGAAGCATAGACAAGGCACATGAACTATTTGAAATGATGCCTCAAAGAAATACACAGTCCCACAGAATTCAATAATTGCAACATATGCACAAAATGGATTATTTGAAAAGGATTTATAAACTTTCAAGCAAATGCAATTGGCACTTGTCAAACCAAATTCTTGTAACAATAATTGATTATTATATTAAATATTTAATATAAACTATCATATACATAATGTCATGAACATAACATCTAGTTTATTTAAAAAGTCATATAGGCATGTCCAAACAAAGCCATACAGACAAATATACAAAAATATGCATCAGATTAACATACAAAAGTATGTATACAAATCCATTTAGGCATACAAAAAATGTCCCAAAAACTAGTTTCCTATGGACTTTTATGAAATAATCAACGGCCCTTCTTTGACTGTGAAGATGGAGAGCCACTCAGTGACACATCCTCTCTCTATCGTCGAGTAGACCTCTTCAAATAAAGTTCATCCAGGTGCACCTATTAATACAAACAAATAATATGCACATTAGTATAGAAAATGTATTAAATATATAAAATCACATATATAATTGACCACTTACCACCAATCGATGATCACTCTCCATCATCTTGTCTCTCTCTTCATCCATAGTTGGATGGACTAGAGTTGTGACCTGCTGTAAGAAGCATCAAGAAGCAAAATTGACTAAACATAAATATCATTTATGTACATCAAATGACATGAGATAAAACAAGAAATATAAAATTATGACATTTTTATGTTATTGGCTCATACCTCGGTCAAAGGAATTGCAGACATTATGGCTGCATCAATGCCTCTCTGCACTGACTCACGAACATGAGGAGTCTCTAGATTTAACATCTGAAAATTAAGTTCAAGATTATTCAAACAAAATAAATACATAACATTATTTTAAAAATGCATAATGCTTAGAAATGGTTAAAATCTACCTCTCTGTAAAAGTGGCGGTTTGGCATCCAGGGAACCAAGGAAACTGTGGAGGTGTTGGTGACTGTTGAAGTCATCAAATTGTCACAAAATAATATTACCATTGACATATCTACAATAATTACGATTATGTGATAAATTACATACCTGCTGACTTGACCTCCTCTCATAACCTGCCAATGGATGGCTAAGGGAGGCAGGATGAAGAATCTGACCCTGGAATTTCATTGCGCAAACAATTATATTCATTATTTTTGACTTATAATATAGATAATCATATAAAATTAATTACAAATTTCAAATAACAATATACTAAATCAAGATGAAACTTTTAACGATTTATCTAAGAGTCAATACCAATTTATACTATAAGAGATCATCACTGAGAACAAGATCATCCAATATGTCCTGCCCTTGTGTCACAGCACCCTGCCCCTACATCGCAACATCCTGCCAAGTGTCCTATCGTGCCTCTTGCATCCCATAATCACCCAGGTTCCCACATGTACTATACAAATGTGGGGACACATGATGCCTACTACTCTCACCCTCATCAGCCTAGGTAAGATCATCAGCATGCTGTGATAGAGTTTGGGTGAGAGTAGTCAATGAATGTAAAGTCTCCAGCTCAACACTCTCCTTCAAAGCCAAAGGGAGTGACCTATGTTTTGGCCTCACTCAGGGTATAGGCACATGGTCTTCATCTCACTAAGCCCTAGGTCTATCTTGGGCAGAGCCACCACCTTTACCCTGGAACTCACGAATGTCAAAATAATTCAGAATCTTGTTGAGGACAAATTCGCAATAGAGTTTCCTTAAGCAATATTGTGGTACCTCATCATTGTTGCATGGGTGCTCATCGAAGACCATGTACCATCTATCCCAAAAGTTTTAGGATATTTCTTCATTCCTACACCAATGTATAGGAAACCATTTGCAACTTTCTTCTAATCTTTGGCTGGTTTTGGGATTAATAAAGTGTGCACATAATTGAGATTTTGTAATTTTTTCATTCTTGACTTGTTCATATGACAACTTGTCAACATAATATTGTCAACTCCTCTCCCTATAGTCTTGGAATTCGGTGATTTGTTTTGTCACCAAATCCGTGTGAGAAACAATCTCCTCTAGTGATTTTGCAAGTGCCCTCCTACGATTAGTGATTCCACTTGGATTGTTTATGGTTTGAATAATAGTTTGAAGATGTTTCTTATTTTCTTCTATTATCCCTAGGTAGTGTTCTTGATTATCCCTTACATTAAAAGGAGGTCAAGGTGGGTTTTGAGGGTTTTGGGGGTTGTTTTCACCCTCCTCAACTGGATTTAAGTTTTCTTTTTCTCCAATAACTGTAAATGCAATATAAAAATAAATCAAACATTACAAAACTCAAAAATTGTTCTAAAACTAACAAAATCAGTCAAACCCTACCTTCTTCCTGTGGTAGAGCCTCCAAATTTGCATGACGATGTCTTTGGCAGTGAGGTGGCATTGTGAATTTCTTGTTTTCTCTATTACACTTGATTCAATAGCCCTTTCTTCAATGTGATCGCATTTTTTCCTATTTTCTTTGCTGCTGTGAGGAGAAATGGCCATGGTTGTGAGTGAGTAAAAATAGGTTTCTTTTCTTTTATGCAAAGCAAAACGCAAGTGCATTATAACGCACTCACATTTTGCTTTAATTTTGGAGGTGGTGGCGACTTTTTGGTCCCCCATCTCCTTGTATTTACCCAATGACTCTAATGTGGAAGGATAGAACCAAAGGCAAGAACCCTAGGTTGAGTTGTGTAAGAATGTTGAGCTTGCTAAAATGTAAATAAAATAAAATATATTTCTTTACTAAAATTATATTTAATAATTTACACTATATAAAATATAGTATACAATAATAGCTATATATATTATATATTTATAAAGTAAATATAATTGTAAAATAAATATATTATATTATAATATAATACTAAAAATTAATAACTATAATATATTTTATATTATATATAGTATTATATTATATTAGAAAAATATTTTAAATTAAGGATATAAATACTCTAATTGCCCCCCTATTTATTACTCTTAGCAACTCAATTTTACAAACTATGTATACTTTAAATTTTTCCATATGCAAAATAATGTTTTCCTTTTTTCACACGGAACAAGTATAACATCACGTGCGGGAGAGGGTGCATCATCATCACATGTAAGTGAAGGTGAAACACTTGTATCTATATCATTGGACTCCTCACAAAAAAGTGGATCAAGAGAGGCACTTGGAGGGGAATCCATAGATGTAAACGATAAGTTGCCATGAGGTGGAAAAGAAATGTTTGTTAGACACAAAATCACATGAATCAAGGTCCCTAGACGTATCAAGTGCATATAGGGATGAAGTAGTAGCTAAGTCACTATCACAGGCTACAAAAGATGTGTCATCGTAAAGCACAATGACATAAAATACGAGGTTGGTAAGGAAGGGGGAGAAACATCCATGATAAAAATCTAATAGTGAAAGTGCATAAAGGAGGGTACATGGTATAAGGATCAAAGAGATAACAAATAATAATAGCCCAAACACTAATCAGGATAACACAATGAAGCACAAATGAAGGTAAATTCAAACTCCAAACAAATTTGAAATGAAAAGTATACTATCAAAAAATATAAATAATGACTCTAATGTGGAAGGATAGAACCAAAGGCAAAAACTCTAGGCCAAGTTGTGTAAGGAAGTTAAGCTCACTAAAATATAAATAAAATAAAATAATTTTCTTTACTAAAAATTAGGTTTAATGAATATAACAAGCAATGTATTCCAATTAAACAAATTTAGAGTTGTAACAAATCATATAACATAATTTAGAATTTTGGAAATAAATACAAATAAAAATAGTCAATTCGCTAGGGGTTTGACTGAGGAGAACTTGATCCTTACAATTCAATAAAATCTCAAATGTGTTTGTAAACACCACCTATCTATACAAGTTTTCAAATATTAGAGATTAGGATGAGTAAAGTTCAAAAGTATGTAAATTGTGAAATCATTTCTGTAGGTATAAGTTCAATTCTATGCCCATGGTTCATTTTTGCACTCGTGACTTTATGTCTCTAAGTCAAGACACAAAAAATTTTAAAAATATAATATAAGTAGAGCACTATTATAGACTTAAAGTTTGAAAATAGAGTATAAATAGAGCATTATTACCAATTTTGGTATATATTAACTCTAATGGCGATCTATTTCACAATATAATTAAATTTGTGCTTGCAATCTCTTTTAATTTTCAACTTTGAATGCATATTTTGTAAAAAAAAGAAATTATTACAAGTTGAATTTATTAGTTAACCAATATGCCACTTAATTCCATGTTTATATATATATAATGTGTTGCATTTTTTAAAGACTTCTTCTAAAATCACGTGCAAGAACAATAAAACACATCATTGTGTTATTAAACAATCAATGTCATTTTTTAATAGATTATTTCATGTTCATGAATTGTTCTATATTTAAACATCAAACAACCAAAAATAATTTAATTGAACCAATAACATTTTTGTATAAACATGAGGTAATTCCAATTTATTAAATGCCAAGTAATAATTGGTTATTATTTATTATATTTTTATTAAAAAATATATTTTTTAATTAATGTTAATATTTATTCTTCTTGCTGATGATGGCATGGTTCGGTGGTTAAGTCGCTCAGGATGTAGTGGCGGCCACCAGAGTTCAAACCCCCGCTGGGCCAACGAGCTCGCAAGGCTTTACGCCTTCGCTGGGCCAATGAGCTCGCGGGTTTGAAGTGTTCTTCCTAGGGGATGAGGTCCCCCAGTTGTGGCCTCACCGGTTCATTGCTCTGGGAAAAAGCATTCGCGTGGAGCCGGAGGGCGTGTCGCACCAGCGTCGCCGGTCACATTAAAAAGTTTACCAGGCGCATTTAAAAAAAATATATATTTATTCTTCTTAATTTAAAGATATAAACTTATTAAATTATTTTTAATAAAATAATTGATTTAAATTTTTATTAATTAAATAATTTAAAATCTTATTACAATCTTTATATTATCCTATATAAATATTAATACTTATTTTTTTACAAACTAATTAAAAAAAAAAAATATCTAAAACATATATTCTAAATCTATTTTTCAATTATATCAACCTCTAGGTATTGATTTATGGTTTTTTGATGATGGTACTTAAAAGCTTCATTAAAATTAGAGGTCTATTATTTGTTCATTTTTTAATGTGATTATTACGTGTTTTTCTTAAATCTTTATCTTTTACCTAAGAAGTAGCTGATCTTGCCATGAATTACATGTGATTACAAGTCCCTTAGAGAAGTGAAGAGGATCACATGATGTATCATTGAAAAATATCATACGATGCTATTGGTTTTAATTTATATGGCAGCATTTCAACTATACGGCTATCAAATTGCTTACAGTACGTGTATGAGGTGGAATTCATGGCTTTAGCTTCATTCAAAAGATAAGACTCTAATAAATGACCATTCTCCACCTTCTTGACTAAGTGTAATAATTGCTCATCAAAATTTAATTTCAACTTCTACCTGACACACAACAAAAATTGGCGACAGGGAAACATTCGTGAAATTGAATGATTAAAACCCTTTGAATCATCTTGCACATTTATAAGGGAACGTAAACCGTCGATCATCCTACCCAAGTCGTCTGTTTCAAATAAGGAATGCCTTCGGCGTAATAAAACTAGCAATCACACCTTAGTGTGCAATGGGTATGCTAAAATTGCAAGAGTATTCGAATGGTTGACCATAGAGAGAGAGATCTATCTCACTGAGAGGAAATGTGTGAGAAAGAAGGGGGGAGACAAAGATGGAGATAGATAAAGAGAAATAGAAAGGAAGAAGTGTGTGAGAGAGAAGGGGGGAGATGGAGATGGAGAGAGATAAAGAGAAATAGAAAGGAGAGAGGTAGAGAAACAGAGAGAGAGATATATATTGTTGTTTCCTATTAAATTATTATTGGTGCTTCCAACTATTATCATATCAAAACCTCCAATTGAATTAATAATTTCATCAAGTCTTTCTTTTGTCAAATTCTACACATCTTCCAACTTAATCAATTTACCCTCGAGATGTTATTGTTGACCTATTTTTCTCTAGCCAGAGTCAAATATTTCATGTAGCATCAGTTAGTATGCATATCCCCAGTGTAAGCTATATTTGTGATCTTGAAGTCTGAACCTAAATCTCAATGTTTGAAACTTGCCTGAAGAAGCTTAGCATGTGAAAGAGCTTGAAAACATAGGCAAGTTTGTTTTTTACATCACCCTGAAATTCGCTAAAATGAGGAAGTTATGTATGGTCAATGATCTGGTCAAACTTGATCTTCCAAGAGGGGTGATATTCCAAACATCGGGTGATATTTGTAATACCACCCCAATCTCCAAATATCACCCCGATATTTGAAATATCACCCTATCTCTGAAATATCACCCTATCTCTGAAATATCACCCTATCTCCAAATATCACCCCAATATTTGTAATATCACCCTGATATTTGAAATATCACCCTATCTCTGTAATATCACCCCGATATTTAAAATATCACCCTATCTCCAATTATCACCCTGATATTTGTAATATCACCCTATCTCCAAAATATCACCCCGATCTCCAAATATCACCCGATCTCTGAAATATCACCCTGATATTTGTAATATCACCCCGATCTCCAAATATCACCCTGATATTTGTAATATCACCCTATCTCTGAAATATCACCCCAATCTCCAAATATCACCCCAATATTTGTAATATCACCCTATCTCCGTAATATCACCCCGATATTTGAAATATCACCCTATCTCCAATTATCACCCCGATATTTGTAATATCACCCTATCTCTAAAATATCACCCTAATCTCCAAATATCACCCCGATCTCCAAATATCACCCCGATATTTGAAATATCACCCGATCTCTAAAATATCACCCTATCTCCATATATCACCCTGATCTCCAAATATCACCTCGATCTCCAAATATCACCCCGATATTTGTAATATCACCCTATCTCTGAAATATCACCCCGATCTCCAAATATCACCCTGATATTTGAAATATCACCCTATCTTCGTAATATCACCCTATCTCCAAATATCACCCTGATATTTGTAATATCACCCCGATCTCCAAATATCACCTCGATATTTGTAATATCACCCTATCTCTGAAATATCACCCCGATCTCCAAATATCACCCCGATATTTGAAATATCACCCTATTTCCATAATATCACCCTATGTCCAAATATCACCTCGATATTTGAAATATCACCCTATTTCCATAATATCACCCTATCTCCAAATATCACCTTGATATTTGTAATATCACCCTATCTCCAAATATCACCCCGATATCTGTAATTTCCCCCCAGATGCCCATGATGATGACACCATCTTGTCACGTTTCAATAAGGCCTGTCCATGATGGTGATGTCACCATCATATCCCTCATAAGGAGAAATATACCAAGGCCAATTCCAAAAGGTAGGGGCCCGCATTGTATGCAGATCTAGGTGCATATTTAGGGGGTGATTTCAAAGAGGAGTTTAAGTGCCAAAAGCAGAGGTACATGATCCGGATTTGCATATTTGGATGAGTGGACTTTTCAATGACCATTTTTAGTAGATGCAGATATTTCTTGTATTCATTGCTGCATAGAGAGGAAGTAGCTCGCATTGATGATCAGAAATATCTTGCCACTGCCTTATTTCAGATATTTCATTACTGTAGATCGATGAGTAAGCTGCTTGCATTAAAGACTCAAAATATCTTCCATCTGCCCAGTCCCAGATATTTGACGCCATAACTAATGTAGCTAAGACATCCTTTCAGAGATATTTTTGATTACAGCTCTCTGAGTGAATTGTGTAACCGACTTAGGTTAGATTGAAATGCTATATAAACTAAGGCTTATGATGTAAATAGGGTTGGAACTTTTTAGCATACAGGCTTTCTTTTTCCAAATAAAGCTTTTTTGTTACTGTAACCTTGCCTTTTTACTAAATATATGCAAGTTATCATACCTCTTTTACTAATTTTCTAGTTCTGTGTGAATCTGCATATGGTTGTCTGTGAATGTCTTTGTTCCTCTCAATCATATTGTTTCTTGCCTCTGCTAGAATCATCTAATCTGTGTATACCTACTTGTTATATCTGGTTGTGTTGTGCATTTTTTAGTTCTGTGAAAGTTTCTTTAAATCTGTCTGGTGCATCACCCTTCTGTGTTTCAAGTTTTTTTGTTTCATCTTTCACTTTAAAGCATTCCTTCTCCCTTTTCCCCTTAAAAAAAAAAATAGTAGTTTTAGGTGATAATCAGGCAAGGAAGCTGGCCTTCTCCGGAGGTCCGATCTCTTTGAACAAGGTCCCACCCTTCGAGATCATTCCCATTGTGTCATTGGAATGCTTGGAAATCCTTCCAAGTAGGGTGCAATTTCATGTGACAACATTTATGTGGAGAGAGAGAGAGGAATGGAGAAGGGGAGAGAAATAGAGATGGAGAAACAAAGATAGCAAGGGAGGGAGAAGTGAGAGAGAGAGAGATGGATATAGAGACATATGTAAAGAGAGGTAAAGAGATAAAGAGGGTGAGATAGAGATAGAGAAACACACACACACACACACACACACACACACACATATATATATAGAGAGAGAGAGAGAGATGGACATAGAAGGATAGAGAGAGAGGAAGAGAGATAGAGAAAGAGACAAATAGATGGAGAGGAGGAGAAATAGAGAAAGAGGAAGATAGAGAAACATAAAGATATAGAAAGAGACACAGAGAGGAAACAAAGAGACATAGAAAGAGGTAGAGTGATACAAAAATAAAGAGGGAGAGAGAGTGAGAGGGAGAGATAGAGATATAAAGAGAGGGATATTGGTAGAGAGAGGAATAGAGAAGGAGAGATAGGGATAATATATAAAAGGGGGAGAGACATAGAGAGAGGGAGATTGATGGAGAGTAATAGAGATAAGTGATATATATATAGACAACCAGAAAGAAGAATATATTGGAGCCCAGAAAAACTAATTCCCCTTGTGCCCATTTTTCCCCCAAAATCCAAAAATCCTATGCAAATTGCTTAGAAGATGCCTCCATTGGATAGAGAATTCAATTCTAAGCAACTTTGCCTTTTGAACCACCTCAAAATTCCTTCATATGAAAAAGTTATCCTTGGTCAGAGTTTGGCCTTTTATGTTTTTGCCTTGGTCAAAATTGGTTTCTCCCCTTAGAATTTTTTTTATATTTTTCCTTTGTCAGGAAATCAGCCTTTTTCTGAACTAATGAACTTTTCTGGAGTTCAGCGGTTTGCCGATTCGCTGATAAGGCAACAAAAAAGCAAATGGGACAGTTGGCGGCAAAGAGACAAAGAAAGCAGGCTTGCAGAAAAGTTAAAGGATGAAGCCCTTTGTTGGTGAAATGCATAAGTTCAAGGTTCGTGAGGTTAGCTGATAGCGAAGTTCATTGACGATGAACTTCACTGACAAAGTAGAAGGTAGTTTCTAATAAGGCAAATTTGACTAAGGCATGAAGGGTGAAGAAATTTTTCAATTGACAAATCAGCGGATGGATGAACTAAGGAACTAGTTCAGAATTGTAGAAGTTTGTCGATATAGCATTTTTCCAACATGGAGAAATGGCTAAGGTAAACTTAGTTTAGCAAGTGACATTTTTTGCCGATATGGTAGTGTTGGCTGAATATTTTGTCGTTTACCTAACTAATGACAAAATGGTTATATCACCACAAGGGGAGGTTCCCTCTAGATAATGAGCTATTTCTAACAAACAACTTTCAATACTTAAATAAACTAAAACTATTCTTGGGGTGTTTCCATCTCATCCTATTCTCTTTTTTTAGAATAGATGTGTCTCTCTTACAATTTAACTTCACAATAGATGATATTTAATAATTCTTGAATCGAGCTAAACCATAAGAAAGCAAAATTTTCTATCGTTTGGCTTATTTCTCACAAACAAACTTAATTGAATTCAAATGTAGCCCAAAGTCTCCATTTTCATCCAATATGATATAACTAACTTGAACACAACAGTTTATAGCACAAAGTCTCTAAACAATCCTATTCCCACAAATAAACACAAACTCTCATAATGAGAAAAATAGCACAAAGTCTATTCAACCAAAACAAGAACACCTCTCTCAGATTTCAATAAACTCCACAATTCCAACAATGATTCAATATAATATAACACCAATGACATAAGAACACTGATATCATAAAACAATATGATTCAACTCAAAGTTTGATACTCAAATTACCTGCTTATATTGATATTCACTTGAAAAATATGATAAACATAAAAGCTCAAAGTCTTGAAATGCTTTCCAATTTGGTAGAGTTTATTTGTAATAGAAAAAAGATGATATTTACAATGGGGGTCCTCTTTATTTATAAGAGAAAACGAGAGAAAAAATAGGAAAATCCTAACTACTTTGACTTATTCAAATAGAAGAGTCCTATCTGACTTAGGACTTCCTTTGTCTCAGATGTAATTACATTTTAGAAAATTAGATATGAATATGTCCACAACAAAATTCAAATTACATATACAAGAATAAAATAAACTAAGGTATTAGCTTCCTCCATCATTCTTCTTTAGAAAATTCTGGTACATGGCTTGTATAGCTGTCATTTCACATGCATCCGGCTTAGCTGTATTTTCTAAGATAGTGCGGGCCTGAAGAATTGCATCTTTTACTGCCTTTATTGCCTTCTCATGTTTGTCAAGATTGTACTTCAAGTTCTCAAAAGTTGAATGCTGATCATAAAGATTGTCCATGGAAAGTACTGAGGGCACTTCATCTTTGAATTTCCTTTGAACCATCTTTTCAAAGGAGCTTATCATTTAATCTGTTGAAAGGAACTTATGATCTTCACCTGTGAGGGTCCATGGGAGTTCTTCCAGCCTATGTAGAAGTGTGACATCGCTATCTTCACTAGTTTCACGAGCTTGACATAAGTCCTCAAGCAAGCCTTTTATTATATGGATGTGATGAACCAGAGACTCCTTAGTTTTAAGATATGATTCCCTATATGCAAAGACCCCGATGGTGATTAGATTCTTTATCTTAATATTTTTCATCTCTATCCACTCCTCCAAGCTCTCTTCCTGATCCTACAATTTTTGGGAAAGTAAGTCAACCATGTTATCAAGCTCGGATTTGGCTTTATCCATCTTTTCTTTTCTTTCTACAGTGGTCTTCAGTAGAACTCGCCCTTGAGCTAGAAAACATTCCACAATATCTCCTACCACTCTTCCTCTGGCTTGAGCTTTTTCAACCTTCTGGATTAGAGGATCTTCTACAGTCACTACCATGGGTTCCACAATCTCAGATGACTTTACTATTTTTTGAAGAACAGTAGCAAGTTGTTTTGCTTTAGCTTTATACTATTCTTTTTCCTTTTTGACTTCATCATATTTTTTGAGCAAGGTACTGGCAATAGTTTGAAAATCTGCTTTTATGCCTTCATGAGTTCACTTGCCTAACTCAACCCTTGAGACAACATAATCATTCATGTGAAAATTGCCAACAGTAGCATCCTCTGGTGGCTTAGCAATCTCTACATATCTGATCCCTTTTTCATTGATAAGCCTAGAAACAGTCTTAGGCTTTTTCTTCAGAGTCTTTGATTTCACAGGTAACAGCTTCTCTATATCAATTTCATCTGGCAAAATATTTTTCTTCTTTCTCTTGGGAGTATATGCAGACAACCATGGAGGAAGCACAGAAGCACTAATAGTTAGAGATGAATCCACTACTTATTTCGCCAGATCCATATTTACATCTGTTATGGTAACAATAGGACTAGTGTTGGTAAAAACTACACCTGTGTCAACAACCTTTTTTGAACCATCTAGAAGATTTTCTAAAATAGATTGTTCACCAATATCAAAAGACAGAGAAAATAAACTTGGGATAGAACTGAAGGAATCAAACATGGTCCCAAAACTGGTTCTTATAGAAGTAGGGGTATTATCATAAGAAACAATGAAAATAGGTGAAATAGGAACACTTGAAACTACTAGAAAACTAACAGAAATAGGAGCATGAGGAAGGGGTGTAGAAACTTGTGATTCAATGGGAAGATCTTTCTTAGGGGACTGATGTGGATCACCAAGTTGTTCCTTTTCTACAGTCTCATCCTTGCCTTGTTTAGTTTCATCTTCCTCATCAGATTTATCAGACACTTCTGTTTGTTGGGCATCCTTAGATTTCTGAATATTTTGCTTTTCAGTCTCAACATCTTCAACCTCCATCTACTCAACATTTGTATCTTCAACACCTGATTCAGTAACATTAGAGCTATCTGCAACTTCTTTCTTCTTCCCTCCCTTGGATACAAACTTAATTTTTGGTTTTTGTATTTTGGAGGAAGAAGGGGTGTCACTCTTATTCTTGGTCCTATATTCTACTTTCTTGCCTATTTGCTCCTATGATTCAGTCTCTGACCCTGTGAGAAATTCTTTCAATTTGGTCCCTTTGCTTTCCAACCATATATTTGTGTTATCCAGGATCGGTTGAAATCTTTTCCTTATGGAAGTTTCCTCTTTAACTGACCATTTCACCTCTGGAAGAAGTGAGACTTCAACATTCTCAGTGTTATATTTGGGATCTAGAACATCCCCATCATCTTCCATTTGATCTGGAATATCAGTGAGGCTCATCTTTTCGATCTGACTCAAATGAAGTCTGTAGTAGTCTAACTTCTTGATCTCATTTTGTGTCCTAAGATCAGCTCAAATATCTTCCACCATAGGCACATGGAAGGTTGACTTTATTTTGATCTTATTTGTACTCTCCTGAAGTCAAAATGGTCCCTTTTCTTGAAAGTTTTCATGGTGAGCAACTACAATTTAGAATCAACTATTTTTTCCTTGTTAGCCGACTGAACTAAGTACCTTCCAATCTCTACAGGAAACTTTATCCCTGACTTTTTCAACTCCATTTGTTTATTATGTACTACAATCAGCTACCTACATAATTCCATGAGGACAATACGATCACTGGGATATCACGGAAGAATATAAGGGTAGTTGGGATAATACCCTACTCTAAGATATGTGAAAGTAGGGAATTGTAAGAACAAGCAGCCAAAAGAATTCACAACTTCCCAAGATTCATCTGAGATCCTCTTCTAAACAAGTTCATTGTCCCATAAGCACATGAATACTGAAAAGAAGCATCATTAACTCTACGGAAATGATGGATTGATCCCTTTAGAGTAATTTGAGGATAATACTCATACACAGGAACCAATCTCTTGTCACCAACCTGAGTCAGACCATGAAAGATCCTCATGCTAGTAGTAGCATATACAAGATATGAGGTCATATAGAATTTGAATGTTGTGTTGACCCTCACCAATTTTTCATGCAATGCATTATTGATCTTCTCTCCCCAAAATATTCTCTGTGTGCCTTGAAGAATCACCTTGATGTATGTGTACATCCATTCTTGAAACTTGGAGGAAGAAGGGAGTCCTCTGATATGACTCAAAAGTGTGATCAAATCACAAACTTCCTCTACAAAGTCACTCCTAGGGAGATCCTTCAACTACCTGGTTAGATTACTTCGAGGAATTTTCAACCATTTATTGTTTATGTACCTTCTTGCAGCTTCCACATCTATATCATAGTCTTTTTGCCCTTGAGCAAAATCAATCTATCCAATGTTTTCAATAGGTGGACACATGAAGATTTTATCAAGAAATTTTGCATCCAACCTCATGATCACATTCCCTTGGGAATCTATCACAACCCTAGTATCCCTATTGTAATGGCTAGCCACCTGAAGAACGAACTCGGGGTTATGGGAAGAAACTGGAAATGAGGCAACCAAATGAATGTTGCTGTCAATGATCTTTTGCATGTGTCTAGAAGGGTTTGTCTATTTAGTTTTGTCTACAAATTCTGCCATATCCACATGTCTTATTTCTGTATCTCTGATTTCATCAACATTTGATTGTACTGAAGTGACAGGAAAGACCCCTTAGTAGTTGTGCTTCATGATTTTGGCTTTGGATAGAGATGGCTCTGACATTAGCTCTGGAGAGAATTCTAGAAGAGATATCTACCACGGACGCTTGTTGAAAACTACAAAAGGCCATGATCTTGCAGTTAGGGGAAAAATGGATAAATTGGGAAACTACATGTCGATGATCGTGATCACAAGGATAAGCTTGAAAGGGCTAAAGCATGCGCAAGTCAAAAAATTGGGCAAATTCAGGCTAAAGGCATCATTTGCAGGAATTTCCCAGTGTTAGGAATTTTTTACAGAAATTCATGCACGGGCGGTCAGAATGACTGCTCCTACATGTGGGAAGGTTAAATCTCATGTCAGGGCGGTGAAAATGCCTGCTCCTGCATGTTTGATGAAAATGAGGTTTTCATGTATGGGCGGGTGAAAAGGCCGCTCTTACATGTGGGAAAAATCCATGTCTTGTGGCACATGCAAGAGTGGCTAAAGGGACCGCCGGTGCAAGTTTGAATGATTGGGTTTGATGTATAGTAGGTCAAATTGATTGCTACTGTAGGTGATTTCAAAAACTCAAAGTTATGTGTAAACATGGGAGTTTTGGCCACTTCTACATGTAGAAAGATACATAAGATTATGTAAGGGCGGTAGTTTTAACCGCCCTTACATATGGGAAAAACATAACATTTAAGGGATGCAAGGTTGGTGGAAAACCCTGCTACTACATACCAAAAAGTTGAAACATGGTAGGAACGTGTATTGGCGGCAAAAAAGGCCGCTCATACACATTTAGAAACTTATTGGAAAAACCTAAGTCTAACATGGCGATAAAAGATCCATTCACACAGGAAGAAACCAGATTTACAAATTTTTTGACAAAAATATTCAAAGAAATGAAAATAAACAACGATAATATTAACATACCTTTATTTTCAAGCAGGAAAATGAAAGAAAAAATGTAAAACAAAAGCTTACCTGAGAAGGCTGACCTAAAACCCTAGTCATGAATTCAGAAGATGAAATACACTTGAATCCATAGTCGACATGATCAAATGATCTCAAAAAGGGTTTACCAGATGATTAGAAGCCTTGGTAATAAAAATAAACAAGACAAAATGAATCAAAAATGATTAAATAGGTTTTAAAGTTTGCATTAAAACATGGCACGAGTGCCATTAATGCAACCTTAAGTCCATAAATTTGCCAAGATTTTGCTTGAGTGGTGGATTTCACCATCTCTACATTGGGTGATCAACATGCATGGGCGGGGGAAAAGGTCGCCCAAGCATATGACGTAAAATGACTTAAAACATGTGCAAGTGGTGAATACTACCGCTATTACATGTATTAAACTTTGACAGGGGACATGCACGGGCGGTGGTTAAGACCGCTCTCGCATGCATGTTAAAAGAACTTTGATAAATATGCCAAAGCAGCAAAAAGGGCCGACCTTACACATAAAACAACAAAACACATGTAATAGCGGTTATTTGGACTGCTATCGCATGTGAATACAACAACTTTTCTAACACCCCCAAAATATTCAATAATTGATATTTTGGCAAGCTTATGACCAAAACAAGCTTCACGATTTTTGAGGAATCATCATAAGGAAATGTCACAAACTCTTCTAGGATGTCAAATGACTTTGTACGAGACCAAGAGTACTTGTCTCAATTTGCAAACTTAGAGTGTAGGCTATGAAATGGACAAGTTTCGTAGGGGTTCTACAAAAATGAGCGTAGATGATTTTAAGAACAACAACTAGCTCTAACTGGGGAACTTCCATAGATCAAACTTTGAAACAATCCAAGGGAGAAGAATCCAATTTCTAAGTGCTTTTATCCATGCCATTGAGCCATAGAGTCAAGCTACCAAAAAGAAAAAGACACAAAAGACTAAACAAGAATGAAAAACAAAAACACAAAACTATACAAATGTACAAATGAACTTATCTGATACTTCAAAGGTTGAAGTGTTTCAGATGTTGTCCACTATGAGGCAGCAAGAATGGTGTTCCATCCAGATACTCCAACAAGAAGCTATTTTCACCACAAAGTTGATGAATGATGAACGGGCCTCTCCATAGGGAATCAAACTTCCCATGCATTCCTTTTGGTTCTCTCCTCTTGTCCCATAACAAGACTTGATCTCCAATTTGAAACTCACAAGCCCTTACTTTCTTGTCAAAGAGTTTCTTCACTTGACTTTGATGTTCAGCAATATGGTCTACTACCATAGCTTGCTACTCTTCAAGTTCAGTTAGGTACATGATTCTTTTGTCAATAGAACTTTCGAAAGTTCTATCTTCTACTGCCTTTGCCAACTTTAGTGCCAACAACTCCAAAGTAATAGGTATCTCTACATTTAGACCATACAGAAGCTGAAATGGTGACATGCCTATCACTCTTTTGGGGGTAATTATGTCTACCCATAAAGCATCAAACAACTCTTTATGCCAAGTTCTCTGATTATCCTCCACCAATTTCTTGATAATAGTTACCAAATTTTTGTTACTAGATTTTGCCTAACCATTTCCTTGAGGATAATAGTCTGAAGAGTGAGAAAGAATGATCCCATGTTCATAACAAAAGTTAGTAATCTCATTGGAAGAGAAACAAGTAGCATTATCTGCTACAACTTTGTTTGGGACTCCAAACCAGGAAATAATCTTTTCCTTAAGGAAATTACATACCACTTCAGAAGTGGCATGCTTAACTGGGATGGCTTCCACCCACTTGGTAAAATAATCAGTTGCGGTGAGAACAAAGTTGTGACCCACACTTGATGGTGGGTTCACTGCACCAATGAAGTCGATGCCCCATTGTTGAAAAGGTTCTTCAATCACAACTGGCTTGAGAGGTAGTGCAGCCAACTTAGGTCTTCCAACAACCTGTTGACATAACTCACAACTACGTACCCAATTGTACACATCCTAAAATAGTGTGGGCCAATAGTACCTAGCCCATAGAATCTTATGAGTCGTCACAGGTGCAGAAAAATGTCCTCCACAGGCCAAATTGTGAAAAGACTCCAAAAGTATGTTTTGTTGTGCTTTATCCACACAATGGAGAAAAACTCCATCAAGGCTTCTTTTGTACAAACCATTGTCCCATAGGACATAGTTAGCAGCCTTCAATTTGATAGTTCTTTTCTCCTTATAAGATAGATGAGAGGTACATTCACCATAGGTAAGAAAATGAGCAATATTTGAATACCACTCATCTGTAGTAGTGACAAAAAGAACAGTCAGCATATCTTCAACTTCTTCTTCTTCATCCCCTGTCTCTTTTGGTATGTTGTCGATAATTAACCAACACAAACCTTTGCCATGCAAAAGCTTGGTAGGTTTGATATCAAGATCAAACTCTTGGATCTTAGCAATCCAATTGCCTCTTTTGGTTCCAAACTCCTATTGAGTCAGAATCAACTTTACTATTATATCAGACACCAAAAGAACAGTATGTGAATTCAAAATATAGAACTGGAAATGCTTTACCGCCTTGACCACGGCATAAGCATGTTTCTCCATATTTGAATATTTCAATTCATGAGCCTTCAAAGGACAAATCAAAAATGAAATGGGAGATTCCACACCTTCATTCTGTTGAACAAGAATGGCCGAAAGTGTATGCTCAGAAGCATAACTGTATACTACAAAATCCTTGGTATAATTAGGACAAACAAGAATTGGAACATGAGCTATGGCCCACTTGATGTCCTCAAATGCCACTTTACCTTCCACACTCTAATGAAAAGTAGCCTTACCCTTCATCATGTTGACAATGTGACGGGTTTTCTCTACGAATTTCAGAATGAATCTTCGCAGAAAATTTACCTTTCTGAAGAAAGAGTGAACTGCAGTCTTACTAGCAGGCAAAGTAAGACTTTGGATGGACTTGACTCTTTCTGAGTCAATTTTAGTGCCTTCTCGGGACACAATTTGACCAAGGAGTTTACCTTCTGTAACCCCAAAAACTGATTTCTTAGGGTTGAGAGAGATACCATTTTGTCGACATCTTTCCAGCACCTGTTGCAAATGATACACATGATCAAGATGTTGTTTGGAGAAAATAGTCAAGTCATCAAGATATACCACAATTAATTTCGCCATCTCATCTCTGAAGGCAAGGTCCATTGCTCTCTAGAACATGGCACCAGCATTTATCAAACCAAAAGGCATCCTGTGATATGCAAACGTGCCCCAAGGTGTTGTGAAAGCAGTTTTGCACTAATCTGCTTCACTGACCTCTACTTGATTATATCTCAAAAAATTGTCTAACATAGACAACATCTCTAAACCAGTTACAGTTTGCAACACTTGGTCCATCATGGGTAAAGGGTAGTCATCTTTTAGAGAAGATTGGTTGAGATTCCTGAAATCAATGTAGATATGGATTTCTTTGTTCTTCTTTCTTACAGGAACAATATCCGCGATCCAAGTGGAATGATGAATAGGAAAGATTATTCTTGCATTCAACATTTTCTAAATCTCAGAAAGAATAGTACCTGATATTTTGGGATTGTATTGCCTTTGTTTCTGCTTGTGAGGCAATGACCCAACTTTGAGAGGAATTTCATGTTGAATCCCCTTAGGCCTGAAGGACTTTAGATCATCATAAGAATACACCAAAACATCAATGTAATGATGGAGTGTAGTGAATTTGAATTTCTCGTCAGCAGTTCAACACTTCCCAATGTTGACCATTTTGGGATCTGCGTTAGAACTCAAATTTACTTGCTCAAATTCCATAGAGGAACTTGAATCAAGTTGTTGCTATTTAATATATCTGTCATGCTTATCAAATAGCTTTTCTAGGAAAACCAAACCTTTTGGAATCTTATTCCCTTTTAGTTGAAGAAACTCTTCACCAGTTTGTGAATCTATTTCAGAAATGTATCCCTATGGTGGAGATTCACTACCTTTGAAATAGAGCTCATCAAAGCTATCTATCTTTTCCAAGAAAGCTATGATTTGATTATCACCATTGAACACCTACCAATGGCTAGCATTATCTGGTACACTTGGTCAGAAGACCAGCTCAATTGTGTATTTGTTACCTTTAAAGTCTTTATGAGGAACCATGATGGTGGCGGAGATAGCTAATGAATCTGCATGATCATTAAACTCTCTAGGCACCACAGAGATATCAAAAGCATCAAAACCTACAATGCAATCCTGTACGCGATTGCGATAATGTCTCAATCTTTCATTTTTGGTCTGATACAAATTTCTCACTTGACAAACCACTAATTCAGCATCTCCTTGAGCATGAAGATTTTTAACACCTTTAGCATGAGCGGCCTCTAATCCGAGCAACAATGACTCGTATTCAGCGGTGTTGTTGGTATTGTCGAATTGCAGCTTGTATGAGAAAGGGAAGATATCGCCTTGTGGAGATATCAAAACAAATTTGGCTCTAGAACCGGTAGAGGAACAACTTCCATCAAATTCTAAAACCCAAACATCATTTGAATTTCTTACTTTGATGTTTCTGTTACTAGTGAATTCTTCATCATCAAAAAGAGAAGATTCTGGCATCACTATGCTCTCATCTGAACTTTCATCTGATTTACTAGAAATATCCTCTGATTCTGCATCTGAAATGTCAGAATTCTCATCTAATGAACTAGAAGTATCTTCAATAGACAAGAAATAATTACCCATTCTTGAGGACTCAAACAAAATTTGGGCGTTGGGATTTGCCATTTGAGTAACAATATATTTTGCTTCTTTCTTAGGAAGCAACTTTTGCATGACGCCTTTAACAGGTATCCTTGCTTTAGATAGGTCCATGTTTAGTTCTCCACCCACATCTTTACAAAAGTTACACTCGAGCAGAATGCCATAAGAGGCAGGAACATCAGCTACTAGGACAGTCATCTTAATCCTCTTGTCTGGAAAGGCTGCAAATGCAAATTGGGCATCTTTGATTTGGCCCAATAGTGGCACTTACTTATTTTCCATGGAGAAACATCTCCCAAAGGTCTTAGTTAAGGTGAGGCCAAGGGCGTCTGCTACTTTGGTGGGAATGACATTATTGGAGGCCCCAGAATCTATTATGCAATTGCTCAACTTATGACCATTTACTAACAGAGAAACATAGAAAGGTTCTATTTTTCCTAGGGCAACAAGGGGAGTAGTGACAAGATTATTTTGGGCAGATTTATTCTTTGAGGAATCATGGGAAACTTTCGAAAGGTCTTGTCCTGTACGGACAGTCTTGTTTTTGATGTATTTAGCTAACCTATCAAACTATTCAGGATTAGCTTGTAAATACTTAAACTCAGACATTTGGATTTTGGTCTTTCTAGCATGATCTATTATATCAAATAATTAAAATGAACTAGGGATAGAGGAAGGAAATCCATCATTCTGAGTTTTATTAGGGGTAGTACTGGTCTGAGGGACAGAAGTCGAAGATACAAGATTGTTAGATGTACTCACTTGCTTATTGCCCACTGGGTCCTTTGACTGAAAAGGCAACGGAATTCCCCATTTGGAAATTGAGATCACTGGTTGAGGTTCCTCTCTTGCCTTTCCTTTATTAGCTTGTTGATTTGACTGATTTTGGGACCTAGTAAAATAGCATATGCTCCATCATATACTTCTCCTTCTTTTTCAGCTTCATCTTGGTAATTCAGGAAGCCAATGGTAGAGTCGCTAGCTAATTCTTCTTCTCCTTCTATAAAAAGATTAGCATCATTCTCTTGGTCCAACTCAAGTTGGAAAGAATGGTCATGTTTTGTTTCATAATAGCCAATTGCTGAGTTGACAGGTGTTGCTTTAATGGCGAGCTTCCCCTATGTGGTTGGAAGATGATTGTGTTGCCCTTGATTTTTGGCAGCATTGCCTTAATATGAATTGTTAGGAAATATTCTCCTTGGTATATCCTAATAAGGAGGGATAGACATACCTTGTGACATTTGCCTTTTTAGATATAGCAATTCATTTGCTAACTTTTGCACCATAGGATCCATGGTGCTCGTGAAAGAATTATTAGCAGAAGAAGGACCTCTATTTATGTTAGAATCTCTTCTTATCTTACCTGCAAGGATAAGATCATCTTCAACTTTAGTAGCCAAAATTTGAGCTACAGGAAGATCTGCGGGGCTAGCTCGCCTTAACGAAAATCTCACCTCGGGAAGCTGAGTATTGATAAAGAGACAGTTAAGATTCTCTGATGTTGGCTAAGCAGTTGTAGGAATCATGTATGTCAGCTTATTGAATTTAGTGATGAAATCTCGCATGGGTTCATGTAGGTCTTTCTTTATCTGTGTTAGCTATGCTAATAAGGCATGTGCATCTTCCATAGGTTTGAATCTGGCTTCAAACTTGGTCTTGAGAGTGTTCCAACTCATTATCGTTTGAGCTTGAAGATGGTAAAACCAATCTATAGTAGCACCTTGCAGTGTTTCCACAAAAAGTCTTACTGCTACGTCTTCATGTTCCATGCCTAATACAATGCAAGCTATACAGAAAGCTACAATGTGTTCATCAGGGTGGACTTTCCCATCGCCATAGAACTTAGGAAAATTCTTCCTCGAACTATGAGGTAGTTCATGCAATGGTGGGCTTAAATTTAAAGGACCAAAAGTGTTACCCCAAGGGCCTTGAGCTGCCATGGTGCGCTAATTAAAGGGTGGGATAACAAACGTATGTGGAATATGAATAGACAAAACTCTTCTAGTACCAGAACTAAAAGCTTCACCTGGTATTGGAGACCTGGTGTTGGTAGGAGGGAAACTCCTGGTTCTTTGAAGTTAAGGTCGTGGAGGCAAAAGACCAAAGTTATTTTGCTACATCAACTCAAATACGGGATCAATAATACCTTGAGCTCTCTTGCTTCTTATATACCATGAATCTGCCAAAGTGTAGGGTACTCAACAAAGTTTTGAAAAATATTGAAACAAATGGAAAAGAACTGAAGTATTTCAACTCAGAGCGTGAGGCTTCAAGTTGCACATTCTTTCCCCAATAGAGTTGCCAAAAAATTATTGGGTGAATATTTTGTCATTTATCTAACTAATGACAAAATGGTTATATCACCACAGCTATGATGATACTGAGTCTCTCCTCTCAGTAAGGGGAGGTTCCCTCTAGATAATGAGCTCTTTCTAACAAACAACTTTAAATACTTAAATAAACTAAAACTATTCTTGGGGTGTTTCCATCTCATCCTATTCTCTTTTTTCAGAATAGATGTTTCTCTCTTACAAAACAACTTCACAATAGATGATATTTGATAATTCTTGAACCGAGACAAACCATAGGAATGCAAAGTTTTTTATCGTTTGGCTTATTTATCACAAACAAACTTAATTGAATTCAAATGTAGCCCAAAGTCTCCACTTTCACCCAATATGATATAACTAACTTGAACACAACAGTTTACAGCACAAAGTCTCTAAAAAATCTCATTCCCACAAATAAACACAAACTCATGTAATAAGAAAAATAGCACAAAGTCTATTCAACCAAAACAAGAACACTTCTCTCAAATTTCAATAAAATCCATGATTCCAACAATGATTCAATATAATATAACACCAATGACATAAGAACACTGATATCATAAAACAATATGATTCAACTCAAAGTTTGATACTCAAATTGCCTACTTATATTGATATTCACTTGAAAAATATGATAAACATAAAAGCTCAAAGTCTTGAAATGCTTTCCAATTTGGCAGAGTTTCTTTGCAATAGAAAAAAGATGATATTTACAATGGGGGTCCTCTTTATTTATAAGAGAAAGTGAGAGTAAAAATAGGAAAATCCTAACTACTTTGACTTATTCAACAGAAGAGTCCTATTTGACTTAGGACTTCCTTTGCCTCACATGTAATTACATTTTAGAAAATTAGATATGAATATGTCCACAACAAAATTCAAATTACATATACAAGAATAAAATTAACTAAGGTATCAGCTTCCTCCATCATTCTTCTTTAGAAAATTCTGGTACATGGCCTGTATAGCCGCAATTTCATATGCATCCAGCTTAGCTATATTTTATGAGATAGTACGGGTCTGAAGAATTGCATCTTTTGCTCCCTTTATTGCCTTCTCATGTTTGTCAAGATTGTCCTTCAAGTTCTCAAAAGTTGAATGCTGATCATAAAGATTGTCCATGGAAAGTACTGAGGGCACTTCATCTTCAAATTTCCTTTGAACCATCTTTTCAAAGGAGCTTATCATTTCATCTATTGAAAGGAACTTATGATCTTCACCTGTGAGGGTGCATGGGAGTTATTCCAGCTTGTGTAGAAGCGTGACATCGCTGTCTTCACTGGTTTCACAAGCTTGACATAAGTCCTCAAGCAAGCCTTTTATTATATGGATGCGATGAACCAGAGACTCCTTAGTTTTAAGATATGATTCCCTATTTTCAATGACCCCAATGGTGATCAGATTCTTTATCTTAATCTTTTTCATCTCTATCCACTCCTCCAAGCTCTCCTGTTGATCTTGTAGTTCTTGGGAAAGTAAGTCAACCATGTTATCAAGCTCGGCTTTGGCTTTATCCATCTTTTTGTTTCTTTCTATAGTGGTCTTTAGTAGAACTCGCCCTTGAGCTAGAAAACATTCCACAATATCTCCTACCACTCTTCCTCTAGCCTAAGCTTTTTCAACCTTCTGGATTAGAGGATCTTCTACAATCACTACCATGGGTTCCATAATATCATATTACTTTACTATTTTTTGAAGAATAGTAGCAAGTTGTTCTGCTTTAGCTTTATACTATTCTTTTTCCTTTTTGACTTCATCATATTTTTCGAGCAAGGTGCTGGTAGTAGTTTGAAAATCTACTTTTATGCCTTCATGAGTTAGCTTGCCTAACTCAACCCTTGAGATGACATAATCATTCATGTCAAAATTGTCAACAGTAGCATCCTTTGGTGGCTTAGCAATCTCTGCATATCTAATCCCTTTTTCATTGATAAGCCTAGAAATAGTCTTCAGCTTTTTCTTCAGAGTCTTTGATTTCACAAGTAACAGCTTCTCTATATCAATTTCATCTAGCGAAATAGCTTGCTTCTTTCTCTTGGGAGTATATGCAGACAACCATGGAGGAAGCATAGAAGCACTAATAGTCAAAGATGAATCCACTACTTGTTTCACTGAATCCATATCTACACCTATTACGATAACAATAGAATTGGTATTGGTAAAAACTACACCTGTGTCAACAACCTTTTCTGAACCATCCAGAAGATTTTCTAAAATAGATTGTTCGCCAATATCAAAAGATGAAGAAGATAAACTTGCAATAGAATCAGAGGAATCAAACACGATCCCAAAACTGGTTCTTACAGAAGTAGGGGTATTATCAGAAGAAACAATGAAAATAGGTGAAATAGGAACACTTAAAACTACTAGAAAACTACCAGAAACAAGAGCATGAGGAAGGGGTGTAGAAACTTGTGATTCAGTGGGAAGATCTTTCTTAGGGGACTGATGTGGATCACCAAGTTGTTTCTTTTCTATAGTCTCATCCTTGCCTTATTAAGTTTCATCTTCCTTGTCAAATTTATCAGAAAATTCTATTTGTTCGGCATCCTTAGATTTCTAAATATTTTGCTTTTCAGTCTCAACATCTTCAACCTCCATTTGCTCAACATTTGTATCTTCAGCACTTGATTCAGTTACATCAGAGGTTTCTGCAACTTCTTTCTTCTACCCTCCCTTAGATACAAACTTAATTTTTGGTTGTTTAATTTTGGAGGAAGAAGGGGTGTCCCTCTTATTCTTGGTCTTGTTTTCTACTTTCTTGCTTGTTTGCTCCTGTGCTTCAATCTTTGACCCTGTGAGAAATTCCTTCAATTTGATCCCTTTTCTTTCCAACCATATATTTGTGTTATCCAGGATTGGTTGAAATGTTTTCCTTATGGAAGTTTCCTCTTTAACTGACCATTTCACCTTTGGAAGTGGTGAGACTTCAACATTCTCAGTGTTATATTTGGGATCTAGAACATCCCCATCATCTTCCATTCCATCTAGAATATCAGCGAGGCCCAACTCTTCGATCTGACTCAAATGAAGTCTACAGTAGTCTAACATCCTGATCTCATTTTGTGTCTTGAGATCAGTCCAAATATCTTCCACCATAGGCACATGGAAGGTTGACTTTCTTCTGATCTTATCTTGTACTCTCCTGAAGTCAAAATGGTCCCTTTTCTTGAAAGTTTTCATGGTGACCAACTACAATTCAGAATCAACTATTTTTTCCTTGTTAGCCAATTGAACTAAGTACCTTCCAATCTCTATGGGAAACATTATCCCTGAATTTTTCAACTCCATTTGTTTATTATGTACTACAATCCGCTGCCTACATAATTCCATGAGGACAATACAATCACTGGGATATCATGGAAGAATATAAGGGTAGCCGAGATAATACCCTACTCTTGAGATATGTGAAAGTAGGGAATTGTAAGAACAAGCAGCCAAAAGAATTCACAACTTCCCAAGCTTCATTTGAGATCCTCTTCTGAACAAGTTCATTGTCCTATAAGCACATGAATACTGAAAAGAAAGCATCATTAACCCTATGGAAATGATTGATTGATCCCTTTAGAGTAATTTGAGGATAATACTCATACACAGGAACTAATCTCCTGTCACCAACCTGAGTCAGCCCAGGAAAGCTCCTCATGCTAGCAGCAACATATACAAGATATTAGGTCATATAGAATTTGAATGTTGTGTTGACCCTCACTAATTGTTATGCAATGCATTACTGATCTTCTCTCCCTAGAGTATTCTCTGTGTGCCCCGAAGAATCACCTTGATGTATGTGTACATCCATTCTTGAAAATTGGAGGAAGAAGGGAGTCCTCTAATACGACTCAAAAGTGTGATCAAATCACAAACTTCCTCTACAAAGTCACTCCTAGGGAGATCCTTCAGCCACCTGGTCAGATTACTTTGAGGAATTTTCAACCATTTATTGTTTATGTACCTTCTTGCAGCTTCCACATCTATCTCATAGTCTTTTTGCCCTTGAGAAAAATCAATCTGTCCAATGTTTTCAATAGGTGGACACATGAAGATTTTATCAAGAAATTCTACATCCAACCTCATGATCACATTCCCTTGGTAATCTATCACAAACCTAGTATCCCTATTGTAATGGCTAGCCACCTGAAGAGCGAAATCAAGGTTATGGGAAAAAACTGGAAATGAGGCAACCAAATGAATGTTGCTGTCAATGATCTTTTGCATGTGTCTGGAAGGGTTTGTCTGTTTAGTTCTATCTACAAATTCTACCATATCCACATGTCCTATTTCTGTATCTTTGATTTCATCAACATTTGACTGTACTGAAGTGATAGGAAAGACCCCTTGGTACTTGCACTTCATGATTTTGGGTTTGGATCGAGACGGCTCTGACATCAGCTTTGGAGAGAATTCTGGAAGAGATATCTACCACGGACGCTTGTTGAAAACTGTAAAAGGCCATGATCTCGCAGTTAGGGGAAAAGTGGATAAACTGGGAAACTGCATGTCGATGATCATGATCACAAGGATAAGCTTGAAAGGGCTAAAGCGTGTGCAAGTTGAAAAATTAGGCGAAAGTGGGCTAAAGACATCATTTGTAGGAATTTCCCAGTGTTAGGAAATTTTTGCAGAAATTCATGCATGGGCGGTCAGAATAACCGCTCCTACATGTGGGAAGGTTAAATCTCATGTCAGGGTAGTGAAAAGGCCTGCTCCTGCATGTTGGATGAAAATGAGGTTTTCATGTATGGGCGGGTGAAAAGGCCACTCTTACATGTGGGAAAAATGCAAGTCTTGTGGCACATGCAAGAGCGGATAAAAGGACCACTGGTGCAAGTTTGAATGAGTGGGTTTGATGTATAGTTAGTCAAATTGACCGCTATTGCAGGTGATTTCAAAAACTCAAAGTTATGTGTAAACGTGGGAGTTTCGGCCGCTTCTGCATGTAGAAAGATACATAAAGATTATGTAAGGGCGGCGGTTTTAACTGCCCTTACATATGGGAAAAACCTAACATTTAAGGGATACAAGGGCAGTGGAAAACCTCGCTACTACATACCAAAAAGTTGAAACATGGTAGGAACATGTATCAGCGGCGAAAAGGCCGCTCATACATGTTCAGAAACTTATTGGAAAAACCTAAGTCTAACATGGCGATAAAAGATCCATTCACACACGAAGAAACCAGATTTATGAATTTTTTGACAAAAATCTTCAAAGAAATGATAATAAACAACAATAATATTAACATACCTTTATTTTCACGCAGTAAAATGAAAGAAAAAATGAAAAACAAAAGTTTACCTAAAAAGGCAGACCTAAAACCCTAGTCGTGAATTCAGAAGATGAAATACACTTGAATCCGTAGTCGACACGATCAAATGATCTCAAAAATGGTTTACCAATTGATTAGAAGGCTTGGTAATAAAAATAAACAAGACAAAACGAATCTAAAACATGGCACGAGTGCCATTAATGCAACCTTAAGTCCATAGATTTGCCAAGATTTTGCTTGAGCAGTGGATTTCACCGTCTCTACACTGAGTGATCAACATGCATGGGTGGGGGAAAAGGCCGCCCGAGCATATGACGTAAAATGACTTAAAACATGTGCAAGCGGTGAATACTACCACTATTACATGTATTAAACTTTTATAGGGGACATGCACAGGCGGCGGTTAGGACCGCTCTCACATGCATGTTAAAAGAACTTTGATAAAATATGCCAAATCAACAAAAAGAGCCTACCTTACACATAAAACAACAAAACACACGTAATAGTGGTTATTTGGACCACTATTGCATGTGAATACAACAACTTTTCTAACACCCCCAAAATATTCAATAATTGATATTTTGGCAAGCTTACGACCAAAACGAGCTTCACGATTTTTGAGGAATAGTCATAAGGAAATGTCGCAAACTCTTTTAGGATGTCAGATGACTTCGTATGAGACCAAGAGTACTTGTCTTGATTTGTGAACTTAGAGTGTAGGCTACGAAACAGACAAGTTTCGTAGGGGTTCTCTACAAAAATGAGCATAGCTGATTTTTAGAACAAGTAGCAAAATGCTTGGTTCGGGAAAGCAAGTTTTTGCCAACTAAGGAGATCAAATGGCAAGTTTGGAAAAAGGATCTTTTGCTGATAATGAAGGAGGTGGTACCCAAGACTCTTGGATTTAAAAGGGGCCAATTTGCTGACAAAGTGATAAAGGGAAAGTTCAGAAAAATGATTTTTTGCAAATAAAGGCATAGATATCGGTAAACCGACCAAAAACCAAACTTTTCATAAGTTTTTATTTTTTTATTTCACCAATAAGGCAATAGGAGGGAGCAAGAAGATGAAAAGGGAAAGTTTGGCAAAAGGCATTTTTACTGACAAGGGGCAAAATTGCTCAAGTTTGAAGATGGTCATTTTTTTTAACTAAAGGGGAAAAGTCAAATTTCGTTGACAAGACAACTTTGCCGATATGAGGCAAAAAGGGTATAAATGAATAGTTCAACAAAATGAGTTTTTGCCAATAGATAAAGGAAGGTTGGCCAGGTTCTAAAAAATATGAAATCGCCAATAGGGGCAATAAATGAATGGTTCAACAAAATGGTCTTTTGACAACAAAAGGTGAATGAGAAGGCAACATAAAAAGTTTGAAGAAAATGATTTTTGTCAACTAAGACAAGAAAATTTCCAAAGATGGAAGATTCACCGACAAGGCGATAAAGGGCCACAGAGAAAGTTTGCCATGAGGCATTTGCGCCGACTAATAGATAAAGTTTGGTAAATTAAAGATTTGTCTATTAGGCAAATGCAGAGACAAAATGATGTGGTGGATGTTGGCAAATGGAAAGTGCAGAGAATGAATCGGATTGGACGATGGGGAAGAAAATGCTAATGAGTAAATTCAGTGGTTAGATGGCCCAAAATAGAAAAATTGGACAACACATTTGTAAAAACACCAAGATCGTGGAGTAGACAAACAAGGACGAGATTGCAAATGAAATCAACCAATTGTATTCACAAATGAGGCAGATATAAATAGGTGAGTGTGAGTACAAGATTCTCCACCAAATGAGGATAGGACTCCTCTACATGAAGTGGTGGCAAGCAACCACCCACAAAGATAGCATGAGGTGTAGATGCAAGTCGATACCTCTCCAAAATGGCTAACTACTTTGACAAGTTCCAAGTACATGTGGAAAATACACCTAACTATAGTTAAAGCAAGTGTATACACCTAGGATTAAAGATTATACACCAACACCCCCCTTAAGCATAGCTTAGGTGTGTTTATAAAAAATGGGTCCTGGCTATAAGCCTAGTGAGGTACCAATGCACAATGTAAAAGAAAAATGAGTCCTGGCTATGAAGCCTGATAAGGTACTCATGTACAATACAAATCTCTTAGAAATAGAGAAAGATAGAAAACCTAGTGGAAAAAACTATCCTCCAAAAAGAGAGAAAAGAAAAGAATTTAAGACCTTCTGAAAAGATGTCCCTTGATGATCGAAACATCATAATGAAGAATTCCTGAAGCATATAGAAGTTGTAAACTCTGTCGATGATGGACTAGTGTCTACTGGAATCAACGAATCTCCATGTGATGTAGATCAAGATTTGTGATACAAAATATTGCATGAGTGAACATATGAACACTACTCAACTAGTGTACACAAAGTCAACCAAACTCTATGAAGTCGAAATATAGATAGTATTGTGGTTAGGCATACTAGAACCTCAAACTATGATCCACTGAATTAATCTCCCATACGAGAGATCTGTAACATCAGAAAATGTCCCCTTGGGGGCTTTTCCCTCATAAGGTTTAGCTTCTGGGTCTTTAGTATGCATTTAGGACATCTTAGTTCATATTTTGGCATCACAATGGAATTAGACCTGGGTTTCATGGCAAATTGGACCTAGGTGGACCCCTTGAGCTGTACCCGACCCAAAATAGGGGGGAGGATTTGGGTGCCCACGCCATAGTATTGCCTGATTTTGGGGCAGCCCCAATTTTTGGGTGTTGGTTAGTGACCGTTCTTAGGTCCCTTTGCTGACACGGTAAGTTTGAATTTCAAATATCTTGGTGAGAGTGCTTGTAGTTGCATATATAAGCATGTGTAGGCATTTATTTAAAAACTAAATTTCAATTAGATGATTACTAGCAAGCTATTGTGTTCTCAAGGTGATTCAAGGCTTTCTATTGTGTTGCAAGAGCAGACTTGTGTGTTTTGTGTGTTGATATTTGCATATTTGAACATCAATCTCCTCATGGCATGAAGAGCATCTTCCTCCATGAGAGATTCACTACAAGGTGACATGTCATTATGTTTTTATCATTGATTCCTTTGGTTTTTGGCCTCTGCCTCACAAGGGCATGCCCTCTTTGTTTGACAATGGTGTTCGAAGACTTAAGTGTCCTCTGGAGTTTGACTGAGGCAAGCCTCTAAACACCACAACCCCCAAACCAAGTCTTGTGATTACAGGTTACAGGTGTTGTAACCAGAGAAAGTGGAGTTGCAAGAAGGCTGGGTAGGCATCAAGGATTTAGGATCTAAAGAAAAGTTAGACATAGGAGCACTTCTAAGACTAGGGCACTTGCAACAGTGTCCTCTACAGATAGATCTTAGGAAACAGAAGTTACAGGGCTGATCAGTGTTAGAAGGAGGTCCAAATTCCCTGAAAAAGTAGGTACCTTGGACTTGGGTGCCCGCACCTTAGTCCTTGACTATTCTACCTCGAAACCCTGAAAACAGGTATTCTGTGATTTGCCATTTTACTCCGTCTACAAGGGCTTTTTCCGTTATTCGTCAATTTGTTGTCGTATTTGCATAATTAGGGTTGTAATGGTCAATTGGACATAGGAGAAGGAAAAACTAATAATTAATTCCCTAATCCAAGTTTCCCTTCATTTATAAGTGACCTAGGGTATGATATTGCTCGCCACTCGACCCTAGATCCTTCAATGTTTAGTGGAGAGGTAGATTTTAACATCTAAACAACAAAAGATTAACAAAATTCAATTTTACCCTAAACATTTTTGTGAACCCGTGTTTTTGGAATTAAATTGCAAATTTTTGAGTGTTTGTCTACAGATTTGGTGTGATTTGATTCATTCATATAGGCATTTACTTTGTTGCATTGAGAAAATTTCAAAAAAAATTGAAAATTTTGAAAAATACAAAAAAATTGCATTGTTTGGCTTACTAAATTGCATCAGTTTTTCCTAAATTTTCCTAATTCATGATTTTTGCATCAGATCTGATATAAAATATATAAAAATCCAAAAAATTAGAAATTTACATTGAATTTTCATCATTTAATTGCTAGGGTTTTGTAGAAATTTTGACAATTTTATATAACCTAGTAATTCCAAAATCTAAGGTTAGTAGACAAAATATTTTATCATATTTTTCTACTAATTTTAGAGGCTCATTAAAATTAAAATTTGGCTTTAGTCTTTCATTTTAGTGTGAATTTGCATTTAGATTTAAAATATTTGCATTTTTGCATAGAAGATTTCAACAAAAACCAGCAATTTTGATGTATTTTCATTAAATTTGCATGGGATTTTGCATGTTAAGGCTTGAAAATAATTGTCAGATCTAAGAGTAAGCCAATTTCATCATAAATTAGACTTCAAAACATCCACATAGAATTTTGTCTCAAGATTTCAAACCTAGGGCTTCAAAAGCAATGATTTTCACTAAATTTGGCATTATCGACTCTCTAAACTTGCACTATAGGTGTGTTGTGAAGGATATTTTTTCATTAATTTTTTTTATCAGGGTAATAATTTTCTTCCCCTCATAAAAATCTTCACAACACCCTTTCATCGGGCTCTTGTGGTGAAATTTTGGTGAAAAACTACACATTTTGGCTATTTTGGCCCTAGGGTTCGACCTAGTTTGCACCCCAAGCATGTTGTGATCAATTTTATGGATTGAGGTGACTAATATTGTTGATATCCTTTTTTGTACCTTTCTTTACAACACCCATTTTTCTAGGTCTTGGAGTTGAAAAATCATGAAAAATAGCCTATTTTTGCTATATTTTCACTAAGGTTTAACCTTAAGTGGCGCTAAAAGTGTGTTGTGCTGGATATTTTGACACCAAGTGGATTTTATTACTGATATTATTTTCTGTCCATCATCATTTTCCTCACAACACCGTTTGTTATGCTCTTTTGCATTGAGTTTTGGTGAAAAAAGTACCTATTTTGACATATTTTCACTATATTTTGACTTAGCATTATCTTGGATTTGCATCAAGAGTGTGTTGAGAGTGATTATATTTCTATTTTAGACTAATATCTGACATATAACTTGATTCCCTTGACTGAAATCCTCACGGCATCCTTTGTTTCATTCATTTGCATTAAAAAAAGTACAAAAAATCAAGTATTTTGGCTGTCAATCATATCCTTCTCCTAGGATTTGTTCTCTTAGTTTGTGCGTTGTGTGTTGTATGCTTTTATATAAGATTTATGACACACTATCCTAAAAACAATATCCCTTTGAGAAGAAGTCAAATATTAATGGGATCTAGTGCTCTTGAAGAAGTTGGTACTTTCGACACCTTCTTTACAAAGGGAGAAACTCAAATTGTGCAAGATATTATACATCCTCCAACCTAAATGGAAGAACAAAATTTTCATGATGTTGATAACACTATTGAGGTAATAGGATATGTATCTAATGAGCAAATAGAAAAGTTGAATAAAGACCTCATTGAATCTCAAACATTTATGGAAAATGAGAGAATAGCTAAAGAAGTCGTTCCTACAATTCATAATATAAGAGAATTGATAAAAGAATGACAAGATGGTGTTAATGCACTTCGTGGTCTAGCACATATTGTACAAACCAATATCATTCTGATAACCAAATGTGTGCAAACAATAAATAACACTTTATCACCATCTCATACTCAAGTTTCAACACCTATACCAACTACAGGAATATCAACTTTTACATCAGCGATCTTAACAACTAATGTGAATGCTTGTAGTAATCCTACCACGGGTATTGAAGTATCTAATGGCACTAATTACAAAGTTGTGGGATTTAATTATCAGAATTTGATGCCTAAAGGGACATCTTCTATGAATAATTGTTCTCAACCTCCTATCTATTCCACTCATTTCCAGCTACCTATTACATACTCGCAACCATCTTCCACCTATCATTATGGCCAACCACCGTTAACATATTCTCAGCCTCTACATATTGTATCTCAAGCTCAATCACCTCCTCACTTTGGTTCTAATTCCTCACAACAAACCGCATCTCCCAATGATACCATCCTAAACCAACTTTTATAGGGCATGACTACTTTGCAACAAAAAGTAACAAATTTGACAAATTCTTTGCAGCCTAGTCTACCAACATATCATGCCCGTAATTCATTATCCTATACAATCTTGAGAACCCCTATGCCTGAGAGGTTTGAGACTCCTCTCTTTGAAAAATATGGTGGAAAAGGAGATCCTAATATCCATGTGGTAGCATTCACAGCTATGTGTAGTGATTTTTGTTTTGAAGAGGATTTGCTAGCAAAACTTTTCCCACGATCTCTCAAAGATATTGCTTTAGAATGGTTTTTCTCATTGCCTCCAAATTCAATACACTCCTTTTTCGCAGTTGATTGATCAATTGTTACAACATTTTCAAGCAAATATCAGACCCCAAGTCACTCTTATTGACTTGGTTTAATGCAAACAAGGTCCCAAAGAAAAGTTGACTGAATTCATTAGTCGATATCAAGGACTATATGCACAAATTTAGTATTAGATGAAAGATGAGGATGTCCAAAAGATATTTATTACAAATTTACAACCTAATAATCATGACAAAATCCTCTTGATGAAGTACAACTCTTTTCAACATTTATGCATGACCCTTCTTGATTATCAACTTTCGTCTAGTCAGTATGAAAACCAAAACTCATTGGCTCAAGTTGGTCAATCCATGGGCAAATCATCACAAAATAATTTTAAGAGGAACAATAACAAGAAATTCATCAAGATTAATGGACCAAATATGAATGTGTCTGCTATAAATAGTCCAAAGAAAGCATCATATTAGCCAAGAAAGTTTACTCAAATATCTGAGTCCTATCATTCTATAATGAATCACGCTGTGAGTAATAACATTCTAAAGCTTCCCCCAATCAAGCTTGTTGATCCTAGTAAACAAGGACCTTACTTCGATGCTAATGCCTTTTTTTATTATCATTAGATGCAAGGACATGACACTGAACAATGTATGTGTCTTAAACATGAGATATAGGACCTTTTTGATTCAAATGTCATCCAAGTATCGGGTGTGAATGATAATGGAAATAAGTCAGTTTCTTCGCTGAATTAGAATTTACAAATCTTCACTAATCCTTTTCTTAAGCATACCAAAAATAATATGGTGGAACAAGATTTAGTGGAAGACGTAGATGAGGATGGTTACTTGGACTATGATAGTATCATGGGTATGATTGAAGTCAACAAGAAACAGATGGATAATCCACCTCGTCCATGAAGAAACAAAATTTATGCTGAGGTTCCTCATCTGTTATCCTTATATGGATTGGGAGATAATCAAAATTCATTTGAAAAGCAAGAACAATGACTAATACAGATGAGTAAGATGGTACAGGATGACTCTTGTTACTGTTCTAGAAAGATTCAATAACGAAAACTCACTAAAACTCAGAAAAGAGCAAGACGACAATCAACAAACAGAAATAATAGTGGTTCTCCCCCTCACAAGTAACAAAAAGTCTCATTTACACAAAGAATTGAGGAACAAACATCATATGATAACAAACAAGACTTTCATAAGAAGCACTCAAATTTTGCATTAAACATGATCAAATACCTCTCCAAGAGGTTCGAGAGCTCCAAGATATAATATGACGACCATACAAGTAAGTATCTCTAACCCTTTAATCTCTCTCGTGATGTGCTTCCCCTGTGATGTGTTATATGTTGTTTAGGCCTCCTGGGATGACCTCGGATTCTCTTGTAAGGTTCAGGATACCAGGAGACCATCTCTATTGTGACTTTCTTCTATTTGTATTAGCATTCTTCTATATTGCCTCTCTCTCTGATTTCACTGATCTTATAGACATAGCGTCATGGTTGGTGACTTGGGGGCACCCTCCTACATGACTGTCCCTAAGACACTTGTTTTTTCCTCTCTTATTTATTGTTTCCCTTCCTCTAGTGTTTCCATCTATCTAGTGGATGATGACAAACATTTATACTGATGCGGACCTAGTGTCCCTTTCGAGAGCAATCAAAAATTGGACTTAGTTCCTACTATGACGATGGGGTTGTATATCTTATCCAACGCTTGGCTAGTGGAAGCACTCATGCTTTCTATGTAGTGAATTTGATGATGTTTCTATCGCATTTACAAACCTTAACAATACAGCTGCTCTATGCACCTTTGTTTGTCTTTGAATCTAGCCTTAGTGGTACTCAATTCAGAGAGCATCGTGATATAGCCTCGTGGTTATCCTCAAACTCTAGATTCTTTGTATAACCTTGGCTCTTTTTGTGGTTAATCATAAGCATTAATGTTTTTGTTTGTCATGATGTTGTAGACACTAACATGTTTCTTGCAAGGATGTGTTTGTGTGAACATTTGGCGATCGTAAAGTACATGTCACCTCTGGGGGGCATGGGCTTTGAGAAATTTGGTGTTCCCTTGTGTGTTTTCTTCCTACCTTAATGTGCTTGATATCAATAACTGATATCAACCACCTTAAGATGGGGGCATATAGAAGGTAAGATGTCTATTATAGATGTTAACAATGTGTTTGACCTTAGATGCAAAGACTTGTGCCCTAGGGTAGTGCATCGTGCATCCTAAGTTTGTTTGCAATCAATCAATCAATCATGTAAGCCCTCTGTGGAGGTAGAATATCAAGCATATCCTTCTTACTAAGCCCTCTACGGAGGCAGAGATGGTGTATTTCTCAAAGCAGATTGCATCATCTTGTCATTTTTAAAAGTCCTTTGTGGAGGCAGGGAGCAGTTTTGTGACTAACTCAACCTTTAAGCGTGTCTTTGGTGATTATTGTGGTGAAGCCCAATCGTCAGTGTGTCTTTGTAATGTGCCTGAGATGGTGTTAGATCTAGAAATAGGTACACTCCATAACTTGTCTACAGTGTTTTCTTTGTGTCTTCAAGTGTGTGTGTTTTGGTGTGCTTGTTTTGCATGGCATGTTTGTTGCCCCATATGTAGAGACTAGCACCCTCGGGTAGTACTTCTTACATTTTGGGAGGTTTTGTGTGTCTTGCACAAGTGTTACCCCATATATATAGAGACCTACGCCCTCGATTAGTGCATCCTGTATTATGGGAGGTTTGTTTAGTTTCTAGTACTTGCATTTGCATTTTATATTATATGAGAAAAAAGAAAAGAAAAGATATCATTTTTATCTTCCATGCATTAATGTGTGTTCTATGCATTGACTGTCTACTCTGTGTTATGCATGACTATAACTGTCTTCTCCATATTTTGTGTGCATGTTACTATCTTCTATGTGATTGGCATGTCTTCTCCGTGCTTAGTGTGTTTGCTATGTTTGTGACCTTACTTTAATGCATGTATGGGCCTCGCGTTTATACATACATTAAAGTGGGAGCTCAATGTAACGTCAAAAAATGTCCCCTTGGGGGCTTTTCCCTCAGAAGGTTTAGCTCCCAGGTCTTTACTATGCATTTAGGACATCTTAGTTCATATTTTGGCATCTCGATGGAATGAGACCTGGGTTTCATGGCAAATTGGACCTAGGTGGACCCCTTAAGTTGTACCCTATCCAAAATAGGGGGGAGGACTTGGGCGCCCGTGCCCTAGTCCTGCCCTATTTTGGGGCTGCCCCAATTTTTGGGTGTCGATTATTAGGTCCCTTTGCCGACATGGTAAGTTTGAATTTCAAATATCTTGGTGGGAGTGCTTCTAATTGCATATATAAGCATGTGTAGGCATTCATTTGAAAACTAGATTTCAATTAGATGATTACTAGCAAGCTATTGTGTTCTCAAGGTGATTCAAGGCTTTCTATTGTGTTGCAAGAGCAGACTTGTGTGTTTTGTGTGTTGATATTTACAAATTTGAGCATCTATATGCTCATGGCATGAAGAGCATCTTCCTCCATGAGAGCTTCACTAGAAGGTGACATATCATTGTGTTTTTATCATTGATTCCTTTAGTTTTTGGCCTCTACCTCACAAGGGCATGCCCTCTTTGTCTGACAACGGTGTTCAGAGACTTAAGTGTCCTCCAGGGCTTAACTGATGCAAGCCTCTAAACACCACAACCCCTAAACCAAGTCTTGTGATTGCAGGTTACAGGTGTCACATCTAGAGAAAGTGGAGTTGTAGGAAGGATGGGTAGGCATTAGGGATTAAGGATCTAAAGAAAAGTCAGACACAGGAGCACTTCTAGGACTAGGGTGCTTGCAATAGTGTCCTCCGCAGACAGATCTCAGGAAACAGAAGTTACAGGGCTGATCAGTGTCGAAAGGAGGTCTAGATTCCCCAAAAAAGTAGGTACCTTGTACTTGGGCACCCGCACCTTAGTCCCCGACTATTCTACCTTAGAACCCTGAAAACAGGTATTCTATGATTTGTCATTTTACTCCCATCAGCAAGGGCTTTTTCCATTATTCATCAATTTGTTGTTGTATTTGCATAATTAGAGTTTTAATGGTCAATTGGACATAGGAGAAGGAAAAACTAATAATTAATTCCCTAATCCAAGTTTCCCTTCATTTGTAAGTGGCCTAGGGTATGATAGTGCTCGCCACTCGACCCTAGATCCTTCAATGTTTAGTGGAGAGGTAGATTTTAACATCTAAACAACAAAAGATTAACAAAATCCAATTTTCCCCTAAACAAGATCAAGATTAGAAAGAAGGTTCATGAGGCCTTCCAAAAAGAAGATTCTACTTCATTGAAAGAAGCATTAGCATAACATCATATAGTACCCCCTTAATGCTAAGACAATATGAGCAGACAAACTGAGATCGAGAGTGTGTAAAGAATGTAGATATGTACAAGGTGTGCTCCAAGACACACTCACATGAGGTGAGAATCATAAATCTATGTTGTGATGGTATACCCCCCATTACACTTTATAATTTAGTGTATGTACAATAATTTCTCAAACTCCCTTTTTAAGAAAACACGCATTCAGTTCTCTAGCACTTTATGTGAGTGCATTTACAAACTTTTTCTATTACAAGTTCTCCAAAGTTTATGTCAAGGGGTGGATGCAAAAGACATATGCCTTACCTCAAAAAATGACAAAAAACCATTATGATGACCCCCCATTTTGCCAAATTCATTGAAAAAGAGAAAATTGACTCCTCTTTTACAAATTTTTAATTATGGCAAAAATGTTCACCTCCCCCTTTAAACACTTTCCCTTTGTGCTTTTAATTCCTAATGTATTTTAGTAGACATTTGTCTATTAAAAAAATTAAATACTTTTCTAAAACATCCCCTTAAAAAACATAATTTTAAATGTTTTTATATGCTAATTTGTTTAAAACTGAAAACATAATTTTGAAATGCATTCAAATAAAACAAAATTTAGGGCAGATTTTAGGGCAAAAAATGCCCAAAGTATGGATTAAGAAAAAAATAAATGGTAGGGGAGGCCAAACAAGGGAGATGGCATCCATAATAGAGGTTTAGGCGTTGTCTGGAATGGGAATGTTGCAGATTTGGCTGCTTCCTAGTATAAGGCATTGCCTTCTTCTTTCCCTAGCTCCTCCAAGTCACCTTCAACGTTCTCCATGCCACTAGACACAAGGAGCAGATGCCTTCGGCCTCTGAGCACACTGTAGAGGTGAATGTGGGTGCAGAGATTTATCTGCCCTCTAATGTTTTTGGTCACTAGTTTGGATCCCTCCATAGAGACCCCCCATGATATTGTGCATCTCAAGAGAGTCACGCAGGGTGAATGTGGTTACTCTAGGCAGCATTGAAAACAACCCATGGTGGAGGATGCCCTCCTTTCGTTGCTCCTTCACTCATTGTTGGGAATGGGCTCCATGATAGGCCGAAAGATAGGCAATATGGGGTCAATCTGGGTGCTGTTTGAGGAGGTGTCAGAGGGTGCCATTGTGAGGGTTCTGGTTCTATAGTGATTCACTATTGAGAGGGCAAAACAGGGGCCTTTGAGGGTGCTTTGGATGCCATTGACAAAGGGCACCTTCAGGGCATTTGAGGAAAGCGTAGAGGCCACACTACTTCTGTAGCGAATAGATGCCAAAGCACACAGTTTAGGGCATCGATTCAACTGCCCTTCGAAGGGCATTTCCACGGGGGCTATTGTCGGCCTGTGTGTGGCGACAACACAGAGTAAGGGTGACAATTTGAGCCGAGGACACGGGCTGAAGGCATCGATATCTCGGCCTTTGGGCACACAGCAATAATGCCCTCCATAGGCATTTCGAACCCTCTATCATGCAAGCCCTTGTAAGGGCATTCAAATGCTCATCCTTGCAAGCTATTCAAAACAAATCAATGGAGTTAATAGCAAACAAACAAAACAACAAATGATGCCTCATAGTGTGAAGATTGATTCTTGTTGGATGGGGGCGAATTGCACAGTAGAGAAAACACGGCTTGAAGCTAATCCACTATGCTCTAATACCATGTAAAAACACCAAGATTGTGGAGTAGACAAACAAGCATGAGATTGCAAATAAAATTGACCAATTGTATTCATAAATGAGGCTGAAAGTGGTGGCATGTAATCACCCACAAAGATAGTGTGAGGTGTCGATGCAAGTCGACACCTCTCCAAAATGGCTAACTACTTTGACAAGTTCAAAGTACATGTGGAAAATATGCCTAACTATGGTTAAAGCAAGTGTATACACCTAGGATTAAAGGTTATACACTAACAACATTTGAATTGTTGTAAAAGATTTAAATGTTGATTTGTATTTAGATTTTATGAGCCTGCAAAGCTATGCCATGCAGGTAGCTAAAATAGTGAAATTTATCAATGCATGGGTACATGTGGAGGACAAATCAGATATTGTAGTTGCTTTGGGCCTTCCCTCTTTAATGTTCCTGGTACATGAAACGTGCAAGCAATCTTCTTTTTTATTTTTGTAGAGTTATAGGACATGGGCCATCTTCTCTAGCATGCATTTTCTCTGACATATTTCTGCTCATCCTAATTTAATGCAGCATGGTGCATACACATTAACTAAGTCAATTGTGTGTGTGTGTGTGTATATATATATGCATGTTTTTATATGTTTTCACGGTTGGTCATTGAGCCAATTGCCTAGCCTGTAATGCCTCATAATAGTTTTAGGGCTTCAAATCAAGCTAGTCTAGGTAGTGAATGGAGAAATGTGTTTTGATACAGCATAGGAATGTATTGTAAAACATATTTTATGCATTGGTATGTCTCCATGGCCATTTGTAAATATTCAAGGGAATATATAATCATAGTTGTATGTTTTCCTTCACCACATTTGCTGGTGCAATTGTAATAGAGATTTGATAATGTGTGACAACATTTAAAATCAATACAAGCTTTGTTTTGAGTCATCTCTTTGTTGCAAATGGGTCTTTGTAATTGGTTCTAGATCATTAAGAATGTCTAATATGTAAAATATAATCTAAGAAATGTATGTGATTACATTTTGGTATTTTGTTGATACTAGTTCAAATATTTTCGTCCCTCTTTATTGCTTATGACTCAGTTGCCCAATAGAGTAGGCACCAGTCCATATTAGAGAGGGATCAAACTCCATTTTAAAATAAACAAATCATTCATCTATGGTTTAGGGTAAAAACCATTTTTCCTATGCATGTACATTCGCACAATTGAATCAGCTATATAGAGGTCATGTGATAGCTAGTTATTCTTGACTTAGTGATAGTCTTTGGAGTCAAGATGATGAGTTGGGTTTGGTTGTCCAATATTTTTAGTTTTTCATCTAGTTTGAACTCAATACCTATCTAGGTATACCCCTTGGAATATCCCTCCAAAGTCTAAGATGAGCTCAAAGTGTAGAAGAGTCTACCCACTCCTATTAGAGGGCCAAAATTCTCCTTTGCTTATTGATAAACTTCTTCCTTTCACCTTGATGATAATCCATGGCTTGGGTATTTTAGGAATTTTCTAGAGTTTTGGGTTGTAGTTATTTTGGGTCCCAATAGAATAGATAAAGAGAGATAGAGTAGGAGAGGAAGATAAATATAAGATATATAGAGGGAAAGATAGAAAGAGAAAATGAGAGAGAGACCTAGAGAAGAGAGATATAGTAATAGATGAAGAGAGAATAATAGAGAGGGAGATTGATATAGAGAGGGGAAGAGAGGAAGAGATAGAGATAAAGATAGAGAGCTCATATGGAAAGCAAGAGAAAGAGAGAAAGACAAAGATACAAAAACATAGAGATATAGAAAGAGACAAAGAGAGAAGGGATAGGTAGAGTGATGATATATATATAGAGAGAGAGAGAGAGGAACATACAAAGAGAGAGGGAGATAGAGAAAAGGGGGGAATAGATAATGAGATAAAGAGAGTTCTCTCACCCATAAAATAATGAGAGATGATCAATTGTACCCCATTTTAGAGGCCAAATGCACATTAATATAGAATCAAAGGAATGAATAAAAGCATGCCTTTGTGCATCCCTTTCATCTAACCCAAAGTATTCTTTGATTCATGTGGACCAAAGAATGAGTTTTTATAATCTATGCATGATTTCACCTATAAATTTAGCATTTTTAGCATTTAGAACTCTTTGAATGGGTGGTTCTATTGAAATTGTCATCTAATAAGACTCTTGGTGATCAAGTCCCCCTTAGGTTTCAAGTAAGCCTAAACACTCTTGTGTTTGAGGTCAATTGGGAAACAATCTCTACATGAGTGTGCCAAGTATAACAAAATAGCAAGATCAACTAAAAGTAAAAAAGGGAAATGGTGGTTGAATTCAAAACAAAACACAAGTTCTTACAAAAGAATCCTTCAAAAGATTATAAGATATAGATATATAATAGGAATATTTTGTAAATCTAATGCATCTATTTTATAGAGTATACTCTATGTATATCAAATAATAGATTTCCACCTCTATTTGTGATTATTTTGTGTGGAATAGAAAAAGAATAATAAAACTTAACAAAATTATATATGCAACAATAATATTGTAATTCTAATGCACTTTCTTTTAGATGTTATTATACATAAATAAAATAAATAAATAAAATAATATACATCTTGGAGTCCATTCCTCAAATTGTACTCTATTAAATATTAACATATAATTTGTTATCATAATCATTGTGCCTCTTTAACATAATATTAAATATTAAATATTAAATTATGTATCCATTGCACACTAAATATTTAATTATATTGAAAGAATCAATGACAGGGAGAGCGACAAAGTGCAAGTGAGGGCGAATGGAGAAAATTTGAATCTCAAAGAGTAGGCGGCCATTGGGAAAGGAGTCTCTATGAAGGAGTGGCTGAGTAGGATGGAAATCTCCCAGAAGGAAAAGAAGAAGGTCAGGGCTTGACCTCTTGGGCAAAAGAAGCCGAAAGTGAGTTTCCCTTGGAAGTCATTTAGGAAAGGGCTCACAGGGAGGAGTGGAGGAATAGAGGAGGGTAGAACAGAGGTAGTAGACATGCGAGAGGAAAGAGGCATCATCGTCCCTTCATCAATCATCAAGGTTTGAGGCCTCCTTGGAGTCAGGAAAGAAACCCTAGGGGTGTTGGAAAGGGTGAGCTTGGAAATAGGCAACTGGGAGTCGCTGGAAGAAAAGAAATTAGGGGAATAAGATCTCCTTGGTTATGCCCTCAAAGATCATGGGCCCTTCCATTGAGCAGATGAAAAAAATTGGTCTAATTGGGAAATGGTTTGGGTCAAACTTGGACTAGAGCGAGCTTGTCAAATGGTGGAAGGATCGTTGGGGAACGGATCTCAAGATGAGACTGATGGTAAGAGGCTTCTTTGTTGTGATCTATCCCTCAGAAAGCATTAAGAAAGACATCATGGAGGGCATCTGGCTTCTAGAGGGGTATGGGTTTTACCTCAAAGACTGGGAGATTGGTTTCAACCCTTGGAATCATCAGTTAAGCTATGTTCAAGACTAGTACAGGCTACCAAATCTCTCGATTGAATTTTAGAAGGAATCTATCTTGGAGGAATTGGGCAATTATTTAGGTAAATTTATTGTGTAGAGGAATGGTCAGAAGATAGTGCAGAGGGTTCTTTTGTGAAGATTTGTGTGGAAAACAAGTCGAATTCCCATAGATGGAGGGAAATTGAAATTTTTACAGATTGGGGAATCCTCAATCAAGAGCTTATCTATGAACCAAATCCCAGAGGGTCATTCAGAGAAGTTATTAGTTGGCATTCTTGGGACAAGGCACTAGAACTGGAGATTAGAGGTAGCAAACAAGCTTCAGAGGCCTGCAAGGTGGAAGAAAGGATAAGGGAGGATTCAAGGAAAGTGTCTAGGACCTCTTTAGAAAAGAGGTTGGAAGCCCCAGGATCTCATACAGAGGCATTCCCTCTTTTAGATCCCCCAGTAGCAGAAAAACTAAATTCTCCTATGTCGAAAGAACCAAGTGTGGTTAAAACCTCTTGGGAGGATGTGGTGAATTTGGACAACAAGATCTCAGCCACTTTGAATAGGATGCACCTTGAGGTCTAGAATAAAGATCTGAATTCGTTAATTGAGATAGGTAAAGAATTGATGGTGTTGGCTGAGGCAACTAAGGAGGGGACAATTCTGATGAGAAATGAAGACTTAGAAGATGAATGGTTGGGGTCTTCAGAGGATGAAGAAGAAGAGATTGACGAATCCCCACTTCCCCCATAGATGTCATTTCAAAGCAATGGGGTGGGTAAGGCTCCATTGGGCAATCTTGGACTGGGAATTAAGGAGGCAAAGAAATTAAATCTGGATTGTGGGGATCCAAAAGGTAGGGGTCGCACCCCTAATATAGAGAAATTGAAATTGGATGGGGAAGCAGTTGGCCAACTCAAGTTGGAAGATCAAATGAAAGCAGGAAAGGGGTGATCCCTTTATGAACAAAAATGAAGATTACATCCTGGAATGTTAGGGGCTTAAATGCCCCTAACAAATGAAGCCTCTTGAGGCTTCATATGGAATCCATTTTTTCAGACATATGGATATTACAGGAGTCAAAACTAAATCGGGAGGATCGAGAGCAGTTTTGCAGAAGTATTAGGAGATGGAGATCTCTTGGTGTAAACTCAACTGGGGCGTCTGGGGGCTTACTCACCCTTTGGCATCTGTAATTAGTTCTGGTTGAAGAGATAGTTAGTAATAGGTTTTGGATGGCCTCAAAGGTAAGGAGCTTAGAGCTTCAAACTTGAGTTTTCTTTTGATCAATGTTTATGGTCCTAATTCTTGTGTTGAAAAAAAAATGTCTAGAAGAAATTAGATACTATTTGCAATGATCAATCCTTTGAGTTCATCTTCTTGGGTGGGGATTTTAACGCCATTTTGAGATCAGAAGATAAGTTGGGAGGGGTCAATAGAAAGCTCCAATCTCAAGTAGACTTTGAATTTTTTGTAGAAAGATCCCAATGGGAAATGGAAGTTTCACGTGGACAAATGGAAGATTAGGTTTTAGCAATATAGAAAAAAAGTTGGACCATTTCTTCTTCAAAGGAAATCTGAGCCTCTTCCCTTTCAAGTTGGATAGCAAATTTTTACCTCTGCCTGGATCGGACCATTTTCCTATTTGCCTAGAAATTGAGGGGTAAAGAAGACCTACAAGATGCCCTTCAAATTTGAGAATATGTGGTTTAAAGACCCAAACTTTCTGGACTTGGTCAAGCAATGGTGGATGGAGACAAAGCTGGAAGGCTCCAAGCTTTTCAAAATTGTCACAAAGCTGAAGGTGGTGAAGTAGAATTTAAAAGTGTGGTATAAGGATTGCTTTAAAAATATTTTTGAAGAAAAAAAGAAAGTCCAATCGAAACTTGAGTCTCTCAATTTGTTGGTTCTAAAAGAAGGAATGGACTGTCGCTGTTTCTTGCAGGAGAAGGAGCTTCTAGGCAGATTGGGTGATTTAAGCTCAAAGGAGGAAATTTTCTGGTGCGAGAAGTTGAGGGAAGTCTGGCTTAGGGCCAGGGACAAAAACTCAAAATTTTTTCATTATTCAACTAGGGGAAGAAGGGAAGTTAACAGAATTTCCTCTATTCAATTGACAGATGGTTCAGTCCTAGACAGACTAGAAGATATTAATAGAGAAGTGGTGGTTTTTTTTCAAAATTTGCTAAACGATTTTGAAGGATCAAATATTGCGGTGTAGCAGCAGATCCTAAATGTTATCCCCAGGCTAGTTTCAGAGGCTCATAATAAAAAATTAACAGAGAGTTTTTCGAAAAAAGAAATCAAGGAAGCCCTTTTTGGAATGCATCCAGATAAGGCCCCAGGTCCGGATGGCTTCCTGGCATCCGTTTTTCAAAGATGTTGGGACTTCATTAGGAAGGAAATTACAGAGGCTCTCGAAGATTCAAGGAAGTCGGGCAAAGCATTGAAGGAACTCAATAATAGTTTTTTAGCCCTTATTCCCAAAATAGAGAAACCAGATTTAGTAGAGGACTATTGACCTATTGCCTTGTGCAATACCCTATATAAAATTTTAGCAAAGGCAGTGGCAAATAGATTAAAGGTTGAAGTTATTTCAAGGGAACAAACTAGGTTCGTTCCTGAGAGGTCGATCTTAGATGGTGTTATTCTTGCTCAGGAAGCCATCCACTCAGTAACAAAAATGAAGAAGCCAGTAATGTTGGTAAAGCTAGATATCAAGAAGGCCTATGATAAGGTCAATTGAAGGTTCCTATTCAAAACTTTAGAATCTTTTGGGTTTGATAGGTCATGGCTAGATTGGGTCTATGAATGGATATCTTGTTTGAAGTTCTCTGTCCTAATAAATGGGTCTCCCGAAGGTTTCTTTAGTTGCTCTCGGGGCTTAAGACAAGGGGACGCATTGTCTCCCTTCCTTTTCATCCTAATGGCGGAGGCTCTAGGGAGAATGTGCCAAGCGGCTAAACAGGAGGGACACATCCAGGGCATTCAGATTACTCAAGGCTACCCGGAGGTCACATATCAACAATTAAATGATGACACTATATTCTTTGGATCAGGAGGCCAGACATTTCAAAAGAATTTTGGATTTATACTCTGTGGCTTCAGGACAAGAAGTAAGCCTTCATAAATCAGAAGTCTTTTTTTTTAACACTAACAGGGCTAAAGAATCAAGTATCCTCCGAATTCTAAGATTCAGGAAAGGGGAGCTGTCGTGCAAATACTTGGGGCTTCCCTTGGCAAAGGGCATTAGGCTAGGTTGTTTGTGGAATGACCTTTTGGAGAAAATCAAAAGAAAACTCATCTCTTGGAAGTGTAAATGGTTGTCCTGGGCAGGGCGATTAACAATGCTGAAGGTAATAATTTTGGTCATCCCCATCTACACCATGTCCTGCTTCCCTTTATCTATGGCAGCTTTGAAAACATGAATCAAAAAATGAAGGACTTTTTCTGGAAGGGAAATTTGGACAAGCACAAATTCCCATTGATCAGCTGGAGATAGGTTTGTGAACCCAAAGAACTTGTAGGTACGGCCCTGAAAAAATTACAGGATCAGAATATTGCTCTGGGGGCCAAATTGGTTTGGGCTATCTACTTAAAACAAGACCTGAAGTGGGTTAAAATAATAAAAGTTAAATATCTAGAAGAGGAGGAAACCAACATTTTTACAATAGATACCTTGCCAAGAGGGTCGAAGATTTGGAACTTTGTCAGCAATTGTAGCTTTCTGATTGCTAACTTCTTAACATGGGATATTCGAGATGGGGATAGTGCCCTTTTTTGGGAAGACTCGTGGGGAGGAATGCCCAGGTTAGCTAGAAGGATGGACTTGGATCAGGTAAGGCAGATCATTAAGGCTAGATGGGGTAGTAAAGTTAAGGATTACTTGGATTCTTCCTCATTTGAGGTAGGGTCCATAGTCTCTTAGAAGGATGTGAGGACGCTTGGTGTAGAAAACAATCTAGCTGATGCTTTTGAAATAGAATTAAAGTCCCGCAAACTTAGCTTAAGGGTTGGATCAGATAAACTAAAATAGAATGCTTCCTCCTCTGGCTCTTATAGTGTTAAAGAGGGTTACAGTGCACTCAAAGCAACTCCAGGAGAGGAATCAAATCTTCATGTTACCCTTTGTTGGAATAGGCTATGCCTGCCAAAGGCAAGAGTCTTCACCTAGGCAACGGCCAAAGGGAGAACTCTTACTAGGGATAGATTTAAAATATTGGGGTATGCAGGCCCTTCCAGGTGTGTTCTTTGTAAGCAGGAGGAGGAATTTGGAGATCACCTCTTCTTGAGCTGTGAGTTTGCCTCAAGCTATTGGAAATGGTTATGTTCGAAGCTACTTTGGTCATCAGTCTTTCCTTGTAAACTTGTGGATCACTTGCTAGCTTGGTTGAGGTTTTACAAGGGATCTTTATTCAGAGGATTATGGATAACCAACCCTTCTCTAGTTATTTGGGCCATTTGGAAAGAGAGGAATATAAGAGTTTTTCAGGATAAGGAGATGCCTCTACATACTTTTTTGAACAAACTCAAAATTAGCATAGTAGAAGTCATAAATGCCAGGATTGCAGAAGGAAGTAATAGTAAAAAGAAGTACACCCCTTGGGATGAGCAGATGAGGAAAAATTACCAGGGGCTCATGTTGCCCCTAGTAGGTCTTAATCCCCAAGGGGTTACAGATAGTGAGAGGAACAAGGCTAAATGGATCCGTCCGGCACATGGATGGCATAAATTAAACTTCGATGGGGCTTCACGCGGGAACCCAGGAGCCTCAGGCATAGGGTGTATCATTCAAAACTGGAAAGGGGACATTGTTGGAAGATTGGCAAAGAGCTTACCGAAAAGCACAAATAACAGTGTTGAACTATAGGCCCTCCTCCTTGGTCTTAAACTGTGTCAAGATCTCAATATCAAGAAGGTGGAGATTGAAGGGGATTCCCTTCTAGTAATTAATGGTTTGAGAACGCGTAAACTGTTAAATTGGAGACTACAGGGAATGTTGGAACAAGCAATCTCTATTTTGGACTCTTTTGATTAGGTAACAATCAATCATATTTATAGAGAAGGGAGCATGGAGGCGGATGCCCTCTCTAACATTGGCATGGATGGCAGAAACGTAAGAGAAATAGTTGATATTTTAGTTTGAAGCTTAGCAATGGTGGAAGTGGGAGGTAGGGCAGGAGTCCTTCCACACTTTAAGTTGTTGGAGGACTGAGGATTTTAGAGGTAGCAAGTGATATTTGAGTTGGCAGCCAACTCATCAATGAACTCCTCACTCCCGGTGGGCACTTCCCTTAACTTCTAATCATCACTGTTGGAAGCTTTGGGAAGGTTGGTGTTTTTAAATAAGTAGAAATCTGATAGATAGTGACGGTTGTCTTGTTTTATCCTAGCCACGTCTCTTTCCCCTGTTTTCTCTCTGCGATGGCAGGTGGCGCTAGCTCGGGCTTTATTATGAGGATCGCTCTGGAGGGTCTAATTTGTCTAGATTTTGGGACTCCAGTGCAACTGGAGAGCACCATGAGACAATTAGATTTCAAGGGGCCCGTCTCTGATCAAAGGTTCAAAAGAATTATGAGGGCACACGATGATCTTCTGCTGTTGGGAGTGAAGGTGGTGTTGGGCAAGAAGGTTTTGGAGGATGAGGAATACTATAGGGTGGACACTTCTGTTGTCTCTCACTTCCTTGCATCAATTTTGGATGCAGGCATTCCTAAACTGAGAGCAAGGCTTCTAGTGTGGCATTTGTTTATCAACAACCTTTTAGTTGGTTTGGAGGAGATTATTCATGTAGCTGAGCCAAGAGTGGGCATTCCAGGGCTGGCAAACTTCCACTCCTAGAGGATGATGGAGCAATGGTGTGCTTCTTTCCATTCCTGCTTGACATTAAAGGTATGCCACTCATCTTGCACAAAGAGCAGGTAAATTTGGGAGCGAAGTTTCTTTTCAAAATGTTGCAAATAGACCCCCACGGCTCCTACAATTGGATTCCTGAATTCAGAGCTAAGGTAGAGGAACTAGGTTTCAAGTAGGCAGTTTGGTTGGTTATCTTTTCCTGTTTCTGGGTGTGAATAGGGTTTCTCTAGTGCTATACCATGATTATCAATCTTCTGTATATGGTTTTTTGCCTCTTTTTCAAGAGTTAAGGATGTAATGGTTGGGACTATGCTTAGCTAGTACTAGAGGTTGGGGGCAATAAGATGTTCAATATCGATGAAAGATAGCCCTATGTGGCAATTTTATTTTTTTGCAGACCCTACGTGGCCACTTTGAATAGGTTGGGTTGAAGGGTGTAGGGTATGGTATTATAATGAGACAACAGTTGAAATATGCCCGAGAGGCAACAACAAATTGTAAATTCTTCTTTGATAATATAATATAATCTTGCTTACAAATAAAAAAATATATTTAATTATATTTATTATTATATTTTATATAATATAAATTATTAAATATATTGTTAATATAATAATATAGTATTAAATTGTATATTTATATTTTAATATTTTATTACGCTGAGAGGTCACATTAGGGTGGGGATGAGAGCACTCATTTTTTTTTGCCTAAATTTATAAGAAAAAAAATTAAAATACCAAAAAGGAAAAATAAAAATTAAAACTTAAGAAAATCAAAGAAAAAATAAAAACTAAAAAAGAAATTGGAAAAAATAAAAAATAAAAACCAAATAACAAATTGGAAACGGTTGGAAGGAGAAAAAGTTGGAGAAAATCACGAAAACTATGGAACCAAAAAAGAAATTGGAAAAATTAAAAAATAAAAACCAAAAAACAAATTGGAAATTGTTGGCTCAGAAAATCACGAAAACGATAGAACAAAAAAAAATTAAAAAAAATTGCAAACGAAAAAATGTGAGAAAATCAAACTATTTATAAAACTAGTATATTTATATTTTAAAAAATATATCTAAAGTATGCCCAGGGATATCTTTTTTCTTTGATTTTCTCACTTTTTTTTGTTTGCAATTTTTTTAAAAAAATTTAATTTCTTTTTTTGTTCCATAGTTTTCATGATTTTCTCCTTCAACAGTTTCCAATTATTTTTTGGTTTTATTTTTTATTTTTATTTTTTCCAATTTTTTTTTAGTTTTTAGTTTTTATTTTTTCCAATTTCTTTTTTGGTTCCATAGTTTTTGTGATTTAGCTTTTTCTCCTTCTAACACTTTTTAATTTCTTTTTTGTTTTTTTTCTTTGATTTTCTCAAGTTTTATTTTAAGTTTTCTTTTTGGTATTTTAATTTTTTTTTCTATAAATTTAGGCAGAAAAAATGAGTGCTCTCATCCCCACCCCAATGTGAGTGTAGAACACCTCTTGACATTAAAAAAAATTAAAATACGAAAAAGGAAAAAAAAAATAAAACTTAAGAAAATCAAAGAAAAAAAAACAAAAAAGAAATTAAAAAGTGTTTGAAGGAGAAAAAGTTAAATCACAAAAACTATGGAAAAAGGATATCCCTCGGCGTCACGGCAATTTGACAATTGACCCTGCTTGTCAAGTAAAATTTTTATGATGGTTCGTTCAAAGGTGCCCTTAAAATGCTATGACATATCTTAGTATAATATAAAATAACATATAAACCAAATATATATCATCATAATCCTATATAAATCTTGACAATCTATCCAAAATCTCTCCTTTCATGTGATATAGTCTTTTAAAAATTTTGATTGTATTTTACAGCAAAAAAATGCCTAGGCCATCAAATTTAAGCCTGGCTCAACATACTTCAGATATATTTTTTTAAATATAAATATACTAGTTAGAATTATAAAATGGAAGGATTTAATGTCAATGTGTGTATGGTCCTATATTTTTCTTAGAATAATATTGGTGAAAATAAAAAAAAGTGCGCTTTGATTTTTTTACTTCAAAGTCTAGTTAAGGTTTTTAACCTCCACGTGAAAGACATTGAAATGACACCAGACTTTTTTCCGGCACTATACAGTCGCTTAGACGAAGCGAACGCGAATAAACCTCAACGGTGACGGAGAAAGGCAAACGGGAAACGGAAAATTTAGCAGCAAACGGAAAACGGAAATTTCAACGGCGAAGATGACTTTCATCCTCTTGCACGCTTCAGGTGAAATATGAGCCGTGGATCTTCCGCCCCAGGCAACTCTTAGTCATGTGAGAAGGAAGTTTCCTTCTCAGACTCCAACGTCCTTAAAACTTTCCTTGAGCCGTGCAAAGAAAAATAATCTTCGAACTGTGTAAGAAAAATTTTCTTTCTCAAACTTTCTTTGAAATGTGTAAGAAAAAATGTTTGAACCATTGTTCCGCGTTTGTGAAGGAAGCCTCCTCACAACTTACTTTTGTAGGAATCTTCCTACAGCCGTAGTGAGTGAACATGTTTTGCGTTTCAAATAATTTATGTTGGACGTTCACAAAACGGATGAGAAAAAGTCAGACAACTTTTGAAAAAAGTTTTAACTTGCTGCAGGGTAAGGAAATGATGAGCGTTTGTCACTGCTCGCCGAGTGTTGATGACGTGTAAATGAAGATTAGGGATCACATCCACGTCACAAACTTCCTGCATCAAACTGGATAACGACCTAAAAGCCTAGGCAGGGGAAGGGATTAAGATTAGTAATAGAAAAGCCCTCAGCCGCTGGTATTGAAACGTCATTGATAATGCGGAAAGCTAAGGGAGACTCAAGTTTTTAAAAGATATTTTTTTAATATCATGATGGTAAAATGTATTTAATCTTGAACGATTATATTTACAAGATTTTCTTTAATTACGCCCAAAGCGTTCTCTCTGTGAGAGGGACCGTTCTGGCATCGGTAGTTTAATTTGGTGTAGAGAGGTTTCGGGGTTTTCTTATGCAAGATAAACATGTTTAAAAGAATGATTAAGGAAAAGCTATTTGATAGGGGGGGGCACACGTAGATATATGTCGTGGGGGCCTCCCTATGGAGTAACATATAGACCACAGTTTACTTTTATTCTTAATTATTTAAAAATTATATTCTTCTTTAATTTGAGAATTTTTGAATTTGAATTTGGAAGAGTAGATCACACCCACAACTCTTCTAGGAGATAGAACAACAGGGGCAATTTAGTGTGGGAAGGCAAAAGCCATGGGATGTGGCCTGTTAAGATTGTAAGATGGATAATTTTACGTAAAAGAGTAAGGGGTTTAAATTGTCAAAAGAGCTAAAATGAGTATATTAGAATTATACATTTACCACATCCACACAAATTCACATCCACACAAATTGACATAACACATAGAAATAAAACTATAAAGTACACTTTTCTCCTTCACAAAGATGTATGACATGGTTGTAAAGTAATTCATCATGGGGTTTTTGTTTTCAAATTTCCCACCCTCTTAACTATGTTAGGCTTCACACCCCAAGCTTACAAAGACTTGCCTATATGGACATGTGCTCCCTACTCTCACGACTTTTCAGTATTTGATATTTAAAATTTCTGTCAAAATATGGGTATAAATGAAAATACTACACAATTATAATATATTTAATTTTAAAAGGATAGAAATAATGGTAGGCAGATGGCCCTCCTTTCTCTTCTTTGCACACCCAATTTCTCCCAAAATATAAATTTGCATAATGAAAATGAAAAAACACTTTTATATATTAACCAAGACCTAAAACTAAAAGCTAGGTACCAACTTTCTTTTTTCCCATTACATTCCATCAAACTCATCACCCACACATTTTATTGTAATTCAACATTGTTTTTAAGAAAAAACAAAAACAAAAACAAAAAACTCATCTCCTACACAAATTTATGTAATCCAGTCCTTTTCTAACTAAGTTATATTTTTTTAGTGTTATATTATAATATAATATGTTTATTTTGTTATATTTACTTTATATAATATTAAATATTATTATACCTACTATTATATACTATATTTTATATAGTGTTAATTATTAAATATATTTTAAATATAATCTTATATTATAAATCATGTATTTATATTAAATATATTATATAGTCAAGATCTATATGTATTTGTTCTTAAATTGAAAATTTATTTTATATATAAAATATATATTATAGTTATATTTATTATTGTATATTATATATTATTAAATATAAATATAATATAATATTTAATTAATATATATGATATATATTTTTTAAATCTAATACTATTTAAATGGGTGTAGAGTGAGGTGAGAGAAGAATAGAGAAAGGGAGAAGTGGGGATAGAGTGAGGAAAGAGATGAAGCAAAAAGAAAGAGATAGAGGAAGAGAAAAGTGGAGGGAGAGAGGTAGGTTTGGATTATTGGTGTGCAATTACATTGTCACATAACAATTATATATATATCCCCGATAATGGGAGAGTACATTAAGCAGGTACTTATTTCAAGGAGAGTCCCTTGATTTGGTTCATGAAGAAATGACTGATGACAAGCTGGCTTTCTTTTCTAGACGGCTGGCATGTGGCAGTGAAGGTGGTATAATTGACCTAAAGTTGGGTGGCGTCTCTATTATGTTTTGCTTTGTTATTTTGTTGGTTCCCTTTCTCTCTCTCATGGTAGTGTCTGGTGAGGGCGTTGGTATGGCTAAGGGGGCTGATAGAGATGGTCCGCAGTGCTTGGCTAAAGGCAAGGCAGTTGTAGGCATGGCGCCTAGGAGACAATTGGCTCAGAGAAGTGGAAGCAAGACAATGGGGGGCAAAATGAAATGGGGCTATAAGCTGCACAAATGTTTGCAAAAGCTTTCAGCTGAGGAGGCGATGGTTGGGTTTGTGAAATATATTGAGAGGAAAATTAAGAACCCCATCTTAAGTGAATGGTTGAGTAGGCTGCTTGTATTGGCGAAAGAGGTGGATGGCAAGGAGGGGGTAAATATAAGGGAGGCCATGGCACATTTATTTCTTGATCTTGGTATGTTGAGGGGCCAATGGAATTTTTTTGGTGCCGCTCAATCCTTGACAGTGGCAACAATGCTGTCAATTGCAATGGCCTTAGTGTTGACCCACGAGGATTTGATTGGGACTTCTCAAGCAGTTGTGAACCAGGAGGTGTCGCTTGGGCATCTGCATGATATCCTATTAGGGGTGGTGGAGACTAGGCAGATGGTGGAAGACATAGCGAAGAAGGTGGGTGTTCATGTGCAAGTGCATACTCGGCCTTTGTATTCCTCCACTTGTGATGATGAGGCCCTGACATAGTGGAGTTGTTTGACAAGGATGATAAGTAAGATTTAGTTTTTAGTCTCTCTATTTTGTTAGTTTTTGTTCAGACTGTGGAGAGTGGGCCATTGTAATTTTTTCTTCTCCAGATAATCCCCTATGATAGACTCTGTTTTGTAAGTGTCGGAGTTATGTTGTGTGTTAAAGACTTTCAGGCTTGACCCTATTTTTGTTGGGGCCCTAGTCCCTTAACCAAGGTTTTACTATCATATATATATATAATATATATAAGTTTTAATACTTGACTACATTGATAGTTGTCTCTGCTTAGAAACCCCAAAGTGTTGAATCAAGAAATCATACTTTCCATCAATCTTTCCTTAACAACCCATGTCTTATGGACACAAGAATGATTGATGCTATGAGAGAAAGAGATAGATAGAGAGAGAGAGAGAGAGAGATTATTTTTTAAATATTTGTATCTATTTTTTTTGTATTCCAATGATGTCACAACATATGAGACTAAATTTTAAACATTCACTAATTTATATTTAGTTAATGTAACTAGATGAAATATGAACTTGCAACCTATTCATCGAGACCTTGGTTTGCAATACATGCAATATGAAAGACATGGTCTTGCCCAAGAATTCCACTCAACCAAAACAACATTGGTTAGGGATTGTTATAATGCTTGACATATCTAAAGAATTTTACAAGTGTGATTCAAACTTCCTCCTTAAGAATCTATCAAAGTTTAGATTCAACAAACAAATGATTGATTGAATACAATGTTGTATTTGCACCCCCTCATTCTCCATCACGATAAATATCCAAATGGGTGAATAGTTGTAGAGGCTTAAGGAAAGGAGATCACCTCAGTTCCTAACTACTTACTATCATGGAAAAAAAACTTCTAAGAAGTATAGCTTTCCACCAACAAGAAAGGAAAATCTATGGGTAGCCAACTGTAAATGGAGGAAATAGATACATAGGTTATCATTTGTAGATTACATTATCTTCTACTCCACTCTTTTTCTTCCTAAAAGAAACTAAATCAAAGCAATTCTTCATGGTTAACAAAAAGCTTCAAGGAAAAATAAGAAACGTCCCAAACCACAAGAAAAAGTGATGTAGATAGAAGACCGAGAACCCCAAAGGAGTTGTCAATCTTCATAGCCTTCAAACACAAATATAAAATCCATACAATAGAAGAGAATAAATGCAAACACTAGAAATGATTTATTGATATCAAAATTGAATATAAATTACACAAATCTGCAACATACATTACATATGGTATCTCACTCTTCATCATGGATTTGAGCCTTGCAGCTAGCCTCTCCTTGCTAGCCATTGATCCCCCTCTCCATGTTCTCCAGGTTTAACAAGATCTCTTCCTCATGATCTCTATTTTCAACAACTCTCCATTCTTTCTCTACCTTCTTTGAGGATCCACACCCCTAAAACTAACTCTCTCTTTTCTTAGACAACTCTTCTATATTTCAAAATTGAAAGAAATTTTTTTTAAATCTTTTGCAAATATTAGTGTCCCTCTTATGGGCAGATTGCTCTCTACTGGGTGGCCTTCTCCCATGCCACTAACACCCCTTGAGTGACTCCTTATTGTTTTGAACACATTACTTCTACTTTAATTTGTCATACCTGTAGAAGAGATAATGTGTGCTATTTTAAGTTACTCAAATAAATTGTGAGCTTCTATGCATAAACTAGGTGACAATCTAACCCCAACTATGTCGTGATGAAGTAGTAAAATCTTTTGTTCATTGTATCACCTAGTATTGAGTGAATTTAGGGAAATGAGTTTGTGATGTGGATTAGCAACCTTGGTGGACTATTTAGAAAACATTATTATCTTGGTAATATATTATTTAGATCAAACTTAAAGGATCGAATGTTAATTATTGATTTATCTTATGGATACTTTATCCATCGTATTGAATGTCAAGATGTCATGGTAAAATGATTAGGACATTTTTATATAGTCCTAGCTTTAATGATTGTTTCTTTGTATAGCATGACTTCATAGATCTATTTTAAAACTATGTGTTGAAAACAAGTGTATTACTTTCCTTGACTTATTTTCTCTCCCATATCGTGTTTATCAATGGACACATGCATTAGATATATGTTTCATGAGCATATAGGTATTCTAGGTTGTCATTGATTCACATGGAACACCAGATTCCTTCATGCTTGTTGGCCACATATTTCTAGCTCCTGTAAGAGTTGGCTAGATAGGAGCCACCCAAGATCTAGGACTTCATGAAAGCACAAGAGAGACAATATGAAAGAATAATAATGTATTCTATCAATGAATGCTCTATGATGTATATTACAATGCTTACAAGAGAGCCTTGCTTATAAAGAAAAGGATGAGAGCTAAGAAAGGGGGAGTGAAAGGTGGAGAGTGTCCTACAACATGTGATAATTAGAGGTTACCAACTAATTACACATGTGGAGGATAAGACACCTCACTCCAACTATCAACAACTCAACACACAACTAGACTCCTAGAAAATTCACTAAGTCAACTTAACATGTGAATGTGTGAGAATATTATTTAACTAATAAATAGTTAAATAATATGAATTATCCTCACACAAAGGGAAATTAACTAGGAGATATAAAACTAGTTATCAAATGTCCCTATTCACACTAACAACTCCTTCATGATGGGTTGGGCTTCTCGAGTGGAGTAGCATGCGGGGAAGCTTAGTGCTTCATGGTAGGGTGGATATTACCTTGATGATGCACTCTCTCTCTCTCCCACTTTATAGATTATGTGTATGTCTTCAGAAGGTGTGAACCTAAAGCAAAAAATGTAAATGTGAGTGTATTGGTGATGATGTATTATGTGATACTCTTATAAAAGTCTAAAAGGCCATGTTGAATTTAAAGGACTAAGTCTTGAATGTATTTTAATGCTAGATGTCTAGCCTTATTGTATTATTCATTCCAGTTATTGTACTATTTATTGATTGAATATAATTGTGAGATGATTTTGACGAAATTAAAAAAAACTACTCCCTTTCACAATATTTATTAAATTATTAATATTTTAATTATTACTTATTAAAGTGGTCATTACACTTGCCATTCCTCTATGGATGGGCTCATTATCTTCACATTTGTGGCTACATTAGGGCCTACATGTTCATCTCTTAACTCAAACTATAATGTTGGGCATACATCGATTTCATGCTTATCCCACTCACCACAAATACCACAATATACACTTTTAAGTCTTCTAGGTGGTCTTGAAATCTCCACCCTTAATGCAGTGGCTCTTTTCTTTCCTTCTAGTATAGGGCACTAATTCCATAGATGACATTAATTAGAGCAATAAGTGCACCATATCTTCTTTCAACAGGGTGGTGATGCCACCTTATGATTCTCTCCCTTTTCTAGCATCATGCTTAATATTCAATTGTTTTAATTTCAACTTTGATTTCTCTATTTTTGCACTCTCACCCTTCTCAGTTTCTCTCCTCCATGGTTGCACTTCAATCCTAGAAGCTAATTTCACCACTTCTATATATGAATTAAGATTTCTTCCATCTAGTTCTTTTCTAATCACTAGTAGTAGCCTAGAGATAAACCATTAAACTCTTTTCTTCTTAGTAAGGGGCTCTTCCAACTTCCTAACCACCCCTTTGAATGTTTGGTCAAATTACCTTATAGTCTTACCTTTCCTTTGTATCATTTCTCACATCTTTCTCACACTTTTTGAGGGGACCTTTAGATATTGAAAGTTATTTAAGAATACATTTTAAACTAGTCCATTACTTGCTATGTAAGGGACATTATTTCATGTACTATTTGAGTGCTCCATCCCTTAGTGTCCCAACAAAGTCAAAGAGCTTGGTGTGATTATCTCTTATTCCATTTCTTCTCGAAGCAGATTCTAGAATCAATGTTTTATGTTACTTCTTTGGTATCTTTTTGAAAGATGGATAATTTTATCTGATTATGTTCCATTTTTTGAGATGTAGGCTCATCTAATTTAATGTTGTTTCTTGGGGATTTTCCTTTACTCTCCTTTCTAGGTACTTCCTTTTCTAATTTTGGTCTCTTAGGTAATTTCTTCCTCAAATTACTCACTTTTACCACACTTTATAGTCTCCTACTATTTCACCAATTTCTTGCTCTACCCTTATCTCTAGGTACTAATTCAATCTCAAGGAAATCTTCTCCCAAAATTTCCTCATACACTCACAAAATATTTTCTCACTACCTCTTCCTTTGTTTAGAAGGGTCCACTATATCAATTCTTTGAAGAAACTCTTCTTACTTTAGATGACATGGATGGTGACTCTTAGTTTGGGAAAATCATCTCTTCATAAGACCTTTTCACTTTAGGGGTTGTATCTTTTAATAAATCATCATTAGTTACTAGATTTTCATTAATAAAACTTGATTTATTGCCTCCCTCCTCAAATCCTAGTTTCAACAGAAATTTTTTATTGTTAAAGATTTCATTTAAATTTTGATTAGATTCATCTTCCTTCCTTTTCTAAAATTCTATGGTTTTCAACATTCTATCCCTCTATAGGCCCACATTTGTACTCACCACATCATCCAAATACTCTACATTGAAACTTAGAGGTTTTAATTTAGAAATTAGGGTTATTAAACCCTTCATTGACTATGACCTTAAGATGTGATAGATCTAGAGTATTAGTCAATTTTTGAGTTAGAAAATTAAATGGCTAAGCACCCCTACAACCAGGCCCTAACTGAGCAATCCTTCTTCCAAGCCCTCTCTTTATTAACTCCACTAATTCATCATATTCCTTTATCTATTTTATCAACCTTGTAAAATTTTATTTTTCTTTTTAGATTAGCATTATTGACTACTCTGATGTATCTACTAAGTGGTACTCTATCTATTTGCCCCTCTAGTTTAAGATTTTCCAAATTTTTTAATAGTAACCCTCTTGGTGTGCTCTAATGAGGCTTCGCTATCCTTCTCAACCCTTCTATGGTATATTTGCTCTCTCCTAAATGTATTTTAAATACATCTCTTCCTCAATGCTCATCTCAAATGCCATCTTTGTCTCTTCAATAATTTCTCACAATTTATTGTTATCTCCTTTGGCCATGGGTGTTTTTGATTTGGTGTTACATTAGTCCTTTTCTTCATCCTAAATGGCTCAAAATAGACCTTCCTTAGTGGTTTCATTGTTCCGAGATTCCCCCATTCTATTCATCACTTCCTAGGTGCCTAACCCCCCAAAGGGCTAGGAACTAATGTGTACTACCACGCAGTTCATCACAATTGCTTCCATATTTATCTATAATCCATTTTCATTAAAGTTTTTCTCACAACACTCTCCCTTAGTTTAGTCCTCTCCTTACCACCAACAACTAGGGTCTTGATAATGGAACCAAATGTTGATAAGAAATTATAGACTGGAGATATATGGTATTTCTATGTTAGTGTTGTCTTTTACACTAGTCTAACGAATAAGGAAGAGAATCAGAACATATGCGATGGATTATTTAAAGTAACACAAAGTAAAATAAACATACAATTATACACCATTCATACATATATAATCTCCATAAACTTCTCATATATTCATCATGTCATAATACATTATCCTATATCCATTAATTCATACTCCACTATGATCTTATTCCCTTCTATTACTCTTATATATGACTCCCACATATATCTCTATTCTATGCTCTCACATCATGTCTCCTTCCTCTTCTCTTATTACTATCTATATGCAGTACATCTATGTTCTTCATTACATATAGGGATGTGTCCAATCCACATTCCTTCATAGTTGTTCCATTCTAGAGTTGTTTCAAGTCATTTGTATGGGCTTCATTGATGTTCCTTTGGTATGTGATAACTCTACCTATTTTGTTATGCACAGGGATGTATTATCTTGATTCTAGCCTTTGGTTCCCTTATGGGTTTTCACCATTAGCCTCCATTAGGCTACCCCTTTAGGTTTTCAACCTAATGGGATTGGCTTGGCTCTATCTTGCCAACATAGATCTACATGAGAAATATATTTATAGAGATCAAGATTAAATAATATACAACACAAAATGTAATGCAAATTGATAATTATGTCCTTGTAACTCACTAGGAATAAGAGACTGAAGTAGAGTTACAACCTTTGCCTATTCTCCAACTTTTGAGAAAATATCTTCTTGTCACACAATTGAAAGTAGGTTGACCAAAGGTGAATATAAAAATTGTAAATTTGTAATGTGAGAAATAGGTGAAGTGAATGTGTAATGAGTGAATGGAGAATCTTTTTCTTAAATAGGAATCCATAATCATAATAAGTTTTTGGTCAACTGGCCCACAAAAAATGTGGTAACTTTTGTATGGATGATTAAACACATTAACGCTAAATTGTTTTATGTGGTGATGGAACATATTTTATCTAAAGTGCATATAATTGAATGGCAATAATACATGTCTTCCCTAAAATTCTTATAATTGCATGGTGATAATACACATTTTCCCTAAAATACTTATAATAGCATGGTGATTATATAGGTTTTCTCTAAATTAATTATAATGCCATTGGTGATCTCACCACCCTTTTCCCATAATTAGTGTAAAAAGGTAGGTGATTGAACCATAGTTTTAAAAAATGAAAATTTAAATGCCTGGTGATTGGACCCAAATTAAAAGTCGTCTCTATAATATCCTAACAATGGGGACTAAACTAGATTAAATAGTGTAGTGATTTGATGCTATTCTAATATATGAAAAAATATATTCCAAGGTAATTTGAGTTGGTGTGGCAAAGGTTTGGGGCATGAGTCTTAAATCAAATATTTATGTAGAATGACATATTTGTCATAGTTCATCTAGGTTTCCTATGCCGAGGATTTAATGTATGTGATGGTAATAAACTTTAGTTTCAATTTCTAATTCCCTTGAATAATAGGGTAGAAATAGTAAGGGATACAAAAATTTAATAAAAAATAGGCACATAGATACTTGGTGAGAGGTATTTTAATTATACTAGTGTATGCAAAAGGTATTAAAAACATAAATTTGAGGGATATAATTGAATCTCCGAGGTTGATAATCCATTGGTTCAGTGCTTTAGGGATTGAGTTTCTTTCTCAAAAGGGTTTTCCTAAGGTTTTATCTCTTTTATCATGAATGCTCTATGATAGTGCTTTTCCATAATCCTTTGATTTCTAAATGAATCATAAACGTCCTTAAATGAAATAATATAACACACAAATTCACACTTGATTAAGTCTCACAACCACTAGTGAAAAGGTTGGCAACGTTTAAATTAAAATTTTGAATTTTAAAAGTTTAAAGTTTAAATGAAGAACTTAAAATTTTGAATTTAAAAAGTTTAAAGTTTAAATGAAGAACTTGTGAAAGATCTAAGAATTGAAAACCAATTCCTAAAGATAAATGATGATGATGAGATGAAACTAAAATAATATTATGAACCAAATTTTATCCAAAATATACTACTTATAAACTTGTTATTAGTTAAAATAAACCCAAAAACATTAAAAAGAACAAACATAAATATATAGTTTTCGAGCCTTAAATAATTTTAACCCTTACATTTACATCGTATTTAAAAATTTTGATTGTAAGGAAAAAAGTAAACAAATTATATGGCCATTAGATTTAGTCTTTAGTGGTATCTCATCCATTAAAACAAAATTATCTCAATAATGTGTAATGTGTATAAACAACGATAACAATTTTCCATTATATGCACGTGCATGATGGTTAGAAATTCTAAACGCATACAATTTGTTTTATTTTCATTTGATTGTCTAACCAAGTGGTGGGGCTCACCTCTTGGAAATTCCAAGAACCAATATTAAATTCCAACAACCAATGTTTTTTAATATATATCTTCTAGCTAAACTTAGTTGACTCGTAATAAGTCATTTTCAAGGTTCCGTGTAAATAAATAGAAGAAATTTGAAAATGCCAGTCAAACATAAGAAATGGTGATAACAACACGCGATAATTTTCCTTCCTCGCGAAGCAACAGCATTTGAAAAAACCTATACAATCGAATTTTATATAAGTTTACGATTTTAAGATTGATTGCGCAGAGCAGCCATAACAATTTGAGGGCAGTGCCATTGTTACCGCTTATTACATAAATAAAACACGGAAACTTTCGATTTTCTACCTCACGGATTCAGTTACGAGCTTAGATTTCTCGGAGAATATTCCCTTGACTTTGATAACGAGAACAGTCGATTTTCAACTTAAAAAACAAAGTTGTGACCGAGCATACAATATTATACGAAATCTTTTCCTGTTATAACAAAATTGTATCTATCTTAAATAATTGGCAAAGAAGGCATAAGAACCGATTTTTTTGACCCCGAAAAGTTCCTTTTTATGACTGGTTTAAAATAGTTATCCATATACGGACACCAGTGTTTCAGAAAATCTATCTGTAACTTTACAATAAGAAAAGGAAAGATTATAGTAGCCACCAGGCAGCAAAGGAAGCTGCCTCTTTTTATTTATGTGACATCAACTCTAAAAACGCATCAAGTGTCCCCCACGCTCATCAGAGATTCCTTCCTGCACAATAAATAATACAAAAACATAAATACACACCAGATAGTTGACGATAACCTAAACCGCGAAGAGATTATTATATCAATTAATAACTAGCTGAGATCTGAGATGAATAAATAGCAATGCTTACCATAGCCTGGGGCGCACGCTGTTACATCAGTTATATAAAATCACGCGGAGAGAGGGATTCAAGCGTAGATCTCTCAGGGCATTTTCTGTAGCAGACATATCAACACAACAAAACAAAATATTAGGAAATTAATGTTGGATAATAATCAGACAATCGCTTGCTTTCAAGAAGACAGCTCTACCAATTTTTCTAATCACCTCATTCAAGAAAACTTAAACTGAAAGTCAATGCAAAAATCAAACAATCAATAAAATTTCTCTAGAGAGGCAGGTTTGGCCGTGATAAATAAATCCTCCTCTTCTTCTATAGTCTATGGTGGGGTACATGGTAAACCACCTCCACCTCCACCTCTTCTATAGTCTATTGTGGGGTACATGGTAAACCACACCCACCACCACCTCCTCCTCCTCCTCCCAATAAAATCTACCACACCACCATCACCTCCTCCCCCTCCTCCCCCTGCCAATAAAATTTCTCTAGAGGCTGTGATTTACCACCACCACCTCCTCCTCTTCTTCTATAGCCTATTGTGGGGTACATGGTAAACCACCACCACCACCACCACCTCCTCCTCCTCCTCCTCCTCCTCCTCCTCCAGACAGAAGAAAAACCACCCTAAGAATATGCTTTGGGTACAAGAGACAAACTAAACAAAAAACACAACCATACGCACCTATCTGGGCAACGCTAACGTTTTGATCGTGCTCGAACGTTGCCGTCCTCGATTCCATATTGATAACAACTCCTGCAATTCCAAGAGTATCCCTCAGACGTTGTATCTCTGCTCTTTGTCTCTCCGGCTGGGAAATGCCAATTTGAAAGGTGGTTCTCTGCGCCATTTCTGTGATACCGGACTGGTTCACAAATTTCTGAGTTTCTAATGGAGAAACGCTCGTGTTCAAAAGCGAGCCTGCCCCATATGGTATTATATTTCTCTAGGGACGTGCGTTTTGTTGGTACAGCAAATGTGGGACTAAAAGAAACAAGCCTGCGTGATATGTTCTTATACTTGTCGAGGGACGATGCTTTTTGCTACAATAAATGTGGGACTAAAATCAACTTGAATTTATAATCCAGAGTCGAATTTATTTGAATTTCAATTGAGTTTTTAATTAAATCTGACCGACGCAAGAGTACCTAACACAATTTGAAAGAGCAAATCTAATGCCACCTTCGTACGGGGATCAAACTGAAAATTTTGGATTTTAAAATAACTAATTAAGAAGATGGATTGCTTGTTGAATGGCGACACTCATTATTAAATGCTTAACGTGGGCAGATTTGAGTAGTGTATTTAAAACAAATGTAATAGCAAATGTACTAACAAAATATCATAATTCTACACGTTATTAAGATAATTAAATCCGTCTTGGAATAACAGTTATTACAAGAGCTTATATGATATAACTAATTGTACGCTGAATTTCTTCCATAATCAATGGATTTTCCGAAGTCTTCAGAAATGTGAATCAATCTTATCTTTTGATAAGATGACACGCAACCTGAAAAGGGTTTTAAAATCACGCGGTGCTCACACGAGCATTTTTTCACGGCAAATTTTGTCAGCATCTTTTAGATAAATATATTTTATTTTAGATAAATATATTTTATATTATTAGGCGCATGGACACCTGTAACGAGTTCAAGATCATTGAAATGATTGTGGGCTCCAATACTAGACGACGACAAGGAAGTAGGTGTAGTAGAAATAAAATTGCGGGCCAGGCGGTCAAGAAAAGGACCAAAAAAAAGTACGCGTCGTCCCTCTCCTCACGCCCTGCCGCTTTACATTTTGTCAACGGCCAATGAGCGTTAAAACTTTTCAGGGAAGATACCTAATGAGCGTGTTGCTTTGCCACCTTCGCGAGTGAACGGTGATTAGAAAGTTCTAGATTTTATCGCAGGAATTTTAACATACAATTATTTTCCTTTGTCTTAATTATCATAGTATGCGTCGAGACTCGTCGGGCCTAAATTTGACGGTCGACCCTGCCTGTCAAGCAAATTTTTTATGACGGTTATTAGTTCAAAGGTGCCTTTAAAATGCATATTTTAGTATAAGTAAAATTATACATAAACCAAATATATATCATCGTAATCCTATATAAATTTTGATAGTCTGTCCAAAATCTCTCCTTTCAAATGATATAGTCTTTTTAAAATTTTGATTGTATTTTACGGTAAAAATGCCTAAATACGGTCATACAGCCATCAAATTTAAGCAGAGTTATGGTTTTTAACCAGTGCATTTATCTTTCCATCTGTTAAGGGTGCCTTACTCGAATTTTTTTCCTGTCATACGAGACCTAAAATCAATCATTTTTTTTGTGTGGTTCTTTTTTCCCTTTTTGATTAGAAAAGTCTTATACGTTTTTGGCCTTGGATTTTAAGAATTCGATTGTACTTCTAATATCTAAATTTTTATGATGAATAGCACTATATTTTAATATTATATAAAAAATATAATATGCAATTCATATAAAGGCTTTAATGTTAAAAACTTTATTAAAAAAGTAAAAATAAGAGCGCAGTGCTAAGACGTCAAGGTTATGTTAGCAAGAGGAGGAGGGAGGGCATGATCAGGTGGGGGACCTTGGCCATCAATGATGGGCTCCCAATGTGTGATGGCATTGTCTTGATCTTTATCTTTGTCTTGTTGAGAAGTCGTACACACTATTAAAATGGTAAGGTCCAAGCAAGGAAACTTTCCATTGTCAAGCCAACTAACATGGCCACGCTAAGAAGCATAGGAATGCCCACATGGTAGAGGGGTCCATCCGTAATGTCAAGGATGTGGAGAGCCCTAGGAACTATAGAAGCCTTATCTAGAGCTATGGCTACGACCACGTCGATGCCCACATGGTAGAGAGGCATGCCCCCATGGTAAAGAAGCATCCTAGCTAGTAGGAGAAGGAGGAACATGAGCAACTGTATAAGGTGTGCTAGCCCAATGCTCAATTAGAGTTTGTAAATGAGCAACCTCTAGAGCCACCTTGTTCACTTGGACCTAGACCTATAACATAACATTAGAACAGATACTAGCTTTAGTATACATGGAAATTGCTTATCCACAACCAAACCAAGAAGGAAAGCATAATTTATATCTTTCCAAATTGAAAAAGGTATCTCCACTTTGGAAGCATGCCATATTTGAGTATACTTAGCTAGAATCCTAGGCCAATCACCTAAAAGTATCTTATGCCATGAGAAAGGTTCAAGGAAGAATAGCTTACATAAGTCATGTATCTAATGCTAAGAAGCTTAGGCTTGATGACAAAATGAAAAGAGATGCCTAATGGTTTCCAAATGGCCATAGAAAGAACAATGCAGAGCTATCACTCCTAGATGAACCAACTGAGACCCCATAGGGAGACCCTGGCAAAGAAGACATCAAGTAAAGTGTGTTAGCTTGGGTTCTACTAAACTAGTCCAAACTGTTTGAAATTTGCATCTTCATTGAGAGGTAGAAGATTGAAGATTCCACCTCACATTAAGCTTGGTAACCATATACAAATGACGAGAAAGCCATGAGTATCCTTTACAAGGCTTGTAGTTCTTAAAAGCCATGTTTTGAAACCATTTCCAATCCTTCCACCATGGCTTTATATAGTAGATTCCAACATTGTGAACCATTTCAAGGGGAATTGAATCCAAGATACTCTAATAAGACTCCTTATCTTGATTACCAAGCTTGAATCAGCTCTAAAATCTAGCTAAGAGAGCCAAGTCTTAGTATTCTTGGAGAGAAGATTAGATATAATACAAACCCCACACTTGTAGAGCCTTAAGGCATGGATCCAGGGAACTCTAGCAAGGGGTCGATCTTGGCAAGTGATCATAGTAGACCACCATAAGGAATGTTAGTTGATGGAAATCCCAATTCTGAAGTTGTTCCCATTCTAAATGATCCATGGCTTGATATCTTCCCAAGCATGCTAGATGCTCTTGGCAACAAAGGTGCCTTGAATGTGCACTAGTTCCCTCATGATGAGGCTAGTCTGAAAGCTTAGTCCATTCCAAACATTGTTGCTAGAGGGAGTACTAGAAGCAATATAATGTTGGATAAGAAATTTCCAAGCTTCCTATCCATCCAAAGCATGGATGATCCATTTGGTACACAAATATAGCCCCTACATATAAGTATCAATATGACCAAGGCCACCAAAGTCCCTAAGGAGGCAATAGAATTCCCAAGCAACTTGATGAAATCTTTTGATGTGCTCCAATGATCTCCAAAGAAAATCCTTGAGGAACCACTCCATCTTTTGATAATAGTCTTTGGAAGGGGCCCAACAAGATGAATAGTAAACATGAGTGGCAATGATCACTTCAGAGAAAATCTAGAATTTCCTAGTGAGGGAAAGGGGTTTGGCAATCAAATAATGTAATTTCTTTTCAATGAGTAAAAGAATAACTTACCACAAGGCAACAAAGAAAAATTAGAAAGAAAAGGGGATTCCTAAGAAGCAAAAGATCTCCCCATGATTGACCCATTTCTACCTAGTCTTCAAGCCATGTTAGTCTACAAAGAAAAGGCTAATGATAAGATTGCCTTTTTCCACTAAATGCTAGAGCTAGTAGCTAAACAAAAGGTGTTGAAACATTGTAAGGCTTAATTGACATTATCTAGTTCCTCAATAAGAGTGAGGAAGGAATCATCATCAAAGTGGCCAATAACAAGCTAGGAGGAAGAGTTATGAAGAGAAATATCGTTAACTCTTCATTGAGAGATAGTGTTGGCTAACAAGTAGCCAAAACCTTCTATAGCCATAACATAAAATGTTGGTGCCAAAGGGCAACTTTTATTACTCTAGTGAAAGAGCCCAAGTGAGGAGGATTGTTAGCAATTAATAGTGAGACAAGTAGAGGCATCTAGAAAAATCATTTGAACTAACTAGAGGAAGTTGAAGCCAAATCCTAATTCTTTTCAAGCATGCCTAGAATAAAAGGCCATTCAATATAGTCATAAGCTTTAGAAAAATCAATCTTAATAAAGATAGCCTATTGTTGAGAGTACCTAGTCCATTCCATACCTTGCTAAACAAAAAATGATATTCTCAAGAATGTAGTGGCCTTTGATAAAGCAAGTCTACTCTATCCGAATGATAAGAAGAAGGATATGACAAATATGGAGCATAAGAACTTTAGCTATGATCTTGTAAGAAGTGTTCAAGAGTGTGATCAGTCACCAATTTTACCAATCTCCTTAGGATCACTAGCCTAATATGAATTTGATATTTCCTTTGTTTATAATAACTCCTAGGGATCTAGTGGTATAGGCTTCATTATAGACTTGTAAAAGGTTAGGAACAACTGTGTCCCATAGCATTTTATAGAATTCCCACTAGAACAAATTAATCCAAGGACATGATCATTTATGATACCCCATACATATTTCTTTTGAGGTGTATCTAGTGTAGGTATGAATCCATAAAGATAAGCTAAAAGATTAAGCCACCTGCAATGTGTGAGGATGCCTTTTTGCCAAGACTGATAATTATCTATATTCAGATTTACCACAAAAGGATGAATAGAAAAAACCATGATATCTCCTCAAATGATAAATATCAAAACTCACAAGATTACCCCCAATTTTACTCAAGATCATGAGACCCCCTAGAAATATATCATGTTGTCACTTTATACTTAGTACTTGTTACAGTTGCCATTAACCAAAATCAACAAAGTGGTCTTGATCTTAGTACATTGCAAACTCCAAATTAGGCCACAAATTGAAAATATAATTTTGATGTAGAATGAGATAAATCTAATTACACCACTATAAAGCACATCAAAAATTATGCACTTTCAAAAGAATTCACCCAAAAATGTTACCATATGAGCCCAAATGAAGCACTGGAAGTTTCCAAAATGAGAACTACTCAGCAACAAGCTTGAAAATCTATAATTTATACAAAAACCAAACACCAAAATTAAAATCCAACTACACCATTGTGAAACTTGCAAAATTCTACCCCAAATAAAAAAATTACTCACAAAAAGGAGCTTGTATGACTAAGAAATAAGCCTTCAAAGTATAACTATCAAATCAAAACTCAAATGGAGAGGGGGTTGACCGAGGAGGAGAAATGATGACATCACTATTGATGTAATGCTAACATTAGCATAAGGTGATAGAATATTTTCCTTGTTGATGAAATATTCTCTAGGAATCCCCAAACCACCTTTTCTTTGTGAAAACTACATTCTAAAATCTAAAACTACCCTGATATGCTTGAAATTGTCATCTATATGTATGGTAAACCATTGTTGTACTATAAAAACCATCTATAGCTCTAGAATACCACTTTTAGGGTCTGAAACCACCTATGGGAAATAACTTAACAAAATTTAGGGTGGTTTTAGAGAGTATATCCTCTTAGAATATTGTGTAGAGGTCTTTTGCCACCATGGAGAGGTGTTTAAGGGTGATATAGCCATTATCGAGCGATATGAGGGTTGGTAGAGGTGGATAAAATCACTGGTGAGGGGTCCCGCACCACGTGGAACCCATATATGACTTATGGTATTACAGGTACTACAAACTATATAGGTCTGCGTAGTACCTGCATATTGCATAATTATATATTTTTTATTATATCAAAAAGCAAGGTTTATTATAACAAAGGTTGAATATCTTACAAAGTGGGTAGAGGTTGATGCAACCAAAGATTGTACTACCTACACCACCACAAAATTCATTTACCAAAATATTATTACAAGATTTGGCTGTCCATTAAGTATAACAAGTGATCAAGGTAAACATTTTGTCAATAAAACAATTGTAGAACTTTTGGACACCTTCATGATAATACATAACAAAAGTAGTCCTTATCACCCACAAGCCAATGGAGCAAGTGAGGCTTTGAACAAAATAATAGGCACCACACTTACAAAAATGTGCAATAGAAATACTACAGATTGGTATATAAAGATACCAATAGTATTATGGGCTTATAGAACAACATATAAAAGAGTGACTAAATTTTGTCCATTTGAATTAGTATATGGGATAGATGCAACACTCCCTATTCAATACATCATACCAAGTTCAAGATTGATTAAATGAGTTGGGGACATTAGATTTAAAAAGATTACTAGTGGCATACCATCAAACCTTAAAAAAGAAATTCTGAAAAGAATGACATGATAGGAACTTTCAGAAGAAAACTTTTCATGTAGGAGATCTAGTTCTGATGTATGAAAACAAATTCAAGAAATAGGGTTAATTAAAATGAGATGGTTAGGACTACAAAATATTGCAAAGATAACAAGTTCAAGAGCAGTCAAATTACATACGTTGCATAATAAACCTTTAAAAAGTTATGTCAACAAAGCAAGACTTAAGAAATATTATGAAAAAATGTGAAAAAGGAACTTATAGAGAAATAAAATAAAATGTAACATATTTTACCATCAAAAAGGTAACTTGGCATGCATAACACTCCAACAAAAGGAATAATCTGAAGAAAAGTGAGTAGGTAGGAACAATAAATGTAGAAGCCTCTGTGAAAATCTATAAAACCAAGACCCTCAAAGGGAAAAATCACTTGTAATTTTAGCATTCTCATGAGAAAAAGGAGAAGAGCTAAATCCCAGCTCTAGCAATGTAGAGAAGATTTAGAAAGATGGCAACACTAGCTCTCATTGACACTACTAATAACCCATGCCCAAAGTATAAGTATCCATACAAAGCTATGGAGGTTAACAAAGCTAGGACATTTTAAAATATACCAACCCATGTAATCTACATGAAAGATGTATGCAAGTATATACACAGGAACTTGATAAAAATTAACCACACTACCTTCGAGCCACTTAGGAGGGCATTGCTCAAGCCAGGATCCAAATAATATCTTCCACAAAATCAACAAATTGCAAAGTTTGGGTTAGATACATGGAGAGACTTCTGAAATTTCTCTGAAGCACATAATTAGATCGGCATAGTGTTAAGTTAGATACACAATGACTATATGTACCTAGATCAACCCCATTGAATCACAAAGGAAGCTATCCATGTGGTTACAGGGTTGTACAACAAAGGGGACCTACCCTCAAAAAATAAAGTGAGTAACCAAAAAGTGACCCAACTCACAGGAGCCACATCAAATGGAAGGAACCTATCAATAGAGAAGATCCTAAACTCTGCCGTAAGATATGCTACTCAAGGTATAGCCCACAAAATCTATTATACAAACTAAGAAGGGTTGGCAACAAGAACAACCATCCTGACGACATATCGATGGTGGTTCAAGAAAAAGAGGTGGATTTGTGCAAAGTCCTTCATAAGAAACTAATGGAGAATTTAATGAGGACCAAGGGTTCTGACCCTTACCCATTCCGGTATGATTCCCTAATCATCTACTCACTTTTCTACTTTTCAAATGAACTCTCCACATATGCAAGAAAAATATGGCAAAATGATTAAACCATCGCTGTACAAATCAACACCCATGTAAAGAACTTTCAAGGAGCAACAACATACACCTAGGAATACTAAGGTTTCTTTAAAGATTTACAAGAGAAGATGAAAGCTAGGGATAGAATTTCATATAGCATTGTGTGAAAGTACGCACAAGATATTACATTTGTTGTGGAAAAAGACCATGTCTTTATAGAAGCAGTTGAGCCAAGGATAGTGTTATCAATAAGGTATGCACCCAATGCTAAGCTATCGACTTAGCTACTTGTTGACACATGGGAACACTCCTAGGCCTGTCAGTTGCCTAAAACTTGGAGTGAACCTTCAGAGCGGGCTAGTTCCCCTTGGTAAATCACCTAATCTAAAAGAATTCCTGAGGAAAGGGTTAAGAAGATAACTAAAAATTAAATTCTAAAACCTAAGGATATTTTACCAAAATTTTATCTATTGACTTACAATCAACCTTATAAAACCTTTTATCATCACAATTTCACTAAAACAATGCAATACATAAGTAATTTTCATGAAAACTTGAAAGCTAGAGGTTTGCATGAAGAACAAATGGATGTTTTATTAGAACTTCAACCCACTAACCAAGCTAAACATAAAATGCAACCTGCATTACATGAAACTTTTGCACTCAATCCTGCAACAATGAGACATATGAAAAGGACTCAAAAATTGAATCACAATTGAACATCAAAGCAGTGACTGCAAAACGAATTAGACGGTATGAAAAGGAGAAATTTGCTGCTCTATTGAAACTGAAAGGAGTAGAAACTGAGTATCTGAGTACAAAAGGTGTTCACAAGCTCTCTATAGTTGAACAAGAGAGAAGAAACAATAATTAGAATTGACCCAAAAAAATTGAATTTTCCTCCAATATATCCTTGCAAATGATCTCCAAGAGAAAAGCTGGGAAAAAACTTCTAAAAATACTTATGTTGATCCATTTTCGAGCTCCCAAAAAGCCACCAAAAGAGCCTCTAAACTACCTCCAAACAAATTGCAAAAGCTGCCAAAAACTCCTCCAAGGTGGTCCCACTAAAAACACCTAAAAATCAGAGTTTTATCTGATTGTAAACTGCAATAAAAGCTCCAGTTTTGCCCCATTTTTTCCAAATTCACCCAAGGAGATAAATTAAGGAATCTTTATCTTTGCTTTTCTAACTACATTAAAATAACAACTATTTAAAGCAATTGATAAAGATATTGCTTTAAATATTATTTTACAAGTGATTTTTTTTGCAGTTTTACACCTATCAAAAGACTCAACAACCTATGAGTTGTGCCCACCTCATTTGCTTTATCTTTCAAATGTAAATGAGAGCTCTAAAGGCATAAAGGCAAAAGGGCCTAAGGCATATGACATATGTGTTTTAGTTCATTTTCAATGGTGATCAAATGAACCTTTTGAAGGATAATGCCTAGGCAATAAACATGTAAAGGGACCTAAGGCTCATAATATTCTAAGTCATGAGGACTTAGAAAATGCAAGGTGGACTACAATACCACGATGGGTATTAATCAAGCATGAAAAAATAAAAAATTGATGTAATAAAAAGCCCCATTGAACTTAGGGCATTTTGTAAACCCTAAAACAAAACATTGATGCCCTACTTTCTCGGCTCATTCCACATTGCAATCTTTTGGAAATTATGCTCTGTACACTACCATGGGGAAAGGTTTGAACTAGAACAACCCTCAATTCTCTGGCACTTTCTGATGGATTTCAATGGAATTTTTTGATGGTTTTGGATAGAAAACGAAAGGTTCACAGACATTTGATCCATTTCTCTTTCATTTTCTAAGGTAAAACTTGGCTTTTTAAGCCACGACTGTGTATTTCTCTAATGCATTCTTTCTCTCTGCTCCCTTTGTCAATCATGACTCTTGTCTTTGTATCTCAAGCTGCCATGAATGACCTACTTCAATCTCTTCTTAAGGCAACAAGAATGGGTAAAAAACCCACGACTTTGTATACCCAATCAAAGGCGAGTTCTTAAAACTTGAACTCTGCTTTATTTCATTGGTATGTCTCTATTGATATTTGAGCTTGATTTAGGTCGCAATTGTAGTTGAATCTTTGAGAAATTATTCTCTCATATGAGTTCAAAACCTTCGATTCTTCTTCTGTATATACTTCCCTTGTACAAAATCCCAAATGGGTTTAGCTTGTAAAAAAAAGCTCCTATTACTGACTGTGGCCATAGATATTACCAGTTGTTTACTTCTGAGCATTCCTTTTTGTTTGGGTTCCTTTATTTCTACATTTGTGACTTCATTTATTCCTTTTATATGAGCAGGAACTTCTATTTCATCTTCTGTGTGATTTTGTAATGCAAAACCCCAAGTGGATTTGACTCAGCTGGGCCACAACTGTTCCATTCTGTATACTTCATTTCCTTCTTTACTTGTGGCCACTATTCTTCAGCATTTCACTTATCTTTATTGGTTTGCAAAACATAACACTTGATAAGACCAACAGATTATGGGATCTAGATTCTTGATTCTCTAATTGCATTTTATAATGATGGCATTCATGTGATTTTCTCTCTTTTGTACCACTGTAGATGTTGTTTTAAACTCATATAGCCATGCATCTGTGCATGCTCCATTTGATGGATGTGACACTTTTACTTATTATGTATACAATTTGAATGATCAAACTCAATCCATGTGACATGACATATATTTTGTTGTCCAGTTTACTATACTATATGCATTCATATACATGCCATATTGAATGGTTGCACTCCTTTACTTCACTGTAGCATAGCAATATGCTTCTGTGTATATCTTGCAACTGTATCTCATCAATTAGATCATTCATGTATGATAATGATATTCACTCTTGTAACTGATGCTACACATATGGCTGAAGCATTATATATCATGAGGTTAAGTTGTACATTTTATAACTGTGACTTGGCATAAGACATATTGAAGGCAGTCATAAAACTTCTCTCTTGACAGTAGCTTGGGTAGTGATAATTGTATACTTATGACGCTTTGGCTATTATCTCTTGATGGGAGTATCTTTCGGTTGATATTGATATGATGTTTGACTGTCCTACCTATCACATGGACTGTTCTTCATACTTTGAATATTACTACTCATTCTCATGACTATGACATCCATGTAGGCATAATTGTTTTATTTATATGATTGCTCCTTGCCAACTAGTGTCTTCATTTCCCATCTTTTGATGATTGTACAGGCTTCATGATGCTATCTTTTAGCTAATAATAGCTGCCCTTGTAATAATATCTCTTGGAATTAATCTCTGACACTCAATGACATCAATGGCTACCTCTGTATTACTATTTCTTCTACTTTTCCAACATAGTGATTTGAATGCATACTCATGACAATTTATGATATTGTGACAACAAATAGCTGTAACATCATCATTATTTTAACAATAACTTTACTTAGCTGTTTTGAAAGAGCTCAATGCTCCTTTATGGCTTTCATTTCATCCCACTTGAACTGAAAGTCATGGATGGGCAATGATGCACTTAGTGAATGTAATACTCCTTAGCTGAATATGTCTTAATTTGAGAAATATGAATATGTACTCATATTCCATCCCCTCTTGAGATTCAGTGGCAGCATGCTAGGCTCAACCCTTATGGGAGCCCACTTTGCACCACATGCTGAAATGGTCTTCAAAACAACAACATAACTTCTTCTATACCTGCACATGAAACAAACATGTTAGTTTAAAATAGTGAATCTCAATGATTGTTTCATTTTCAATCTCTCTTGCATATGGATGATTTGATGTCTGGTATAGTAATCATAGGCAATATATTATGTCCCTATTGATAGGCACACAAGAAATCATATCCAGAGCTATAAATTCCTTCTTGTCATGGCACAAGTTCATTCAGAGATTGGGAGCGAGAAGGAGCCAACTACAATGAAGATAAACCAAGACCCCTAAATAGGCAATGATGGATATGCTTTTTCCCTTCTTATCTTCAGATGCATAGTGTATTTTCTATGTTTGTACTAGTTCAGCTATTCCCATAGCTTGTGTGGGATGTTTGATTTGTCCTGTTTTCATTCAATGCAATGTTTATTCCATTTGTATCTCATTTGTAAAATTGAATGATCATTGTAATGAAATGAAATATCTCTTATCTCTCATGAAACTCTGCAAAGCAATGAATGATGAACTAATTGTCTCTTTTCTATTAAACAACTGAACTGCAAACTGAATACTTTCCTTCATGAAACACATTGTACTAAAACAATTGAGCCTTTCTCATAAAATTCAATATGTGCAAAGGCTTAAGCAAAGCATAAACAAATTGAAATCTTTCACCATAAATGAGCAAATGTTTCAGCTTGGCCAATTTGAGCTATAGGTGAAAAAATTGTAACATTTCTGGCGACTTCTGCTACTTGCTTGCCTGCTAAGCATTAAGACCAGTTGCCTTAACTATCCATTGGGCATTGAGTCATACTCTACTCATCTCAAACTCAGAAAACTAAAACTCAACATTTCAAACTACTCCAAACAACATCAGAAAACAAAACCAAACCAAACTAAAAACAAACTAAAAGGCCCTGGTGGCCAGAAAACATGTGCAATAGCACTTAGAGAAACAAAATGATAGAAAGGAAATGTGCATAAAGCAATTATTAACTGAAAACACTAACTCTAACCTACTCTAACTATCCAAAGAAGCTAGTCAAACAAAACCATTCACTGGTTGGGTGAAGTAACTACCCCTCCTTTGTAATCTACAATATTCCATAAGCTCGTTAGCCAACCAAAAGAGGTGTAGACCAATCAAATCTCCAGCAAACTGCTGCAACACCTTTCCAAGAAGGAAAATGCAGTCACTTACCCACCTAACTTGTTTAGAAAACTGATCAAATGAGCAAGTAGATAGAGATTGCTCAACTTGATACCCTCCTTAATGATCTGACTCAGTGTCACTATGAGGTTGCTCCCTCTTGCTGGCTTGCAACCCAGCCAAATATCTAATAGGACACCCCCTTGAAAGCTTTAAACTAGAGAGAAAACAATTTGAGTGATTGGAAACAACATCACCTTCACTTTGCATGATAGTTTGCCATGTTACTTCCTCTTCCATAGTCAGTGGGCCATCCTCCTCTATTAGGGTTGCTAATAGTTCATCAAAGCTATCAAGAGTTGGACTAGGCTCAAAATACTCATTTTTCCTTGAGGAGGTACAATCTGAAATAGGAATTTCTTCTTCAATGAATAAAGATAAGTGCTCAAATAATGAGCTAACCTCTTTCAACAAACCATCAATTGGCACATCAGTCTCAAGTTCCTCTATGTAACAGAAAGGTAGCTCCTCCAACTAGTCAAGATTCTAATGTAAGTTAGGCTGCTCCTTAACTAGTGACTCGTTTGGGAATACAACCACTTTCACCTCTTGCTTTTTTTGTTCAAGATAACCCCCCTCCAAAGATGCTGGCATAACGTCCAAGTGTGAGAAGAAAAGTTCAATTTCATCTTGAAATAGATCCTCTTCAAGCTCTCGATCATTCAAATCTAGGCTGCTTTCACACATCTTATCTAAATGGTCCTCATCACTATGGTGGTCAATACTTGGTATAGCCATGCCATTTTCACTTTCACACTCGAAGTTAGGAAGCTCATCAAACAGATTAATTGTAAATTGAGGTTCAACACCAATCTCTTGCACATTGTCTAAGTCTATAATAGAGACCTTAAAATCATTCGAAAGCAAATTTTCTTCACAATTTTCCTAATTTTTTGATGAAAAGGGGATGTCCTTTACCTCATGACAGCTTTTATTAAGTCTATTGGGCTCCAAAATAGGTTCATCTTTATTCCCTTCCTCTTGATCTGAGGTTCTATTATCATATTAATGATCTTCACTCCGCAACTTCTCAGAATGTTGAGGATCCTCCTATTGTTCTGAAACTATTGTTCTTGGTATGAGCATGCTTTCCTCATCATGCTCTACAAAACTAGGTAACTAATCAAACAAAGAAACTAAATCCTCTTCTTTATCTGGTCTATGCTCCATTGAAACTTGGACAATGTGTCTTTGCAATTGAAGACTTCTGCCTTCCAATCTCTGTATCCTGCTTTGATTCATCTTATAAAAGCATTAGAAAACTTATAAAAGGAATCAAAATGTAAAGGATTTGAGGTCAAGTTTGAATCAACTTCCTCTACACATGCATTATGCTCATACTCAGTTGTAGATGTAGCACAAACAACAACAGCCTCTTGCTTCACATTTGGTTTGTCTAGTTGATCATCTTCCACAAAACAAGGAGGATCATTAGTGAAAACATTAAAAGACTCTTTAGGAGAAATCTTTTCTGGTTCGATCTTCCTTTGCTACAAATGGTAAACTTCCAAAGCTGAATCCAATGGGTTTACCTTTCTAAGCTCCTCGAAGAAGAGTAAGGTATTCTGATCAAAGGATTTATCATTGGATTCCTCAAGTGGGGAAACTTGCAGAGCTTCTTGGATTTCTTGTGAGGAAAAATGTTGCTTAAGGGGCTAATCTATAACTGTACCAGGCTGAATATGATTATTTTCCTCAACTTGCAAGGGGTGAGGGCTTTTGAAACTGGGTATTTTAAGCTTAAGAGGCTAGCTTGAGGAATCAAGCACTTTATTCTGCCTAAAACTCAGAATCTCAACTTTAGGAGCATTAAGAGGCTCGTTTTGTTTAAAACTTGGAAATTTATGCTTACGAACCTCCTCTTGAGTTGGTTGTTCTAGAACGACAGGAGCTGCTTGGGCTCAAGCAAGCAAAATCTTTGTTTGTGTAGTTGCCTCCCTCTCAAGATTCTCTTCAAATTGTCTCCTTCGTGTCTACAACTCCTGGTCAGAACTAAAGGTCTCACAGGGTGGCTGCTCTAGCTGTTGGAGGTAAGCTTGGTGATCTAACTCTTGTTGCTGCAAATTACACTCCTCATATTGCCTTCCTTGAAATTCCCCTTCTTGTTGGTACTGATAACCTGAGCAAGCCCATTCTTCCTGCTATAAGTTATACTCATGATGCTTTTTAATCTCCTCTACCTACTTTGTGAAGTCATGCATGAAATCAAACAACATACTCTTTATGCTTGCAATCTCCTCCTATTGCTGATTATACTCATGTTGCCTCTTAATCCCATCCATCTACTTATTATAGTCTAATAGAATGCCTCTAAGATCCATAACTTTAGAATTTTGAGGTTGTTTGGAAGATTGGGCAAGGGTGGGTATGCGGTAAGCATCCTGAGTATTTGGACTAAAACCAACATTATGGCTACTTGTGTATGGCTAGTAAGGAGGCCAAGCAAGGGTGGGTGGGTGGTAATTATATTGGGTATGCTGGTTTTGAAAAGCCATGGAATTAGAAACATCAGCATAATTGGTCTGATACAGCTGATATGGAAACAAATAAGTGGCATTTTCATAGTATGGTGGTGGATATTCATATTAACTATGAAAATTTAACAATTTTACTCATATGAAGAGCTAGAAATAAGAATAAAACTTAATTGTTTGAAACATACCAGCACTTGATCTATAAAAACTAGTAGATCTTGATTCAAAGTCACTAAATGTGTTTGATTTTCTGCCTCCAAAGGCTGAGATCACTGAAACACACATCAAATATCAGTGATATATGAACATGCTATTGGACTAGAATAGTCCAATCTATCCCATCGGGCATGCCAAAAACTGTTATCAATCAGATATGCACCCAATGCTAAGCTATCGACTTAGCTACCTGTTGACACATGGGAACACTCCTAGGCTTGTGGGTTGCCTAAAACTTGGAGTGAACCTCTAGAGCGGGTTGGTTCCCCTTGGTAAATCACCTAATCTAAAAGATTGCCTAAGGAAAGGGTTAAGAAGATAATTAAAAATTAAATTCTAAAACCTAAGGATATTTTACCAGAATTTTATCTATTGAATCATAATCAGCTTCATAAAGCCTTTTATCATCACAATTTCACTAAAACAATGCAATACATAAGTAATTTGCATGAAAGCTTAAAAGCTAGAGGTTTGCATGAAGGATAAACAGATGTTTTATCACAACTTCAACCCACTAACCAGGCTAAACATAACATGCAACCTGCATTACATGAAACTTTCACACTCAATCCTGCAACAATGAGACATATGAAAAGGACTCAAAAATTAAATCACAATTGAACATCAAAGCATTGACTACAAAATGAATTAGAAGGAATGAAAAGGAGAACTCTGCTACTCTATTGAAATTGAAAGGAGTAGAAACTGAGTATCTGAGTACAAAAGGTGCTTACAAGCTCTCTGCAGGTGAACAAGAGAGAAGAAACAATAATCAGAACTGACCCAGAAAAATTGAATTTTCCTCCAATATATGCTTGCAAATGATCTCCAAGAGAAAAAATGGGAAAAAACTCCTAAAAATAGTCATGCTGATCTATTTTCGAGCTCCCAAAAAAAGCCACCAAAGAAAAGACAAGGGAGTAGCATAGAGCTTTGCATGAATCATTCAATGGACTAGTCAATGTGTAATCTTGGGTTTCAGGAGAATGAGGAAAGGCAAGTGTATAAGGGGATTGTGGATGAAGGAAGTGAAGTGATATGATAAAGTACGGATCTAATTTTAGGTCATGTAGACCATAAGAAAGGGAAAAGAAACCATATGCAACTCAAGATTTTAGTCCTGGACTTAAATTGAAGGATAACCTATAGGTTGATTCAATATAAAAATAATTAGAGAAGTGGGACTACTTGATCAAGTGGAGTATTTTTCTTTGACTTTGAGATATGGATTTGAATTTCTTTGATTAGAACATGTGCTTTTTCATTTTATTTTCATTTATTTTTCTATCTTTTTTGGAAAGGATGTCACCCCCATAGCCTAACCCCATGAAACTAGGAGGATGTGGTCATCACCAAAGGATAAACCCAATGAGTACAGACATCATTTTATTGTGCATGCAAATAAAATATTGACTTATTTGAGAACTCCAAATTTGATGAGCTAGAGTAAGGGTGATCCACCTATGTGCCTCTAGGAATAACTAGTGAGGTCATACATTGGGAAGGTAGAATGGACAAACAATAATACATGAACATAATCGTGGAAAGGCTAGATAACATAAGTTAAGTGTAGATAAGCTAATAGTAAATGTAATAATGACATAGTGGAATGTGGATGGCTTGAAGATCTAAGTCTAGTATCACCATGTCAGAGAACTTATCATGGAAAGAGAGAGATAAGGAGTGCATGGGATTCATGATAGGGAGGAGGTAAGTACCATGATAGAGTTCAATACATGTAAGATATGAAGCATATACATGAATGTACGTAAGGCATGAACCATACATGTAATATATACATGAAGTATGCACATGGATACACATAAGTCACAAAGCATACACACAAATATACATAAGTCACAAAGTATACACATGAATAGACATAAGTCATGAAGTATACACTTGAATACACGTTAATCATGAAGTATACACATGAATACACTAAAAGAACCATGAGGAATGAAGCATAAACACACATACCACAAGGTTTTGGGTAGCTAGAAATGAATATCCATTTCTGGAAAATGGATATTTGTTTCTAGCTGCCCAAAATGTATATCTATTTTTCATTTAAAGAAGAAAAATGGATATCCATTTTTCTTTTACTGAATCAAAATGGATATCCGTTTTCTAGCTACCTTGTATTTAGGCTCAGGACTATCATAGTTGACTTTCCCTAAATTCTAATGTTTTTGCAGGTTTCACTCTCTTCTTCAAACTTCATCATTTGTGTTGATGACTTTTTTTTTATGCAAAATTGGTAAAACGAAAAGGGTTTATTGAAGAAATTGTCAGACTTCTAAAATTATAAGATTTGCTTTCTTATCATTTTATTAAATAATTATTAATAATTTTCTATATAGTGTATGTCTAAAATCCTAATAGACATACTGATTAAAAAACATCCATAACTTTCAAACCGTTTCACCTTTTTGAGATCTAAAAGCTATGCCACACTCTATGCTTTTCTGGCTATAGGTTAAAAACAAAAATTTGAATTCCATTTTTTTTTATCGAGTTAGGTTGGCTAGAAAATTATTTTTTAGTTTTTAAAAAAATCATAGTAAAAAAATCATAATTAATTATTTTATTGGAAAAAAAATTCAAAAAAATATGCATCAGATCTGGGCATGAGTCCTCTACTTATTTTAAAAGATTTAATTTTTTTTTGCTCATAGTTAGGCTGGCTAGAATGACACCCACTTTTTATTTTTTCTGAAAAAATTTAATAGTTGTTCATTGAAATATTCATTTTTAACTAAGTAATTTTTTTAAAAAAAATAGTAGCCCATAAACTAGATTCAATTCTCTACAAATTTTGTTCTTACATCTTTTCCAAGTTGTGTAGATAATCCATTCAAATTTTCACATGAATTTGATTAAGTCTGATTTTTAGTATTTTCACTACCACTTAGAGGTATAGTTTGGCCCATCATGATATTGTACATACCCATCTGTTTGTCATACGGGTTTGAGGAATAACTAATACATGTATTATATATCATGTTTTGATGGAGTTTCAAGTGCTCTAGTGGTCTGCAAAGACAAGAAAGTAAAGTTTAAGTATAACTGTCCTCCGAAACTCTTGGTACCTAAGTCATTTTTTGAATTCCTTTGGAAACATCAGAAAAAGGTGTGTGGATCTGGTAAGTAGAATACATTAATGTCTATGATCATTCCCAAAAGGTTTTAGGCTCTACACTACACCACAACAACATATCTTGGGATGTGAAGCATTTCATGAGGTTTGGAAGACTCTATTCTCTACAGATAGATATATTTCTTGTCTTGCAGATCATGAAGAGGTTGGTATGATACTTCTCTAATAAGTTGTATGGATGTTGTTGAGCTATTGTATGATTGAATCCTTGGTCCACATTGAGTATCAGGCTTCTCCCTGATAGTTGAAAGATGAATAGTTAACAATGCTAAGCAGTATGAGTCGACTGGTTAAGTACTTGATACATGCGGAGGCTCTTGACTAGTTTCTTCAAGTTTGGAAAGTATGGAAATATGTTCCCTAATGTTGTTCATAATGCCCTGAGGTTCACAACAATTTTTATTATCATTTTGCATGTGTTTAGGCTGACCAATGACAAGTTACACATTACATTCAATATTGATCTTGATGCTGACCTAATCAATGTTTCAAGGTGTTGCAAAGGATATATATAGAAGATATAATTCATTTAAAATGTAATTAAGGTGAAGGTGAATATAGCAGAGTATAGGGAAGATATGAAATGCGCAAAATCAGTTTAAAGATATGTATTGAGCAAGAATAGTAGACTACACCATCAGCATACAACAAATGTGTTCTCCATAGCAGTCCTTATATCTATATCATCGTTGTAAAGCCAATAGCAGTGAGCTCAGAGCATTCAGGGAGTAGTAGCTTCCTTGGGTTATCAACCTAAATCAAAGTTGTAAATCAAGGAGTAGTAGCTTCCTTGGGTTGAAGCCCTAAAACAATGTTGTAATACTTTTGGAGTGATCATATTATATTGTGAGATAATCCTCACCATGGCTTTCCTTGTTTTGGGATTTTCCATGTAAAAACACTATTGTTATGTGTTGACTCTTGAATTGCATGTTTTTCCTTATGTTTTCAAAGTTATTTAGCTTTATCAACAAATGTAAATAATTGTAAATCTAATAGTAGTGAGTTGAGCATCCTTATATATATATCATCATTGTAAATCCAATAGCAATGAGCTGAGCATTCAAGGAGTAGTAGCTTCCTTGGGTTGTAACCCTAAATCAAAGTTGTAAATCAGGGAGTAGTAGCTTCCTTGGGTTGAAGCCCTAAAACAATGTTGTAATACTTTTTGCAGTGAGAATATTATATTGTGAGCTAATCCTCATCATGGTTTTTCCCTGTTTTGGGGTTTTCCACGTAAAACACTAGTGTTATGTGTTGACTCTTGAATTGCATGTTTTCAAAGCTATTCAGCTTTATTAGCAAATGTTTGGTTAAAGTTTTTAAGTGTGTTGATTCACCCCCCCACCCCCTCGCTCAGCACACTATTGTGTTCAACACCTCCTCTACACTAGATTAGGGTTTTGTGGTGGCTCATTGGATGAAAATTCAAGATAAAATCTAATCAAAACATTACAAAATTAAAAAAATCTTTTCAAATTCAAAAAAACAATCAAACCCTACCTTATTCAGTTGTTATACCCTCTACACCTCGTGCACGACATCCTTGAGAGTGGGATTTGCAAGGTGGCATGGTGAAATTGGTAATTTCCTTTTGAAATTATTGTTTCAATCTCTCCTATAATGTGCTTGTGGTAGAAGAAGTGAAACCTATGGCTAGTTTTTGCAAATGAGATGCAAGTTTCACTTTTTGCTACTTTTATTTTGATTTTTTACAAACCTAAAACATGAGCGCATTATAACGTGCTCACATTATAACTCATATGGGACCAAAAAGTGTTTGTGGCCACTTTTTGGTCCCTCATCTTTGTGCATTCACCCAACTCAGTGACATATGCCTTTTTAATGGATGAGGAAAGTTTAAATTTTTTCAATGTAAAAAAATGAGGATAACAAGCTCCACACCTAAAATAAGTTCCATTAAAAGTTCTCCCATCATTTCTACAATATCTTCCTTTGCCTCTTTAGTATCCATCTATTCTATCATTGTGGTATGAATCACTACCTTCTCTACCATTGTAGTTAGAATTATTGCTTGCTCCTTCATTGTGACCTATGAGTTACTATCATAGAAGTATGTGTTGTTACTCTTAATTGCTTTTGCATCTTCATTGCAAGGTCTTCTATCATCAATTTGGAGTCTACTTCTCTAGAATCTTCCTCCTCTTCCTCATTGTAGATCTCATCTATCCTCAAATCATTTGTTTCATTTTATTTCTACTACTAGGTTGAACTAGTATGCTTCCTCCATTGTTTGGATACTCAATAGACTCAACCCCAACTAGATTGATCCTCTCAAACCATTAATGTACCTTACCACCTTCTCTTGGCCTTGATTATGATGACCTTCTCTAATTTTATATTGTAGTATTCTTTAGTTTAATCATTTATAATCATATCCTTTTGTCTCAAATTATGCAACTTTAACAATTCTAAATGGTAACTTGCAAGGATAAGCTTAGATTTTAACTTTTTCACCATCCTATCCCATTTTTTAATTCTATAGGTTTACTCTTTCTATTTCTTTCCACCAAATGGTAGCATGACCTTTCAACTTAGCCTTAGAAAATTTCACTCTATTTGGATCATCAAAATCTTCATACTCAAAGTATCCTTCTAAATTAATTATCAAATCTATCAATTATATATGATTTAAACTACCTAAATAATTTGGAATATCTACTCTAGTCTTCTTACCAATTCTATATATAGATTTCAACATTCTTTCTTCCTTATCAACTTCTTTGCATTCAATTTTCTTAACAATATTAGCCCCTTGTTCTTCAGCACTCTCACAAACTCTAGGGTTAGGAGTTCTTTTGCATTTTTCTTCAAAGGCATCCATTCAGATCTTGACATTTCTTACCATATTTAATATCTCATCAATGCACTCAACAACATATAGTACTCCTATGTCTACTCTTCTTATCAACATTTTCTAGATCTAGTGCAAACTATGTTAAGGTTGGTAATCTATTAATAATCACTCCTACAAACTACCTCACAATAGATGCTCTACTTACAAGCTTCTTGTAGATTGCCTAAAATTGGGGATTTATTTATAAGTAAAACCTTCAAGATTCTAATCCTTTTTCTTAGATACCAATTGATGCAGTCATGGATGGAGGATCAAATGAAGGATTATCCAAAAATGTAATTAAATAAACACACACACAATGAAACTCAATGAAATAGCAACATGATCCTTATTGATTCATATTCATAAAGTTGTAGTCAACCACAAGGGCTTACAACATGAGGCCATAGCCTTCAAAGTTATATGGGCACAACTATGTGCGAATTTTTTTTTTTTGAATGATATTACAATATAAAACTTTTCAAATATCCATGAACTTGAAACTAAGAATTGAAACTAGTCTTAGATTGCTTTCAAATAGGCATGAATCATGCTTATCTAGTGAGCCTTGTCCTTAGGAATCATTCATGTTGACCACAAGAAGGTGCAAAGATCGATGCCAAGTGTAATAAGTACTCAATAAAATATGTAGAAGGAACCTCTAGTATTAATGTGGTGATGAATTGGTTCATTGAATCTTGATGTGGTTTATACCATAAGCTCTCCTAGGGATGAATGAGTTTGGAAAGGTGTTCCTTTATTGTTGGATGCTTCAAAAAGGTCCACAAGCTTTGAATAGTAAAACTAGTTGTTATCCTATTATGTTCAGTAGTAAATTTGGAATTGAAATATTCCTTTGTAATGATTAGAATGTCTTAGAAATTAGATGAGATGTTATTATATCTTAGTCGAACATGTGTCCAAACCACTATGTGAAATGAGCAACTACAATGGAATGTGGTAGTAATTGTAGTGCCTAGATGATGACTACAATGTTATTGAAAACTTGAAAACAAACAAAATAGAGTGAAAGAAAAAAATTTGATCATGCATGATTAAATATTTTACACCAAGATACTCCTAAATTAGTTTTGAACTTGACTTAGGGGTAATCCTCTAGTTGACCTATTTGTCATTGAATTAAATGGTTATGATGGAGGTGGGGATAAGAATGTTTCATTGTATACACATTTCATGAATATAGATTGATGTACGAAGGTGGTTGAGGGCACCTTTGGTTTGTATTGGAAGGGGTAATGACAAATGGTTGTTTGGTTTGGTTGGCTTGTAATCTTTTCTTCACCACCTTGGGGGTGGTTTTACTAGTCATTTTTGGTTCGATTACCTTGAAGAGGATAAGTCACTCTCATTATAAATTTATGCACTACCTTTGGTTGTGGTTTTTCTAAGAAGATTTAGTTTTTATAATAATTTGCAACAAGAGTGGCTCACTATGGTCCCTACATGCCCTTGCTAGGTTTCACTCTAATTTGTCTACCTCATTTTCAAGGCATGTGGCTCTTTTTCTATTTGGCATAAAGCCAACACCTTGAGGATGATTTTTTATTGGACCATGACACCTAGACACCACTGATGAGATTGGTTAGGTGCAATGGCCATGCCTAACACCTCTTGATATTCTCTATTAAAACAAAAGGAATCCTATTTTACAATTACTTTTCTTATGGTTGATTATACCCCAAATGTTTCCCCCAAGTAGCACTATTTAGCAAGCAAAATCTTGTAGCACTTAATTTTGAGTATACCTCAAATGTTCCTAAGCCATGAATTCTAGATAAACAATCTTGTAAACACCAAAAATTGTGAGATATCATCATGATAAGCATTAGGAACAAAGACAATCATCATAAAGCATGTTAGAACAAGATGAATATATTGTTAAAATAAACATGAGTAAGTAGGGCTAGTATAAAAGTATAAGACATTAGTATAGTGATAATATAATATCTTATCATTATCACAATCAAAGATCATGTTAATGAAACATGTAACCAATAATGTTAATTATGATCATTATAATCATTTGGATAATGATGTAATTCTATCATCATCATAATAAAAATATGGAAAATCCATAAATAAGATGCCCCTCATGTGGAAAATGCAACATATATAGAAATGAGCTAAAGTATATGGATAAATTATGGAGGCTCCTAGTCTCAACCAATTATATGGTTATTGTGCATTATACCATCTTCATCATTATGTTCTTTGTTACCACCCTCAAGTAGATCACTTTTGTCATAATACAAAATATTATTCTTAGTAAAGATGCTTGAAAGAGGTGCAGTTAGTTCTCTATCTTTTTTTAATAATTGTTCATGTGTTTGTGGATAGGGTTCCATTTTGTTTTTCGACCCATGTAGTGAAGGAGTTGTGGAAGAAGAAGCATTAGGATGCATAAACCTTGTAACTTCTTTTCTCTTTTGGTATCTCAACATATGACCTATATTATTCAAACAATATATTCATCATTGGAGGAATCTGGGCCATCATTAAATTTTGTGTTTCCCTATTACGCACATGATCATGATTATTTATAACTTATATCACTCCTATTTTGATAAGATCTTGAATTTGATGTTTGATTTTGATTCATTTTTTCATAGAATGCACATGTAAGATGATAAACACAAAAATACATAATAATGTGTAGCTTAGACATTTCTATTGGTTCAACATGAGGTGCAAAATGAGATGCTTGTGTTTCAATAATTGCTCCAATATAACATGTCAAGGCTCTTCTAATTTAATGAATTATATAAATATTTTTGGCTTGATGTGTTCATGGTGATCTTCATTATGAGAAATAATACATTCATTTCAATTGCCCCATTTATCTATGTTTTATAGTAATGATATATCATTTGGAATGAGAATGGGTGTTAGAAATAAGATGATTTTAAGATGGAGATTTCAATAATGCACACTCACCTTCACTCATACTAGAGCATAAATATAAAAATGAGGGATAAGGGTTGCAAAACACTTGTTCTTTGATATATGGAAGTAAAACATAAATAAATAAGCCTTAAGCTCATCATCCTTTGAAGTTATTTAACTTATGTTCATGACCAAATGTTGAAGTGAGAATTAACATGTAATCCTTAACTGACTCATGTTCTTCTTGCTTCTATTGCATACAATTTTAGCAACAATTGTCTTAGGTTCAATAATGTAATAAAAATATTTCATGAAAACACTATCAAAATCTACAAAACAAGTGATAGAAGCATATGACAATGAATAAAACCATGTGAATGCATGATCACTAAAGTTTTTTATTTGTTGGAAACATCCTAGCAAGCAACTTGTCCTCACAAAAATAAGTGAATCACATAGTTTCCAAGGATCATAACTATAGTAATGGATCAAATCTACAATCATACTCTATAAACAAGGTGCCATGAATCCACTTGGTAAAGGATTAGTCAAAATGTTATATGCAAATTACTATGCAATATCTCACTAATGCAATCCCTCTTTTTTAATATTTACTCATAATCATCAATATACTTATCTAGATGGTCCAATTTACATGTCATGGAGTTATAGTAATGTGAAAGATCATTATCAACATTCCTATTAACTTAATGTGTAATTAAATTATAGACACTAGTGGAGGAGGATGTAAGATATAAATTGCTAGATGGTTGCACATTATCCTCAGACAAGATAGATTGTAACAAATCTTCACATGGTTCAAGATCTTCTGTATGAATGTCTATGTCATGTGTTTTCTTAAGAGGAGATGTAAAAGAGGGTGCTCCACGATTACTCAAAGGCATATCATATGATAGCACAAAAGGATCTAAAGGATCATTTTCATGGTTATCAAAAAGGGTTACAACATCACAATGCATAGAAATATCCATGGGTCCCCCAAGGAAGGACCACTAGAATGTGAAGAATAAAAATAATCAAAATCACTACCTTTAAATCCATCATAAATTGAACCATAATGGATAAAAGAGTCATTCTCCACATCATAAGAAGATAATGAACTAGGACTATGATCCTCACTAAACATACTAGTAGACCGCAATCCAAAAGACATGGAAGAAGGACTGTCATGAAGGACTGTCATGTGAAGGTGAATATAAACAATGAGTATCATGTATAGAGGTACATCATTAGTGAGAAAATAAGTCCAATCATCATAACACTCATCACTAAGATAAGCATCATACATTTAAGCAAACCTAAAGAGGATATATTTTGAAGGGGTTCATTAATAGTATAACTAGCAACAAATATATCATAAGGCGTAATAGAAGGTGTGCCATCATCATATGATACTAAAATTAAAACATGTTGCTTGAATTAGATTCCTTAAGGAAGGATTAATCAAGAGAGGCGCATAGACATTTTTGAGTTCAAATGAAATAAAATTTGGAAACTTAGCTCTAGACTTGATGTTGATCTAGATGTGCTTAGTACTACCAACCAATTTGTCAAGGTTTTAAAAATTGGGATATGCTAGACAACTATCTTAGGACAACGAAACTTATAGTCAACACACATAGTTAACTTCCACAACTATGAAAGTGATCTATGCTAGTGTAGAATTAGATCTGATCTATAAATTTGAGTTGAGTGCATGGGTTGAACTTTGCTAATTTTGGCCTCTATGACTTGCTTACCTTAATGTATGTGACTTGCAATAGTTGAATAGTGGTGTTTAGGAACACCTTTGTGGTGTTTGTTAGGTAGGGGTTCCCCCTTGGTCAAACCCTTAAGATATTGACTTGACGACTTTTGAAAAAGATTGCAGATAACAACCAATCACATAGAGTATGCTTGTCTCGATAATGATGTAAGCATATTATGTAGTATGGATGCTCTAGTAAAGCTCTTTGAATGATTATGCAAGTAGGAATGAGAACTAGTCAATGATTTCTAGGTACTTTTAAAGTGAACTAGGATAAGTCCTTAAATACAACTCCAAAGGTGCAAGTGAAATGTCTGGTGCTTCAATTTGGTGCATAACAACTATTTGGTGCTTCAAGTTGGCGCATAACAACTATTTGGAAGGTTCAATTGGACCCATATTTTGAATTAGAATTTTAAAAAGTTGGGTTCATTTCAATAAATTACATAGTTGACTTGGGTTAATTCCACAAATTATAGATCTAAACTTTGACAAGAAATAGATAAACTAAGGACTAGGACTCATCCTTAAGAATGAAGACATATAAAATTAGGTATGGCTCAAGTTATATGCCATCTTTCAATAAAAATTATGTCTTATATTGTACTTATGTTTTTAAAAAGGCCAATCTTAAGAGTTTGAGGTGAAAGTAGTTGTCCTTTTGTTACTACCACACACTAATAAATATATAGTAAAAAACTCAAGACATATTATTTCCATAATTGTGTAGAGGATGAAATTCATCATATCAACATTTTAAATTTGTTTTAGGTTATTTGCAATTGATTGATCATCCTTTTATTTTTAATTGTTGAATTCTTTAATATTTAAGAATCTTTTATTAATATTAAATATTTAAATTTCAAGAAGTTCAACAATCAAACAATTATCTTATTTTTATTAAAAAAAAAAATTGGTTTTAAACTATTAAACTATTTGATGTTAAAGCATGCAGCCAACATAGTGATAAACAACACATAAGAATATATATTTTGTTACTACAAAATACAAACCCATGCAAGACTTAAAGTTGATGGCCATATATGATATTTAAATATTTTAATTCTAAAATAGAATAATTTTTTTAAAAAAGATTGTATTCCTTCAAAGGAAGATTTTAAATAGACCGTCAAAAAATATTAAGATGATTCTTAGATATATTTAATCTCCATGTTTTTTTTCAAAAAGTATACCTTAAGTGTGACAGGCAGAGATGGCCGTCAAATTTAGGACTTACTTCCTGTAAATCACGGTTATAAATGCCGCCAATGTTGAAACTAGTGTCTTCGTCATCATTTAGGTTTCTAATAACAACTCCCTGAGATGCCTAAACTTTGTCTGATTCAGATAATTTCTACCGCTATAACAACTACAACTTCTGTGCTAAGAAAAAGCGTTACAGAGAAGGTTGCATCAAGACAAACTGAGCACTCAAAGCTATTACCAAAACGAAAAATACTCATTTGTTACTCTTCATTGAATCTAACGCACTATGATTTCGAGAGAGAGAGATCTCGTTGACTTGATTGAAGTTTTGACAAAGCTTCATGACTGCCATGCATGTGATGAGTAGCTCTACTAAAACAGATGTAAATACGAATGGAGTAAGTCAACACGCTTGGTCCATCCTATACCTATAGGACATAATTGTACTCATTAAAATATAAGATATTCAAATTTGTTAACACATTTTAAATAAGAAGGGTGAAGCTTCCTGGAACTTTCTTTTGGTGTAAGGACGGTGAAGCTTCCTGGAACATTCCTCTGCCCGGGTTTTCCATCTCAAACTTTTTCTTATAGGAAGCTTCTTCCCAACTTCCTTATCTAAAGGAAGCTTCCTGGCAACTTCCTTCGTCATTCAAGGATGAATTACTCGTAACATCTATTGGCCACCCTTGAATCACTCTACTTAAAAATCATCCACTTCAATGGTCAAACATTCAATAGCAGTTTTACACCTCATTCACAACAAAAAGTGGTAAATATTTGTCCTATTTTTATTGGCTAAAATTGACCTTAACTATTGAAATCCATGATATTTAGGAACAGCCCCTTGAATTACCTCACTGCCTTAGTGCACTAGTTTATCTTAAACATTCATAAAACGGATGAGAAAAAGTCATGCCAACTTCTTCCAGAAACTTTGAAAATGGCTCCACCTTAAGGCATGTCCCCATGCTGTTGCTTAGCTTATTTTGGCTAGCAGTCACTGCTCAATTTTTTTAGGAGATATTTGTGGCGCTGGTGACCCCATAAATATTTTTTTTCTGCTTATCTTAAGCAGTTATCTTAATTTGTAGTTTTTATTATACTAGTAAAAGCACCAAAGGTGCTATCAAATGGCTGATAGGCACAAATATTTATAGGCCTATCACCAAATTGTAAATATTTATATTTTGATATGCACAGTGTAATTGTTCTTTGTATGTTTTGGCCATTTTGATATGCACACTATAACTATTCTTTGTAATGTATCATCATGATTTGATTAGCTGATCCTTTTAATTATAAAGCATAATTTTTAAAAAATGGAAAAATACTTGCAATTCAACTCTATTATTAAAATAATAGTTTTTGAAGCATGCCTTAGAAATATGTGTTCAATGAATGTTGTAAAAAATCTTACATGAACTTAGATTTATGATACTATTTTTGCATCCTACAAAATTTGAGATATCCTAATTATAACCCTAACCATAATTCTAACCCAACCATAGTAATAATCATAATTCTTAACCTAACCTTAACCCTAAGCTTAATTTTAACTAACCTAACCCTAATTCTAACCCTAACTATAAATCTAACTCTAACCCTAATTCTAATTCTAACCCTAACCCTAACGATAACCTTAATGAATGTGTGAATGAATGTTGGCATTCACTCTATGTGCATGCATGTCTATGTGTGTGGGTGTGTGTGAACGGTTAATTTTGGCACACTTTGTCTAATGTGGATGTGTGTGTGTTTAATGTGGATGTGTGTCTCTGTGTGTGTGGAAAGTAAATTTTGGCATTCACTTTGTTTGAAGTGCATGTGTGTGTGTTTGAACTAACTTTGGTGTTCACTCTATGTGTGTGGCTTTGGAAGTTAACTTTAACATTCACTATCTATGTGAATGAATGTTACATGCACGTGTGTGTGTGTGTGTGTGTGAAAAGTTTGTTATTTCTTTCACTTTGTTTAAAGTGGATATTTGTGTGTATGTGATAAGTTTATTTTGGCATTCACCTTGTTTAAAGTGCATGTGTGTGTGTGCTTGAACCCTAACCCTAACACAAATACTTTGACATTCACTTTACGTGAAGGATATGTACAAAAATACTTTCAAACTTCAATGATGTTCACTTTGTGTGTTTGAACTAACTTTGACTTTCATTGTGTGTGTGGGTTTGAAATTTAACATTGGCATTCATTGTGTGTGTAAATGAATGTTTCCAAACACTCTATGTGCATGCATGTGTGTGTGTGCACACACACATGTATTTGAAACTTAACCCTAAGAAAAATAGTTTGACATTCATTTTGTGTGAAGTAGATGGATAAAAATACTTTCAAACTTCAATGTACACTTTGTGTGTTTGAATGAACTTTGGCTTTCATTGTGTGTGCATGGCTTTGAAAGTTAACTATGAATTGTGTGTGCATGAATTTTGACATTCATTCTATGTGCATGCACGTGTGTGTGTGAAAATTTAATTTTGGTATTCACTTTGTCTAAAGTGGGTGTGTGTGTGTGTGAAAAGTTAATTTTGGCATTCACTTTGTTTGAAATACATGTGTGTGTTTGAACTAATTTTGGTAGGTATTGTGTTTATCTATTTGAAAGTACTTTGACATTCATTTTCATTCTGTATGAATGTACTTCAACTATCACTTTATGTAGAGTGTGTTTGTGTATGTTTAGAAGTTTGTTTTGTGTGGATTATGTTTGTGTATGTATAAAAATAGTTATTGTATCTATTATGTGGGAGAATATTCCTCTTAGTACTATTTTGGACTCTTTATGTGCATACTCGTCTTCCTATTATTTAGATTTTAAGATATTATGTCTAGTTTTGTGACATAGTAAAACTTAGCAAAGAACAATATATATTACACAATATTCAAATACTTTGACTTCCCAATGAAAAATTGTAATATCAACATTCAATAATCTAAAAGGAAAAATTCTACTCCGTAATTAAATTAATGGAACTCTACAAAAGAAGAAATGAAGGAATATGTCAATTAAATTCCAATTAAGTTAGAATTAATATATTTATTTTAATGACAATAGTAATAAATCACAATTAAATTGAACTTAAAAATAAAAGCCATGAAACATTGATATTTATTAGTTTGGGGAAGAGGTTAGTATGGTTGACATGACACTTTGAATTCATAACCAAAGTACTAACTATTTAAAATAATTGCACCATTCCAAGAAATTGGGATTGAGAACATCAATTTCACATCTCAAATTAATTTCATTAAAGATCCCTTCACATTTGAATTTCACTTATAATGGCCTATTAGCCAAATTATGAAATTTAAAAAAAAATTCAAAGTAAAAAAAACTATGATGGCACAACAAAGCTCACTGAAATCAGTAAGGCTTGAAGATTCTAGATTCAATTGCATATTAGGAAAAGGGTAAAGAGTGATACTATGCAGTTGAATCCAAAAACTTATCTAACATTTGGTTTACCCAATGCATGCAAGTCATAAAATGAGGATAATCCAAACTTTAACCAAACTCAAAATCACAACTTTAAATAATTAAATTGTAACCTAATAAAATTTAAATAACATTAAATTATTCATACACATGACTCAAAATTTTTATTTAAACTTTTAACCTATTTAATTTTTTGTGCCCATATCTATTCTTCTCCTAGATTGAGACCCTTCAATTTTTTGTGTAATAATTGTCTACCATGCATTTAATTTTTTAAATATTTTATTTATTCTGTCATACCACTACCCCCATGCATTTAATTTTATTTGATTTAATTTAATTTTTTTACTTTTTTTTTAATTTAATGATTTTTGGTTACTGTTTAGGGGAGTGCTGCCACTGTAGAATGCCTTATAATTTATTTTAAAAACTTTATAATTTATTCAAATTTTAGAAACCTTTATATTCTATGAATTAATTTTAGAAAGTTTTGTAATTTATTAGAAAATTTAAGTAAGAAATAGGTATTTACTTCTTTGTAAATTAAGACTAAGAAGTAAACAAATATAAAACAAAGTTGTGCTTTATATTCAATATAATTGGTTTATGAAATAATTTTTAATTCTTAATAAAATATGCATTAAAGCATACCTTGATTAATATACCTTCTTTAAATATTTCACAAATATTTATATAAAAATCCAAACCAATCTTAATACATTTAAATAGTTTTTTTTGTATTGATTAAAAAATAGAACAAAAGAGCCCCTGAAGGAGAGGAAAATAAAATTGAATACATCATATCACAACAATACATTGATCATATTTCTAATTTGTAGTCATAATTTCTAATTTCTAATTTCTAGTGTGCCCCCGACCCCTCCCCTTCTTGGTTGGTCCAATTTGTGTATTTCCTTGCATGTACGACATTCCATGAGAGCACATTTTTTTGAAGCATTCTGTCAAAGTCTTATGTCTATATTTCTAACATTTTGAATTTGAACCTCCCTGACACTATAAATTATATCTCCAACAACTATGATGCATTTCACACAATCACTTTTACACTATGATCACAATTCAATTGCACAAATGTAGATATGTAGACTTAACATTACCAAGTGAGCAGCCTACATCTACTTGGAAAGTTAGTGATATAAATTGAATATCTCCATATGATTATTTAAAATTTATTTATTTTTTACATTGTAATAATGATTATCAAATATCAATATAATTAATTAATCTTAATTTTTATTAACATGTTTTTGAATTTTTTTATACTTTAAAATGATAACTTTTAATTTTCCAACTATTTAGTATTTTAATTTTATAAAATTACATAACTATTAAATGTTTTTCTCTAAATTTTAAATTTATATATAATTTTTTATTATTTTTCTATCTCCAAGTATTTGGTTTATCTCATTCTATATGGGTTTAACTATATAAGTCTTATTTGGTTTATCTCATTCTATATGGGTTTAACTATATAAGTCTTTCTTATTTCATCTTAATTTGATAGGTAGATTTATAAATTAGTTAAAATGCCTAATTAGTGAGACCCTATAGAGCTATCATATAACTTAAACATTCTTATTCTTTTAGTATCCATGATGTAAAAACAAGTTATTAGAAAAATATAATATAATTTTAAAGGTTAATGCAATTCTATCACAATTCAATTTGTTAATCGTGGATTGTAAAAAATTAAGAATATAGAGAAAATGTAGAAACAATTATATACACAAATAGATTTTAGTTTTTGTGCTAAAAAAATATTTCCTCTGTTTCTTTGGATTGATTCCTAAGAAGGTGATTCTTTTGTTTTTTGTTTGCGCTCTCCTATAGCTCATCTTAGATCTTGCAATTTGATATGTTTGCCTGAGTTATTTGCTTTCAATTGTTTTCCCTTTCCTTTTCCTTTTAAAAAATATCTTTGCAAAATATTTCTTCCAACAAGAAATGAATGATTTTTAAATATTAAGCAAAAATTAAAGATTAAAGATTTTTGAGCAATGCTTTTGTTTTTTCCAGTGCATAAATGGCATGTACGACATTGTAGCAGAATACAACTTGGAATATCAAAATGAAATGGGGAAGATCAAATACAAAATTATTTCATTTTACTGAACATGTAATTCAAATAAAAAATTATTTTCATTTTGCAGAACATTTAACATACACAAAGATGCTTGGAGACTTGCAACAACCAGACTCCAAAATTCAATTCAAATATATAATATTCATATCATTGAAGAGGCAAGACATAGTTCAAACACACTATAGTTACAATATTTGAAAAATAAAATAGAAAGGAGATTTCAGGTGTAGGAGCTCAAGTGACTTACCTAAATTGGGGACAATCTTTTGTTGTAGAACTACTCTGCAATTTCCTTGACCAAACTATCCATAGGCTTTTACATACTTCTCACCCTCTCCAGAGGCACCATACAAGCTTCCATTTACGTCATCTCATCTGCAACTGGAGACGTCTGGTCAACCATCCCTGCAAAACAAAGCCTAAAACATAATCCTAAGGCAACCTCCATGCAAAACAAAGACTAGAACATAATTTTGAGGCAACCTCCAAGCGCCACCATTTGCCAATAATGGTGAAAAGTACTTCCAGAGCCTCCTGCTCCATAGAAGAAAAGGACCCATGAGTTGGTCCAAGACCACCAAAAAAACAAAATCTAAAGATTTTAACAAAAAAATTTGTTTCAAAGCAATGGCATCAATGATAGGGACGCATGTGGGATCTTTTTCCATGTCAGTATTACAAAAGATCACCTGTGCCTCCGAATGCTCCAGCTATCCAATGACTGGACCCCTTCTCTCGGCCCCTCATGCCAAGTCCTATTCTCGCTCACCAACCTCTCAAAATCGCTATTGCTCAACACCATCCCGCTTTTGCCATTGGCTTTTGTCATTAAAATATGTGTAGTTGTTTATACATTTTCTTCAGATCTAAGACTGATCTTTTGTTTGTTTAGGTTCAGGAATTCTGAGGTTGCCTTTTGGCTTAGATCCCTAGTGTAGCTATAAATCATATCCACTGGAAGAAGCTCAACTCCTCCTTTCTACAGCAGAAATTTTTCTCCCGTTCAATCCACAGCCGATCCTTGCATTTGTGGAGATCGTATCCGTTTTCGCTGGACCTAAAGGTGTGAGTAATTGCTGCAGTTATTTCACACATTGGACAAATAATAGCTTCTCTATCTCCTCTGAATAGGTTTGTGATATCCCTCATTGGTTCTTTGATTATTACAGTCCCGAGAAAACATTATAGAGCCAGGACAACCATTTAGATACAATTTTTCCAAGGATTGCAGCTGTTGACTTTCTTAATGGGGTTTCAATTTTTCTATGCTTAATGAAATTGTAGGAAATAAATTTTAGTTTTTGTCCTCAAAAACAAAGAACTGATGCAAATACGTTAAACAAAAGATTTCCTCCACGACCTTAACAACTTTATTCCATAACTGTAATCCTAACCATAACGGCTGTCTTGAAATCTTTATCTATAAAAATTAAGACATTTGTCATATAATTTTAATTATTTTGAATAAATTGGCGACTGTTGAATGGTGAACATTAATTTTATTGATTTTTTTGAATGAAATGACTGTAGCTTATTTTTTTACTTATATTTAGTTTTATGACTATTTTTTTGGATGACTAAAAAAGGAAGGACTACCAAACATTAGGATTACCAAAAATATATGCAGCCACAGGCATATTTTTCATTATGCAGTGGGTGCTTATTTCCAGCCCCCCTTTTTTCCTACACCTTATTTGCAATTCCTAAGCAGTAGCTACTCCACCAAAATAGGGAAAGATTCTATATTATCCTTTTCCCATAATTTAAATTTCCATCGGGCCACTCCAACTGCTTAAATTTAAGCAGAAAAAATAGCTTAAGCAACAGCAGCATGGGGACACTTATGACTTCTCTATGACGGTGACCTAGCATTGGTGACGGGTATATAGAGATTAGGGATCACGACCAAGTCACAATGGAGGGATCGCTGCTACCAACGTCAATAGTGGGCCGTACAAATGGTTACGGTTGGAGTTATTTTCTTCTATAACTACATACTAGTAAAAGCACCAAAGGTGCTATCAAATGGCCGATAGGCACAAATATTTATAGGCCTATCACCAAATAGTATACATTTATATTTTGATATGTACATTGTAACTATTCTTTGTATGTTTTGGTCATTTTGATATGTATAGCACATAACTATTCTTTGTAATGTATCATCATGATTTGATTAGTTGATCATTTTAATTCTAAAACATAATTTTAAAAAGATGGAAGAAAATACTTGCAATTCAACTCTCTTATTAAAATAATACCTTTTGACGTATGCCTTAGAATCATGTGTTTGATGAATGTTGTAAATTATTTTACATGAACTCTACAATGTAGATTTATGATACCATTCTTGCATCCTACATAATTTGAGATATCCTTATTCTAACCCTAACCATAATTCTAACCTTAATTCTTACCCTAACTTTAACCCTAACCTAATGTAATGCCCATTCAGGGAATTAATAATTAATTATAATAATTTAATAAAATATTCAAAAAATAATAATAAAGATATGATTACGGGGGAAAATTTTCTTGAAATCAAAATAAATATCATCCGAAATAAATTACAAGATATAATTGTTTTTTATTCAAATATACATATTTTCAATGATTGTCTTAAGATCATCCTTTTGCAATGTAAAGTGATACTTTCTCAATTCCACTAGAACATGCACAACAAATAAACCTAGATCTGCACATTCATTATAAACATTAGATCCAAAAAATTGAACATCAAACATTTCAGATAACATTAAACAAAATAAATATCATAAATGACAAACCTAAGGCCCTAAGGGCCGACCTGATGTCTCAGGGGCTTGGCAATGATAGCCTTGCCTATGTACACATAGTGCAGAGACTTCGTAGTTCAAAAACATAAACATGTGACCATCAGACCATATCATACAAATCGAAAACCTCAAGGATGTGATTCACAAGATAGCGACAACTTTTTAAGTTTAGAAACACTTACACATTTTAATCCATACTCTCAAAATTTATCTTAAAATCTTTCTAAACAAAACTTCTTAATATAGAAATCAAACATAGTCTAAGCTTAAACGTGTAAGTAAGAAAAGATTATAGTTATCTCTACAATCTTGAGTTATTCAACATTTTCCATATTAAGTACCTTAATAATACAATCATGACTAAATAGTCTCAAAGATAGATTCCTTTAGATACATAATTAATGATCTAATCAAGTTCTAATATACACTCCCTTGAATTAGCATAGATCTATAAGTGTAATACAATACTTAACAAAACTAAATAAATTATAATTTACAATAGATTTGTAAGACCTAAACGATGTCGTCATCAATGAAAAATACAAAACTAAGTATCATCAAGCTAGGAAAGAAACAATTTTGTAAAAGACATTCATATTATAATTATACTTACAAGATCAAATTATTACATTCTTATGAAATTAACTTAATCTCTCATCTCTTGAAATTTGAATATACTTACATATAGGAATAAACTTATTAGAACAATTCACTATACGAATCCTAGATTCATTTTTATTTCTCTATCAAGTGCAAATCTATAATATTTCTTATTTGAATTAAAGAAGGATTACTATTTGAAATACCAAATTCTAAAGTAAAATAATCCAAATCCTTTTTGCTAGAATTTTCCAAACCTCTAAATTAAGAATTCTTCACATATGAGATAGACAAATAATTGTAGATAATTGAAGTAACCAATGGGTAGATTCGTAAACTTGAAGTCTTAATCTAGTTGTATCGCTACTAGGAACATTATACAAATGTCAATTAAACCCCGACACTACTCTCAATTTAGGAAATCATTATAACATCACTAAGTTGGAGTTTGAACAAATTTGAAAGTTATAAACAACTAATCAACATTAGTCTACCATTAATTTATACAAGTTTTGATTGGAACGGAAGGTATCTCAGAAAAAATGAATCGGTAATGATAAAAGAATCTATAAAAAAATATTGTAAACTGATATAACTGAAATTTCTATTATCAACGGAAAGATAGTATCTAGTTAACGATGCAGATGAACTTAATATAATTGCTAAATATGGTGACTCCATATTGCAACCAGAGCGACCTTGATTCTAGATATCATTCAATTCTAATATGCGAACCAATGAAAAATGACTAGGTATAAGTAAACGACTTTATATGGCTCGGCTAGACATAGCCACAACATTATATGGATCGGTTAAGAATTGGCTAAGCAGAATGAAAGAACGACTCATAGATCCATGAATAATGCCATCAAATTTATACTCTAAAATCATCATACTACTCTATATCATTCGTTATTCATTATCTTTGTACCTAATTAGCAATTGATAACTTGACTTAATTAGTGTCAACATCATAATTCATGAATGACAATCGGTGGTAGTAGCCCATCTTCCAGTTTGGATAGTTTGATGATTTCCACACTCTGTGATCATTTGGGATTTCAATATATAGGAGATTTGATGAGCCTTACTGCTGTGAACACGTCACTAACATAGAAGATGAATGGAGCTTGGATAGCCTGTAGACCCTTGACCTGCCGGCATGATGCATGTAAGTTGCATCGATGAAAAATAAAATAGTTGAATGTTTTTATTATATCAAAAGTTTGGCACCATGAAAACTTCAAGCACATGCAATCAAAAATATAACCATATTACTCGGCACATCTTCGACGACAAGAATGCCTCGACCTAATTATGAACTTCTAGTAGATATACCCTAAAAGACAGTTGTTTAAAAGGCTTTAGGAATCTCGAACAAATGCAATTGTCCGGAGTAAGGCCAAATTCGACAGCCTATGTCAACGTCCTCTCCGCCTGTGCCCAAGTGGATGATTTGGAACAGGTTATGGGAATCCATCAAAGAATAATGGTTTGGGGATTCTTGTCAAATAACAAGATTGGAAATATTTTGGGTAGGCGTATGTGAAATGTTTTGACAAAAATGCCTCAAAAGAGATGTCATCTGGTGAAAAGCAATTTGACAGGAGTTACAATCTTGTTCCCAGTTTCAGTGTAAAGAGGAGATAAATTCTACTAAGGCATTCATTCTTGTCTGGTCGTAAAAAGGATTTAATGCAGGATAAATAGAACTTACTATACTTAATTGTTGGGCACAAGATCTAAAACCAAAAAGTAGGATATTGCATTGTAGAATTCTCGTGTGCTCTTTCTCTTTAAAGAAACCGCAATTCAGGTTTTCGACAAAGGTCAATTCAGTTAATAATAATATGAATTTATACTTACGTGATAAAAAGTAGGGAAGAGCAATAATGCAGATATTCCATACGAGGGTTCTGACTTTGGCTTCCTCTTTCACATCATTTATGTTTTCCATTCGCCACGCCATACCTCACTGCAAAGTCTCGGGCTCTGTACTCGAATCTACCCTTCTACAGACTGTGAACCAACGAATGGATTGCTTCTTTTATGCAAATTTCTTGTTCGTGTTCCCTATGATAATCTTTTGCGTCGTATAAGCTTGAATCTATTTATACTGTCCATGAATTTCCCTCCAGAGATACCTGTCGTACTTCGCCGAAGTTTTGGAGTATATAAAATTGATAGTATTACAACGCATAGAGACATGAAACGTTTCTTGACAATTCTTGTACCTTTATGGCGACAGTTAAACAAGAAGCGTCCCTTGCAATCTATTGGATGAAACGGCCAGATGAGTAATATCACACCTTTCATTTAAAATTTTGGAGAAAAAAAAACTGAATGACTACCAAAAAATGAAGGACTACCAAAATTTGGCAGTTACAAGATGTGTACACATATAGAATGGCCTATCGGCCAAATAAAATTCTTTTAAATTAACATTAACACGAAAGGAAAATAGTTTTTTCCATTCAAGCTAAGGGAGATTTATATTTATAAAAGCAGATTATATTTCCTAATTTCGTTTCTTTGTATTTCATGATGATGGGAAAGGTAGTTGAACAATTTTACTTTTGTCAAGAAAATGAAAGATTTTCTTTAGCTAAATCCAGGTTATTTAAATAAATGTATTTTAACAAGTAATAATTAATTTAGTCATTATAGTTTAATTAGTTATTGGAATTGGAAATAATTAAATGTGGAAATTAAATAAATTTAAAAGGTGTATTTAGTGTGAAATTTGATGTTAAAGAAATGTTATGCTAGATGTCAAAAAGTGGATTTATCAATGTTATAGAGTATTAAGTTGACTGAAAGGAAGATCTCAAATTCTACAAATTGATTATTTTTTACTCAAGATCACTTATGCGCATGTGTGATCCTAATCTCCACAAGTGCAAACCTAGTTTAAGTCCTCAAATCTAACCTGGTAGAATGTACAACATTAGAATTCACTTGCTAGTTTTTATGTTTAAATCAGTTCACAAGTACCAGTAATGTCTACAAACTCCTGTAGGCTATGCATTGAATTACGAGGCTTATATTCTCCTCATTGAGACCCATGGATGGACTAGCTTTACAACTATGATTGAAAGATCAAGGATAATAAGAAGTGTGCAATTGCCCCAGCATGATGTATGTTGATAGAGTGGTTTCATAATATTGTTGTAGTGTAGGTTGGGTGTTTCTATAATGCAAGTTGGGTGCAAGTGCAAGGTAGAGGTGGACATTAATGTTTGGGAGCTTGATGCCTCTAAAACTTTTTGAAATTGCTTGCCTAAATTCTTTGATCCTCCTCTAGCTTAAAAAATGTACATTTTGTACTTCAAATCTAAGTGTGTTGAAGATGGGGACAAAGGGGAAAAGGGAGTGCTATTAAGACTACCTTAGTCAATCCCTTCATGATGATGTGAATGTAGTGTGTACAAGGATTTAGTGATAACAAACACAAACCCTAGCACATGATGAAGGCTATGGCAAGGGTTTTGGACTATGGCTTCTAGGAAGATGGGGAATGACAATCTATGGCTCCCAATAGAGGGAAATGAAGGATTGGATGAGAGAATAGATTAGAGGAGAAAGAATTCACTAATAATTTATGGCTATGACCTAGTTCTAGGGGATTTAAACTTTAGTCCTTAGATATTCTTGTTTTCTACCCTACTCTATAATGGGGTCTTGTTGATAACTTATGAATTGCTTGAGATAATAGTATGCATCTAGAATTTTTTCCAATTGAACTCCAACCTGGCAATTAAGAGGGATGAAACTAGATTTATATTAAGTTTCTTGAGCCAAATGACCATTAAAAATGGTATAAGGATTAGGGAAAAAATGGGTGGGGAAATTTACTTTTTCAAATTTGAACAAGAACACTAGCACCTACCTCCCACAAGTGTCCAGACACTAGCACCCACCTTAAACAACTATCCTTGGTCAGTTATGAGTTTAAACTTTGAGGGTTGTCTAGTAGGATGTTCCTATGGCTATGTATCCATGCATTATCCTTCTATGATCAAGGAAAACTAAAAAAAAAAGGTGAAATGGTCCTAAAATTTGACTAAGGTGATGGACACCAAAATGAGTGAAAAAATGTAAGGTAGAAGTTGTAAAGAAAGAAATTTTTGACCTTACATTTCACCCCCATTTCAATAGGTTAATCACACTAAGGGAAGTCACATGCTGACTTAAAGTACAATAAAGTAAAGTAAAGTGCATTGAATAATATTTTGAAATTTCATAAAGGACACAATAAAAGGAATATATATGTAGGAGCATGTGCTCTCATTCTCCCTCTTGCATTCCTTCACTTCTATGCATAATCTCTTATCTTGTGATTAACCCTCACAAAACAAAAATGTAGTTATTATCCAATAAAGAAAGCTATGCTAAAGAAAGAAAATTGAAATACTAAATGTAAACAAACAACTCAATATAATCCATATTTCTATTGTAATCATGTTCACTATAAAGGGAAAGGAAAGAATTTATCCATGAAGGATCACATAGATATAAGTGAGAGAGAGAGAAGGCTATGAATGAGCCGCATAGTAAAATGACACCTTGTCAAAGGTTTGGTTAAGTCATAACCACTAAGACATAGGAAAAGAAGGGAGATTGGTGATGTCATTATATTAAATGAATCGTAGAATAAAATAAAATGATGATGTGGCTTCCACTCAACTATATGAGATTGCTAGCCAATAGATCAAGCCATATCTAAAACAAAAATGTGACGATGAGGGCACCACACCTAGCTATATGTGCTTTCCACCCTAATGGTTAAAGAGTCTAAGCTAGGCCAAGTCATTGAATGTTGTGGAGTGAAACAAGAAAAAGGTATGTCTCACTTTTTGGCCTAATTGGGCCATGCAAATCAACTTTTTTTATTTTTTCTATTTTTTCTCAATTATAGAAAGTAAACCATTAAGAATTTGAAGATAATGTAAACTAATTATTTGCGAGATTTTCTATCTAGATTCTATTTATAGTTTTTTAAACTTATAAATAAATTATCACTTTTTTAATATTTGTTAATAAAGTTTTTATTATACGTTATGGTACATTTTAATGATTAGTATTTCCTCGAAACACATAACTTGAGCTAGACATAAAATCTTTTCATAACTTGCTAAAAATAGATCATTAACATTGATCTATCTAGGGCACACAATTTTTTGTAATTTTTTGTTGCATATTTTATTTATTATTATTTAAAAAAATGATAATAATTATAATTTAGACACATATTTCCCCATAACACATAACTCTTTTTGTATATACCGAATTTGCTTTTTGAAAAAAAAGATATCAATATGACGAGTGGCCATACTCTTCTGAACATTTTTCCATTCTTTACTATTTTTTGTACGTGTCAAATTGAGGCCTTTATTGTTTGTATTAAACCTATGTTGTTTAGAAAATAAAAAATAAATGTAGTAATAAAATAAAATATGTCAAAATGTTTACTTTTTAAAAATGTTACTCTGAGGCCTATGTTCATACAAATTTTGTGTCATGATGAATATATTTGATCATGAAAAATGTGATCTAAATCAACTAATTTTTGTCCAACAAATACCTAAAATTTGGTTTGGAGGGAATCAATTTCTACATAGGTGCAACACAAGCACCTTTGATTGATGGTCCTTGATACTGAAACAAGAATGAGGTGGGCTCAAGAACAATAAACCCTTTTATAATTTTTTGTGGATTTCAATCAAAGGTCCTTTCCACATGGAAGTAAGACAACCTTTGATCAAAGGACTTTTGATAGAAGGTGACCTTTGATCAAAGATGGTGTGTCTATGAAAAATCTTATTTCACAAATTTGTAAGTGGCTCACACATGAGCCATGTGTTTATGGTTCCACCCTACAAGTAACACCATGTATATAAGTATATAGTATGCATTCCTCATTAAATTAATGGCCCAATAAGGATAATAATTGATTAATTTAAAGTAAAGTAGACAATGGGGGAAAGGAAAAAATTAACAAGGTATGGTAGGAGAATAGATAAAATAGGAGATGTTTAAGGAAGTTCCCCTAAGAGTCAAGGAACTTGTCTTCAAGTGACAAGAAAATTCTCATTCTATAATATAATCTTTAAGAGTCATATAAATAATTGATAGAGTGGTAGCTGTAAGGTAAGACAAAGTGACCTAAGAAAAGTGGAGCATGTAGCTAAGGTGATGCCTCATTTCTTAAAAATAAAGATAAGATTCTCTAGGGGATGAACAAGAGTAATAAGTAGGAGATAGGAAAATGCTATGAACAACATATAGATGATGTTGTGTCTGTTGGTTCCCAAAATGGCTGCAAGCCAAAACTCTAAAACATTCCCAAAACACCTAGGCCAGGGATTGTCGTCAAAGTGATAGGAAGAGGTTTATCAACAAGTTAAGGCAGATTTTGGCCAACAACAGGAGTGGGTATACTCCTCTACACTTTAGGCTCAGCTAGATCTGGGAGGGATATTCCTAGAGGCATAAAATATAATACCAATAACAAATACAACCATACCCAATGTACACTTGACCCCAAAGCTAGCACTAGGTCAAGACAAACTAGTTGCACATGCCTCTATATTAAGTTGATTCAATTATGCAAATGTACATACATAAGAAAGATGGTTTTTCCCCTGAACCATGGGTGAATGATTTGTTTGATTTTAAATAGTGATTGGTCCCTCTCCAATATGGATCAGTACCCATTCCATTGGGCAACAAAGTCATAGAATGCAAGGAGGAAAGGAAATACACAACAAAGGATCAACAGAACTAGGAATACATTTACATATATGACTTTTAAATAGATCTTCCTATAATGGACATCCTTAACAATCCAAAAGAGAATTGTAATGATTCATATGCAACAAAGAAATGGTAAATACAAAGCCTTATATTGACTTCGATGCTGTCACACATCTCCAAACCTCTGTTACAATCATACCAGCAAGTGTGGCAAGGGAAAATATACAACTACGATTATATATTTACCAAAATCACTACAAACTCCCATGGAGACATCCCATTACATTCAAATCTGCATTACATAGTCTAGTTGAAGTTGATAAACCAACCTCACAGATCCTAATGAACACTTGCAAGCAAATAACTTGTCACATAAAGGAGATCAAGAGGCACAATAATGGTGCTCTACAACCCTTAAGCAAAAATATGCAATAACAAGAATGAATAATTACTATAAGATTAGTCCTTATGAAAGGAGATCAAAACCCTAAAGGTGAGAACCCTAGGATTAATAATAAATTACTAAAGTGTGTAGTGCCCCTCATTTTGGCTTTCTAATTTACTGTTAGTTAGTTCATTATGGTTAGGCATGATGGTATATTTTAATGGATTTATTTTGAGGACTGATGATGACATTCATTTATGCTTACTATGATGACGTTTCTAATGCTTATGTTAGTGCAAGATGCTTATGATATAATTAATTATGTGTTCAATTAAATTGATAGAATTATGTTTCATGAGATTATCTGACATTTGATTATTGCTCTAATGATGATGTTGTATGAACCAATGTTTAATGCTTATGTCTTTTATGGATTTAATTGGCAATGTAGATAATGCATTATGTTTTTTTTTGTGAAGGGACGGTGTAACATTACTCTCGAAGAGCATCCTACTACACTGCAATTCCCTATCACAGTGTTTTGTTTTGATGATGATATATGTATATGTGCTCGACATCTGGTTTGTATAGGTTGTAGGTACCAGGCATCAATTCCACCTAAATTAACAAGTCTGAGCATGCCTTAACCAATGGAAATTGTTGAGTGGAGATAACGAAAGGTCACCATCTGATTTGTCACCATCCTTGAAAAGGGTGTGTATCATGTCTAGAGCCCTGTCGTATTGGTCAGGTTGGATGAGTGTATGTCTTTAAAGTTTGGTTGTGCATGGATGTCAGTTGAGTGAGTATGTGGGTTCTTATGTTAATGTGGTGTGACCTCTGTTGTGATTAATTGCTTTGTTATAGTGAAATTGTTAGTTCTCCTTGATTGACAAATATTAATAATAATATGGATAAGGGTAGTTAATTGAGAATATTAATATTATAGCTGATATCTTTGTGAATTAAGAGATTTTCATGTGTAAGTATTAATTATGTGTTGTTGGTAATGAGTTGTCCAGAATAATAAAGGTATTGATTTTGGTTCTATTATGGGAAAAATCTCCTGTAAATGGAGATCTACTACATTTATGTTTTGGGGAGTGGGAAATTATGACAATTAGCTACTTCTGTCGGAAGGTGTTTTTAGAGGAAAAAATGGTCTTCGGCTGGGGGGATAGTTTTTGGAGGAGGGTTTTCGAGAGATTTAGGGGAGAAGACTGGTGATTTGGGTTTTGGGAAAATGGGCATTACATTTGGTATTAGAGCCAGGTTTTCAAACACTGGGTACTCTAGGTATGTATAAGCCTATTATACTTTCCTAGTTGCATAGACTTGGTAAGGTGCGTGTTCTCTTTTTGTCATCCTTGCCTTTCAGCCTAAGGTTGTCATTTGTTGCCTGAGTGTAGGAGATGCCTAAAGGTCAAGGTTGAGGTTGAGGTAGGGGACGTGGAAGAGGTGGTGGTGGTACACCCCCTCCTAGTTCCCCTCATGAGAGTGCTCAAGAAGGCAAGGGTCAGAATATGGAAGGTCAGGGTCAGCCAGAGGGAGCTCAGTTGTGCCAAATTGCTCAAGGAGGTTCTTGCGCGTATGGACCCAAGGCGGGAAGTGGATCAGCCAGAGGTTAGGGAGTGGGAGAGAACACCTAGAAGGAGAGAAATGATAGCAGAACAAGAGGCCACCTTAGCCAGTCACATGAGAGATCTTCTGAGGGCACGCCCTCCCACCTTCGATGGATCTGGTAGTGGCTTGGAGGTAGAGACCTAGTTACTAGATTTGTGTAGGTGTTTCGCCATGCATCCGTATGGTAGAAACACTAAGGCTAGATGTGCTATATTGCATCTCAGAGGTTTTGCTTCTACCTAGTGGCATTTGGAGGAGCAGAAGCTGCACTTGGACATTAGTACTATTTCTTGGGAGTTGTTCATAGAGAGGTTTCGAGCTCGCTTCCTGTCAGATCACTGGAAGCAGCGTCATGCAGATGAGTTCCATGAGCTTAGATAGATGGCCATGTCAGTAGAGAAGTATGAGCGTAGATTTTATGAGTTCAAGCAGTATGCAGGCATCGGTGATGATGAGGCTATGTGAGTACAACATTTTATTAGGGGCTTGAATGCCCGAATCAGTGGAGGAGTACATGTTTTTGAGCCTAAGTCTATGGAGGTGGCAGTTGAGAAAGCCCGTCTGGTAGAGGAGAATTTGGCAATGGCCCTTGGTGGCCATATAGGTGTGCAAATTGGTAGTGCACCTTTAACAAGTTGAACCTAATGGTGGTTAGTTTCAAGCATTTAGCTCTTTGAGAAGCCACCTTGCACCTGCTAAAGGCAGGCAACAGCAGTAGCAACAGCAACAGTCTTTCCAAACGAAGTCAAAGCCTCAGCAAGGTGGTGGTGCTCAGTCAGGAAAAGATCATAATTGACGGTGGGCCAAGAGTTATCATCCCACTCAGTCTGTAGTAAATAGAGATGATTTCCAGCAGTCCAATGCTTTCTAAGGTGGTGGAAGTTTCGGTAGAGGTGCAGGTTGTTTCTCTTGTGACCAATAGGGCCATATAGCCAGGCAATGTCCACAACAGAATGCTGTAGGTTTTGGGCAAAGGTTGGTAGCTTCAAAGTCAATGGTAGGTGATGCGGGGAGGTCTCATCAGGTGTTCGTAGTGATTGAACACCACCAGTCAGAGCATCAGGGGACAGTTTTGGAGACTGTAGGTAGAGGTCGGGTAGCTTTCTTTGGAGCTCGTGCGTGTTCTGCAGCATTGGGGTTTGACCCTCGAGGGTAGGGACTTTTGAGCAGTAGTGACCCTCATCTTGTTTGTAGGCTTCCAAGAGTAAGCCTGATCCTGGGGGGGATGTAATACCCCTCATTTTCGCTTTCTGATTTACTATTAATTAGTTCATTATGGTTAGGCATGATGGTATATTTTGATGGATTTATTTTGAGGACTGATGATGACATTCATTTATGCTTACTATGATGACATTTCTGATGCTTATGTTAGTGCAAGATGCTTATGATATAATTAATTATGTGTTCAATTAAATTGATATAATTATGTTTCATGAGATTATCTGACATTTGATTATTGCTCTGATGATGGTGTTGTATGAACCAATGTTTAATGCTTATGTCTTCTATGGATTTAATTGGTAATGTAGATAATGCATTATGTTTTGTTTTGTGAAGGGATGGTGTAGCATTACTCTCGAAGAGCACCCTGCTACACTGTGATTCCATGTCACAGTGTGTTGTTTTGATGATGATATATGTATATGTGCTCAACATTTGGTTTGTGCAAGTTGCAGGTACCAGGCATCGACTCCACCTGAGTAAACAGATCTGAGCGTACCTTAACCAGTGGAAACCATTGAGTGGAGATAACGAAAGGTCCCCATCTGATTTGTCACCATCCTTGAAAAGGATGTGTATCATGTCTAGAGTCCTGTCGTATTGTTTGGGTTGGATGAGTGTATGTCTCTGAAGTTTGGCCGTGCATGGATGTCAGTTGAGTGAGTATGTGGGTTCTTATGTTAATGTGGTGTGACCTCTGTTGTGATTAATTGCTTTGTTATAGTGAAATTGTTAGTTCTCCTTGATTGACAAATAATAATAATAATATGGATAAGGGCAGTTAATTGAGAATAATAATATTATTGTTGATATCTTTGTGAATAAAGAGATTTTCCTGTGTAAGTATTAATTATGTGTTGTTGGTAATGAGTTGTCTGGAACAATAAAAATATTGATTTTGGTTCTATTATGGGAAAAATCTCCTGTAAATAGAGATCTACTGCATTTATGTTTTGAGGAGTGGGAAATTATGACAATTAGCTACTTCTGTCTGAAGGTATTTTTAGAGGAAAAAATGGTCTTTGGCTAGGGGGATGGTTTTTGGAGGAGGGTTTTCAAGAGATTTAGGGGAGAAGACTGGTGATTTGGGTTTTGGGAAAAGGGGCATTACAAAGTGCCTAAGTTTAGCTTAAGAGAAATAAAGTAAATGTGACTTAATTAATTAATCAATATGATTAAATTAATTAAGTAATTAATCTATTACTCTAACACCCCCCTTAAGATGAACTTATGGAGAAGCTAAAAAAACTAAGGACTAAATGCATGAAAGCAAAGATGGGTCCCAACAACTAGGCCTGATGAGGTACCCATGTACAAAAGAGTCTCTCACAAATAGAGAAAAAGAGAAAACCACATGGGAAAAACTCCTCCCGAAAAGAGAGAACAAACCTCCCTGCAAGAGAGAGAGAAAGAGTGAAGGACTAAGAAGCCTCCATAAAGGATGTCCCAAAAGAATAGGAACATGAAGATGAACATGAAGAACTCCACTGAAGCATGAAGAAGCTACAAACACTGTCGAAGACTAACTGCTATAGTGTTGAAAGAAGAACCTTTTCTAAATCAAGATGAAGATTAGGATCAAGAAGACAAGAATCTGCATGAGTGCCCCCAATGACCTACTCGAATCAAATGGAAAACAAAGGCAAAACATCTAGAACTTGAAGATACAAATGGTACAGGTACCAAAAGTCTGAAGAATTGATCAAGTGAAAATAGAAGGTTGCCTCCACAAAAGGAATGCAAGAGTGTCCATATGGTAAATGCTCCATCTCACTGAAATGCATGGGTAACTAGCCACTGATGTACCACTACATCCACCTAGTACATAGGAACAAATACTAGATACATAACTCACTCCAAAATGAAACCAAGGAAGCATTAGCACCAATAGTAGAAACATCCCATAATGCAGACAAGGGAGAGACATGACAAGTGCACTAAAACTGTGTGAAACTAAGAAGTGCATGTAGAAGAAATAAGAACATATGAACGTACAAACATGAAAGTACTAGCAAATAAAAGGGTGTGCAAATGAAGGCACACACACATGTCAAAGGTGTGATGGCAAAATAAAAGGCAAACATCAACCACCCATGGCACTTTATATCATAGTGCAAGTATAATAAGGCACAAAATGATGTCCAAGATCTCAAGAATACATGTACAATGTTGAGACACTTTATTTCAGTGTGTTTACATATGAGAAGTGCTTACAATGGAAGCTCATAATGTCTAAAAAAGGACCACATATACAAAAAACCATGATATCTCCTCAAATAAAATAGATCAAAGATCAATAATTGGAATATGTATTAATGCTGATAAATGAAGACCAACAAAACAAACAGAACTTCTCTAGGTGTCAAAATATCTAGAATATCAAAGAGAAGCGATAAAATTGACAAACTAAATAAAGAATACCTAGTAAACTTTCTGATGAAAAAATCTATAGATCTAGAAATAGCACTAGAATACCTTTCCAACGCCTATTCGTTTTAAAAAAATGGAGTCCGTATGCAAAAGTTATGCCCCCGAGAGTGTAGAAACAAAGATATGACTTTGACTGGAAATAAATGCATAAAAATAGAAAAACCAAGAAAAATCACCTACACCACTAGATCAAGCTCGGAACCAGCTTTCTAGCGATATTTTGTTTTCAAAAATCCAAGTTTGGATGCCCAAGATATGGCCAAAATACCAAAACTACTCCAAAATGGTTTGGGGTGAAGCCTGGCAGTTATGCTAGCCGCTAGTAGTTATCTGACAATGGCGTAGGTTAACACTATTTTTTTATTTTTTTTCTTTGATTTCGTGTCGTACCAAGTCATATGACCCATAAATGAAAAAAAATTGTCTCCCAAAGCCACTGTGTCCGATTTCAATAATTTGACAGTCAATTTTAGGGTTTTTTGGTGCCCTGAACATGATGGTGAGGTCCGTTTGGGTTGAAAATGCTCCCAAATTGCAAGTACCCTATGGATCTTGAAACTCTTTGAAACTTCAAACCCTCATAGATCATGCACCATATAACCAAAATTGATGAAACAAATGTCAATCTTGACTATTTTGAACCTTCTAGATGTAATGGTGAGGTCCAAATTGACTCAAGATACACTAAAATGTCACTTTAAGGAATGATCCCACAACAAATGAATAGGAAGTTGTAGATCTAGAGCTTTGATACCATGTTGTAGTTGATAAACCACCCTCATAGATCCCAATGAACATCTGCAAGCAAATAACTTGTCACATAAAGGAGATCACGAGGCACAATAATGGTGTTCTACAACCCTCAAGCAAAATATGCAGTTACAAGAATGAATAATTACAATAAGATCAATCCTTATGAAAGGAGATCGAAACCCTAAAGGTGAGAACCCCAGAACTAATAATAAATTATTAAAGTGCCTAAGTTTAGCTTGAGTGAAATAAAGTAAAGGTGACTTAATTAATTTAATCAAATCTATTTTTCATTGTGTAGCTCATGGGTGTTGGAAGAATGAGTCAACAACCAACTACTTCAATAAAACCATACCCACGACTTATGTTAGAAGACCAATAGAACAGAAGGGAGCCCATACCTTGCATATAGATTTTATGTCCTCGACGTATCGTAGAAGATATGGGATACTGAAATATTACACCTCCCATTGAATTTGAGTACCTGCATATTAACTACAAATATTGTTCCTGCACCCAACCTGACATTTGTAACTCTGCACCTTTACGTCATACCTCTGACATTCATTCTGACTTTGCCCTATGGGCAAAAATCCCAGCACAAACATTTCTTGCTTGACGGGCACTTGGGCACCTCAGTTGGTAAATCTTTGATTTACCAAACTCACCATATTTCCCCCAATCAGTGAAATCCAACTTTCCTGAACCTAGCCTTGGTGCGCTTTTCCATCTTTATCAGTGCGCTAGTTGAAACAATGTGACTTTGTGAACTAGGTGATCGTAGCCCTTTATCAGCAATTTATATTTTTTTGAACTAGCCTTTGCCATCTTCAGATTTTTATTTTTGCCTTATTGGAAACTTTTCAATTTGGCGAACTCAACTCGTCCTCTCACTTTTTTCCTTAGTTGGCAAATTGTGACTTTTCTGAACCTCTTCTATCTACTCCCTTTGGCGTATTTTCTTCACTTTTTTTCCTTTATCGACAAATCTTTAATTTTTTGAACTCTCTCTATCTCTTTCTTTGTTGTCCCTGTCGACCAATTTGCTTTATTGGTAAATTTCTAAAAAACCAAACTCTTCATTAGTTCAGCTTTATATCAATTTCCCAAGGAAGCCCTTTCCTTTATCTTTTCTGACTTAGACAAATCTGTACATGTTTTCCTTATCAGCAAACTTGACCTTTTGTGAACTCTTCTCTTCAACACACTTGGCCCCACCATTGCTTGGCTAGAAAAATTCATCCATTTCAAACTTCACCCTTTATCGGTGACTAAACCCCTCACTGAACCTATGATTTTCATCCCCTTTACCAACTGCCTATTCTCTCAGAGAATCTTCACAATTTAGAACCAAGCCCCTTGGTCAGCGAATTTACATTTTACCAAACTAGTCGGCTACTTTATATCATTTCCTCTTTATCGGCCTATCGGTAAAACCCTAAAAAGGTGAACATTTACAAAGTTTGGGACTTTGTCGATTGCCTGACAAAGACCCCTGCCTTAGCCATTTTCATACTTTCCTTAGAAACCTTTACTTGTGTTGCAGCCTTCTTCCTCCTATCGGTGAATCTTCCATTGGCAAAACCATCTGTCAGTGAACTTGGAGGTTTATGAACCTCCAAATTTGCCAAAAAAGATTTTCTTTTGTCTTCTTTCAAGCCTTATAAACTTTTCCCTTTCTCACCAAAAATGCCAACTTTTCTTTAGTTGGAAAATATGCCATCGACATAATTGCCTATCGACGAACTAACAAGTTTGTGAACCTGAGCCACTGCTAACAAAGCACACCTATGATAGCTCCCTTTTCCTTAAAAAAATATTTCACCCGCCTAGCCACTTATATCGGTGAATCGACAGATTTTCAAATTAGCGAACTATTTTGCCAGTTCACAAATTCATCGATTTGCTAATAAAGGACCCAAATGAGCCATTTTTTTAAGGAAGAAAACCAACACAAGGTAAGGATTATACTTAGTATATTTTAGAAGGGGACCCATGTAAAATATCTCAGATCAGGTATAATTGATGGGTTTTGATCCATTTTTTGGGTAAAGTAGGAAACTTTATGGATTTTTTTGGGTTTTTTGGTGCAGAATAATGGCATTTTGAGAACTGGTAATTTTGGGCTCCAATAGTGTCAATGTCCAAGGTCATAGTACATGAGAGATGTGTAGGAAATAACAGTAAGAGATATGTTAATGCATGAATATATCAACAATAGTATTGCAGTATAAGTAAATCATAAAATAATATGTGTGCCCATACAAGATGGTCAAAGATGGATCATAGTGAAAGTGATCTTCAAGTATGGAAGAGCAATTCTAAGGTGCATGCCAACTACTAAGAGGCACAATATTTGAATTGGTGGAAATGAAAATTATGAAAATGGGAGAAAAAAGAAGAAATTAGTAAAGTAGTATAAATGGGTGTTAAGAAATATATGTAATGTCTAAAATCTAACTTTGGAAAAACACAAAAAACAACCACACAAATTTAATGCATAATGTACACAAATGTTGTCACCATATTTGACACAACATGACAGATAAGGAAGAGAATCAAAACATATGTAGTGGATTATAGAGTAACATTGTGTTTAGTATAGAAAAGGAGAATGACAACAACTAGAATGCAAACTAGATCAAACCATTTTCCATATAACATTCAAGGACAAGGCCAAGCCAAATCACTACCAAATGAAGGTGGGCTCATCTCCTGACCTTGTGCTCATGTATGCTATAGATGGATCATATTTAACTTAGTCTTTTCCTCAAACCTTAGGTTAACAATGCATGAAACCCTAGTTATACAATGATTTTCTCATAATAGAGAAAATACAATAAAAACCTAGAAACTAATTGTATAGGGATGATCAGAGGAATGATAGAACCTATCTCTAGAAAGAAGAGGTGTTGGAGGACCTTGGTGGGACCACCCAAATCCCAACTAAAGTAATATGTTGAAGGTGTGAACTGAAAGATTGTTCCAAGTGTTGTCCTAATGCGATATCTAAACTCAGAAAAGGTAGAAGGATACATGGGCAATACCACCCAAGTCCTTGGTGAGAGAAAACTTTGAAACTATATTTAGATCCCAAAACCTTGATCTATACCCAGTCTTCCTGTAGCTCTGTATTTTCTAAATCCCACTCCTATAACCTGCACATAAGAAGATAAGAAGGGGTTTGGGGGGTATGGTGTTAGGGACTTGCCTCAGTCAAATCTTGGGATAGCATTCAACCTTCCCAACATCGTTGAGTGATAAAGAGTGCGTGCCCTCATGGGGGCAGAGGTTGAAAACAATGATAATGTGATGATTCAAATGATGATAAATAAACAATGAGATCACCTATGTGATGAACCCTTAAAATGATGAAGATTCTTCAACTCCTAAGAAAGGATAGATGATAGCTCCATATCTGCAATAATAACACAATAACAATACACAAATCTTTTCTAGAATCACAATGAATGCTCTTGCTTGCTTCACTTCAAGATCTCAAGTTAGCTATCTCCATCTTAGTTGATAATGGACTGGAAAACACACTTATATATGCTTTCCCACTCACAATCAAAAATTAAAACCAAAAGAGACGACAAGGAGAAACCTCTAGGGAGGTGTCAAGCCAACATGCACTTAAATTATCCCTGACCTAAAAGGAGGGACATGGGTGGTACCACCTAGGTCCTTTAGCCCTATTTAGGTCCTGATTAAGTTAAATTAGGTGGCCCAAATTCCAATTTTATCTTGATGTTAGGAATTTTTCTTTTGGAGAAACATTTTGATGATATAATGCAATAAAGTGGACCTAGGAGCTAAGAAAGGAGGTAAGAAGACATGTGGATAGTTTTTACTCCTTAACATTTAGCCCCCACTTTAATGTGTGTATGATCTTACGATCAGTACACACATTAAAGTACAGTAAAAAAACACATCAATCATGTTAGACACTAGAGCCAACAACATGCTCAAAGTTTGGAAGACCATCTCTAGCCCCCAAGCTTAGGCAAACATAAGAAAACACTTAACAATCATGAAAAACATGGAGAAAATAGTACAGAAGCATGCAATACATGGAGAAGACATGAACTAAGTCATGCAATACATGAAGCATACATGAAGAGTATACGTGATTAAACAATTACACTATACTAACAGATGATGGGGGGAGATCATCGCTATGTGCCACCATTAAAGAATGCAAAACATAGCATGGGGGGAGCTCATCGCTACGTGCCACCACAAAAAATGCAAGACACATGTCATGGGGGAGCTCATCACTACACGCCACCATAAAACATGCAAAATACATAGGGAAAACATGTGAAAAACACACAGAATACATGAGAACTATAGAGTGTGTTGTTGACCCACTATACGCCTTATACACAACAAACACGAGCGATGGGGAGGAGCTCATCACTACACTCTGCCATTTAAAACACAAAACACACATGATAGTCGAACTATGCTACAACAACCACCAAAAACACGCTTAAGGGTGAGTAACTCAAGGCCTGACCCTGCCTCCAGTGAGAGGACTTTTTCATAAGGATGTGCAAGCACTCAAGGGAATACACAACCCCGCCTTTCGCAGAAGGGCTTTCAAAAACATACAACCCCACCTACATCACAGAGATACCTTATAGTGAAAAAGAAGCATGTGCACAAAGTATACAACTCCACTTGCATCATAGAGACATCTTATAGTGAAAAGGAAGCATACACAACACACAAAAATAAAGTATACAACCCCATCTGCATCACTAAGACGCCTTACAGTAAAAAGGAAGTATACAAAAACACACAATTCAAAGTATATAGCCCCACTTACATCAAGGAGATGCCTTATAGTGAAAAGGTAGTATACCACACATTTTATCATAATATTTAAGGTATCCAAGCATTTCCACAATATATGCCCCCACCTTAAAGTGGTTGCTCCTGCTTTCCGGTAGAAATCATTTTTAAGGTAAGGTTGAAAACACGTGAGAGAACAAGAGCTTTCACAAAGCCCATGCCCCAAAGTGACGTGTGCTTACAATTGCCAAATTGTTCCCAACAATCACAATAGAAACACATCAATATCTTTCGCTATCAGTCATTGATCGATAATATGCATGTATGAAAGATAATAAAAATAGGCTTCAATTAGAAAATCTAAACTAAGATATAACTAAATAATTTCATGACACTGATTAAAAAATAAGGCACCATGCCGCTCAAACAAACCAAGGCTATAAGTTTATGGGTTTGGAATTGAGTATAGCCACGAGGTTATACTTTAGGTATCTCAAAACCGAGTGTAGCTACAAGATGAGACAAAAACATTTCAAAGTGCATAGAATCATATTAGAGTATTGCAAAGGCTTGTTACAACAATTTCACGACACAATACATGATCACATCACTACATAAAGTGATTCTACTAGTCAAACGTCAGTAACAAATTACCCCTATCTTCATATATGGACTGGGTCCATTTTTATTTTCTTGTTCAGGGATGAACGGTCCTTATCATAAGTGTATATTTGTTGTCGTCATCCATCAACTAGTAGAGCAACAAGTACAATGGAAGAATTAAATCATGAAAAATGAGAGAGGAGATAAAAGTGACTTAGGACCCCAATGTGGAAGGATGCCCCCAAAACACCCTCCATAATAGTATGCCCCCAAGACACCACACACAACAATTGTAACAAAACACGTGTACAAGAATAGATAAACAAATAGAAGGAATGTCACAATGGAGGCAGTCTCCTTGTATCCTTGACCTTACAAGATTATCAAGGGTCATCCAAAGAGACCTAAACAAACATTTAACACTACACAGGGGAACATGTAATAATATATAAACATTTAAGAGGAGGCCACTCATGCTTGAGCAACTCAAAGAAGTGATACATCAAGGGTGGTTGAATGAGGGAGAAATACTTACTTGTTTCATTGTCAGGGTGGTGGTACTTAGAATGCAACCACGCTAGTGGTTGTCTTTAACCAAACCATATTCTTCCCAATCTTGATCTTCATATGAAATAGGTGGTACATAGGGCACAATAGCTGAACTTCAAATTTTTTTATTTAGTTCTTCTTTTGATTCCATTTCTTTCAGTGGGATATTTTCTTCTTGCGGTGACATTTTTCGAGCTAAGGATTGTCACTTACTTCTTCTTTTCTTTGCATTTCTATTTCTTAGACTAGTCTTATTAGTTATATTTCCCAAGGGAGTTTCTATATTTTTCATCATTTGTGAAGAGTAAGCTAGTGCAAAAGTGATTTTGTGATGGATAGTTTCACTCTTGAAGGTTTTCTCCCAATCCTTGTAAGGATGGCAGAGGAGGAACCTCAACAAAAATTCCCTTTCCTTTTGGTCAAGGTGAATCCTTCAAGTTGGGCTGATTTTCGTTCTCTATTTGTTGGATAAGAGGAATTGTATCCTCAAAGCACTAGAGGATCTAGGAGTATTCTTTCCATATGATAGTTCAACTATTTTCCTTGCCTTATAATTTTGATATGCCAAGAAGAATTGATCATCTTGGTTGATTTGCTTCAATAGGTTATGGCCAAAAATAATCCAAATTGAAATTTTTGCGAGTGGCTAATGGTTTAAATCCACTATGATGAATAACATTCACTTGATATTTATGAGGAAACTTTGATAACTTTTGAATAGTAGAGGGTGTTGGGTCAGTGCAAGAAGTTGGGTCCACTTTTTGGCTAAAAAGTGGAAATGTTTTCCCTAATTTTTAGAATTTGTCACATTTGACCTAAAAATTTGAAGCACTTAAAGATTGAATCTTGAAAAAAGTCATTAATATGAAATGTGGTTCTCAGAGTCTAGTTTTCAAATATGTAATTTATTTTAATACCCAGCTGATACATATTAATTTTCAATAAGCATGTCTAAAAAACACTATTTGAAAGTCATTTTTTTTACCATACCATGCACGTATACGACCAACATAATTTGACCTAAATAAAAGTATTTTTTAAAATACATTTGGGGAAAGATGTGTAGTATAACGCAGTTTGATGAGGATGTTTTTTAATAATATTTTTCCAAATATTTTTTTAATTGAATTTTTTATTGGCCCTAATTGTTGGTTTTGAAAACCCCTCTTGTATGGCCAAAATAATTTGAGCAAAACTAATCATAAAATAATTTTTTTTTCATTGTGTAAAGAATATTGTGTAGATTGATGACATATATATATATAAACTATAAAAATTAAAAGTTATTAAAAAATGCAAACACATGTCATTTCAAGTTTTTGGACCAATTTGCTCATAAATTAATTAATAAATAGAAAAATAAGTCTAATAAAAAAATTACATATTTGAAAACTAGACAACATCATCTATAATGGGTTTTAATTTTGTAAAAAAAATTAGATAAAAATGTCGTCAGCCATATAGGTAATGTGAGTATTTCCTCTTGCTCTGAATATAGACTTGTACTTGCAGGTCCAAGGCTAGAGGTTGGGTAACCATGCATTTCGTGAGCCTAAAACCAAACCAAAACCAAGCCAAAGCATAGGAAAAATGCAGTCAGCCAATTCATTTTTTTAGAATGGGCACCCGTTATATAACAGATACCCATTTTAGAGTTTGGGTACCCGTTCATTTTAGGAATAGGTACCCATTTTAAAATGGGCACCCATTTCTTATATATCCATTATTTTCCATTATTAGTAAAAAATGTACTACCACTGTATACCTACAACTGATATTTCTAATGTATGGGCATACAACAATATTTTCTGTATTCTTTACTTACAGGTGTCTTGTAGAATCTCTTGGCATGCCATATTGTATTCAAATTTTGAAAGGAATCAATCATATAAATAATTTTGAAGTGGAATCAAGTACATGAGCTTTTTTTAAGAGGAATAAAAAAGAGGGTTTGTGAACTATTCACATCTACTTTTACTTCAGAATTTATGGAACAAATGATCCACATCTAGTTGTACTTCAAAATTTGAAAGAGGTACATCAATCTAAAAATTGATTAAATATCATTTGTTATTTTTATCAAGAGGGTTTGGTAATGATGGGATGAGATCAAATCAACATTAAAAAACAAAAAAAAAATAAAGGAGGGTCATGACACCTCAATAAATTGAAGCAAATAGAGAGAAGGAAGCAAAAAGGCAAAGAGATAGAAGAACAAGGATCCAAGAAATGAAGAATATTGAAGCATCTAGTTCCATGACTATTGAAGAGAAGGACATTCAAGAGACTATAAAGGATGGGATGAATGTAGATGATGCAAATGTGGAAATGGTGAATATGGAAGAAAATGTGACTATAGAAACAAATGCATGCATGTCTTCAAACCCAACTAAATCAATGATATTGAAAATATGACTATAGAAACAAATCCAGGTATGTCTTCAAAGCCAACTTTCAATGATATGGAAAATGCGACTATAGAAACAAATCTAGGTATGTTATCAAAGACAATTTTCAATGATATGGAAAATGTGACTATAGAAACAAATCGAGGTGTGCCTTCAAACCAAGCTATTGATGATATTGATCAAATTAGTTTATTAAATGAAGCTAGATATAGCAATGATGAGCTCAATTGTACTACTAAAAATATGGAAAAAGGAAATGAGAATGAAATCTCTTATGTGAGTGAAAATGAAAATATTTTTTGAAGATTGAAAAAAATGTCTTGGATAATCTTCGTGGTAAGATTTCTTGGAGACAAATGAGAACCCATGCATATAGATTATATAATTTTTTTTTGTAGAAAAACTCTTAGATTTCAATGTCAACTCATGATGCAATTGATGAAAATGTGGAAATTGTGAAAAGTATGAAAAAGTTAGACATTTTTTTAAAACCTAAAAGGAAAGATGAATCAATGAAACAAGTTATATCTAGTGTTGCTAATTCTAATGATTCTATTGGTAAAAAAAGTAGATCTAAATATTGCAATGCGGAACGAAGAGAGCTATAACAACTACTTTAGTTAATAAATCATTTTCAAATAAAAGAATGATAAGTAAGACTAGTGAGTTTCTAAATATAAATCCTAAAACTTTGAGAAGAGCAGCAAAGAGAAGAGAAAGCATTGAAAATGATCCAATTAACCAATGTTGGATTTTTAGTGGTAGACTCCCAAGGTCTGACATGAAATTAAATAATGAAATCAAATTTTTATTTGAAAATTATTGGCATGATAATACAAGGGTATCTAATGTTAGAGATGTTTTAAAATTAAGAGTGGGGTCCAAAATTCATGATCCTCATCCAAAACATCTACTAGACATGACTCAAACTGAATTATATAAAAAAAAATTTAGATGATTAAATGTTAGTAACATTTAATATTACCATAAGTCAAAGATCATTCGAGAAATGTAAACCTTGGTATGTGAAAAATAATAAACAATGAATCTTTTGTTGTTGTAAAACTCATGTGGAATTTTGTTATTATTATGATGTTTTTTGATATATACATTGTACTTTGCATACTAACAAAATTATTCAAGAATGTGGTATTAATATGCCACCTCAAACAAGTAAGGAGTTTATAGCAAGTTTGTTTTGTGAAACATCTAATGGATACTTATTTTATTCAGAAGCATGTATTTCTGGACAATGCAATAGATGTGGCAACTTTTTATTGTTAGTAGAATGTATGCATGAAAATATTTCACATGAATTTGGACAACAATTAGTCGATGTGAAAAGATTCAAGAATGTTAATTTTTTAAAAGATAAAAAAATTGGAAAGTGTTGGGAGTCAATCATAGAAAAAATTAGTGTGCATGCATTCATCAAAGATTTTAAGGATAATATTGTATCTCAATATGTGAAACACTCACAATATTCTCAGTAGCTTGATGGAAAATTTTACACATGTAAAAACACATTTCCAATTGGAACTATACTATCAATACAATTGATTTTGTAGAAAACTATACTCTTGCTTCACAAGAGGAAATTCAATCTCAGTATTATAATTTAGTGCAGGTGGCCATCTTTGTTCATATTGTATACAGACATGCATATGATAGTACATAAGATAATAAATTTTTATTTGAGTGATAATCGGTTACACTCATAAGAGTTTGTGTAATATTGTTTCACAAAATTTTATGAAAGTTTAAAAGAAAGAGAAATCCATATGACACAACATATCATATGGTTAGATAACTATATAGAGAAATTAAAAAATGCTCGAATGTTTTATTGGCAATGTAGGGCTCACAAAAAAAATAATATCCAACATATGTGGAGTTTTATGAAGTTGGACATGGGTGAGTGCAGGATCATGATGGGCCAAACACTACCCCTAAGTGGCAATGTAAATGTGAAAAATAGGCTTAAGTAACTTCATGTCAAAAATTAAATGAGTTTTCTACACAACTTGGAAATAAGATAGTACTAAAAGTTGTAATAAATTGAATGTATTTTAATGGATAATACATTTTTTTAATTTTAAAAAGAGTGGTGAAAATTAGATTTTTCAATGAAGCACTACTAAAATTTTAAGAAAAATGTACAAAGTAGGTGTCATTCTGGCCAACCTAAGTATGAGAAAAGGATAATTTATTTCCTCCATGATTTGGATTTAAGTAAAGGACACATGAGCGGATGTGACACATATTTTTTTGAATTTTCTAAGTAAATAAATAATTATTTATGAATTTTTTACTATGATTTTTTTAAAATATTAAAAATTAATTTTCTAGCAAACCTAACTTGGTCTAAAATATATGAAACTCAAAAATTTTACCCAATAAATCCTAGAATGTGATGCATCTTTTGGATTTAAAAAGGATTAATATGTTGAAATTTATGGATGTTTTTCAATATGTATATCTATCAGGAAATCAGACGTAGCATATGTAGAAAATTAATAATAATTAACTATTAAAATTATTGTGAGGTGTATATTATATTTTTGGAATCTTGATAGCTTCCTCTTGTTAATGTGATTATTAGTCTCACTAACACGAATAAAAGTTTACACAACATCAAACCTTTATCATCTTGAAAGATACAATAAATTTAGGATGAATTCATGATCACAAGTCTTCGTTAGTCAGGTCTTAACTTTCTGACAGTCATTCAGGGTTGATGTGTGTTGCTGTTAATAATTTCAGGGCCTTATGTGCTTTGTTAATTCCTAAAAAGTTCTTTAATATTCCTTCAAATATCCTATCCGTCATGCCTACTCTTCACAAATCTTCAACGATTCTGTCAAATCTTACACTATTAAGTCAGGATTTAAACAAATAGATATTAATTTGATCCTAACTTTGAGTAATTTAGTAGAATTTGTCCATTATTTGGGCTACTTCTAAATATATTTCTAGATTTAATTAGTTCTTCTAATATTACCTTTGTCTAAACTAATATTTGCTATTGTACTTCAAATTTTGCTCAAGTAATGTACTTTGCAATAGGTATTTTACTGATACTTATGATAATTTGCATGAAATGCACCAGTATTTACAATAATCCACTGTATATGCTTCAAATCTATCACTATTTAGCATATATTTATTGTATCTACTTATGATTAATCATTATTTGCAATTATTCTATAACTATTTATGAAATTGAAATTGAGAAAATAGAGTTTAGAGATTGAGATTCGTAAAATTACTTAACTATGACAAATGATCCACATACATGCTCTGATACAATAATGAAAAGAAGCAAAACTAAATCATACTTCACCAGGATGTTCCACAGCTACATATGATCAATGCAAATCTTCAAAGGAAAGTTGACAACAATATGCAATAAAATGAAATCACTTCAATAGAACGTAACATTCCACTATTACATATCCAGAAATCAACTAGAAGATTATGTAGGGTTTACAATTAGGAGGTAATCTACATCTTCATCAGGTATGTAAAGAATATGTACATTTATAGTGGTCTACAGAAAGAACCTTGTGAGAGAATACACCAAGTTATAGAACACCACAAACTTGTCCTTAGAATTGGAACAATTCAGCCTCCCTTAGTTTCAACATTTCAATCTCCATTAGTTTCAACAATTTGATCCCCTAAATTCAAATGAGAGGTCATGGTCCTTTCATAGAGCAAAGGCCAAAAACAGTTACATTGATCCAATAGTTAGGATCCATCTATAATAATCAGTGGTCTAGATTAGTTTGACAAATTAAACAACCAATGAGAGTAGCACATGATTTCCAGTTGGCAATACAGTTGGAAACAATTGGCAAACAAAATATTCTAGCATCTTTGACTAAGCAACCTTCTAGCTAGAAGAAAGCATATTCACTGGCATCTTCTAGTTCACGTCTTCTTTGTTTGTTTGTAATTTCATCCGGTTTAGCCTTCCGTTCTAGATCCAGCTCCAATTTTGTTGATTGCATTAGGAGGAGAAAGGCCTGTGATGAATTGTGAAATGTCTTTGTTCTATTTTCCTTCTTTTACTTCTTGTGTATTTAACCTGTAATTACAAACATACAAAATTTAATCATTTGTATTAATCTTTGAATTCCAACATTTTACCTACGTAGAGAACTACATTTTGCAATTTGTTTTGGACAATCCCAAGCTTTCCTGCAATGTTAGTTCAAATAAATGTTGAACGCCAACATTTAATAGAATTTATCCTTTAAAGAACAAAAATGTCCACAAGAATATTTACCTTTTCCACAAATTTTCCAAGTTATTGGAAAAAATATGCTTTTTAAAGTTGGGGCTCAAAATCCCTTTATTGGCAAAAAGTTACTTTACCAAACTTTCGATGTATCGGTGATTTCTAATTTTTCCTAACTCAGCCTTTCTATTGCTTTGTTGACGATTTTGAGTTTTTCAGAACTATCCCCTTTATCAGTGAAAGTTCACTAGAATGAACTTTACCTCTTTGCCTTATCGACAAAAGTGGCTAATTTTAAACTTTGGCTTCCATTATGTTTTTCAACTCCTTTAGTCGGAAAAAGTTAGAATTTTTGAACTTTGGCTTATCTTAAAGCATATCAGCAAAGTTAAAGATTTCCAAACTTTTGTCCCTTTCTTTTCCTTTGTTTATCAGCAAATCGGCTCCAATCGGAACCTTGAAACTAGTTCAAAAAACTTAAGTTCTCCCAATCAAGTTTTTTCCGATAAGGCTTTGCCTTAGCAAAAGTCTAACATTTGATTTAACACTCTTCTATCAACAAAATTGTAAGAATGCAAACTTTACTTCTCTTGTTGGCAAAAACTTCGAACCTAGAACCTTGTCTATGTTATACTCCCACTTATCGACAAAAGTTCCATTTTATGAACTTTGCCTTCACTTTGTTTATTGGCAAATGTTCGATATTTTAAACTTTGCCTTCATTATGCTTCACTTATCAGCAAAAGTATAGGACCCCGAACTATGTTTTAATTAGGTCTATCCATGAATGTTAAGGATGACGAACCTTGGCTATTTCTAAAACCCTAGGTTTCATTGATAGTCTATTCCTTGATAAGACTTTGCCTTAGCAAAAATTCTAACGCTTTGGCTTTAAAGTCGGCAAGGTGGAGAATATTCGAACCCAAAGGAAACCTTAATCTTTTCTCCCTTTTCACACTTGATCAAGGAATCAGATAATATCTGAACCCACAAACTTATAAAACAACCTAAGTCTTTTTTTATCGGCGATGTGAGGAATATTCGAACCAAAGGAATTAGAAGAGTTTACTCTCCTCTATTACTAAATTAGGAAATTAGTGAACTACCGAACCCACTAACCAACAAAATAATGCTAAGTTCAAACTCTTAGGATTTTCTTGATAACATAGATTAATTGTTTTGGCCAAGGCAGAAACACACAACTTTGACCAAACTTTGACTAATCATAACTTCTTCATTTCAAGAACTTTTAACATGGTTCAAAAGGAAAAGTTTCTCAAAATTTGATTCTCTATCCACTGGTGACATCTATTAGGAATTTTACTAAACTTTACCTTTTACTATGGATCATGACCTGACATTTTACCATACCGCCCAAAGCGAGAAAACACACAAGAAAAGAAAAAAAGTTGGGTCTCTATTTTCCTAGGGAAAAATGGAGCATGTTGTGAAACCTCACAACACCTCTATAAATGCTTTTCATTAGATTAAATTTAGTTACAAAAAAGTCTGTCAACTTCAAGGATGAAATTATGGAAAATTTTAGGATAACACTAAATGGGTGGTTTTGCAAATTTCTTTGGCAAGTTTTGGGACTCCCACTTGCCTAAATATGATGTATTCCTAAGGCATTTTTGGAGAGAATCCATATTTGAGATAGAAATATTAACATCCTTTCCATCCAAATCTAAATATTAATCTAAATGTTAGCACTTTTCATCCAGCAAGTTTTTCTCCATTGCCATTGTTTGGCCCATCATGATCTCGCACTCACCCACATGGTAAAGGAGAACATGATGAAGCTGGAGCATGTGTAAAAAGAGCTCTTGCTAGAGAGCAACTAAAATTTGAGGATGCAACAAAATTTAGAGATGCGCATGCAATTGTGGATTGGTGTAATGAAAAATTATCTACAGGATCAAGTGAAAACTCTGCAATTCAACAATTCTTCTGGTTAGTTGAAGAAGAGAATATTCTTACTCGACTTGATTGTGAGACAATTAGTGGATCAACAAAATGACATTCATTTAAGAGTTCAAATGCAAGCACATGGAGTATATGGACTAGGGAGCTTGCATGTTTTTGTCAATTTTGTATTGTAGGTGATTGGGAAGCATGTGAAAATATAGAATGGGTTGAAGAATGGAAACAAAGATCCTTGACACATACAAAAACACATTATAAACTTGAAACAAAAATTGAAGATGATAACCAAGTGTTTGCATCAGATGACTATAATCGTGTTTCAGACCTTGTACATGAAGGTACTTTAATTTTCAATATTTTTATTACATTTTTTTGTAATATATATAATTATTATATGTATGCATGTACATATTTATGTGAATTATATACATGTCACACATTATTAAACTAAATAATTTTTTGTAGGACATGTGTATGTTGTTGTTACACCCAAGGGCAATGAAGAGGAAACCGAGTATTGGTTGGCTCGATGTGTTGACACGAAACAAAAGTTATTACATCCTAGAGTAGATGATGATAACTATGAGCATCCAATAGGTTATATGGTTTTTGTTGGTGCTTGGGTATGAAAATATCTAATAAGAAAGAACACTTTGTCTACATTTTGTTACCCAAAATTTGAACTTGGCCAATTTTAAGCTTCTGGAGCATCCCAACCTGCCAAATCACGAAAACAATTAATTTTGAAAACCCATGAAAGATGGCACAAAATCCTTTTATAGCCTTGATCCTAACTTCATTCTACCCTATTCAGCCAATTTTTTATGCCAGGATACCTTACCATTTAAGATATTTTAAACTATTGATTTTTCTACTGGTAATTCTTAAATAAAGCTAAATTTTGACGTTCGGGTTACTGGAGTTGAAAATATTTTTGGGTTTTTCTCGGGAGAGTCTAATCACCTTATAGTCTAAATTTTACAAAAAGGGAGCTATCATGAGGAAGATATGGATTTTTTCATCTTCAGCCTAAAGCGTGGTTTGAAGGTTCTAGATTTTAAATTTTTATAAAGTTAAATTTTGGACATGCTTTAATTTATTTCTCATGGTGAAAAAGTAAAAGGTTGTAAGACCGATGGTTTAATATTTACAAGTAGCCCCAAGATTTTTATTTGAAGAGGCAAACTTCATAAAAATTACATCTCTCATTGTCGAGCACTTTATAAGTTCTTAAACTTCAAATATCCCTAACTCTTTGTTGTCAGGGGATTTACAAGTTCTCAAACTCCTTATATTACTGATTGCAAGGTTCAAAAGTTCGTAAAATCTTTGATCACCCTACTCCTTTGCAATGGGTAGTTTCAAAAGTTCCAAAATTCACCGATAAATTGACACCACTTTGTTAGGGATTTTTAGGGTTTTAGAACCCCATTTTCACTGATACATAGTCCCTTCAAACTAGTACAGCCATGACCAATAAATATAGCAAAGGATATCTTGGTGTAAGATACTATGGTAGAAATGAGTTTATTCATGTGGCAGAGGTCTTTTAAAGGGCCTTGGAAACATTTTAGTAAGAGGTTAATGTGCAGCCATTATCAGGCTCTCCCTCAAATTTCCATGTTTGTGTTTCTTTGCCAAAGCTCCATGATCAGATCATGGCACTTGATCTCTCATGTGGTGGTTGTTTATCTCATGATTACCAATGCCTTACAAGTTGAACGAATCATCTAGTTATATCAATTATGATCATCTTGGGAGAAGTTCATCATCCTTTAGACCAAAGCTCATTATTTCCCATGCTAGTACTTATTCACAACATTATGATATATGCAATATTTATTTTAAAAACAATTGATCAAGTTCTCTCGACATATGCTGGAGATATGAACATGGAAAGTTATCTTAGATAGCATGTTGATGGGAATCTTTGAGGAATGTCTGATATGTGTTAGCAGTTCTATGAACAAAGAGTTGCAGTAGGTGATTGGATCTTTCATTCTACAGGACACCATATGTGGCAGAAGCATTGACAGTTTCAGTAAGAACATGCACCTAAACTATTTAATAGAATACCCCTAAGCATTGTCGCCCTTCAGTATACAACACTCATTACCTACGAGGGAGAAAAGGCACCCAAACAAATATGTTGTGAAGGTTTGTGAAAAATTAATAGATATGAAAAGGAGGTTCCATATTTTATCAAAGATCATTTGAAGTTCAAAACCAAAGATAAAGGTAGCGGTTCTAAAGCCTTTGCAAGCAACAAAGGAATCCTAAACTCCTTGAATTGGTTGGAAGTGCCCTAGCATAATTGGAGCAAAATGTGAAAGCATAGATAAAGCTTGTACATTGTTTGAAAGAATGCCTCAAAGGACTTGTAGTCTCATGGGATTCAATGATCGCAGGATATGCATAAAATGGATTTGTTGAAAAGGCTTCAGAAATTTTGAAGCAAATGCAATTGGCTAGTGAAAAGCCTTCACAACATTGCTAGCATCCTCCCAGCTAGTTTTCGATCGACTATGGACATTCATCAAAGCAGAAGGCTCCTAGGATCGTTTAGATGTTATGGCAAAGTCTACTACTCGAATTAAGACCGATAAGGCATTATATCCTATACTATTGTAGTGATCTTGAGAATGGAAAGTGTTGTCCTATTTGAGGAACCTTGCTATCTATTCACTTTAGTCGCAGGCCAATTGGTTAGGGTGCCAGGTTTACTTCACAGCTGGACTTTTGCACAGGATGTTTGCAAGACACCTCATACCATATATTCTCCTAGGACAATGATGAAGTGAGATAAAGATGTCGTTGGCTTGAAGTATTTGTTTTCTCATGTAGCGGATCTCTTGGATGCCTTCTAATGAAGTAAAGTCAAAACTCTTACAATAAACACCTTTGGGAAACCCTCAAAAGGAGTAATCCATGGCAAGTTCATTAGGGAATGTGTGGTGTGGATTCACAAAGAACATCACTTTCTGGATCTTATGTGCCTTGCCAAAGGATGCTTCATGTTATGTATAATGAGCTACAAAACATAAAGAGCATAGACAATGCAAAGCATCAAGTTTTGACAATTCATATGTGGAAATTAAAAGATGAGGAAACATTCAAGGTTATTCTTAGAAAATTTGAGAATAGGCTCACAATGGAGCAGAATGGTCTAATACTTTTCTTAAGCAAGTTGTTCACAGTTTGAGTCATACTTAGCTCATTTAGATCAAGAACTATAGGGCATTGAAAGGATTGGAGAAAATTCTAGTTGGTCATTCGATGTAGAGAGTGCATATCAAAGAACAATACAGTCATTAGTCACTACTTGGTTATGTTATGACAAAGCACTGTATACCTAGAAGTCACATTACAACAATTTACTATTATAGTTTTCCAAATCTTATGTTAAGAAAGAAAAGGTGTCTCATTTTCAACCGTCGATGAATACTTTCCTTTAATAAATGCGATTTATGAAGCAACTAGTGGGGACCAAATAAAATCAAGAAATTGAAAAACCATAAGAAGAATGAATCCACTACAGAAGATACGAAATATTTTCAAAGAGGAATACAAAGAAATAATTATGTGGAAGAGGAAGGTGAGATTTTTGAATTGTCCAGTTTCAAGAAATGGTTATAGAAACTATAAAGTCTTGAACTGAGAATACTTATAAATATGTAATTTGTAGACATATGGAGGATCTTTTTCCAGCTATTCGGGAACATGGGAGCAGGTTGTTTTTTTTAACACAATTTTGTTGTATAGGGGTGTTGAGTTTGAGAAATAAAGGAGACATTTCTAATCTATGAATTGGTTAATGTTTTCTTTTGATTACAAATGAACTTTGAGTCTTTATAATTACTCTTCAAAGTTCTATCTGTTATATCAGACTGTGCATGTGTTATTTATGAGGCTTTGAATTCATATTGACTCATCTATTGAAAGGGTTTACTATTCATTCTTTTCATGAGTATTGTTCGTTGGTGTGGAATAGGTGGACTTTGTGGACCATTTATTTGCATCCTCTTCATTTTAAGTTTAATCAATCGCATCTGTGTCATGGCTATGCACAATTGTTAGTTTTCCTTTTCTACATTCTGGTTAAAAGCATACTTTGTTTTCATTCATTACACATCTTTTGAAGGTAGCTATGCCTTGTAAAATAAGCAAAGAGCACTTACAAATAACATTGCAAGTGACTCAAGTGTTGGCCAAATTGTCATTGGTGTGGGAAAATGAGTATAAAATTAAAGTGACAAATTTGTTAATGTTGGTTAACAGATTTGTCCTTGTTCTGAAAATATTTTATTATGACTCTATACCCCTCTTTTGAAGAACAAATGAGTTAAGCAACAAATGGGTGAACTTTTTTTAAATTAGTTCCCCTCTGAATTTAGGTATAGCTCCCTTTAAGATTTTCAACAAATTTAATCTATTCAATTATTCAAATGCACTTTTAACCAGAAAATGCTTAAGGCAAACTGACATTCATACATAACTATGTTATGAATGCAATAAATTTATACAGTAACAGTGAACAATAGAATGCACAGATTCTACTTTTGATACATTCGAATACATGAACACATACATATGAACTTGTTGAACCAATAAATAATGGAACACATATGACGAGTTGTCTGATAAAAGAGAAATTACCAGATGAAAGGAGATTTCACACAGAAAATCTAATTCCAAACACTCAGACGCACAGATCCAAGTAAGCAGCAATTGTTTCTTCTTTTCATTCACAGATGAAAGGTTTCTCAAACAATCATCACATAATGTCAAATCATAAAACAATTCGCTGAAATTTTGTTTTCTTTCCTTTTCCTAACCTTCTATATCCTCCCAAGATTTTTTAAAAACCTATATATATGAATGTCTTAATCATGTCTTTGAGTAAATCAAACCCAGAGTTAACATAACTCTGACCCGTACGGGATTTAGTTTATAACAACTGATTTTAAAGATCAAGATTGCTGAAAACAACATAAAAGAGGAAATGAAATAAAGAAAATGGGCTAATGAAATCATGACTGGGACAACGGATTTACATCTCCAGATTTGTCATCGGCGGCCTGGGAAGCACGTTTGGTCTTCCACTCCTGAAAAGCTGCAACGAACTCCTGAATCTTCGGGAAGTTGGGAATACCTATATGCTTCATCCTCGATTTCCAAACTTTCTTTTCCCTTCGCATTTTCCCAAATTTTTCTTTGTGTTCTGGGAGTGCGTCGATGCAGAGATAAAGTAGTGACTCAACTTTAGAAATCCTAGAGAAATCCTCAATTAAAATATTATCATTTCCTTTGACGAAGTTGATTTTATCTCTGAAAGATTGGACCACTGCATCGACATCTTCCACAGGCTTTCCATCATCTTTTATGTATTTAACATCAATACATTGCAAGTCATGTTGCAACGATTGAGTGAATTCTGTTATTTCCTTAATTAGCTTTGTGAGTTCGAAGCGTCCTTGTCGGGATATGGAATTCCTCCATTCTATATTTTTCTTGTTCACATATAGAAAATCTTCGTCTAAACCAATCAGGCTTTTTTCTGTCAAAAACTTTGCCAGCCCATATTTCTGAACTTCATCTATCTAGCTCATTACATTTGCCCACTTACCTTCATCTTTCGCCCAAACAACAACCTGTGCTTTAAGATCTTCAATGGTGGTAGCAGTCAGATCATATATGCTCTTGAGTTCATGAATGTATTCAGTTCCTTTTTGTTCAATGTTATCCAACCAGCTGTCAAATGTTTTTGCCACCATTTTGCTTCTGTGAACTTGATCCAATAGCTTCTAGTTAATAGGTGATTTCGGGTCAAAAGACAGGGAGAGTTGTGAGATTGGCTGCGGGTTAGGGTTGTGAATAGCATCAATGTACTCTACCATTGAACGCAGAGTTTGCTTCAACTCCCTCTTGTCCTTTTCATCTTTCCATGTTTGACTAACCATTCTCTTAGTAGATGTTTCAAGGTGGTGGACATTTGCAGCTCTAGAAGTAGCACCAAGATCCACCTTCTCCACAGTGAAATCGTGCATAGTTGGATCTTGAATTTCTTCCTCAGTCACTGGCTTAGCTATTTCAGCACTCCAGTTACCAGTGTTCGGATCAATGTTTATTCTGGATGTCGTCTTGAGTTTCTTGGACTTGGGGGTTTTCCCCAAACATTTGCTTACCATGTCCTCTAAAGGGACAACAAAAGGAATTACCTTTTTCTTATCGGAGATAGAACTCTCTAGCCACTTTGGTGCAGGGGCTGAGGTTGTCTTCTCAGGATTTAATCTATTAGAGGTTACATTTGAAATCATCAATATTTCAGGGGTCTCTAGAACGGTCCCTGACTGTGACCCAGTGTCAACTTCCTCTGTTCTGTGTGGACTTAGCTCCTTGTCACCCATAGGTTCTTCTGAATCTTCCTCTGAATTCAAATCAACAACTATTGTTTCAGAAACCCGTTTCTTTCTTTTCCCTTTAGTCCTCAACCTGGTAACACGAGAGGGTAAGATATCTGTGAGGACTCTTCTGGACCTCTTAGTGGTAGGGCTTCTTTTAGTTGATGGCTTGGAAGCACCTGCACCAAAGATAGCAATAGGTTGGTTAGAAGAGTCTATAGGAAGTGATGATCCAATCATTGAAGTGATTTGTTGGGCATTTTTATCCTGAAGCCCTTCCTGTCTCTTTTCCCTCAACCATTTCTCAGTTCTCCTTATCACTGGAAGAGTTTTAACTTCAATTCTATCCTCCTCCTTTTTACTCCAGTCAACTTCTAGAATAGGTAATTGTTCTATTCTCTCAAACTGTGGGTCAACCATCTGTTCCTCATCATCATCAATTCCAAAAATATCCATGTTTAAATTGAGGGTAATTATCTGCCCCAAAGAAAACCTACACCAGAACCTTCTCCTGACCTCAAATTCATCTGGACAATCTTCCCAGTAGTCCTCTAGTTTAGGAATATGTGAAAGCCCTGTTCCAAGGTCTAGGTTATCTCTGACAAATCCTTTACTGTCAAATTGAGTCCTGGCAGTGAAAAACTAAAAATTGAACCTTTTAAGGTTCACCTCCAAATTCAAAGCATCAGATTTTGATTGGCATGAATAATGCCCAAGTTCAATGGGAAAAGAAATACCAAAACCCTTTCTTGATGAGAACTTTTTATCTACATGTGCTAATTGTCTACATACCTCCATCAGCACAAAATGATCAAACACATATCTAGGTAACTTCACAGGTTCACCATCAAATCCTCCAACTCTGATGTAAGTGAACTCAGAAAATTGAATGAAGAAGCTACCATAGATGCTAATCAGTTGCATTGCTTCACTGGACATTCTTTTACCTAGATTACCTGCTAGTTCATAAGTCATTTTCCCAGTGAAGACATCATTAATCCTTTTATAGTTTTCATAGCAATTCCTTCTCTGCAACTGTGAATAATATTCATAAATTTTAGTATTCTCAGCTGAGGGTGCATGAGGTAGGTCAAACCATTCTCTTGTAGATGCTAAACAATAGAACAGGTACGAAGACATATAGAAATCTCTGTCACCCAAACAGTTACTTAAACCCTAATGTAGACAGTCAGCCACTATTTCGGCCCAATCTAAATATTGTTCCCCTTGAAGGATGACTTGTATGAAAAAGTACATCCAATCCTCCCAATAATAGGCATGTTGACTGCCCTTCAGTCTGTGTAACGATACCACAATATCCCTTACTTCTTTTATCAAATGATCTCTAGTAAGTGGCCTGGGCAACCTTGAACCGCCCTTCTGAAATTTCAGCAGCCAGTTTCTCACTATTACACTTTTATAAGTTGGTTTCTTCTCTGAGAAATGCCCATAGGAGGAAGTAATATCAAGGCTGGAATATGCCTCTTTAGGCAGTATCTTCATCACAGACATGAGGGTTTGTCTGTTGACATGGAATAACACATCACCGTTTGCATTTCTGATGCATCTGTCCTGGGGGTCATACCTATTCATACACTCCTGAACCAATTCTAGGCACAGTATAGCCTGAGGAAAAGCCGCAGCTTCAACTAAACCGCTGTCTACAATTTTCTTCATCGTAGGGGTTTGAACAGGGTTTCTAGTTCTTTCTTCAAATTCCTCTAAATCATATTGAACCAGTGCAGTATCTCCAAATTCTAAGTGAGAATAAGTAAGACCAGGACCATGTTCATTCCCCAAACACGTAGATTTCAAAGACATACTTGGAGGATTACAATAAAACACTTCAAATTTTGAAAATAATGACAGAGATTCAAGAGATTCTTCTTTCCAGCTAAGAAATAGCAATAGCACATAGGAGGAATAGAACTCACCTTCAAGATATCTGAATTCATTGTGAAGTTTGAGTAATAAGAACCTTATACTTCCTGCGTTATTCTCCTCTGCATTGCATAGTTTGTTTACTCGCTAAATCTGGCTTGTTCTTAATTAACAATGGCATTAACCAGATTGAATAATTATCACTCGGAGCAATACGTGCTAGAAATATTTGAAAAGACATAAATTCTAACCTCTTAATTAATAGCAAGTATTATTCACTCGCCATCATGATGTATAATGATCATCCGTAGCCTCCGTCAAATTAGAACTCTCAGTTTCATAATGAGTCTCTAACATATTTTCCTCCAACTTTCCCGCTAAATTTGACTTAGAAAGCCGTGGGAATAAATGAGACCAAAATCACCAAATCTTTGAACTATTGAACCATTGAACCTTAGGACGTGGTTCAATGCGGTGGTTCAATGTGGCGGTTCAACCATACCAATTGGATCATATAGATGAGCAAAGGGTTCACTTACGGAAATATAGAACTCAAACTCATGAACCGTTGAACTTGTTGAGATATGGTTCAATATGAAGGTTCAAAGACACAAGGATTACTTAGACCAACAAACAGTTACGCGGCTTTGGTAAAAGGCTTCCAACTATGAAACGGTGAACTGTTGAACCTTGAACCATTGAACCTCGCTATAGAGTACGAGCGGAAGGTTCAACGATACATTAATTACACAAGGTAACTACGTGACCCAACTCATAAGAAGGCAATGAGTGTTGAACTTTAGACCGTTGAACCATTGAAGCTTGAACAAAAAGGTTCAAGTTCAACCCGAAAGTTCAAAGACGTTTAAGACATACAAAACGACAGCTTGCTTTATGAGACACTTTAGACATATTGAACCATTTGAACTTTGAACTTTGAGAATGGTTCGGGTTCAAAGGTTCAAACCTTAAGTAACCTTGTCTACAAAGACGACAAACAAGTAAAATTTGAAGGATCAAGAGCCGATTTAAGAAACAAAGGTATGACCCAAAATACAATACAGCAAACCAGCTCTTGTTCAGGAAATATTACCAATAAATAAATATGGGTGACTCAAAAGGTAACACTGGCTCTGACTGAGGACTGCATTTTATGGTAAAATGCAGAGAACTCAGAAGCTCTGGTTTGCAGAAAGAAGGAAAACAGAGATGAAAGGGAACGGAACGGAACAAAACAAAAACGGGAAAAGAAAAACACACAAAACCAAACAAAAAGGAAGACTATGTACAAAACAGGGGGACCCTGTTTTACAGACGATACAGCTTGAGATCCTGTCCATTATAGGACAGGGGTAAAGTAACTCCATCAGGATACTCCAATTTAAAAGAATTCAGACCCAATACCTGATGAATTCTGAAAGGTCCCTTCCAAAGAGAGTCAAATTTACTATGTGCACCCTTTGTTTCTCTTCTTCTATCCCACAGTAATACTTCATCTCCCTCCATAAATTTCCTAGGCCTTGTTTTTCTGTCAAAAATTTCTTTCACCCTAGCCTGATGTACAGTAATTCGGTCAACCAACTCATTTCTCTCTTCTTCAATCTTAGTTAAATACATAATCCTCTTCTCCAGGGAATTTTGGTAATATTGATCCTCAATTACACTTTGCAGCTTGGCTGTAGATAGCTCTAGAGGTAAAGATAATTGGGCACCTATTCCATAAACTAATTCAAAAGGAACCATCCCAATTGCTCTTTTTGGAGTTATTCTGTCGGCCCAGAGTGCTTCATACAACCTCTTATGCCAATCTCTGGGGTTGTCATTCACCAATTTCTTCATGATAGCAATCAGGTTCTTATTACTGGACTCAGTTTGTCCATTCCCTTGGGGGTAGTAATCTGATGAATGGGAGAGAGATATACTATGTTCATAACAAAAAGAAGTCATTTCGACTAAAGAGAAACTGGTAGCATTATCTGCTACAATCTTCTGGGGGACACCAAATCGTACCAAAATATTTTCTTTGAGAAAATTGCAAACCACTTCCGAAGTTGTCCTTTTTACAGGGGCTGCCTCAACCCATTTTGTGAAATAATCTATTGTTGTTAAGATGTGGGTATGCCCTGCACTTGAGGGGGGTGAGATAGGTCCAATAAAATCTAATCCCCATTGTTTAAAGGGTTCTTCAATGACAACAGGCCTCAAAGGTAGAGCTGCAAGTTGTGGCCTTCCTGAAAACATTTTACATTTTTCACAGTTGGCCACCCATCTATATGCATCCTTAAACATCCCTGGCCAGTAGTAACAATTTTTGAGGATTTTGAAAGCTATAACTAAAGAAGAAAAATGTCCACCACAAGCTTCATTATGGAAAACTTCCAAGAGCTTATCCTATTGCTCTTTATCTACACACCTCAAGAAAGTTCCATCTAATCCTTTCTTGTAAAGGACATCCCCCCAAATAACATATTTCGCCGCCTTTAGCTTCAGATTTCTTTGCTCTTTAGGGGATAAGTGATTAGGACAATCTCCATATGTAAGATAATGTGCTATATCTAAAAACCAAGGGTCCTGTAAGCTTACCAATAAAACTGTGGGGAGTCCTTCTCCTTCTTGTTCTTTGTTCTCAGCAATCAACTTACATAAGCCTTGACCCCTGATTAGCTTAGTAGGTTTAACTTCTAGATCATATTCCTGAATTTTAGCAATCCACGTTGCTCTATTGTTTAATCCCACTTCTTGCTGAGTCAAAATACTTTTCACAGCTGAATTTGGAACAAATACAACTGAATGAGAATGAAGTATATAATATCTGAATTGTTTAACAGCTTTAACCATAGCGAAAGCCTATTTTTCAACCAAAGAATATTTTAGCTCATACTTTTTAAGGGGAACGCTCATGAAGGCTATGGGAACCTCTTCATCCAATTCATTTTTCTGTAACAAAATACCTGACATGGTGTGTTCCAAAGCATAACAGTAAATAATAAAATCCTTTTGAAAATTAGGATTTACCAAAGTGGGGGTGTTTGCAATCACTTCCTTGATATCCTCAAATGCCTTCTTAGCAACTTCACTCCACTTAAATGGTTGTTTCTCACTCATCATTCCAACAATGTGTTTTGTAATCTCAGCAAAGTCAGGAATGAACCTCCTGAGAAAATTGATTTGACCGAAGGACTTGACTCCAGTCCTATTTGAAGGGAGACTAAGCTGTTGAATTGCCCTGACCCTCTCTAGATCAATTTTGATTCCGTCTTTTGAGACTAGGTGTCCTAACAATTTCCCCTCAGTAACACAGAAAACTGACTTCTTGGGATTGAGTGAGATGCCATGGCTTCGACACCTTTGTAAGACAAATTCTAGATCTCTCAAGTGATCCTCTCTATTCTTGGAGAAAACAGTCAGATCATCAAGGTAAATAACAATAATTCTGTTCTTCAGGTCTCTAAAAGATGAATCCATTGCCCGCTGAAAAGTTGCTCCTGCATTAATCAAGCCAAAGGGCATTCGATTATAGGCAAAGGTTCCTCGGGGTGTGGTGAAAGCAGTCTTATGTTGATCCTCTGCAGCCACACCTATCTGATTGTAACCTGAGAAACCATCCAGCATAGACATCATTTCAGACCCGGCAACTGTCTGCAAGATGTGGTCCATCACAGGCAAGGGATAGTTATCTTTTAGGCTGGCCTGGTTCAAGTTCCTAAAGTCAACGCAAATTCTTATTTCTCCATTCTTCTTTCGTACTGGAACAATATTTTCCACCCAAGTGGAGTGATGGATTGGATATATAATTCTAGCTTTCAACATCTTATCAATCTCTTTAAAAATGACTTCAGCAACTTTTGGGTTATAATTCCTCAGCTTCTGCCTGAATAGAGCTGCATTTGCTTTTAATGGGATATGGTGTTGAAACTGTCCATGTCTAAAATTTTTAAGATCATCATAGCACCAGGCGAAAACATCTTTATACTTGATTAACAATTTGATCAGTTTGTTTTTCTCCTCTGAAAAACAGGATTTACCAATGGATATCCATTTGGGATCAGCTTCATTCCCAATGTTTATTTTCTCATAAGCCTCTGCTTTATCAGGAATACAGGGAGGTTTACCTTTAATATATTCATCTCTTTGAGAAAACAAATGTTCTAAAGAAACCAATCCTTTAGGGATTTTGTTTCCCTTTAACTGGATCATGTCATCTTTTGGATTAATCCCAGGGTCAGGACTGAATTCTTTACACTCCATTTCGAAACCTTCAAAATAGGTCCCCAGAAACATTTCAGCATTTTCTAAAAACTTTCTGATCTGATTATCACTCTCAAAAACTTGCCAGTTCTCAGCATTGTTGGGGACATTAGGATGATATACCATTTCTATTCTATAAGAATCTTTTTTGAAATCTGGATGTGGCAAAAGGAGAGAAGCTGATACTGCTAAAGAATCTGCTCGGGAGTTTTGATCTCTGGGAATTGTTTCGATAGAGAAGGCATCAAAATAATCGATCTCATCCCATACCCTATTTCTGTAATGCTTTAGTCTTTCATTCTTAACAGAAAAGATCCCCCTTACCTGTTTCACAATTAATTCAGCATCACCCTTCACCTTAAGTACCTTCACACCCCTTCCTCTGGCTTCAAATAGCCCAAGCAATAAAGCTTCATATTCTGCAGTATTGTTGGTGTTTTTGAACTCCAGCTTAAAAGAATAAGAAAAAATTTCACCTTCAGGTGAGATCAACACAACCCCAGCCCTAGAACCAACAGTAGCACAACTGCCGTCAAATTCCATAACCCATAGGTCATCAGAATGTATAGATCTTTGCATTAATTCTTCTTTGGGGTCTACCTCACAGCTCTGTTCAGAGGAGAGAAAATAGTTGCCAAATTCACATTCCTCAAATAAAATCTGGGCCTTGGGATCATCAGAGGGGTAGACAGTGAACTTACACTTGGGCTCAGGTTCCAGCTTCACTTTCTGCTTCCCTACTAGGATTGTGGCCTCTGACCAATCCAGTTTGATTTGTCCACCCAAATCCTTGCAAAATGTCCTGCTCAAAAGCATTCCATAACTAGCAGGAATATCTGCTACCAAAATAGTTAATTTCACCTTTTTGTCAAGGTAAGCTGCAAGAGCAACTCGTGCATCTTTAATCTGCCCAAGCAAGGAAACCTGTTTTCCATCCATAGAATAACATCTACCAAATGTTTTTGTGAGTGATAACCCTAAAGCTTTAGCCACAGAGGAAGGCATAATGTTGTCAGAGGCTCCTGAATCTATAATACAGTTACTAAGTTTATGACCATTGATAAATAAAGACACATAGAAAGGATTAGGTTTCAAATGAGTATAAGGAGTATTGGTTGATGAATTGGGAGTCATTTTAGGGGCAAACATGGCGGACTTAGATGAGGAAGCAAATAGTCGAGCAATGGGAGATTCAACATCAGCCTCTAATTGACTCTCAAATTTGGTTTGTGTAGGACTACCTTTAACATGTTTAACCAGCTTGTCAAGTTCAGTAGGTTTCAACTTGAGATATTCAATAGGAGAGATTTGAATTTTTGCAGACTTATAGAAATCTACAATATCAAAAGAAGCATCTGAATCATTTCTATGCAACAGTTTAGTTTCTTGAACCTTCAAATTAGCATCATGGGTTCTAGTTAAAGGTTCCTTACCTTTTCCAGGTACTTCTTGAGTATTAGAGGATCTCACATTCCTCTGACTCCTGGTGAGCACGGCGCATGAAGGATCTTCAAGGGTAACCAATATTTCACCCCCCCTTTCTGAATCAAATTCATATTCAAGGAAGTGTATTTCAGAGCCGCTAGGTTCCTCGAGGTTCCTTTCTTCTTCTATGGATTCCCCTAGCATATCTTGAGTAGCCGTCATCTGAGTGTACCTGAGCATTTTTGGGCAAGAATTTCCATCATGGTCAGTAGTCAAGTGAAAAATACACATGTTTCCCCTCCCAGGAGGAGCTTCAATAGCCAGTCTTGGCTGTGTTGATGTCAAGGGTAAAGCTCTACCAGTATTTGCTTGTTGATTCAAATTCCTTCTGCTTATATCTTGATACGGTTGTTGGAAAGGGGCACCAGTTTTAGGTAGTTGCCTCTTTAAGGCAATCATATCATTAACCAACCTTTGCACTACAGGATCCGTAGATGATGAGGGCTGGGCATTTGGCACCTAGACCTCTCTCTTCCATTTACCGGCCATAATGAGATCATCCTCCAATCCGACTGCTAAGGCTTGTGCAGCCGGTAAATTGGCAATTACTCCTCTCCTGAGATGGAAGCTAATAACAGGAGGCATGGAATTAATAAAAAACATTTTTGATTTTTGCCAGATGTCTTTTAGTAGCAGGGATTTTGTTCACAATTCTGTTAAATTTAGCCACGAATTCCCTCATAGGTTCATGAATCTCTTTCTTAAGCTGAGTTAGCTATGCAAGGAGGTAATGCTCGTCCTCTGCACTTTTGAACCTATTTTCAAAAGCAGTCTTCATGTCATTCCAATTTGAAATTGATGAATTAGTTAGGTGGTAGAACCATTGTGTCGCAGTGTCAGTTAAAGTCTGCACAAAGAGCCTTATGGAAACATCTTGGTGTTGTACACCTAACACACTGCATGCTGCTGCAAAGGCACACAAATGTTCTTCTGGTGATTGTTTGCCATCTCCATTGAACCTGGGCAAATTTTCTCTTGCATTTTTAGGTAAAGGATTTAGATTAGCCCCTAAGTTCAAAGGCCCTATGGCTACTCCCCAAGGTTGGGCCATGGGTAGAAAATTTATAGCTGAGGGGATAACGGTGCCTGAAAGAGTTAAAGCTTGAAAGACAGGGGAAGTAGAAGATTTAGGGGGGCTAGGGGGTCTACTTCTAGCTCTTCTTGCACGAGTAGGGATATAAGGAAAATTAAGACTTTGCAGTGCTTGAAAGGTAGGATCCTCAACTCCCTCTCTTCTCAAAGACCTGGTATATGGTCTAGAATCCAGCTTAAAATATTGAGGCTGGATAGGCAGTTATTGATTTCTTTGATGTTCTTGATTTCTTTGTGCTTCAAGGACTTGATTTCTTGCTACATTTCATGCCTACCTTCTTCTCTGCCTGAGTAACAGCAACCTCAGGTTATCGGCCAACTCCTCTTCTTGTTCTAATACTCTGCTTGCTCTTCTGTAATCTTCACTATTCCGACGAGTACGCCAAGCAAGGGTATTCAACTGGCCAATAATGTCTTCTTGCTCGTCCTGAAATCCAAGATTTGGTTGCAGAACAGGAATTATGTTTTCATGTGGAAGCACCATTGTTGCTTCATATTTAGGCAACCAATCTTTTAATTAATGATTTTATATGTCCCCAATAGAGTCGCCAAAAACTGTTGGTTAACAGATTTGTCCTTGTTCTGAAAATATTTTATTATGACTCTATACCCCTCTTTTGAAGAATAGATGAGTTAAGCAACAAATGGGTGAACTTTTTTTAAATTAGTTCCCCTCTGAATTTAGGTACAGCTCCCTTTAAGATTTTCAACGAATTTAATCTATTCAATTATTCAAATGCACTTTTAACTAGAAAATACTTAAGGCAGACTGACATTCATACATAACTATGTTATGAATGTGATCAATTTATACAGTAACAGTGAACAATAAAATGCACAGATTCTACTTTTGATATATTCGAATACATGAACACATACATATGAACTTGATGAACCAATAAATAATGGAACACATATGATGAGTTGTCTGATAAAAGAGCAATTACTAGATGAAAGGAGATTTCACACAGAAAATCTAATTCCAAACACTCAGACGCACAGATCCAAGTAAGCAGCAATTGTTTCTTCTTTTCATTCACAGATGAAAGGTTTCTCAGACAATCATCACATAATGTCAAATCATAAAACAATTCGCTGAAATTTTGTTTTCTTTCCTTTTCCTAACCTTCTATATCCTCCCAAGATTTTTTAAAAACCTATATATATGAATGTCTTAATCATGTCTTTGAGTAAATCAAACCCAGAGTTAACATAACTCTGACCCGTACGGGATTTAGTTTATAACAACTGATTTTAAAGATCAAGATTGTTGAAAACAACATAAAAGAGGAAATGAAATAAAGAAAATGGGCCAATGAAATCATGACTGGGACAACGGATTTGCATCTCCAGATTTGTCATCGGCGGCCTGGGAAGCACGTTGGGTCTTCCACTCCTGAAAAGCTGCAACGAACTCCTGAATCTTCAGGAAGTTGGGAATACCTATATGCTTCATCCTCGATTTCCAAACTTCCTTTTCCCTTCGCATTTTCCCAAATTTTTCTTTGTGTTCTAGGAGTGCATCGATGCAAAGATAAAGCAGTGACTCAAGTTTAGAAATCCTAGAGAAATCCTCAATTAAAATATTATCATTTCCTTTGACGAAGTTGATTTTATCTCTAAAAGATTGGACCACTGCATCGACATCTTCCACAAGCTTTCCATCATCTTTAATGTATTTAACATCAATACATTGCAAGTCATGTTGCAACGATTGAGTGAATTCCGTTATTTCCTTAATTAGCTTTGTGAGTTCGAAGCGTCCTTGCCGGGATATGGAATTCCTCCATTCTATATTTTTCTTGTTCACATATAGCAAATCTTCGTCTAAACCAATCAGGCTTTTTTCTGTCAAAAACTTTGCCAGCCCATATTTCTGAACTTCATCTATCTGGCCATTACATTCACCCACTTACCTTCATCTTTCGCCCAAACAGCAACCTGTGCTTTAAGATCTTCAATGGTGGTAGCGGTCAGATCATATATGCTCTTGAGTTCATGAATGTATTCAGTTCCTTTTTGTTCAATGTTATCCAACCAGCTGTCAAATGTTTTTGCCACCTTTTTGCTTCTATGAACTTGATCTAATAGCTTCTGGTTAACAGGTGATTTCGGGTCAAAAGACAGGGAGAGCTGTGAGATTGGCTGCGGGTTAGGGTTGTGAATAGCATCAATGTACTCTGCCATTGAACGCAGAGTTTGCTTCAACTCCCTCTTGTCCTTTTCATCTTTCCATGTTCGACTAACCATTCTCTTAGTAGATGCTTCAAGGTGGTGGACATCTGCAGCTCTAGAAGCAGCACCAAGATCCACCTTCTCCACAGTGAAATCGTGCATAGTTGGATCTTGAATTTCTTCCTCAGTCACTAGCTTAGCTATTTCAGCACTCCAGTTACCAGTGTTCGGATCAATGTTTATTCTGGATGTCGTCTTGAGTTTCTTGGACTTGGGGGTTTTCCCCAAACATTTGCTTACCATGTCCTCTAAAGGGACAACAAAAGGAATTACCTTTTTCTTATCGGAGATAGAACTCTCTAGCCACTTTGGTGCAGGGGCTGAGGTTGTCTTCTCAGGATTTAATCCATCAAAGGTTACATTTGAAATCATCAATATTTCAGGGGTCTCTAGAATGGTCCTTGACTGTGACCCGATGTCAATTTCCTCTATTCTATTTGGACTTAGCTCCTTGTCACCCATAGGCTCTTCTGAATCTTCCTCTGAATTCAAATCAACAACTATTGTTTCAGAAACCTGTTTCTTTCTTTTCCCTTTAGTCCTCAACCTGGTAACAGTTAACCAGCAAATTTTTGGTGACTTTTCTAGAGAAAAGAATCGAAGTGCCAGTGTCTTCTTTTCTCCAAAATTTAAAGGTACCTCCCCAAGGACGGAGGCTGGCGGCTCTATGAAGTGGAAAGTACTCAGAAACATTCCATTCCAGCAAAGACCCTTGCTAATTTATTTCTCAGACTTGCATTATGGCATTTATTTCTTCCTAGCCATGGTGAAATCACTTTGGACCTCTCTCTTTGCCACAATATTCACCATTGCCTGAAGGATCAAGAAAGAACTTTATGAAGTTCAATAGAGAAAATCATCAAGATGTAGAAAATCACATTCTAGCATTCACAGTTGGATGCAGTGTTTTGGGGGTAAGTGAAGAGAATGTTTTTGTATGATTATTTATTGAATCTCTTATTGGGCCTACATCAGAGTGGTTTCATTATTTGGAAGATAAATGTATTACTAATTGGGACTCATTGAAGAAGAAGTTCCTAGAAAGATATAAAGGCCTTGTCGATGAAGCTGCTTTGTTGTGTCAATTTTTCAATATTCAAAAGAAAGAAGGCAAATCCATTAGGGATTTTCTGGATAGTTTCAACAGGCTGTTCAAAAATATTCCTTCCTCCATTCAACCAAGTAAGCAAATTCAACTCTGCACTTTTATTTCTTCATTGCATCTAGATGTTCAGTTTTTCTTGAAACAAAGCAAAGTAAATGATATTAAGATTGCTCAGCAAGAGGCCATAAAGATTGAGGATGATATGATTATAAGTGGTTTAAGGAAAACAAATCTAGTTGTGAATAATTTAGATAGTGAACCTATGAAAAAGTCTATCATGCACAAACAAAGTTTTCAGCGTATAGGATTTCAAAATACACAACCTCCCTCTATTGAATGTCTTAATCTCACTTTTTTTGATCCAACACACTTTTGTAGAAATGAGGTAAATGATGTAGAAATTAAGCCTCATGAGGGTAGTAGAATTGAAGCTTATATGTTGCATTATGAAGAAGACAACGATGAATCTGAAAGTCCTCCATGTGATGTAGAAGATGAACAATCCTCCCATGGTACAAATTGTAAAGAGGGTGATAGTACTATTTTGTCATCCTTATCTACTATAGCAATGGAATCATTCACTTTTACTAGCAATGAAGAACAACCTGAGACTGTAGAACATGAAGATGAGGTGATGCATATCTTTTCTCCAAATTGCATATTAGCTAAGTATGAAGGTTTCAAGTTTCCTGAGCAAGATGATACAGAAGTATGGCTGCAACAAGAGGCTATAGATAGGGATTATGAAGTGTATCATGAAATTGTTGAGTCAAATCCAACAGAGAAAGAGGAGATTGTTCCAGTTGAGGGTGGTTTTAAGTCACATGAAAATATTGTTTGCAATGCAGATTTTCAGCTTGATCCACTTCCAATTTTGCATGAGACACATATAGCTGATGATTGGTTTTCAAATGATTCAATTGGTTATTTTCAGACATGGTGTTATTGTTGGAAATAGTCTGGACAACTGAGAGGGGGGGTGAATCAATTGTCCCTAAACTTTAACCTTTTCTAAACTTTTTAAATCTTCTTTACAATTAGATTAATGATGAAAACATTTAAAGCATAAATCAACACATGAGCATAAACAACATGAACACACAACACCAAATTTTGACGTGAAAAACTCGGTTAAGGGAAAAACCACAGTGGGGGTTAACACACAAAAATGCGTACCCTATTAAAAGTACTTAAGAATATAGAAGGCACATGCCTTCAGTCGCACTACCCAGAGCTCACTGCTCAAGAAGAGGCTCACTGCCTATAAGAAATTATGATTTACACAGAGATAATGAACTGAGAAATAACATCTACATTCATGTCTAAATTAGTTCCTTTGAAGGCTCAAAAACTTCTACTCCTATCTTCAAATTATTCTTCACTGACTCTTCACTCTATACTCCATTCACTCCTCTTCTTCTCTTCTCTACTTTTGATCCTTTCTTTGGATTTAATTCATTTTATTCAAGGATGATTTTCCATGACTCTTCAACAAGTATTTATACACTTCATCAACCTTGGAATGATCAATAAGGTCGGCTAAACTTAACCCAGATCCTTACACTATCAGCCAAACATAGCTGAGACTTGAAACTTCCTCTAATAACATACCATGCTTCATAAAATACTCTTTAGATCATCTGCAACATGCCAGGAACATCTAGTTGGCCAAGACTGGGAAGAACATCAACCTCAAAGAAGAAATTGAAGAAATCTTTAATCAATAAGCTCAAACTTCAATGTGGACCTCCAACATAGTAGCCACATGATTCAGAGACCTCCACAAGCACATTGAAATCACCAATAACATTCACTCTAATCCAAATTACTAGAATCATTTATATCTTCCTCTAGAACCTCAAGAACACTATTTGCCATGACTGTCAAACTAGAAAGATAGCTTGTGGACCTCCAAACCATGAATCACTAGAGTTGATGATACACACTGACTTCCCAAACATGCCTTCAGATCCATAGACCATAATATTTCATTGCGGAGCAATCTGGACCAACTTACTGTCACACTGTCTCTTATGAATACTATAAAATCTGGTTCTACTCAGATGGCCATAACTTCTTCAAATCTTCATGCAAACTTCTCAATTCTTAACTGGAGCAACCTCTGACAATCCTCTACACATCCATATGGTCTGCATGCATTGATTTTCATTAATTTTCTCAATATCCTCAACAATGTAGTCTTCTATACAGACAGCAAAATAGGATGCAATTGGCACCAATGGCAACAAGGATATGTTGACATCAATCACAACACCACTTAGGCACATATTTGCAAAAATCTCCCCCTTTGTCATTGATGGCAACATATGATGTGAAAAATTGAATTTAACCATCAAGACAAGAACTTCTCCCCCTTTCTCTTATCACACCTGCAACCATTTTCTTTACTGCTCCCCCTTTCACTAGCAACTATTCACTTTCAATTTTTTCACATGACTTCTCTCCCCCTTTGATATCAATGGAAAAGGGGCACATATTTGCTATATTTTCTCCCCCTTTTTATTTCAGACTGATCTCCAACATTTTCATACTGACTACTCCTTAGAGTAGTATCTTCTCAACATCAATCTGAATCTCAAGATATGTCTAAGAGTCCCACCAGACTGATGCACATAAGTGCATCTTAGTTCTGATCAGGAGGGGTAATAACCCCTAACTTCTCTCTAAGATACTCAAAAGTATCCTTGGGAAGAGGCTTAGTGAAAATATCTGCAATCTGACCTTTGGAAGACATAAAATCTAGCTTGACTTCATTCCCATTTACTTTCTCTCTCAAGAAATGAAACTTGATAGATATATGCTTTGTCTTTGAGTGCAATACCAGCTTCTTTGAAATGCTTATAGCACTTGAATTATCACAAAAATATGTAACTGGCTCCTCAAACACAATTTTGATGTCCTTCAGCATTTGCTTCATCCATAGAACTTGAGAACAATTCTTTGCTGCTGCTATATACTCTGCCTCTGTAGTAGATAGATAAATTGCCTCTTACTTTTTGCTCATCCAAGAGACCAATATTCTTCCCAAGAAGAATGTACCACCACTAGTACTTTTTCTATCATCCACATCTCCTACCAATCAGCATCTATATATGCACGAAGAGTGAGATCATTGTCCTTTGGATACCATAGTCCATAATCAATTGTCCCCTTGAGGTACCTAAAAATTCTTTTGACTGCCACAACATGGGATTCTTTTGGATCAACTTGAAATTTGGCAACAAGTCCAACTGCATTCATGATGTCAGGTCTGGTTTGAGTCAGATAAAGCAATCCTCCAATCATTGATCTATACCTTTTCTAATTTGCCTTGGGGGAGTCATCATCTTTGCTTAGCTTGCATCCGATTACCATAGGTGTACCTACTGGCTTTGAATCTTCCATTCCAAACTTCTTTAATAATTCTTTCACATACTTAGACTGAGATATGAAGATACCTTGATCTATTTGAATAATTTGTAGACCTAGGAAGAAATTCATCTCACCAAACATTGACATCTCAAACTCACTTTTCATCTGATCAGCAAATGCTTTGCACATGCATTCGTTTCCACCAAAAATGATATCATCAACAAAGACCTCAACAATTAGAATGTCCTCATGATTTATCTTGAAGTACATATTACTATCAGTAGTACCTTTGCTAAATCCTAGCTTAAGTAAATGCTTATCTAATCTGGCATACCAGGCTCTTGGAGCTTGCTTGAGTCCATACAAGGCTTTTCTCAGTCTAGAAACCATATCTCCCTGATCAGACAATTGAAATCCTTCCGGTTGTTTAATGTAGACTTCTTCCTCCAAATCTCCATTTAGGAATGCTGACTTGACATCCATTTGATAAATTTTAAAATCTTTGAAAGTAGCAAAAGCAAGAAATAATATAACTGCCTCTATCCTTGCCACTGGAGCAAAATTTTCTTCAAAATCAATTCCTCCTAGTTGAGAATAGCCTTTACATACCAACCTTGCCTTATTCCTTACAACCTCACCATCTTCATTTAGTTTATTCTAGAAGACCCATTTGGTTCCAATCACATTTTTGTCCTCAGGTCTAGGAACAAGATCCCAAGTGTGATTCTCTTCAATTTGCATCAATTCTTCTTCCATTGCCTTAACCCAGTTTTCATCATTGCAAGCTTCACTTACTGATTTAGGTTCAATCTTTGAAATCAAACAAATCTCTTCTTGATCTTCAACAACTCTTCTCCTAGTTCGAACACCTCTATTTTTATCTCATATGATTTGATCTTTAGGATGATTCATTCTTACATACTTGGGGGTTTTGGGAATTGTTTGAACTTCTGTTTCTTGAACTTGTTCCTCATCTTCTGCACTAATCTCTTGAGTTACTGAAGTTACCAGATCAATCTAAATTTGGGTATGGATTTGAGCTTGTCTTCCTTGACTTTGACTTTCATCTTGATCATTTGAATCATATCTGTAGTGCTTGGAATGTCCTTCTTTGTTTTCATCAACTTTAACATTAGCACTTTCAACAATCTTTTTCAACCTTTTGTTGAAGCACCAGTAAGCCTTACTTTGAGTTGAGTATCCCAAAAATATTCCTTCATCACTTCTTGCCTCAAAATTGCCTAAATCCTTATCTCTTTTGATATAGCATTTACTACCAAAAACTCTGAAATATCTCACAGTAGGAGGATGACCAAACCATAGTTCATAAGGAGTCTTCCCAGAATTTCCTTTGATCTACACCCAGTTAAGAGTGTAGACAGTAGTACTCACAGATTCCCTCCAATAAATTTGAGGAACATTTGTTTCCATCATCATGGTCCTGGTAGCTTCTTGAATGGTCCGGTTCTTCCTTTCCACAAATCCATTTTGCTGAGGAGTCCTAAGAGCAGATAACTATCTTTTTATTCCATGATTTTCACAGAAAGCATCAAACTCACCAGAAGTGAATTCTCCACCTCTGTCAAATCTCAAACACTTCAATTTCCCACCAATCTCATTTTCAACCATCATCTTGAACACCTTAAACTTATTAAGAGCTTCTAATTTTTCTTTTAGGAAAGTTATCCACATCATCTGGGAGTAATCATCAATCAGCAACATGAAATATATGTCTCCTTGCACACTCCTAATTCTAGCAGGACCACAGAGATCAACATGTACTAGTTCCAATCTTCCACTTGAACCTTGTTCCTTACTTTTGAATGAAATTTTGTTATGTTTACCCAATTGACATTCTCTACATATACTATCAGGTTTCACAAGTCTTGGAAGATCTCTTATAGCTTGAGTGGAACTTATTTTAACAATGTTATCAAAATTCACATGACACATCCTCCTATGCCATAACCAGCTTTGATCTGTTTGAGCAATCAACAACTTTTGCCTGAACTATTTAAGTGAAAGATGTTACCTCTAGTCTAAGTACCGGATGTAATTTCAGTTTTGAAACTTTCCAAGATTCTACATTTTCCATCCTTGAATCGAAGATCATAACCCTTGTCAACCAACTATCCAACACTAAGAAGATTATGTTTCAGTCCTTCCATATACAAGACATCATTGGTGTTGTTCTTACCATCAAAAGAGATGGATCCTCTTCCATGGGTTCTACCAGCTAAGTTGTCTCCAAATTTCACAAGTCCTTCATAATTTTCAAAACTCACAAAATTACTCTTGTCACCAGTCATATGATGAGAACATCCACTATCAATCACCCATTCATCCTTTTCAACAACCTAAGTAGCCAAAGTACTTTCCACATTTGCACAGCTAATGGATTCAGTAGACATTGGATATTCTTCTTTAATAGCAATGAACAGTCAATCACCTTCTCCATGATCAGATTTATCATCTGACTCCTTCTCCAGCTTCTTGGACATAGTAGCAATTCTTCTAACTTTTGTATCTGTTAAGGTTTGGTTTTGAAAACCTCTCCGGACACCTTGAGGAAAAATGACCAATCGTATTACAAGCAAAACATTTGAGTGGCAACTTTCCTTCATACTTACTAGATCCTCTTGGCATCCATTTGGTAATGAGAGCTTCAAGATCTGCAGTCTCAATTTCATAATCTTCAAGATCCTTCCTTGTCTTGATAAATCTGTTTGCTCTTCCTGAAGAACTTTCACTCGGATCATATCTTTGCTTTCCATACACAGTGGCCTTGAATGCAGATTTAGACTTAGGGAGAGAATCACCAAACTCACTCATTTCAAATGCTGAAAGCTTACCAACTAACTGATCCCTTGTGACTATTGTTACTATCATGATTTATTCAATGGTTGCAGCCTTGTGCTTGTAAGCTGTAGGTAAGGATTTGAGCACTTTGGCAACAATTCCTGATTCATCCAATACTCCACCTGGATTTCTGATACCGGTCACAAGTTCATTTACTTTCTGCATGTAGGAAGTAATGTTTTCATCTTCACTCATTACCAATATTTCATATTTACCCTTCAGGCTTTGTAGCTTGGCACATTTAACATATTTGTCACCTTCATACAGATTTTCCTATTTAATCCAAATTTCATGAGTAGTTTGCAAATCCAGGACATTTGCCAATTCGGTATCAGACAGGGCACTCAACAATGCTTCTTTGGCTTGAGTGTTGTGTTCAACATCTCTAAGTTCATCTATATTTGAAGGTCCATTCTTCAGAATCTTATACACATTCTTGGTTATTGACTAAAAGACATCACCCATACATTCTAGATGACACTACATGCGTACCTTCTAGAGAGAGTAATTTGTTCCATCAAATCTTGGACTTTCCTTCTTGTAAAATGACATCTTGGATCTCCTCAAGTGGTCAAGCTTCTTTTAGAGGTACTTGGTTCTGATACCAATTGTTGGAAATAGTCCGGACAACTGAGAGGGGGGTTGAATCAGTTGTCCCTAAACTTTAACCTTTTCTAAACTTTTTAAATCTTCTTTACAATCACATTAATGATGAAAACATTTAATAATAAATCAACACATGAGCAGAAACAACATGAACACACAACACCAAAATTTTGACGTGGAAAACCCAGTTAAGGGAAAAACCACGGTGGGGGTTAACCCATAAAAATACGTACCTTGTTAGAAGTACTTAAGAAAATAGAAGGCACATGCCTTCGGGTGCACTGCCCAAAGCTCACTTCTCAAGAAGAGGCTCACTGCCTCTAAGAAATTGTGATTTACACAGAGATAATGAACTGAGAAATAGCATCTACATTCATGCCTGAATTAGTCCGTTTGAAGGCTCAAAAACTTCTACTTCTATCTACAAATTCTTCTTCACTGAATCTTCACTCTATACTCCATTTGCTCCTCTTCTTCTTTGCTCTGCTTTTGATCCTTTCTTTAGATTTAATTCATTTTATTCAAGGATGATTTTCCACGACTCTTCAACAAGTATTTATACACTTCATTAACCTTGGAATGATCAACAAGGTCGGCTGAACTTAACCTGGATCCTTACACTGTCGGCCAAACATAGTTGATACTTGAAACTTCCTCTAATAACATACCATGCTTCATAAAATTATCTTTAGATCATCTGCAACATGCTAGGAACATCCGGTCAGCCAAGACTGGGAAGAACATCAACCTCAAAGAAAAAATCTTCAATCAACAAGCTCAAACTTCAATGCGGACCTCCAACATAGTAGCCACATGATCCAGAGACCTCCACAAGCACATTGAAATCACCAATAACATTCACTCTAAACCAAATTACCATAATTATTTATATCTTCCTCCAGAACCTCAAGAACAATATCTACCATGACTATCAAACTAGAAAGATAGCTTGTGGACCTCCAAACCATGAACCACTGGAGTTGATGATACACACTGACTTCCCAAACATGCCTTTAGATTTGTAGACCATAATATTTCACTACGGAGCAATCCGGACCAACTTACTGTCACACTATCTCTTTTGAATACTACAAAATCTGGTTCTACTCAGATGGCCATAACTTCTTCAAATCTTCATGCAGACTTCTCAATTCTTAATTGGAGAAACCTCTGACAATCCTCTACACAGCCATATGGTCCGCATGGATTGATTGTCATTAATTTTCTCAATATCCTCAACAATCTAGTCTTCTATACAAACAACAAAATAGGATACAGTTGGCACCAATGGCAACAAGCATATGTTGACATCAATGACAACACCACTTAGGCACATATTTGCAACAGTTACATCCCCAACCTGTGATTATCTTAATTTCTACTTTTACATGGTGATCAGGAGGATTAGTTAAGAGTTGGATTATTGATGTTTGTGGAAAATGCCAGATTAATCATTGCTTCTAATTAATGTTAGCTAGTTATGAGATTCTATATTTAAATGATTATTTAATTATTATGATTTATTGATTATATGATGATGCACTGATCATAACTTTTTTATTGTGAGTTGGATCAAGAAAGTGATTATCTTCCATAAACGAAAGGAGAGTATCATCCAGGAGGAAGGAATAGATGTTGGGAAATGGGGGTCAACATCCCTCTGAGTGTCAGACATTTTATCCTTTCAAATCCGTGTAAGTTGGCATAAATTATGCTTTGTATTAACTAGTTTATTTTCCTCTTTGTGATGACTTGTCAATTTAGTCGTTTCGACAATGTTGTATTGACTCGACTAACAACATTCTTGGAATGTCAAATCAAGTTGAGAGTTAGTCTTTCTTTTGGTAGAGCATAATCTTATCGCTCTTAATATTTTGGAACTGGTATTATAAATCCATTATTTGGTCTGATAAGTTTCGAGTCCTTAGTGAAGAAGGGAGAGCAGTGCTCGATCCCTAAATCACATAATGACTCTATCTTCATGTAGGAGGTGATGTTGGAAAATGATATTTTGGTTAATTTTAGTATTTTCATACATCTAGTTGATGCGTTAAATAATATTATAATATAAATATATAAGCTTGATATTAAATATCATGCTATGCTTTTGTGTTTACTATTCTAATATAGATGACATTATAACTAATGGGAGCTTCGAGCTCACCATATTCTAACAAATGTCATGTTTGAGCAAGTCTTGATCATGGTAGTGGGTCAAGTGGGAGAAACCACTCGCACCACCTTAGTAGAGGGTGGTACTAGTTTCCACGAAAATAGGCATGTGGGATTGGTTGAAGTGATAATCCCTAAAGTCTTCTTGGAAGATTATTCTTATCTTATAGGTTTTGGGGAAAAGAAGAGCGTTGGCTCTACGTTGGAAAGAGACATTCAAAGAAAGAACAAACAGAGGTTGAATTGATCACAACTCTTCTTTAAAGGACTATACACATGTAGAATGAAGGATGTAATCCTTGTATTCATTTTGGAATATGAGTTTCATTTCTTTTGAACTTTTTTTAGCATGCAAATCGTTTGGAGCCTACACTCATATAGCTATTTCTTTAGCATCTGTATCTTTGATGCATTTTCTTTGGTAGAGGCTTGAGGCCTTATGGATGAGCCGACAATATTTAATGTATATTTGTTATAGAGGCTCAAGGCTCAAGGCCTTACAGTTGAGCTGTATTACATAACACTCAAAGGTTGAGGCCTATGGCCGAGCTATATGATATTACTTTCTTGCTATGTTTAAGATCGAGGCCTATGGCCAAGCTGTAGTAGATTATAATCTTTATGGTAACTTCACTCAAGGCCTTACGGTTGAGTGGTATTGCATGACAAACTTTTATTGTGTCTAGCTTGAGGTCATGAAGATCGAGCTTCAAAACTTTGTATCCCACACCCGTGCTTAAGCTCACGACCATGAAGGCTAAACCTTATTACAATGTTTTCTATGCTATATTCATAGCTCAAGGCCATGAAGGATGAGCTTAATACATGCAAATTTATACTACAACAGTGGCTCAAGGCCCTCCTGGCTGAGCCCATGTTTAAACTGCAACATATGTATGTCGAGTATCAACATGACAAGGATAATAACTGTTGGATCTAGGGCATACAACTGAGAGGGGGGGGTGAATCAGTTGTATAAAAACCTGCTCTCCTTTCAATACTTGATTCTTCTTTGTTAGTTAACAGTATATCAATTAATCATCCATGAAAGCATAATGCACAAACACAAGAGCAGATAAACATCAACACATTGAACACCAAGATTTTGACGTGGAAAACCCGGTTAAGGGAAAAACCACGGGGTGATTAACCCAAGGATTATTCTCTGTTAGAAGAATAAGAAAAAGAATGGCACTTGCCAATTAGGGCTCACTGCCCGAGCACACTGCTCACAAAGAGGCCCACTGCCTACAAGGAGACACACTGTCTACAAAGTGATAAGAATCACAATCTTGAACTGGAGAATGACATCTCTACTATGTCCGGATCAGTTCCATTTAAGCCCAAAAACCCCTGCTCTACCTTTCGGACTTCTCTTCGCTACACCACACTCATTCACACAATCCACACTTCGAAATGAACTCACAAACCTTTATTTATACAGGACATCGACTTAGGAACAATCATCTAAGTTGGCAATCAACCATAAGAATATCTGCAAGATGAATAACACATCCGGTCGGCCATCACAAGAACATTCGTAGGATGAACAACTCATCCGGTCGGCTAGTCGGAACAAGAACTTCATCCGGAAGAATATCTTCAATTCTGGGCTCTACCATCAATGCAGACCAACAACACAACCTCATCATGATCCAAGAACCTTCACAAGCCTGCCTGAATGACCAGGTACATCCGCACTTTCTCTACTTACTGGAATCTCTTCTCTTCCTCATCCGGAACTTCAAGAACACAGTCTGTCGCCACTGTCACAATGCAAAAGGCACTTCCAGACCTCAAAATCATACACAACTCGAGATGACACATCACAAGGACATCCCAAACACTCCTTCCAATCCGCAGATTAGGATTATACAATTCCGGACCTCACCGGACCTTTCTGTGATCCTCTGTCACCTCTGAACACTTGCCGGAACCGGTTCCACACCGACAGCCACAACTCCTTCAGATCTTCATGTGGACCTCTGAAATCTTAACTGAAGCATCTCAAAACTCATATCTACAAACACTTTAATCCGCATCCTCCGGTTTGCATCCTATACAATACATTTGCCTTCTTCTCATCACTGTTCTTCACTGTTCCTGACTGAGGCTAATTTTCTCAATATCCTCAGCACACTGCTCATCGAATCCTTCTTGTCAATGCAATATGAGTATGTTGACATCAATGACAACACTGGTTCACCTCATACTTGCAACAATAACAAGTGTCAAGACTCATATATTTAGTCGAGACTGAGGTGCTCATGACATAAAGGTGCCGAGCAATGATGTATAATACTCATTTGAGGGTTACGACCTGCTTAAATATAACACAGCCACCATGACTGTGTTGATGGCCGATATAGTCTTAAACCAAATTGTGATCACAACACTCAATCCAATATTGACTCCATTTTCTTGAAACTCGATGGTGGGTTAATAAGGATCATTAAAATAACCATAACGAGAATAGTGATAATCACCCAAAACTCATAAGGTTAAATAGAGATATCAACTATAATGAAACCATTTTTTTTAGTTAAGGCAAGGTATGCCTAGAATACCTAGAATGTAATTTTAACTTATATGATAGATTAAATTAAAGTTGTGAATTATGGAAGACCTAGGGTGGTGAATATAGTTTGATATTTAATGTGATTTAAAAGTGGAATAAGGTGATGAGGAGTCACAAGTTCCTCATTATGAAAGTAACCCAATTGATTGAAACAAACCCAAGATGGGATTTGATTGTCCTGGTATGGACTACAAATTGAATTGATCCCACTTACATTAGACCTAGAGTGAAAGGTCAAATTAAACTTACTGTAGGACATGATAACTTGATACATGGGAATTCATACTACAACCATGGCTCAAGGCCATCCCAGCCGAGCCCATGTTTAAACTGCAACATATGTACGTCGAGTAACGACGTGACATAGATAATAACAAGTGTCAAGATGCATATATTGAGTCGAGTCTAAGGTGCTCCCAACATAAAGGTGCCAAGCAATGATGTATAATACTCATTTGAGGGTTACGACTTCTTAAATATAACACAACCATCATGACTATGTTGATGGCCGATACAATCTTAAACCAAATTGTGCTCACAACACTCAATCCAATATTGGCTCCATTTGCTTGAAACTCGATGGTGGGTTAATAAGGATCATTGAAATAACCATAAGGGGAATAGTGATAATCACCCAAAGCTCATAAATAGAGCTATCAGCTATAATGAAACCATTCTTTTTACTTAAGGCAAGGTATGCCTAGAATATCTAGAATGTAATTCTAACTTATATTGTAGATTAAATTAAAGTTATGAACTATGGAAGACCTAGGGTGGTGAATATAGTTTGACATTTAATGTGATTTAAAAGTGGAATAAGGTGATGAGGAGTCACAAGTTCCTCGTTACAAAAGTAACCCAATTGATTGAAACAAACCCAAGATGGTAGTTGATTGTCCTAGTTTGGACTACAAATCAAATTGATCCCGCTTACATTAGACCTAGAGTGAAAGGTCAAATTAAACTTACTGTAGGACATGACAGCTTATAAGTCAAGTCAGGGTGGTGGACATATGACAACATTCATGATGTAACGTCTATGTATGTAAAACTTTGGCCAAATTAATGCATCCATTTCTACATGCATTGTCAGTCCACAGTGCTCTAGATGGCATAATGTCTCTAGTAGTGTCATACATAGTTAGAGGGGATCTATAGTTGTGTGACCAAGAGACATTATGAAGGACACAACACCAGATACTCAGATGGCTAACTTAACAGTTCCTAATATCTATCCCTTCCATGAAGGGTCAGGCCAATTCTAGGTAGGAAGATGTGTGGGGGACTATCGGTTTGTGGTTGGTGGAAAAGCCCCTGAATGATGCTCTCCTTCCCAAGCATGAGACAAGCCAAACCTTTATGAAGATGGATGTCATATGTTCGAGATACAATGTTTTTTTTCTAATTTATGACTTGATGTTCAATTATAATGTATAATTTTGATATGTATAATGCTTTGAGCATAACGTGTACATGCATAGTGAAAGCTCTTCACTAAGGAAATGTATTTAATAATTGAGATCGTAAGCTTCATTATATTCTTTTAGAATAACATGCTTAATTGGTGAAATGATATTGAAGCATTATTGTTTATCTTGAATTGGCTAATCAGGTGGTTAACTTATATCTAGATTAAGACAAAGGTTTATGTTAAATTTTGAGGATTATGGAATGAGATCTTACATATGGTATCAGAGCGACTGGGTTCAATAAATGGCCCTATGAGCTCACTACTTGATGATTATTTGTATCCCACATTAAGTATGCTAATGTTTGGATGTCCTATGCCAAAATGGTAAAAATTAGAACAACACCATGAAAAAAGGTAATAGAACATGGACGTTACCTACATCAACAAAAGATCATAAAAGAAAGAGCCTCCAGGATGAAGAAACTTGAACAGATTGGTTGCCTGGTAGGAGCATGGTTAATTGATGAGGAAACCTTTGTTGATGTTGTGAAACACATCAAGCAAGAGTTAAGTAAAGTAGAAAGGATGGTTGCCCCTAACTCTACTAATGCATCAGTAGGACCCTCTACCCCTAAAGCACCAACTGAGGAAAACAAGCCTGAGGATTATGATGTAACTAAGGAGAGTGTGAAGGGGTACCAGTGTGTATCCTCACCTCCTAAGACTAAAAAGAGACTATGAATATGAATATGGGAAGTTATCCCAATTTTTAAAGGACTTGCAGTAGCAAGGTGTAATTAAAATTTTGTAATTTTGATGGATTATATATAATCCAATGGAAACTACAATGCAATGACAAATTCTAACAATCTTTCCTTTCTGGTTAAAGATTACATGAATGTGAAAAGATTTGTAAAATGAATTAAATGACATGGAAAAACTAATCTGTGATTAACCTGTAAACTTCAGGAAGAAGTAGATTGTAGTAAAGGTTCATATTAGAACCAGAATGGGGGATAGCTAGGATGAAGGAGTACCTTCAAGGAAATCTAAGTCTAAGTTAGACCAGATCCTGACTTTTTTGAAAGAAACAAGGACGAGGGTAGAAACTCTCAAACAGGAAGTAAGAGGCTAGTGAGAAGCTAGATGGGATGCTTATGATGGGGGTGATGGCGAGGAATGCCATAATGACACCACCCAAAGTGAGCATAGAGAAAATAACTCTGTGGCTAGACATGAAGGGGATAAGAAGAGCCTTATGGCTATAAAACTGTCTCATGAAATGAAAAAGGTCATGCCTCCTAAATTTGACAGATCTATAAGCGAATATGTCGTGGAGGCATGGCATACGGAAATGGAAAAGTATTTTGAAATCAAAAACTATAATGAGGTTACTAAAGCTGTGTGAGGAGCATTCCAAATGGCAGGTGAAGCATCCACATGGTGGATGAACAAAAAGATGGAACTAGGCTTGAGGTCTACAAGCCTTACATGGGACAAGTTCATAGAACTTTTTAGGCAAAGATGGTTGCCTCAACTATTCTAAGATTAGAAACTGATATACTTTCAAAATCTGAAACAAGCTGATATGTGTGTAAATGAATATTGGAAAAAATTCACCTGACTATTGAAGTATGTGCCGCAATACAAATAAGATGAGAAATTCTACATCTAGAAGTTTATAATGGGTTGAATTCCCAAATTGGGGGCGAGGTTGATGTTCACAGTGCTACTACTATGGACCAGGTCTACGAGAAGGCCATCAAGCAAGAACAAAAATTGAAGGCTATGTCAGCTTATAGAGAAAGAAATTGAAAGAGATATAATTGGTCTCAATCTTCTCAATCATCCAAGAAAAAAGGGGAAGAAACATGAATATACTAAGAAAAATGACAAAGGGGCCAAGAATAAACAAACTAAGTCTAGGGGAGAGAAAAAGGGAATAATCACTCCAGAAAGAATGGAGACAATTCTGGCAAATCTCAAGAGAGGCGAGGACCAGTAGGTGGATGTTTCACTTGTGGCAGAGATCACTACACCAATTAGTGTCCCAAAAAAATATAGGGAGCACAACCAAGAGGAAACCCTCTACCTCCTCAGCAAGTGGAATTCCAGCAACACATCCATGTAGCCTTGGACAACCAACAAGTTGAGTACCAAATAACTCCCATTGAGACAAGAGGGACTTTATTTGGAGTTCCAATTTTAGTTTTGATTGGTTCTAGTGCTATGGAATGCTTTGTTTCCCCTAAATTTGTAAATAAAATTCCTAGTAAGGCAGGATTCATGGCAAATACTTGGTCTATAGAATATGCAAATCACATGAAAGCTTAGGTAGAGCAATGCCTATTTGAGGCTAGGGTTGAACTTCTGAGCTTTTCCACAGAAGTAAATCTTTACGTAGCCCTACTAGGATTGTATGATGTTATCCTAGGAACAAACTGGCTATGGAGACATCGAGCCAAAGTGGATTGTTATGCCAAAATAGTAGAGTGTCTGGATGATTTAGGAAACAAAGTCTTTCTCCAAGGGAAACCTAGGGAAGTCAAATGAAGACAAATTTCTGCCCTACAAATCAAAAGAGCTCAAAGGAAAGGATGTCAGCTTTTTGCTGTCAAAATGGAAAAACTTGATGAGACTGAGGAAAATTACTTCCAAGATGACTTAATGTTTTATGAATCTCAGAAACTTAATGAAGTTGGGATGAAGGAGTCCATAGGTCAGGAAAGATCGAATATGGATAGGTATCCTTTGCTTAGAGACTTTGAGGATGTATTTCCAGATGAGCTACCAAGGTTACCTTCTAAAAGAGCCTTTGATTTCACCATTGATATTATTCCCAGGTCAGAGCCTATTTCTAAAGCCCCCTACAAGATGACCACTACAAAACTAATGGAGTTAAAAGCTGGACTTTAGGATTTGTTAGATAAAGGGTTGATTAGACCCAGTGTGTCACCATGGGGAGCACTAGTCATTTTTGTGAAAAAGAAATATGACACTTTATGGTTGTGCATACATTACCGCATGTTGAGCAAAGCAACCATTAATACCAAATACCCTTTACCTGGCATCGATGATCTTTTCGATCAGATGAGGGGTGCAATAGTATTTTCCAAGATCGATCTTTAGTTTGGATATCACCAATTGAGGTTGAAGGATGAGGACATCCATAAGGCAACATTTAGAACTAGGTATGGACATTATGAATTCACTGTCCTACCTTTTGGATTAACGAATGCGCTAGTGGCATTTGTGAATCATATGAACAATGTGTTCAAAGACTATCTAGACAAGTTTGTTTTAGTATTTCTTGATGACATTTTGATTTATTCCAAGAATGAAGAAGAGCATTTACAACATTTGAGAATTGGTCTTTAGAGGTTGAGAAAGCATAAACTGTATGGAAAGTTCTCCAAATCTGCCTTCTTTCAAAATGATGTACAAATTTTGGGCCACATAATTTTAGCTTAAGGGATAGGTATGGACCCAGCTAAGATTAAAGCTATTTTAGAATGGACGATGCCAAGAAATGTACATGAGGTCCGAAGTTTCATGGGCCTTGTTGGTTATTACAGGAAGTTTGTGAAAAACTTCTCTAAAAATGCATATCCTATAACTTCCTTGCAAAGAAAGGGCAAGAAGTTTGAATGGTTAGAAAAGTACCAGGAGGCCTTTGACCTACTGTAGGAAAAAATTGACTTTAGCACCAATTTTAAAAGTACCTGACCCAGAAGGTTAGTTTATAGTCATTATTGATGCCTTAAGAGAAGGCTTAGGTGGTGTAATAGTCTACGATGGACAGGTCATCACTTATGAATCATGCAAACTAAAAAACTATGAACAAAATTATGCCCCACATGATTTAGAACTGGCAGTAGTCATTCATGCTCTACAGATGTGGAGACACTACCTACTCAAGAAACCTTTTGAACTAAAAACCGATCATCAAGGACTCAAATATGAAAGGAAGCTAGGTGTGCAGAAACGCTTCCTACACTAATCTATTGAGGAGAGGGCTATGCAAATTCAAATTTATCCTAACTATTATAGCAATGTTAAACCATTAACATGAGATATTACAGCAAAACACAAGAGCCAAAAAGAAGATAGAAGAAGAGAGACAGAGATTTACGGTGGGGAAAACCCTTATCAGGTGAAAAAACCCCACACTCAAAAACCTACACAATGTATTAACAAGTCTGAAAGAATGTTTACAATACACTTGCAATGCAAGCTTTAATGGTCTTCGACACTCATGTCTGGAGTCAATACAGTAGCATAACAGTACCTGTAAACCTATGATACAAACTCCATCTCCAAGCACCTGTTTAAATAGAACATACAAGGCAATTTTGGACCTTTCTTGGAATGGGCATCCAATATGGCATCTTGGACCAAAACCCACGCCTAGGGACACCTGGTCAACATTGTAGAATGTGTCTGACACTTGTCCACAACTCCCATCCCAAAGAGGTCACCTATTTCCAAAATGGGCTATGACAGATGCTCTTACAACACATGTCACTACCTGTCTTACAACCTTCTATTCTTGACTCTTACATGTCATAGATTCGTCATAGGAATCCGTCATAACTGTTTCAGTCAAACATTCCTTACACAACATAGAAGATGCTGACACATGGCAGAATATTCCTACCACTAAGTGGGACGCCTATCTCCTCATGTGAGGACAAAATACCAAGTTGTCATAATCCATATAGGATTGACACATCACCGTGCCACATCCCACAATATGACAAAGTGGAATTTCCAATTATTTACAACATAGGCAATGAATAATAAATACAAACATTACAAATGCAGAAAATTACCAAGGTTGAGACACCTTAATTCCCAACAAAATATATGTTCACTCAACCCCATCTTAATGCTCGGCAAAGAAGATGGTTGGAATTCATCTCGGATTATGATTTTGAGATTAAATACGTACAAGGAAAAGAAAATTGAGTGGTGGATGCTTTGAGTAGGAGAAGGCACATCTCCTCCATGATCTCCATACACTCTAATTTTAGGAATCATGTGTTACAAAAATCTAAGGGAGATGAGTTTTATGAGCACATAACACATGCCCTTGAGGAAAATCTGCAGAATCCTAGATATGAGGGATTCAACCTTGAACCAGATGGGTTTTTAAGGTTTAAAGGAAGGATGTATGTACCTAACTCAGTAGAGTTAAGGAATATGGTATGGAAGTAGGTCTATTCTACACCATATTCTAGACATCCTGGAGTAACGAAGTTACTTTCTAATGTGAAACCACTATATTTCTAGAAAGGAATGAAGAGGGATGCTGCAAATTTTGTAGCTACATGTATTGAATGCTAGAGGGTGAAGGTGGAACACCATCACCTGGAATTACTCTTATACCCTCATGAAATTCATAAGTGGAAATGGCAAATTATAAGCATGGACTTTGTGCAAGGGCTTCCTATGTCAAGACGGAATAGGCACAATGTTATCTTGGTTGTGGTGGATAGACTCGCCAAAGCCACTCATTTTATACTTGGAAACTTGACAAATGGGGCACCCATCATTGTTCAAAAATTTGTTCAAGATATTTTTAGACTGCATGGCATTCCTGAGAAGATTATCTCAGATAGGGATGCAGGAATGACATCAAGATTTTGGCAAATCTTATTCTCTTCACTTGGTACCCAGTTGAACATAAGCTCTGCTTATCATCCTGAAATAGATGGACAAACTGAAAGGGTGAACCAAGTGTTGGAGGACTTATTGAGAATGTACTGTATGGATCAACAATACAAATGGGAGGATTATCTTCCTCTAGTAGAATTTGCCTACAATAATTCCTATCACTTAGCTATTAAGATGGCTCCATTTGAGGCATTATATGGGCGGAAGTGTCGAACCCCTATAAGCTGAGATAAGCTAGAAGATAGGGTTAGCCTCGGTCTAGAAATGCTATCAGAGATGGAAGAGCAAGTCCATCCAAGATAAAAAGAAGGCTAGCGGAAGCCAATGATAGGCAAAAGAGTTATGCGGATGCAAAGCATATTCAAAGGCATTTCACTATGGGAGATAAATTTCTCCTAAGGGTAAAACCTCAAAAAAGTTCCATCAAATTTGGAAAGATGTCCAAACTGGCACCAAGATATGTGGGCCCTTTCAAAGTTCTTGATAAAGTCAACTTGGTAGCATAAAGAATTGCTCTGCTGCTAGCCCTAGCTATGATGCATAATGTGTTTCATGTTTCATATATGAAAAATTTTAATTTTGGTGATAATCAAATTCTTATGCTTGATTAGAATGTTATACATGTGAAACACCCAGGAGTGGTGGTGATCGAGCCCATCAAGGTGCTCAAAACGCATAAGCTACACTTACGTAACAAGGAAATAACATAGTGCAAGGTCCAGTGGGCCCAATATTCGATGGAAAATGCCACCTAGAAAAAATATGATGACTTTTATCCTAAATTTCCACATCTTTTCTAAAAAACTTATTTGTTATGCCCATGAAACTTTTCTTTTTATACCAAAGTGACTTTGAGATAGTAAATCATTGGGGATGATGATTCTTATGGGGGGAGATATGTTACATCCCTAACCTGTGATTATCTTAATTTCTACTTTTACATGGTGATCAGGAGGATTGTTAAGAGTTGGATTTATGTTTGTAGAAAATGTTAGATTAATCATTGCTTCTAATTAATGTTAGTTAGTTATGAGATTCTAGATTTAAATGATTATTTAATTATGATTTATCGATTATATGATGATGCATTGATTATGACTTTTTGATTGTGAGTTGGATCAGGAAAGTGATCATCTTCTGGAGACGGAAGGAGAGTATCATCCAGGAGGAAGGAATAGATGTTGGGAAATGGGGGTCGACAGCCATCTGAGTGAGACATTTTGTCCTTTCTAATCCATGTAAGTTGGCAAAAATTACGCTTTGTATTAACTAGTTGATTTTCTTCTTTGTGACGACTTGTCAATTTAGTCATTTTGACAATGTTGTATTGACTCAACTAATGACATTCCTAGAATGTCAAATCAAGTCAAGAGTTAGTCTTTCTTTTGTCGAAGCATAATCCATTAATATTTTTGAAATGAGATTATAAATCCATTATTTGATCTGATAAGTTTCGGGTCCTTAGCAAAGAAGGAAGAGCAGTGCTTGATCCCTAAATCACATAATGACTCTATCTTCATGTAGGAGGTGATGTCAGAAAATGATATTTTAGTTAATTTTAGTATTTTCATACATCTAGTTGATGCATTAAATAATATTATAATATAATTATATAAGCTTGATATTAAATATCATGCTATACTATTGTGTTTACTATTTTAATATAGATGATATTATAACTAATGGGAGCTTCAAGCTCACCATACTCTAACAAATGTCATGTTTGAGCAAGTCTTGATCATGGTAGTGGGTCGAGTGGGGGAAACCACTCGCACCACCTTGGTAGAGGGTTGTAGTTTCCACGAAAATAGGCATGCGGGATTGGTTGAAGTGATAATCCCTAAAGTCTTCTTAGAAGATTATTATTATCATCTTATAGGTTTTGGGGAAAAGAAGAGTGTTGGCTCTACGCTGGAAAGAGACATTCAGAGAAAGAAAAAATAGAGGTTGAATTGATCATAGCTCCACTTTGAAGGACTATACACAAGTAGAATGAAGGATGTAATCCTTGTATTCATTTTGGAATATGAGTTTCATTTCTTTTGAACATTGTTTTAGCATGCGAATAGTTTGGAGCCTATGCTCATATAGCTATTTCTATAGTGTTTGTATCTTTGATGCATTTTCTTTGGTAGATGCTTGAGGCCTTATGCCTGAGCCGACAATCTTTAATGTATATTTGTTACAGAGGCTCAAGGCTCAAGGCCTTACGGCTGAGCTGTATCATACATAACACTCAAAGCTCAAGGTCTATGGCCGAGCTATATGATATTACTTTCTTGTTGTGTTTAAGCTCAAGGCCTATGGCTGAGCTATAGTAGATTATAATCTTTATGGTGACTTCACTCAAGGCCTTACAACTAAGCAGTATTGCATGGCGAACTTATATTGTGTCTAGCTCGAGGTCATGAAGATCGAGCTTCAAAACTTTGTATCCCACACTCGTGCTCAAGTTCACGGCCATGAAGGCTGAACTTTATTACAATGTTTACTATGCTATATTCATATCTCAAGGCCACAAAGGCTGAACTTAATAAATGGGAATTCAAACTGCAAATGTGGCTCAAGGCCATCCTGACCGAGCCCATGTTTAAACTACAAGATATGTATATCAAGTAACGACATGACATGGATAATAACAAGTGTCAAAACTCATATATTGAGTCGAGTCTGAGGTGCTCATGACATAAAGGTGCCAAGCAATGATGTATAATACTCATTTGAGGGTTACAACCTATTTAAATATAACACAGTCACCACAACTATGTTGATGGCCGATACAGTCTTAAACCAAATTGTGCTCACATCACTCAATCCAATCAAATATAACTCCATTTTCTTGAAACCCGATGGCGGGTTAATAAGGATTATTAAAATAACCATAACAAGAATCGTGATAATCACTAAAAGCTCATAAGGTTAAATAGAGCTATCAACTATAATGAAACCATTCTTTTTAGTTAAGGCAAGGTATGCCTAGAATATATAGAATGTAATTCTAACTTATATGATAGATTAAATTAAAGTTGTGAACTATGGAAGACCTAGGGTGGTGAATATTGTAATGGGAAATGGATCTAAATGAATAATCAATATAATAATATCAATAATACCTAAAACTCAATGAAATATAGAAACAAAGAGATCAATCAAACAAAGAACGAAACCTTTGCAAACCTCAATACTTCATAGCTTCCATTGATTGCCTATCCCAATCGATCTTTTGTATGAATATGGCCCTCAGAAGGTGCACTTCCTTGCTATTTTCTAAGAATGTCAACGGAGAACCGCTGTGATAGTTTTATTGCAATGAAGTTGAGCCTCACAACAATGATAATGATATGGTAACAAGTTGATCACAAACAATGAAGGAATTGGTGCCAAAGGCGCGCTATAATTCCTGCAGAGTAAGTTTACTTAAAATTTGGATGAATGAAATGGAAGAATAGGGTTGTACTTATAGACTTGAGAGAGAGAAGATCAACAGTATAGAATGAATGACAAGATCAATGGTATAGAACAGCTGAGGAATGTGCGTGAATAGGAAGAAAACATGTGTCTTGCTTTCTTTTGGATGAGAGGATTTGTTAAGAATAGAAGAATGAGTTAAAGAAATTAAAAGAATATAATAATCAGTTAAGTGATTTAAAACAAGAAGGGATTTGCATGAGAATGAGAAGATATTTTGCTTTATTAAATATTTAGAATATTCAATTGCATGTGCACATTTGATTGAATTATATTTAGAGATAACTCAATTTAGAAGAAATAAACAACTTAAATAAATAATTGATTATTTAAATTTAGAGAAAATATTATTGGAAGAAACACTTAAATAATTGGTATTATTTAATTTTGAATGAACTTGGAAGAACTAATTAAATAATTGAGATTATTTAATTTGTTGGAGGAATTAGAAGAATTTAGGAATTCAATTGAATAAATTGATTTTATTTAATTATTGGAAGAATATGAATCAAATAAATAAATTTGTTTGTTTATTTATTGATAGAGGAATTAGACTTAAATAAATATTAAGAATATTTATTTGGACAGAGTCATGTCATTTTTAGGTGTATACATTTTGCTCCTCTTTGATGCAATGTGTTTTATCACGTTGCTTCAAAGAATAAAGTTTTTGATAATGATACATGCCCTAGTTTGCCCCTGGTATAGTTTTAATGACGGTAGGATGCCCCCTCAGGAGATTGGACAGGAAGAAGGTAGAAGGGACATGAGATGGACAATCTCATGAAGAACATGATAAAAAATAGGTTAGGTTTGAATAAAATGGCTCACGGTTCGAAGAAACGGGAAGAAACGGACTTGGGAAATAGTCATAGTACTTACATAGCCAGTTAGGGTTCACTTGCTATATATAGGAGCTGGGTCCACAAGACAAGTCATTTTCACACTTGGCTTTGGTTAATTGGTCTCTGAGAGCTTTGGAGAGTAGAGGAGCATAAAGTAGTCGGCATTGGGATGGATATTCCATGTGAGGAGCACCGCTTTGAGTGAGTTTGATGGTTCGGGCAGCCAGCTGAGGCAAGACCACCGGTATGTAGCTCAAAAAACTTCACCTAGGGTCATTTATTAGCGCAATAAATGCTGGAGAAAGTTAGGCTAAACAAATGTGTAGGATCACAGTTCAGCGCATATGCTATGCAAAACTATGCATGTGTCTATCTACGGTGCATTTAGGTTATAGAACTACACATGTACTAGTGTTGTGCATGCATATTGTGAGTTGGCACATGCATTTGATATGGGAATCAGCGCATGCAGTTTGGCTACGCATATACGGTATGAGACTACGCATGTGATATGGTTCAGCGCATTTAAGAAATACTACAACGCATATGCCAGAAGTGGCGCATTTACTGTGAAATTGTGCATTTACCTTCTGGTTCGGTGCATATGATCTAGATAGTCAGTGTACTTAACAAAATTGACTCAATTGGCATCTTGCTCGATGTGTCAATCGATAAGCTATCTCTGAGATTGTAGGAATCTAGTCAAGAGATGTAGTATGTTGTTTTGATCAATTTAATATGTTAAGTTAGTGATATGAGGCTTTAGATATGTTGAACAATATTTGCAGTTTTAGGTTGACGCATTGCTTAGCGTGTTTGTAAGAGGACATTTGAGATATTATGATGTCACGGGAGCAGTTTCCTATGCCTATGCTTCAGAGGTACATGCTGATGGAGATTGATCGCGAGGCATTAGGTGCCATGGGCCTTGACTACATTTGCTTTATGCCCAAGGTTCAAACGAACCTCAGTTTGCTAACCGCTGCTGTAGAGCAATTCCACAGCGAGGATTGGACTTTTCATTTGCTGACTGGGGAGATGACTATCACCCTTGAGGATGTCTACAAGATACTGCATTTGCCGATATAAGGTGAGTTGGTAGAGTATGATCCTCAGCGGGATGCTAGACTTGCAGAGTGCAGGTGAGTGTTCGGTGATCTTAAGTTGGAGGGACAGGTTAGCTCATGGCAGGATATATATGACTATTATGACTACTTCCTAGGTATAGTGGCTGGGCTGATCAGAGGTGTTGTATGCCCCTATAGGAGATCGCATGGGTTCCTAATTGGATGGGGATGGATCATGGAGTGGATGATCACAGAGGGAACCTGATATGCATGGGGTGTCTATGTATTGGTGCACCTATACCATGATATGCATCAAGTGGTATACCACAAGGGTGCTAGTTTGTCGGCAAGTGTATCTCTTTTACAATTTTGGCTTTGGGAGCACATAGCTATCATGCATGTTTTCGAGAAAGAGGGGCCTTACAGCTATGGGTATGCAGGAGTTAATTCCCAACACAGGCTAGGAAAGCTCAAGTATTGGAGGCATACACCGGACAATGTAGATAGAGTTGGATGGCGCCCATATCTAGATTGTGAGCTTTGGGATGACGAGGATGATGAGCTACCATATTTCTTTTAGAATCGATGGCTCATCAGGTGGACGCGGTTTATCCCGGAGAGGTAGATTGTTAGCCGGGTGCAGTGGTAATTTGGTAGGAGACAGGGGATGCCACAGGGGCAAGCCTGATTTGCATGGACACACGCTGAGAGGTTCAAATGGGTCCAGTGGCTTCATATGAGGAGGCATTAGCCGAGTTTCAGTAGATTCCCTATGTAGCATGGCCTATGAGGAGGGAGGTAGCAGATGCAGGGGTGACTCCTGATTATGAGGAGTGGCTAGTGGCTCATCCTTTTCTGAGGTACTTGGGGCCAGGAAAGTTGGTTCCTTGCATAGATGAGGAGGATTCATATGACAAGGATGGAGGCGGCAGGAAGAGGAGGAGATGGAGGAGGGGTAGAGGAGGACAGTGAGATGGAGACGATGGAGGTGAGGGAGGTGGAGGAGGGGGTAGAGATGGACAGATGCAGAGGAGGAGAGCTAGGGATGGGCCCTCCCACCAGCCGTAGGTAGTACAGCCACAGGTTGCACAACAGCAAGTTTAGATGCCGCCACCACAGCAGGTGGCTCAACAATAGGCACAACAGGTGCCCTAGCAGCAAGTGTTAGCTTAGGTTCAGGTTCAAGTTCCTCAGGGTCCTGTACAGCTAGATGTACTGCAGCAGGTTGTTACCACATTGAGGGGACATGTTAGATAGTTGAGGGCAAAGTTTAGGATGGTAGAGGCCCAGCGAGATATAGATGCTGGTGTTATATCAGAGCTCATTAGAGAGCAGGACTCAGCCTTGGTGAGGGTGCGGGCTATCAGAGTAGAAAGAGACTCAACAATGGTAGCCCTAGGGATAGATGGCATGACTGGCTTCTTAGTCACATTGGTGCAGCAGGCATAAGCATAGCTTGCACAAGTACAGGTGCAGCTGGAAAAGGTATAGGGACAACTGACATAGGTACAGGCTAAGCTTGTCAGAGTACAGGCTCAGACGTAGTATTACAAGGGGTTGTATCATGGTGTAGTACCCACAGAGCAGAGGGCTCCTAGCTACCGGACCCAGTTTGCGGCTTCGTAGAGAGTAGGGGGATCACGGTCAGGCACATCTATGCGGGGCCCATAGCAATCAGGGGCCGACAGAGGAGAGGATAATGCAGGGAGCAGTGCTCCACAGTAATAGGGCTAGTCGTTCAAACTTGTACCAGTTTTGGTTTATGTATTCACATAGTTTTGATGGCTCATAGATAGCCCGATATGTATATCATTTTTACATCATTTTGACTGAAACATGTATCATTATTTTTGTTATGTATACACTGTATATGACATTGACTCATATATGGATGGACTTTGATATATTGTACATTTAGACATGTTTTTATGTTAGGTTTATATGATGATGATATAGGTGGTCATTGAGAGAGTGCATAGTGGGCTTCAATGGGTCCCACTGGTCCTAAGAATAGTGCCCTACCACTGCAGAGAGAAGTACGACCCAAAAAGGTAACCAGAGTTATATGGTGATTTGACAAGCTCAAAGAGATGAGCATAATAGGACAATACACTGAAAGGGGTAATAGTTGGCCCTAACCCAAAAAAAGGGTAGTCAAAATTATATGGTAAATTGACTAACACAAAGAGGTGAATGAAATGAGACAATTCACCAAAAAAGGTGAAATTTGGCCCCAAACTCTTTTTTTACTTGGGGTTTTTTGAAATTTTGGATCCCCCTGGGTAGGAAATGCAATCGATTTCTTCAATTTCTAGCTCAATAGAGAGCTATTTATTGTGGATCAGATGTTCTACTAGACTGTTGTCCTATTATAGAGAACCAACCCCATGGATCCAATATTGTTATAATAATTATAGATCTAAAAACTAAATATGGGTTGCAGTGCAAATATAACACTACTAGTTGCAAAACAAATGTCAAATACCCAACTGCTAGAAAATCTGATGCGACTATATCTATGGTAAATGACACAGGTGGGGATAAGAAGGGAAGACATTGTAGGGTGTTTTTAGTTTGTGAGTTCACCAATATATTTATCCCATTCATAAATAGTGTCTGCCCAATATTTTAGAGCACCAACTACGAAGGGTTAGGACCGTATCAATACCCACTATTCCATCTGGGTGATGAGTAACTTCTTGGAGCTAATTGCTTACCAGTGCATCACATATATAGATGAATGAAGGTTACCTAAGGTTAAGCTACCAAAAAATTCTAGGGGGCTTCTGATATACCTCTAGGTACATGGAAGCTCACAATCATATATAGAGGTTGTCTAAGGCCTAAGTATTGGAGCCAAAATTTGCTCGTCACTTCACCAAACCCTTTATGGGGAATCCATCTTAGCCAAAAATGATAGCTCTTCTAAGAGTATTTGAAAATCCTCAACATAGGGTTTCTAGCGTAAAAAGGAAAAATAACTAATTAGAAAAAAAATTGGTAGGAATTCGGTACAAATTTAATGCTACTACGACTATAACCACTTTCTGATTATCAAGCTCCCTCTAGGGCAAGATGAGAGCATATGGTGGACAGTTATAGATGGTCCTAAATTGATAAACTACTTACATAAATGGTCTTGGAAAGAGCTTTGATACCACTTGCAATGAACCTATAAGACAAAATAGATTATCTTCACATCACTACTTTGAGGGGGCAACCTCCAAATAGAGCATAAACTCCAATTATAAATATTCTCATATGCCTTTTCAATTGAGAAGTCATTACAATATGTAGAGTTTTGTCAAAGATGACTACTACCATCCCATGCATGTGGGATAAATACTTTATTCTAACAACTAGTGGGATGATTTACAAAGCATATGCATCTCTTTATTAAAACTACCTAAGGGACACTTACAAAGCATATGCACCCAATTATAATACTAGCTAATCCTAAAATAGAATGGGGTACATAACAAATTCACATGCACCTTAAAGTGGGGGCAAAATTTGCATACCCATGCTAATTGTAATTTAGTTTTGTGCTCATTTTGAGAGAATGTCTTAATTCAATTACATATCCATAAATGGTGCAATCTTGTGCAAAGTTGGGCTCATTCCCCTAGCCTTCACTTATCTACATGTACACACGTTCCTATACATTTATTTGCATCTTATCCATATTTGCACATTTCCCAGAGTGATTACATTTATTACACCATCATGATCAAACATTCATTCACTCCCCAAACTTCATTGACTTATTATCCTAGGTCATTCCCATGGATGCAAGATCAATCTCATGTTCATGAATTTAACCCCTAAATTTCCAAAATTTAAATTCAAATTTGGTTCTCTCATCCATTTAACTAGCTATTGTGAGCTACTAAACACATGTTTGCCTAATTACCACATATATATTTAAAGGAATTCAATTGCATTCATTTTATCATTCACAATCATTTGTACAATCACTTGTTGCTTTTTGATCCTTTGCATGACCATTTTTTAGGGTTGACCTAAAAGAACATGTACCTTACCACAAGAAACCCTCTAAATATATTTTAAAATACCACAATGATTCAAGAAGTAGATCCACATGTTAGAGGATTAGATCCACACGCTAGAGGATAGATCCTCGGATGTGAAATTAATCTACAAGCATGGACTCAACCTAGATAGAGGCAAAGATTTTGCACCAAATTTGAACCAAAGTATAGACAAAGAAGTCCTATTTCAAGTCCCAAGACAATTTACATTCCAAAATTACAACAAAATTATTTATCATCAAATATAGAGCTAAATATCTATCCTCTTTACATTTCTTTTCTGAAAATAAAATTTAATTATAAATATTCTATGCAGAGAACCTTCATTTGTTAATTCAAGTTAATTTTATACTTATATATTTATCTTATTAGATTAACCTAAATTGATTTGAAGAATTATTTGTTGAATTTAAAAGTTATATTTTATACATAAAATTTACATAATTTATATAAAATATTATTAAATAAAATAAGATATAATATTATAAAAAAAATTGTAATTTATCAAAACTAATAAAAACTATTATTCTCAAATTTTGTTTACTACTTAGTGCATATTTACAAACTCTCTACAATTTAACAATTACACACATTTACAATCTCTCCAAATTGTAAAAATACAACCAAAATTAGAAAGGAATAAATGGCCGTCAACTTTAAACTACATGTAAAGGACGGCTTAGTACAGGTCGTCCTTTTCATTTAATGCATTAAGTTAGTGGGCCTATGTATGCTTTGCTTCCAACATGCCGCCAAAATTGGCAATATCTAACGAATCATGGTGGCCCCGCTCCATATAGCAAAATCATATCCATGTAATTTGTGCCTCATAAAACATGGAAGAAAAGGGTATCATAAAGAAATATCTTTTGATCTGAAAAGTGTCTTCATCTATAAAATTGTTATAAGAAGGTCCAAAAATTACACAGTAGACGTGAAAAAAAATCACATGCGGAGTGACAAAGGGTTGTCTTTCAGCCTGCCTAATTTCACACTGTGCTATTGAAAAGTGTATAAGGTGCCATGCCCGTCAGATCCTCCGCCCTGCAAGACACCCACACATTACTTGCAATTTTTTTTTTCTCAGAAACAAGAAGTTTTTCGTAGTTCAGTAATAAGATGTATAATGGTATCACAATAATCGATGGCTTACCATCCTCTGCAGCACTGGCTGTCCCATTTCTGTTATCATTTTCTCCCCTTCTTGTTGAGAGAACGCTTCAAACCCAGTTCTTCCAGAGCGTTTTCTGGAGTACAAATGAATGCCACAGCAATTAAAAGCTATACAAATATTTAACGAGGAAATTATTGTTGAAAAGCACAAATCCTGAAAAACAATTTATAATGATTCCCAAACTAGCTTTATGAATTATTGCATTGCTCTTCCCTTTGTAGCCTTTTTGTATACTGGTTAGTGTATCTGTGTGAGTGTTGCCCCCTTTACTGATTAGATGTGATGCTTTCTTGTAGAGGTCATATGTTCCAGGGATATGGTTGTATGCCCCAGATCTAGCCCATTGAAAACCAAAGGATTTGGCTGTGTTTTTCTGGTTATGAACGGGTCTTGAGTATTAGCTCCTAAAAAAAGCAAACATTTGGCCGTGTTTCCTTGGCTATTAACAGAAAAAAGCCAAAACATTTGACTGTGTTTTCCTGGCTATTAACAGGTCTTGAATATTGACTACCATTAAAAAAAGCTAAAGCATTTGGTTGTGTTTTCCTGGTTATTAACAAGTGAATACTAATTGTCCATAAAATTATCGAAGTATTTATGCTCTGTTTTCTTGGCTATTGACAGGTCTTGAGCATTGGCTGTCTATACACAAGGCAAAGCATTTAACTGTATTTTTCTAGCTATTAACAAGTCCACACCCAAATCATAGACGGGTGGGTCATCAATTGGGCCAGTAGTTCAGTGGTAAGAGTATCTCAGCAGTAATGGGTAGTCTTAGGTTTGACTCCTAGTTGATCCATGAAAAAACTTATAATGGTATTAGAGCCAAGCCAGGCTAAGAACTTCAAACACTTGCAATGTGACTAAAGGGGGATGATGGAAAATAAGCCACATAAACCATATATGAACTGATCACCAACTAAACCAATAATTCAGTGGTAAAACACTCCAACAACAATGGATGGCCTAAGTTCAGGCTCCTAACTGATCCATAGAAAACTTTACACACCTGCTAACATTAATTTAGGACTATATAAGAGCTTATATTTCAAGTGTGATTGCAATTAAGATCTGCACTGGGCAATTAAAAAATAACTTGGGAACAATTTGACTGGGCAAACCTGAACGAAAACTCAGGCGTCGAGCTGGGTAAGGCGAGTTGTTAACAAGAGCTCAAAGCTCCCCCCCGGACGGAGATCCGCCCAACTAGCGTTAGAAACTACTATGAACTTTAAATTCTTTTAATCTCAGAGATTAGACAAGAAAAACCAGAAAAATAGAGTGCAAAGCATATGAAACAAATGTACCTATCTTAGTCGCTGTTACGCTTGAATCGTGCTTGAATTTGAACAGAGTTTTGGTTTCGATTTCAACATCTACGATTCCAGTTATAGTCCGCGACAATCCGCGGATTTGGGCTTCCTGTGAAGTGGGATCATAAATGCCGGCGATGTTAAAGCTACTTGTCTCCATGTTCGTCTAGATTTCTTGAAAAACAGAGCAGGGGAAAAAATTGAAAAAAAAAATCTTCACAGGAACAACTTACGGGCAAGAAAAACAGAGCAGGGAAAAAACTTGAAAAAAAAAATATTCACAGGAACAACTTATGGGCAAGAAAAACAGAGCAGGGGAAAATATTGATGCGTATATGGCAAGTTAACTGAGAAACGGGGGGATAAACGTAAATGTTGAGATGTATCATAAAACATTAAGCCAAACTTCATAATTCAATAGACGTTTAACCAGCTAAGCAAAAAAAGGAATCATTGACTTTAGGCAAAGCATGCGCTAATCTTTTTAGCATAACCCAAAAATCTGATTAAAGCTTTGTCAAACTTCTAATCACAACAAATCAAAATACAAAACAGAGTAACTAGAGCAAATACAAAATGTGAATGTATGGAAGGCCTAATATTAGGACACACGGTTATATTCAGAAGCATTTATAATCATGTCCCATCACAAATAATATAATAGAAAAGCTCTCTCTAATCAACCAAGCGGATTTTAAAGAGATGAAGATGATCCTCATCCCCTCCTTTCTCTTACACGGCTATTACGCGGTTTTCTCATTGGCGGAACCGTGAATCAATTTTAATAGCATCCAAAGGTTGATGGAAAATGACGTTGTTGAAATTTGAAATTATGGTAAGGATTATGAGCCACGTGTCCAATACCAGGCAACATATCAGGCTGGCCCGGCTGGCCTCCACTAACAAACGTACCAAGTTACCAACCAACCCACGTTCCCGCAACTCTACAACTGCTATTTTCTGACAGATCGTTAGGATTTCCTTTTTGATTATTTCATAATCGGAACCGTCTATCCAGCATTCAGGATGGAATGCCCATCCTGATGCCCCATGGATGGCTCATCCTCATGCCGATAACAGTTTTTGCAGGTTCTGCCAGCCCATTAATGCTCCGTCCTCCGTTCTGTCATACGTCCTCCTTTTTGCAGGCACTGCATTTTATGATGTCAAAATCCAGTATATTAATAAATTAATAAACTTTTGTAATTTTGATTTTTTCTCTTTGCCCTCTTAGATATATATTTACATTATATTAAAAAAAACTTTTTGAAAATATATAATATATATATTATTTATTTAATATAATATATCAAACTATATATATATATATATAATATAACAAATATTATATAATTTAATATAATATAATACATTATATTAATATTAATATAATGTAAATATAAATATTATATAATTTGATTTTGACTGTGCTAGTTCTATGGAACGGACTTTTAGGTTTTTTATTTTTTACTTTTTAATTTGTGTAATTTTTAAAGGGATTTTAAGAATATAATGGAGTTTAATAGTTAAAAATAAAATTTGGTTAATAAAAATAGGATAATTATTTATCATTTTTGGATTAAATGAGATGTAAAATTATATTAATTATCTCATTTTTACTTATCAAGTGTTGTTTTTAAAATAATTGTCTCTAATTAATTGATTATTTGTAGGCTTCTAAAAATCGAATATAGTGGACTAGGTCATTTCCTTATATGGCACACTAGAAAGGTAAATTTGTTTGAAGTGAGTATTTCTTCTTCAATCTTTAAACTACATTAACTTTCACGTACTAACTTCACTTTGGTTGATTTTTCTAAAAATGTCCAAAATTGTATAAGGAATCTAATAATTAGGTATTTCTTTTGGTGATATTAATTTAAGATATTAATATTTTAATATAATATAATATAAAATATATAATATATAATATAATATTTAAATATACATTATAATATATTTAATATTATATATTATGATGCAAAATATTTAAATATTATAATATATTATATAATATATTAAATTATATAAGTGTTTCCTAATCGTTTGTAGCCTCGTTTGTCGAAGACCGATGTATCAAAACTTCTAACTTGTTTCTTACATGACGATCAGTCCAAGATTGTTGTAGGTATATTTGCACTAACTAGGAACACTTCATTTTCTAAGGGGATCAATTAACTTTGTTTGTCATGTTTGGGATTATTCGTTGGCGTATGCTCTTCCCTTGCACTATTCGGTGACCCCGGGGATTAGAAACCATGAATTAATCCAAGTCCAGTTAAGTGAGTCATCTCAGGTGTGCTAGTTTTGTGTGTATGCTCTCCCCTTGCGCTACGTGCAAGCCTGAAGATCAGAAACGCCTAGCATCACCTTCCCTTTAGGAGGCCTACTTGGATCACCCCAAGGGATGACCTCAACCATGTGAACCAGAGGGGTATATAAAGGGGGGAGAACAAAAGTTGTACCCCAATCCAGTCACGTCGTGTTTAGTGAAGCTCTGACACTCGAATGATTTCAAGTTAAGAGTGCAAGGTTGGTTCGAGCGGCTTAACTGATGTTCTCGACCCACGCTTGTGATGGACTGGTGTTCATGGATGTGCCTCATGCACCCTCCTAGTGTTTAGAGACAATGTCAAATAGAATCTTTTGCAACAGGTCATTGAACTTCATTCTTATATTATTTTAAAGCTTAGAGGAAAGTGTGAACACCAAGGTAAAGAGAAGAATAACAGAGTCATTGGAAAAAAACAATATAGTTGTGTTTGACATATTTGAACAACATAGAGGTCCACTAACCATCTTAATATTGATCAGAATCGGCAAGCCGACAAAATGGAAATCACTCATGGATCTGGCAGTGCAAGACATTCTCAACTAGGGAAATCATTTCTCAAGTGTTGACCTTGAATGGACACCTATTGGAGATGCTAATGGTGAGAAAGACATGTGCTGCAATCCCTCTTGAAAGACTCCCTCACATTGTGAAAGAAGAAGGTTTATTGGATAGTACAGAGGCAACATTTGTACGTAAATTGCATAGAGGGCCCAAATTGACACAACCTAATGACCATGCAACCAAGATGTACTCAAGGTTTGCTTAGATTTAATATAATAATTAAGCATGTCATAACTTATATTTTTATTTGTTATATATATATGTGAACAACACTATTTAGGGCATGGTTGAAGAACGTATATAGGTAAGTCAATCTATAATTAAAATATGTGGAATATCTAAACATTACATGTTTGAACCTCATAGCTTGATATTATGTTTTATAATCCAGGTATGTCAACGATAAGGATGTTGGAACTAATATGTTCGATAGATTGGGTGAGATAATGTATGCAATGAGTGATAACGAAGACATCACTACTCACCTCATAAAAAAATTCATGGAGAAATTCAAAGAGAAGAAGAGATTTATTGATTACTTTTAAAAAACGTGGTGTCATGATGAGACTCATATTGGTAAGCTCATTAAATTATTCATTATGATTTTTATGCATTTATATCATTTAATTTTTTTTATTTATACTAAGACATCATTATGTTTGTTTGTATAGCGATGTGGGCAAAAAACTATAGAAGTTTCCCTCATGCAAATCAAGAAACCAATGCTTCCATAGAGTCGTACCACTGCCACATCAAGAGTCACTATTTAAGTGATCATTCTAAGAGATGCATGAGGAGAATGGATTGGCTTATCCATACACTTCTTCATAGGGTAGAGCCATTCTATAAAAATAAAAGGTATCTGCAATTATCTGAGTTTCTGACTAACTTCAAAAAGAAAGATATTACACAACTACATTACAGAGGTCAAAAAAATACTAGATACAGACTGTTATCCATATGATCTCCTCCCTAACACATACTAGATAAGAAGCCAAATAGTTCCAACAAAATGGTATTTTGTTAGAAAATTTGGACCAAATTTGCATGTGTGTGACTGTCAGTGGGCAAAGAAGGGAAACACGTGCAAACATGTGTTAAAGATTTTAGATCCTTTAAAGAGAAATAAAATAAATGAGCAAGATCAAGTTGTTGGTAAGGGTCATTTGAGATTTAAGTTTAATATTTATATGTTAAATGATTATTATATTTTTGTAAACCACCACAAAAGGTCCTCCATAATTTAAGAAAAAAGCTCCTCCAAAAAATTTTGCAAACCACCACAATTTGTTACCTCATTTCCAACATAGGCAAATGGGGTTGCCAAATCTAATTTAGGGACTATGTATTCTTGGCCCTCTTTGGTCTTGTGGTGTTGTTAGCTTTTTACGTTTTCATACGTTGAACTCATGTAGCCTTTGATGTGGTTATTTGGTTAATGGCATGTGGGTGTTGTAGGTAGTCTACAACCTTAGTCTTGTTTCATTGTTGATGGTCCTTTGTTTGGTGCTCAGTATTGTTGTCATATCTATTATGGTCTTTGTAGAAGGTTAGGTCCTTTCAAAACCCTCTATTTACCCTTAAAAATTAAAATAAAAATTAATACAAATATATAGTAATATATTTATTCACTAGATCTTTTTGTTATTCAATGGGAAAATTATAATTTCAAAAGTATAAACTTATATTATCTAAATGAGAGTTAAATTAGTTTATTGTAAGAAGAAAAAAAAGACTGTTTGGATTATATAAGAATGTGAAATTATCTTACTATTTTATTTGGTTAGGCCACACATTTGTTTATGCATTATTTGTTACGGTTCAAGAAACTATCATGCTAACCACAACTACCCACCTTATGCCAACAACCAATTCTGGACTAATCACCCATTTGGATTAGCCATTGTACATTGTAGCTAGGGTCATCCTCATAATAGCCACATTAGTCAAGTCCACTAACCTCCAATAATATGGCCAACTTAAGTGGGATAGTGACAAAGGTTGTGGAGTTAGGCTTTACACCTACCCATTGTATTTCATTAAAAGCTTTTAAATCCTTTTCAACAAATACATTTTGAGCATTTATGACAATCATGGCATGCCATGAGGTCACATTTCTTTGAGACATTTTGTCCAATAATTCACATGCCTTTTTTTATGCTTCCACATTTCCAAGACAGCTACAAAACAAAAATGTCTAATGAATTGACAATATATTATTTGAGTAAAAAAATAAGGTGACAACAAATACACAATACTAACCTCATATACATTGTACATGACTTAGGAGTAAGTGACAAAGGATCATCACTAAAAACTCCTAGCACATTGCCTTTAGTTTTTGACAACTTTTTTCTAATGTTTATTGCTTACATCAAATCACTATAACTTTGCTCTACCTAAACATCATTTAATTTAAAAATCAAATAATTATTACTAATTTTACATCTCATTTAATCCAAAAATGATAAATAATTATCCTATTTTTATTAACCAAATTTTATTTTTAACTATTAAACTCCATTATATTTTTAAAACCCCCTTAAAAATTACACAAATTAAAAAATAAAAAATATAAAACCTAAAATTCCGTTCCTGGCATAGTCAAAATCAAATTAAATAATATTTATATTTACATTATATTAATATTATAATATTAATATAATGTATATTAATATTATAATATTAATATAATGTATTATATTATATTAAATTATATATTATATAATATAATACAATTAAATAAATATATATAATGTTTGTTATATTATATTAAATAAATAATATAAATTCAAATAATTAATACTAATTTTACATCTCATTTAATCTAAAAATGATAAATAATTATCCTATTTTTATTAACCAAAAATTATTTTTAACTATTAAACTCCATTATATTTTTAAAACCCCTTTAAAAATTACACAAATTAAAAAATAAAAAATAAAAAACCTAAAAGTCGGTTCCATAACACTGGCACAGTCAAAATCAAATTATATAATACTTATATTTACATTATATTAATATTAATATTATAATATTAATATAATGTATTATATTATATTAAATTATATATTATATAATATAATACAATTAAATATATATATATAATGTTTGTTATATTATATATTTAAAAAAGTTTTTTTTTAAATATACTGTAAATATATATCTAAGAGGGCAAAAAGAAAAAATCAAAATTACAAAAATTTATTAATTTATTAATATACTTGATTTTGACATCATCAAATTCAGTGCCTGCAAAAAGGAGGATGTAGACAAAAAGGAGGACGGAGCATTAATGGGCTGGCATAACCTACAAAAACTATTATCCGCATGGGCATGAACCATCCATGGGACATCAGGATGGGTATTCCATCTTGAATGTTGGATAGACAGTTCCTTTCATAATCAGTCTCCCGCTAATAAATTGACAACCACTTGCTTAACTTATTTCTGACACAATGCTCAGAGTTAACGTTGAGATTGTTTGCAAGATGGCAGTTAAGTTCAAATTTATGCCGTTTTAATGGGCATTAGGTAACAGAATTTTAAAGGGTGCATTCTAGGCTTAAATTTGATGGTCGTATGACTGTATTTAGGTATTTTTGCTGTAAAATACAATCAAAATTTTAAATAGATTGTATCACCTTAAAGGAGAGATTTTAGACAAACCGTCAAAATTTATATAAGATTATTATAATATATATATTTAAGTTATACATAAATTTATTATACTAAAATATGCCTTAGTATTTTAAGGACACCTTCAAATAGATAACCGTCATAAAAAATTTGTTGACAGGCAGGGTCAACCATCAAATTTAAGCCCTAGCCGCGTTAAGCTGCTTAAGTTATCTCAAACTGAACTTGACTTTCACTTTTGTAGCGGTGTGGTTTCGACGACTAGTGTTGTACAGATTGTCAGCCTAGCGCAATCTCACATGAAAGATTACTCTGTCGCACGGGCACAGACCGACTTTACAAGCAAGTTGGCCTCCTTATTTTTAGCCCAAGGCGTTCCCTCTTAAAGAAGATGTGAGCTAAATTTTGAGATCTACAGCTGGTAATTGATCATATCTGGACACGTAAGATATTTGGAAGCTGTCGATCTTTTGTGCATACTTTCTTCTGGCACATCATTCGCTTATGTGTTCAGGTGGTTTTCTGGGATGATAATCAAGATTAAGGTTTTAAGCGACTCAAGGACCGCTCACCTGTCAATCTTCCAATGTGGTCAATAGATAACGGAAAGGTTAAAATGCAAAAGGAAATGAGTTGTATGCTTACTTGGGTAAGTGGGTTGGTAGGTTGGTTGTAGCTTCTAGGTTGGGCTTAGGAAGCAATCCCATGGGAGGGGGCTTCCTGAATTATCTCAGCGGTGTTACTGAGATTTTTTAGGAGCATTTTACAGTAGATGGTCCCATGAATTTTGTAGTTGTGGGTATGATTAAAATTTTAAGCTCTAAATTTTATGGAAGTTAGGGGTCTCGTGAAGTTTTTTTAACAATAGTTTATGCTAAATAATTTAGGAGAGATTTTTTAGGAAGCTGGGGAAATTAAAAAAACATAAATTGGAAAAATTCCCTCCAAATATTCTCCTAAATTAAGTGGCAGGAATGAAAAAATTGGTAGTTAACTCCCTAAGCTTCTTTTGTCTAGCTAAATTTTCTAAGCAGTTATTTGTGGAGCTAACCCCATGTCCCTATGTGGCTGCTTAAGTTATTTTTCTACTTAAATTTAAGCCCCGTGGAAATTTATAATTATGGGAAAAGGATAATATAGAAACTTTCCCTATTTCTGTGTTTAGGAATTACAAATAAGCTGTGGAAAAAAAGGGGAGCTGAAATAAGCAGCCACTGCATAAAGAAAAAGATGCCATGTGGCTACATAGATTTCTTTTCCTCTTTTTTTTTAATTTTCTTTAAATTAACATAATTAAAATAATATTTTTTTTTATCTAATAAAAAACTACAAATTAAGATAACTACTTAAAATAAGTAGAAAAATAAATATCCATGGGGTCAGTGGCTCCACAAATATCTCCTAAAAAAATTTAGCAATGGCTGCTAGCCAAAATAAGCTAAGGAAGCGGTCCCATGGAGTTGCCAGAGGATTTATTTTTGTGGAGCAAAGGGTCCCATGGAACTCAAAAAAATCTGCTAATGCTTAAATTAGAATCTTTTCCTCCAAAATAGGAGCAGCTAATGTTTAGGAGGTTATTTTTGAGCAAGTGCAGATGGGGTGGGGCTGAAACTTTCCCCCACTAGCTTAGGGAGTTAACTACCAGTTTTCTCATTCCCACCACTTAATTTAGGGGAAATTTTGGAGGGAATTTTTCCAATTTATATTTTTATTTCCCCGAAGGTAGAGCAACTTCCTAAAAAATCTCTGCTAAATTATTTAGTATAAACTATTGTTAAAAAAACTTCATGAGACTGCCACCTTCCATAAAATTTGAAGCTTAAACTTTTAAGCATACCCACAACTATAAAATTCATGGGACCACCCGTTGTAAAATGCTCCTAAAAAATCTTAGCAGCACCGCTGAGATAATTTAGGAAGCCCCCTCCTATGGGACTGCTTCCTAAGCAACCACATGGGGACATGCCCTAATGCCCCATTAATGTTTTATTTTTCTGCTTATTTCAATCAATTAAATTGTATTTTTTTACTATATAATTTTTTATTAAATATTAATAAAGAACTATTTATTAAAAAAGATTAGGAGATAAAATTTGGAGGAAAATGAAAAAAAGGGAAGGAAATATATGCAACCACATGGCATATTTTTCATTATGTGATTGCTCCTTAATTTGAGGTCCCTTTTTTTCACCTAAAATATAGCTGCTCCACTATAATAGGGAAAGATTCTAAATTATTCTTTATACATAATTTAAAATTTGCATGGGACGACCCGTGCTACTCAAATTTAAGCAAAAAATCCACTTATGCAATCCCGTGGGACCATGGCATTAACAAACACACTCTAAATTTTAACGGCTTAGATATGTGGGTCTTGCTTAACTTGTCCATTTCTAATCCCGAAGCAGTCACCATTAACCATTGCAATGAGTAGTCAGTCACCTAGTTCTCCCACATAAGCCAAACCAAACTCAAACTCATTGTCCCTATGCATAAGCCAAATCAAACTCACGATTTTTGTCAGCGGCCTAACTCGTAATGCACATAGAATTTACAAATGTGAAATAATGTTTCCCTATTGTTACAGTCACCCTAATGTCAAGTACAAAAGTTTGGTGGATGTCCATAAAGTATTTGATCATATAAAATAACAATATAGCTTCTCATGGAATATGACCATTACAATTGTACACACTTAAATTTTACCATATCCTTACAACATCATCCTTCGACATCACCTAGTCATGTCACCTTGCGACACATTCACCCTAGGACTCCCTTTAGTATTCCCCCTCCATCATTCAAATTGATTAATTAAATTATTTTATTTTATTAATTAGGATTATCCCATTTACTAAATTAATTAAATAAATTATATTTATTTATTTAATTTAAATCCATTTCTCCACCAAAATTAATTGAATAAATTATATTTATTTAATTAATTAGTTTAATCCATTTTGCCCTCTAGTCACATTAATTAAATAAATTTTATTTATTTATTTATTTAATTTAATCCATTTTGCCCTCTAATCAAACTAATTAAATAAAATATATTTATTTAGTACATCATCCATATCCAATAATTAATTAAATAATTTTATTATTTGATTTTTTTTTTCATTTGTCCTAATCCTCATCCACTTGCCACAAATAATAAATAGGAGTCACATGTCCAGCTAAAGTTAGTTAAATTCATTGAACCTAGACACTTGCACAAAAGTCAAATTAACTTTACATCTCCACCATCCATTCCATACTACACCTATTAATCCTAATTATTAACATAAGGATATGACCTAGAAGCCTCTATTTTTGCCCTAACGTTTTCTCATCAAATCCTAGCCATCCATCTCTAATCAAATCTTATTCATTCATCATCTCATCCAAAAATCTATAAATCAAACATCAACCAAACCATTTTCAAAAACAAGAGCTTTGAAGATAATGTTATGCTATGAAAGTGAGCAACTAACAATCAAATCATTATAAAAAATCATTGGAGCAAAACCACCATTGTCATGGTGCAACAAGGCTATTTTTGTAAGAACTTTCTATGTTTTTCCATTGATTTTTGTTAGCTCTTCGCTCAATCGGAGGTGATGTTGAGTATGGAATAGGAGCATTCATTTTATGCATTGTTTCTATTTTTGGTTCCATATTTCTACATACACAACAGTGCATAGAAGACATGGGTGTCCTCACAAGTCAGTCACACAGTTTCACCATATGCAACAAACAAGTATCCAATTCAATCAGTTTACATTTGTTAGCATACTCCTAGCCTATGCCAAAATAGGAGCTTTGGAACAAGTTATAGGTATCCATAAAAGCATTAAGGATAGAAGAATTTTATCAAATTTAGTTGGAAATGCTCTAGTAGACATGTATGCAAAATGTGGAAGCTTAGATGAGGCATATGAACTATTTGACATAATGCCTCAAAGAGATGTCATCTCATGGAATGCCACGATTACAAGATATGCAAAATGTGGAAGCATAGACAAGGCACATGAATTGTTTAACAAAATACATTAAAGAAATGTGCTCTCATGGAATGCCTCGATTGCAAGATATGCACAAAAAGGATTTGTTGAAAAGGTGTTAGAAACTTTCAAGCAAATGCAATCAGTAGGTGTAAAGCCATACTTTGCAACCTTTGCCGACATCCTCCAAGCTTGTGACAAAATGGGGCTTTGGAACAAGGTATGGACATCCATCAAAGCATCAAGGATAGAGGATTTTTGTTAGATGTTATAGTTGTAACTACTCTGATAGACATGTATATAAAATGTGGAAGCATAGATAAGGCATGTGGATTGTTTGACAAAATTCCTCATAGAAATGTGGTCTCATGGAATGCCATGATTGTAGGATATGCACAAAATGGATTTGTTGACAAGGCTTTAGAAACTTTCCCTGCATATGCAAAAATGGGAGCTTTGGAATAGGGTATGGACATCCATCAAAGCATAATGGAAGGGGGATTTTTGTATGGAAAAAGTGGAAGCATAGACAAGGTGTTACACCCCATTTATATAAACAAAATTATTTCATCTATTATTTCAAAGATAGCTAGTTAGAAGTGAAATAATTATGATGATCATGAAGTTCTAATAGCTTAGAAGAATGAGTTTATTCCATGCAATAAAATGATGATTTAAAATGTTATTATTATTATGTTAATGGACTAACTACTTGTTGTGTACATGAGGTGTGTACAGGGACAAAGTTTCCCCCTCCAAATGAGGAGGGAGAGCATCATTATGGAGAGGGAATTAGATTGCAATAAATGAGCGATTAATGTGCCATTATCCCATGCACACACTTTTGACGTAGAAGTTACGTCGCTTTGGTGAGCATCTTAGTCTGCATATTTCCAGTCATGATAAGTAATGCTTTGATGTCATGGTTATTTTATTTAAGTCTATATGAAGTCATTTACCATCGAGTCGACGATCTTATCTTCCACATCGACATTCTCAAAGGTTGTGCTTGCCTTTGCTTGCAAAGTCGACTAAAGAAGCCAACCTATCAAGTCTATCTACTCAAAGTGTCTTCAATCTAGCAAATCAACTTTACGAGACACCATCATTGTTATTGTGCCATTGAATGCATATTAAAGCATTTAATATACCTTGTCCTTACATATAAGTTAACACTGAATAATAATAAGCTATCTTCAACCATTAGGTATTATAAGCTATATATATTATAATGTAATAAATCACTTTATTTATAAATAAGATCTCCTTTGCACCTCCCTAGATTCAAGGAGAGTGGAGGAGGAGCGCGACCTACCCATGATGCCTAAAAGTAGGCATGTCAAGAAGGTGCGGGCAAGGAGGTAGTCTCTTCTTGAAAGGAGATAAGAATCTCTCTTTTAAAATGTGAGAGGTTATGCCTAAGAAACACATGAAGCATGATAGAGAACATTTCTTTTAGTTCTTGCATTATCAGGAAGTATTAAGCTGTCTATAGGAGGAGTGGTGATAAGAGGAGTAGAAGCCTCCATGTCCTCAACACCTTCAGTAGAATCTCAAGTTTTGAGTCGAACCAGGTTCTCTTCTACTTTGTTATCAATGTCTTTCATCGTTCATACTTATTTAACAATTTGCTACTTCAAAGGTAGAAGTATGCAAGTGTATTGTTGTTAGTTTATGTGAAAACTGATGAGGCAGTAGTTATCAAGTGTATGCAAAATACCGATATCCTATTTCTATTTATAATGCCTTTGTAAGGCCAATATCCATTTTCATTTGATAACACCTATGTAAGGCCGATATTGTAATGCCCACTCGTGACAACATGAGAAAACTGACATAAACTCCATGAAGGTAAAAAATAATTTCTTTCCTCTTTACGTAAAGTTATTTGATTGGGTTAAACATGGTTTGCTTAAACGCAATAAACATCTATTACAAGAAGTCAAAGTTTTGTTTGAGTGAATAAGATAAGGTTAACCTAACATGACTCAGGACGAGGGTCTCTTTTGCTTTGATAGCAAGGTTATCTTGGGTTTGTTTTAACACAATTACAAATTACTATAACACTATTATTATTATTATATATATTTTTATTAAAAAGAACTGTAAAACATACCATTAATCTGATAATCTGAAAACCAAACTAATGCAATAAATATACACATATTTTAGTTTAGTTAAGGGACACACTAAAATATTTGTGTTGCTAACTTATGTTTGCAAAAAGAAATTAATATAGCATAAAAATCTATTTCAAATTTGAGAAAGCTACTTTGCAACCTAAACACGGTAATTACCATGCAAGATTCAACATTTTAATTAACCTCATTTTTTGACTCTACATAGTTCTAGAACTTAAATAATTAAATTTAGAATGCAATTATACATAGCAGTAATCAAATATGCGCCATATAATAAAAGACTTAATTTGGAAAATTTCTAAAATCTGCCAAGCAAAGTAGAAAGAAAATAAAACCATTATAAACCCCCTAAAATTAAATTTATTTTATCTCCAAAAGTAATCTAACATCACTAAGCGCATACATGTATACAAAAGGAATAGAATACTAACTATGGTGTTTAAAAAAGTCAATTAGAAGTAGAGGGAGAATCATGCTACGTTCCAAAAGGCTCCCAAGAAGAGGTAAAATAATAAACAATGAGAAGTAAATAAAAAAGAACCTTGGGTGGCTCTTCACCCGATGAAAGGGAGTTGCAACCCTAATTAGGTCACACCCCTTTCACCCTAACTCTCATATTTTGCTTCTCTCAAAACTCCAGGTCTTTCCTATAGAAGGCGATGACTAGGAGGTTGGGAAATTTCTTTTGTCCAAGGTAGAAACTTTATCAGTTGAATAGGGCATGAGGATAAACACCAGCATGAAGGTCCTCCATGTCTTTTTTGTTACTTGATTTTATATTTTTCAAGCCTTTTAACCTTTCTATTTCCTGTTGCATGGGCGGTGACCATGGATAAGAGATTCAGGAAGAAGGTTTTCAACTAAAGGTTGGGAAGAAGTAAGAGTCACTGCTACTGGTTAGACTGGTTTGCCTCTTTATTAAATCATGCTAACATATGATATTGCTTTTTGTAACAAGAGAATATTGTTTAGATTTAAAGTCCAAAATATCTTTTAAAATGATGAATAACAGGGCAACGATAGCTGAGGGAAAGATTATTTCTTTTCTTATGTTTTACTTAGGTTTTGTTAACAAGTACCGGAGAGGAAGAAAATTGTTTGGGGGCACATGACTCCTTGTGGCGTTGTGGCCCTTACTTCTCCTTGTGGTGCCATGGCCCTTAAAAGAGGGTCCACAACTTCCCTAGGGGTCGTGGCCCCTTGGTAAGGAGCCCCAGGCCCCATGGCCTGTGGGCTTGCGAGGAATGGGGTTTCTATTTCTCCTGACCTCGTAGCCTTACACAAGCGGAAAAACAGAGACAATAAAAAAATAAAAACAAAGAGAGGGATAAATTTTGTTTGAAGGTGTGCATGTATTGGGCTTATAGTGCCCCAAAAAGCTATAATATTTCTCTATATATTGTAGATTTGTATAGCAACGTACATATATCTGTTGCAAGTATGTGCCTAATTGGTGTTTTCATTGATGTCAACATATCTTTATTGTCATTGGTGTTAGCTATGTCCTATTCTATTACTTGTTTAGAAGCTTTGTATGTTGAGGATATTGAGAAAATTGGCCTCTCTGGAAGATACAAGTGAGTTACAGAGAAGTGCAGTATAGATAGTGAGCTGTACGTTGAAGAACAGTCTAGTAGATTGCTCCGCATTTCTTGTTGTTTGAAGATCTTGGTCTGCGGATTGGAATTTATTTAAAGGGATGTTTGAAGATGCTAAATCTTGAGTTTGAGCCTCTGATGTGAAGAATTAAGAGAGTTGCATTCACTAGAGTAAAACATGTTTTCTCTAGTTATTCTCTGGTGACAAGGAGAAAGTATTTTTCTCTGCATTCCTCCGCATTAAAGTGTTTTACTCTACAGTTCTAGAGGGAAGTCTGGGATGATGATAAGTGCATATAATTGCAATGGTTCATGTTTTGGTGGTCTGCAAGCTATCTTTCTTTTATGACAGTTGAAGACAGTGAAGTTCATGTGCTCCGGTATGAAGAATCTCATGAATAAAGTGGTTTGAGTTTGTGCAGTTGCTCTTGATGATTTCAACATGCTTGTGGATTCCTCTTGATCATGTTCCTACCTTTACATTGGTCTGCATTAAGGAAATGAGATTGTGTTTGAAGATTTTTCCCAGATAACGTAGCATGTAACCGGTCTTAGTCAACTTGGTTAATTCCAGTAATTACAGAGATCCCTTGAAGATTATGGAAGCATGTTATGTTGTGGAAGATTGTGTTTGAGTTCCAGCTAAGGCGTGGTGTGATCCGCGTACATCTATACTACAAATCCTTAGCATAATTTTGTATTAGGTCAAGACCTATCTTGTAAAATGTTTGTAATGCTGACCTTGGAGATTGTTCTAATGGTTGATGGTTGTAATGATGACCTTGATTATCATTCCAAGGTTGATGAAGTGTATAAGTACTTGTAATTGAGTCGTGGAAAAGATATCCTCATGTGAAAATGAGAAGATAAGAAAAAGGGCGAGTAGATAAGGCAGAGCAGAGCAGATGAACCATTATATTTCAATGTATTAATCTTAGACATGAAGAAGACGGCGATTTTGGCAGTGAGCCTGGCAGTGAGCTGCCAGTAAGGTTTAACAGCCCTCAGGGTTTAATAGCCCTTATTGTAATCTTTCTAGATTTAGGGTTGAGGCAGTGAGCCTGCTAGACCTAGTTGTACTTCATAGCAGTGAGCCAATATGTTCTAGGCCTATGGAGTGACCAAGCCTGAACATCCTTTTTCAAAGATTGCAATATATTTTGAGAGCTAATCCTCTCCATGGTTTTTCCCCACCATGGGGTTTTCCACATAAAAATCTGGTGTCTCTTGTGTTTAATGTTGCATCTGTGTTTAATTTTATGATTTCATGTATTCTTTGTTTAATCATAATAAGTGCAGACAAGTGATTAATGTTTAAGTACAAAAGTGTTTTGAGTTTTTGGGACAACTGATTTGCCCCCCCTCTTAGTTGTCTAACGCATTTCAACAATTGGTATCAGAGCCAAGTCCCTTCAGAAAGAGTCTAACCACTCAAGGGAGATTCTAAATGGAGTCAAAAGGAAAACAGCTACACACTGATGCACCCGAATGCTCATCAAGAGATAATAAAGGAGAATTGTCCAAGGAAGTGTTTCATGAAGAAAAGAGTGTTAACCATCGAAGAAGTTTTGATCTAGAAGTATGCAGTAATAGAGCCATGTTTCAAGATGAGAACTATTGGGTTATTGATAGTAGTTGCTCAAACCACATGACTGGTGATAAAAGTAAGTTTGCAAGTCTAGAAAGATGTGATGGAGGGCTAGTTACATCTGGAGATGATTGAACTGCTAAAATATGCAAAATAAGATCAATCAATTTTGGCAATAAACAATTTTCTGAAGATGTTCTTTATGTTAAAAATCTAAAGTGAAATCTCTTAAGCGTTGGATAGTTATGCAAAAAGGGTTTTAGTTTTGTGTTTGAAAATGATACCCTTGAAATCAAATAAAAATCTGGAGCTACAATAGCAATTGGAAAAAGGATAGAAGAGAATCTCTATCATCTCAAAAAAAGTGACTTTCTTGGGCTCACATCTCAGACTAATGAAAGTTGGGTCTAGCATAGAAGACTATGTCATGCAAATCTTGATGTTTTTAATAAAAACAAGCTCAGTTCTAATTGTAAAGGATCTACCAGAAAATGATTACTTGAACAACATCATTTGTAGGAAATGTCAAGATAAAAGACTGTCAAGAAAAATATTGCAGGATAAAGAAAGATCTTCCATTGAACGACTAGAATTGATCCATACAAGCCTTTGTGGTCCTACAAGAATACCAAGCCCCCATGATGACAGGTACTTTATGTTTTTTATTGATAATTTTTCTAGAATGACTTGGGTTAGCTTTTTCAAGTATAAATCAGAGATTCTAGATGCGCTCAAAGCTTTTAAAGAAATGGTTGAAAATGAGCTAAGCATGAAAATCAAGAGTTTGAAAATTGGCAAAGAAGAAGAGCTCATCTCCAACAATTTCAATATATTCTGTGAGACCTATGGGATAGAGAAACAACTCTTTGTAAAAAATAAGGTAATGGAAGAAGCAAGTAGGACTATTTAGGAAACTGCAAAACTAATATTGGAAGAAGCAAATCTGCCAAATACATTTTGGAAGGAGGCAATTCAAACCACTATCTATACATTAAATAGAGTTTAGGTAAAAACCAAAGATGAAAAGACTCCCTTTGAACTATGGTATGGAACAATACCCACTGTGAAATATTTCAAAATCTTTGGAAGCAAATGCCTTATCAAAATGGAAAAGGATAATGCTAAGTATGAGGAGGGCATTTTTCTTGGATATTCATCTCAGACCAAAGCCTACCACTGCTACATCAATAGATTGGGAAGGATTGTTGAAAGTACAAATGTTAAAGTTTATGAGAACATTCAAGAGTACTCAGACCCAACTAATGAAGATCTACAAATTGAAGCACAAGAAGGTTCCCAGACCATCAGTGACAAAATAAAATGTGATGTGAAAGATCACAAAGCTGCTGTGAATCAAATGAATCTATGCTTAATTGCCAGTATTGACAACAACAATTCCAAAACTGTAGAAGAAAATATGGATTTAAAAGAAAGTATAACAAAGGCAAATGATTACATCAAAGAGTTAAGAAAACAAATCAGATAGCTTCAGCAAATACTAAAAGAGGACAATGAAGAAAAGACAAAAATTGAGGAATGTCTGAAAAACAAGTCTAAAGACTACATGAAACTTGAAGAAGTTGCAGATTTGAAACCTCGTCTGAAACATGTACAGGCTCAAAGAGACCAATTCAGTGTGAGTGCAACTAGATATGATAAACTAATGGCAAGCCAGAAAAATGATGATGACAAAAAAAGCATGAGACTTGAAAAAGGCAAAGATTTCAGAGCAAGTCAAGAAGAGGACAAAAGCATATAGAATCAAAGAAATAGACCTAGAAGACCATCAGTCAGGCATCCAAATGCTCAAAGGTACCCATCCTTCAATGGTTATTTTAATTCATGCAACAAGTTTGGTCACAAGGCTACTTGGTGTAGAAACAGGATGAATCAAAATGTTCCACCATTCTCTAGTTAGTGTTTCACATGTAATAAATTTGGTCATAAAGCTGCCGAATGTAGAAGTAAAGTAAGCCAGAACTCTATTAGATGCTATGCATGCCATAAATTGGGACACAAGCGAAATGAGTGCAAGAGCCAAGGAAGAAAAGGCTATGGCACAAATATGATAATGGAATCCTTCAGTGGCCATTGTTATACTTAATATGAATTTGGGCACAAGGCCAACCTATGCAGGTCAAGGATAAATAAAAGAAAGAATAATCAGAAAAATATTGTTTGCTTCAATTACAAGCCTGGACTTACTACAAAATACTGCAAAAATAAGAACATGAAGAAGGATGATCAATCAGAGTCGAGGATATCAGTTGAAAAAGTTGATCTGATAGAAGTTAAGGAAGAAATGAACAAGATTTTGGGTCAGGAATGGAATAAATGAAGCAAGAGATGAGTCTGCTCCAGACTCTAGAGAAGCTGCTTCCTCCGAGAAGTAAATGTGGTCTATAGCTTAGGGGGAGCCATATTGAAATTTTTAAATCCCCTAGCTAGATAGTTTGTGCAGAGATTCAACACAAAAATATGTTATATCCCTTGAAAGGATTCTAGTTCGGAAGCCTAAAATGACTAAGTATGAGCAATGTGCAAAGAAGCACCATGGTGAACTATCCAAATCTAGATGGATGAAGTCAAGTCTAGAACAGTGTGCAACACCAAAATATAAGGGTCCGCACTCCTTCACTGTTGCATATTTTGTTCTGCAGTTCTGAAAAATGTTAAGAGGTCAATGATGAATGTTGAGTCTCATATGATCTGCATTGGGAGATATGATGTGACAGATAAATTGGTAACTTGTGCACTAAAGGGACAGGCTGACAGGTCATGAATTTTGATAAGGTGAAAAAGACACTACTTTAGCTACCAATGAGGAATTGACAGGTGCAATTGATATTGAGACAAGGCTGCAAAAGAAAAGCTACAAATAGAAGAATGTTGATCAATGGAAATTATTGGCTATATGTGGTGTCGTTAATTGATAAGCATTGTTTTCATAAGGTGTCATGATGATTGATAATGAAATGTTATGTTCCCTACGAAGAAGAAGGAAAATTCATGCACACTCTAATGTGCACTTCTAAAAGGAAGTATTCAGAACAGCAAAAAGAAAAGGGTGTAGCAGTGCAAGTAGTAATCAAGTTGGCTATTGAGGACAAGAGGATCATAAGATATGAATATCTAATAAAGAGTAGTAAAGTGTTGCGGTGTTGCTGACAAAGGAAATAGTGTAATAGTAGCAAGATTTGAAGTTAAGGCTTGACAAACCAAGAAGAAGAGAAGTTCATCAAGTAAGGGGGAGCAATCAGTTGAAGAAAGTTCAAAAGAGATCTTGGTTCAGAACCACCAAATTGCAAGTATGTGCCCTTTGCCATTGATGTCAAAGAGGGAGATAAATCATGTGAAAAACACAGAAGGAAAGAGTGTAGATGTGTAAAGAGATAGGGGGAGAGTCTTGTCTTGATGGTTGTTACAGTTTTTCACATCATATGTTGCCATCAATGACAAAGGGGTAGATTGTTGCAAGTATGTGCCTAATCGGTGTTGTCATTGATGTCAACATATCTTTGTTGTCATTGGTGTCAACTATATCCTATTCTATTACTTGTTTAGAAGCTTTGTATGTTGAGGATATTGAAAAAATTGGCCTCTCCAGAAGATACAAGTGACTTACAGTGAAGTGCAGTATAGATAGTGAGTTGTACGCTAAAGAACAGTCTGGTAGATTGCTCCGCATTTCTTGCTTCTTGAAGATCTTGGTCTGTGGATTGGAAGTTATTTAAAGGGATGTCTGAAGATGCTAAATCCTGAGTTTGAGCCTCCGGTGTGAAGAATTGAGAGAGTTGCATTCACCAGAGTAAAACTTGCTTTCTCTGGTTATTCTCTAGTGACAGGGAGAAAGTATTTTGCTCCGCATTCCTCTGCATTAAAGTGTTTTGCTCTGCGGTTCTAAAGGGAACTCTAGGATGATGATAAGTGCCTACAATTGCAATGGTTCATGCTTTGGTGGTCTACAAGCTATATTTCTTTTTTGACAGTTGAAGACAGCGAAGTTCATGTGCTTCGATGTGAAGAATCTCATGAATAAAGTAGTTTGAATTTGTGCAATTGATCCTGATGATTTCAACGTGTTTGTGGATTCCTCCTGATCATGTTCTTACCTTTACATTGGTCCGCATTAAGGAAATGAAATCATGTTTAAAGATTTTTCCCAGATAACGTAGTGTACAACCAGTCTTAGCCGACTTGGATAATTCCAGTAATTGCGGAGATCCCTTGAAGATTATGGAAGCATGTTATGGTGTGGAAGATCGTGTTTGAGTCCTAGCTAAGGCATGGCGTGATCTGCATACATCTATACTACAAATCCTTAGCATAATTTTGTATTAGATCAAGACCTATCTTGTAAAATGTTTGTAATGCCAACCTTGGAGATTGTTCCAATAGTTGATGATTGTAATGCCGACCTTGATGATCATTCCAAGGTTGTTGAAGTGTATAAATACTTGTAATTGAGTCATGGAAAAAATGTCCTCGTGTGAAAATGAGAAGATAAGGAAAAGGGCGAGCAGATAAGGCAGAGCAGGGCAGAACCAATGTATTTCAATGTATTAATCTCAGACATGAAGAAGATGGTGATTTTGGTAGTGAGCCACCAGTAGGGTTTAACAGCCCTTATTGTAATCTTTATAGGTTTAGGGTCGAGGTAGTGAGCCTGCTAGACCTAGCTATACTTCATGGCAGTGAGCCAGTATGTTCTAGGCCCATGGAGTGACCAAGCCTGAGCATCATTTTTCAAAGATTGCAATATATTTTGAGAGCTAATCCTCTCTGTGATTTTTCCCTGCCTTGGGGTTTTCCACGTAAAAATTTAGTGTCTCTTGTGTTTAATGTTGTATTCTTTATTTAATCATAATAAGTGTGGACGAGTGATTAATGTTTAAGTACATAAGTGTTTGAGTTTTTGGGACAACTAATTCACCCCCCCTCTCAGTTGTCCGACACATTTCAACAATATCTTCTTATTATTTTCTATTAAAAAAATAATAATATTAGAAATGTTTCTAAGCTATAAACGAATGGTTTGATTTCTTGCAATTTTCTTTGTTTATGACAACTCCAAAAGTACAAACTGAGAAGATTTTAAGCAGCAGATTTCAATGCTTTGCTAACAAGGAAACTAAGAGCATCCTAACTATATAAGTGCATCTTACATTGCATTAGTTCAAGTATATCTTCTACCAGAATAGGAACAACTCATACAAAAATATATATTATTTGCTACCAAAAAAACATGATGCATATTTAAAATAATCTTGCATACAATTTTCTTGTTACTATTACTTTACAGAATGTAAGCTTTTACTGAAGTAACTCAAAATACAACATGACAGGTTGTCATAAGGTCCTAACACTTTAGTTAAAAATATGTTAATTATGTCATCCGGGTAGTGTCCAAGGCTGTATACAATAGGGGATATTTTTCTAGACATCTCACTTAGTAACAGATTTTCTAAATTTTTGAAAAGCTTGAAACAAAATCTAAACTAGGAATCATGAAATCTTTAAGCTAGAAAGCATTTGAATTTCTAATCTAGAAAGCATGTAAACTATCTAAGAATCAACATTTACAGTTTAACTATGAATTCAAAACAAAGGCAACTAACTTCTAACTGAAAGTACATTTAACATCTTTTAATCAATAGCTAACAACAAATTTATGAATGAAGTGGATGCTCCAGAAATTTCAAGTAAACAAAATTCGAATATCATTAACTTAAAACCACAACTTGCAGGAACACATAACAAAGCTAAGCACAAAGTGACATTGATCTAAACATGACATGCACAAAACAAAAATGACAACACCAACAATAAAAATACTTATCTATTCTATAATCCCTCGAGTGGCCAGCTCTTGGGAGATCGTACTATTGATTCAAATCACATTTAGTACTTCAACATCTCCAAAGTAAATCCATTCATAATACTTCCATTACTTAGAAAAGATTACTCCGAATAAGACTGACAATATTCATTCATGTCATAAAAGTATCACAGAACATAGAACATAGAACATAGTTGAATAATATCATAACATAACAACATAATCCTTGTTTTGAGTAACTACATATATATATTGTACTTCTACAAAATCTTAAATTTTAGATGGCAGGTAAATGCCATTGAAGTAGTCTTTTAAAGAAAAAAAAAATTACAAACTAACTGGATGTCTTTGAAATAAAACACATTAAAGGCTCTGAATGGAGCCATAAAGTCTTAAGTATGCCCAACAAAAAATAACAAAATTGCTTAACAAAGTCTATGATGTATGCCTAAATTTTTGGCACCCTAAAATTCTAACGCTCTGACTTTGACTACTTTGAAGTCCACTCCTTCTGTTAGGCCATACATGGAACCCTGCATAATTGCACAAGCTCTACAACAATTAAGTCAACATTAGTGGCTAATTTCAATCAATTTGAAAATAAAGATTTATACATCATTTTATCAAAAATAGATAAATATTGTTTTTAAAAATAAACAGAATTGGCATGGCTAAGGTGATTGGTAAGGACAAAAAGGGTTATATGGATTGTTATAAAAATGAGGTTGTTTATACCTCATCACCCTCCCCTTCCTAGGCCTGAGTAGGTCCTCCTACTCTCTGATGAGCCCTTCGTCTTTCTGCATCCCTTTTTCTATTCAGTTCATCATATTTGGAGCTAAGATCATACATGTCTTCTGCCTCCTCATCCGAATGATCAAGATACTTAAGGAAACCTTTGTTCAATCTAATCCTCATCTACCATGCATGTAAGTCCTTAGGATCATGCTCTATAGTGACCAAAACTGCAGGGGGTGGCTGAAGGAGTAATGGAGGTTTGTATCGCATCCCTATCCACTTGGTCTTGCGCTGCTGTAATATTTCTGTCAAAGCTTCTACTCTCTTATAAGACCATCTGAGATTGGTTGGAGAAATCATCTCCCTTCATTTGAGATACATAGGTAGGGGAGTATATCGCTCCTCACATGTACTCCATGCCTTGTCTATTAATTGTGGCCCATTAACTTTGAAATCTTCAAAACAAATCCTGATACTTTCATTATACTTGTCCTTCATAGCTTCATAACTTTTAATCCTTTAGAATTGAGCTTTGAAGGCAAAGGGCTTACAGTTAGGGTGTCTCATTTGGAGCCCTATAGTTCTCTCTGCCTGTAGATATTCTCTGGTCCTATCCCGCCAACAGAGTTGATTTTGCATATTAGACATGAAGGCTCTGAACTGTACCTCTCCTAAAAAAAGGTTAATGAAGAAATCACTGTATTTTTCCAAAAATAGATTATGTATGAAAAATTCACACAGCAGATTTTGCTGAATAGGGGGTGCCTCTTTGAATGCTTCTAGGAACTGTTTATCATCTAGGTCATGGGGTAAATTGCAAGAAATTCTCAAAAGTTTCCATCTCAATAACTATTCATTGAGCAACATATAATACAATCTGGATGGCTTCCTACAGGCTAATGACAACTCTCCAATCCTGCATGCATCAGTTTTAGCCTAGTAGAGTCTTTCATGGGATTCTTTCAATAATACAATTTCCTTCTTAAGTCTAACATTTTCTACCCCTACTTGTCTTAGGAAATAGCACCTTTCCATCCACTTGGCCAACATGGAAGGAATGTGAACTTGAAACCACTCTATTTTGGTTGGTTCAGTTTGTATCTCTTTTGATTCCATAGTTGGCTTAATACTGACTTCGTGCATTTCTTATTCTAGCTCTATAGTTTTACTAAGGGCTGAATTAAGTTCTAATTTCTGTTTCTCCTGTTCCTCTACAAATGATTTAAGGAATTGCTCTAGATTGATAGTCAAATTTGTAATCTGTTCATCCTTTTCTGATAAACTAACCATATGTTCCTTATCTTTTTCCTCAATCTGCTTCATTTCTGACTGCAATTCCTCAATGACTTTATCCTTCTGTTCCAATTGAGTTCCTAGGGTTTTGATTTCCTAATCTTTCTACTGCACAAGCTTTGTCTGTATATCCATTTCCTGATGTTGTTTGGCTATCTGTTGCTCATTTTGTTGGAGTTTGTTTTCAACTGTGTTATTTCTTCCTTTAATTCTTCTAATTCCACTTTTAAGGGATCACATTTTTTAATTTTTGTATCATTGGCAGGAGGGGGAACAAAAGTGTTTGTATCATTAGCAAGAGGGGGAACAAAGATTTTTGTATCATTGGCAAGAGGGCAAACAAAGATTCCTGTATCATTAGTAAGAGGGGGAACAAAAGTTTTTGAATCATTAGTAAGAGGGGGAACTATGTCAATTTTGTGTTCTTCTGATGGTTGTTGAGTGGGAGAAAATGTTTCCACAGGCTCATCCTCTTAAGCCTCTTCCTCTTCAACAAGTACATACTTTGGAACTTGTTCTCTTATTTCTTCTTGATCCTTCTCAGGTGGATCACTCTCTCTCTCAGATGTAGGGACATCATTACTTCCCAAAGTTTGACATTCACTTGACTGGACTTGGTTCTCACTTGGATGCCTATTCTATCTTTTCTTCTTAGGTACATGTGGTTGCTCACAAGTTGCAGTACAACTAAAATCAGAAGCCAATCTTTTACTTCTTCTCAAAGGGGGAGGTCTCTGCAATTTCATTTTAGGCCTCTCTTCCTTTTTATTGGGCTGACTATTTTCATCCTCGGAGTCCACTAAATCCATATTTTCTTGTTTTTCAGGGGTTTCTGGCACACTATATGGCTTGGGTTATTCTTCAGGGTTTGGAGAGTTTAACAGATTTTCTGGCACTTCACTAGTGGGAGTTTCTGTGGCATTTTGCAGGATAGGGGAGGGTTCTCTTAGGTTTTGTGCCACCAACCCAGATGACTCACCTTCCTCAAAATGTTGAGAGGGTGCAGGGTTTTTCAAATTTCTTGAGAAATTTCTGCCATTTCTCGTCTATTTTTCTCTTCTTAAGGATCTAGTGTTTGCAAATCAAAGAAATAAGGCCATGGTGGTTTAATGGCCCTGACCAATTTTAAATCTCTCTATCATATGGACAAGGGAATCACTAAGTAAAGTGGGAAGGCTAACCCTCAACTCAGGGTTTTCGGTGCCATGGTGCAGGTGAATGAGCAGACAAAAGGGGGGACCAACTACGGTAGCACATTGTCCTTCAGATGTGAAATACTTGATTATCCAGGCTACCGTCATTCTCCATGGCTTTGCAATAGATATTCTTTGAAACCCCTTATTTTGTCCTCAGGTATTCACAACTAGTAATGGTTGAGGTTCCCCTTCCCTTATGAAAAGTTCTATCAGTTTTTGGTAAGAAATGTTCATAGTTTTTGATAGATTTAACGCCTCATTTTTAATACATATAAAATAGAAATAGTTTAGGGACTCACCTTAAATTTCTTTCTGCATACAATCGTTTGTCCATCTGAGAAGTTCTTGACGAACTCTTGAACCAGTTGTGTATTATGCCCCTCAAACTTTTTTCATGAATTCTAGCCATCCCACCCTTTGAAATAGTTCTGAAATATTACTAAGTGCTAATAACTTATCTACAGAAGTTGGCTCAGATTTGCGCTTTGCTCCTCCCATTCTATCCTTTGCTGGAAACTTTGATAAGTGTCTATGGAATTTCAAGGCACACCAAGGTGAAAATTGTTTTAGGCAAACTAATATGTAAAACACAATCTTTATGGCCACTTGTAGTCTGATAATGCTGATAGGACACAGATTAATTTATAGCATTCAACTGCTCTATTTCTAATCATTACCCTGCATGGAATGGAATGGGTGAGCCGCCACCTCTTCCAGTGAAGGTACAATTCACACAATCTACTAAATTTGGAAAAGATAGGGGAATGTGCCAATTTATTTAATTTTATTTACAATAATTTACCTACTTAAGACAAAAGATGTACGTACCTTACATTCCGTCATTGATTTGAAAGTCACCTCATGTATGCTGACGTAACAGCATCATAGATGGTGGTGTTATTAGATTCGAATGGGATGGTAAAGGGTGGTAATGGATTCATTATTAATAAAGATGGGGTGGCTAAAAAGTGTTCTAATTATTATGACGATAGGTTGTCACAATAATATTATTTATTATGGTCAGAGATGGCAATATAGGGTGTGAATTTCTGAGGTGGCGGAGGTATGGAAAAATTTAGTGATGACATTGGGTATATTGTTGAGGATGTTGGAGCATTTACAAAGAAGGGGAATCACAAAATTCTGGAGCATCACTGAAAGATGCAACCGGAGTATAGGAACAAAATTCTGGAGCATCGCTGAAAGATGCAACTGGACTGAAGGAACAAAATATCAGAGCATCGCTAAAAGATGCAGCTAGAATGAAGAATAAAGTTTTGGAACATCACTGAAAGATGTAACCGAAATGCAAGAACAAAGTTCCAAAGCATTGCTGAAAGATGCATCCAGAATGAAGGAACAAAATTCTGAAGCATCGCTAAAAGATGCAGCCGGAATGAAGGAACAAAATTTCAAAGCATCGCTAAAAGATGTAGCTAGAATGAACAATGAAGTTCTGGAGCATTCCTAAAAGATGCAGCTGAAATGTAGGAACAAAGTTCTGGAGCATCACTAAAAGATGCAGTCAGAATGAAGGACGAAGTTCGGAGCATCATTGAAAGAAGCAGTCGAAATGTAGGAACAAAGTTTTGGAGCATCACTGAAAGATGCAGCCAAAATGAAGAACAAAATTTTGGAGCATCACTGAAAGATGCAACCAGAATGAGAACGAAGTTCCAGAGTATCGCTGAAAGATGCCCAGAATACAAGAACAACATGAAGGAACAAGTTTTAGAGCATCGCTAAAAGATGCGCCAGAATGCAGGAACAACATGAAGGAATAAGTTCCAGAGCATCGCTGAAAGATGCCTGGAATATAGGAACAACATGAAGGAACAAGTTCTAGAGCATCGCTGAAAGATGCGCCAGAATATGGTTCTTTGACAAAGATGAAGTCCTACAAAACAATAATGAATTTTAGACAAGTACAAAAGATGAAGACACAATAAGAATGCTTCGAGATAATCATGAATACATACACCCCATATTTATTATAAATTTTTAAAATTATTATTATTATTATTATTTTTAACTGAACATTATATTGCCTTTGTCATAGCAGAGTCAATACATTGGGTTTCTCCTTGCATTTCTAACATTCGCATAAATTCTTCTTTGTTAACAGGTTTATGGTTGATTCGTAATCAATGACCGTTGACTAAGAAAGTTTGAGTGTCACCGCCAATGGGTTTAAGCTGCACTTCTCTGTTTGGAAATACTTCAAAAATCTCATATGGACCCAGCCAATGACTTCTTAGTTTACCTTTCTGATCTTTGTATCTGGAATCAAATAACCATGCCTAATCCCTGTTATGGAACTCTCTTTACTTTAAATGTTTATCATGTTAGGCCTTCCATTGTTGCTGAACTAACTCAGTCTGGTGAATAGCTTCCAGACGGAGTTCATCTAATTCACTAAGCTGCAGGACTCTTTCAATCTGGGCTCGATCAAGGTCGAGGCCTACCTCCATTATTGTTCTAAGCGTTTGAAGTTCAAATTCAATGGGTAAGAGAGGTTTCTTCCCAAAGACTAACTCGTAAGGAGTAAGACTAGTAGTTGATTTCCAAGTTGTATTATAGGCCCAAACAGCTTCAGGTAATTTTCTAGCCTAGTCTCTTCTTCCTGATGAAATTGTTTTTGTCAAAATGTTTTCAAGCTCCATGTTAGTGACTTCTACTTGACCATTTTCTTGGGGTTGACAAGGCGATGACTTTTATGGCTTACCTGGAAGTGATCAGTAAAGGCTAGCAAGACTTTGGACATAAACTGGGGTCCTTGATCTGTGACAATTGATCTAGGGGTTCCAAATCTGAGAAAAAATCATGTTATATAGGAAGTTGACAACTTGTTCTTCCCTAGCAACTCTTAGGGCTTGGACTTCCACCCACTTAGTCAGATAGTTAATACAGACCATAATGTATTCTTTACCTTGTGAAGGAGGATCTATGGGACCAATGAAATCCAATCCCCACTTTTCAAATGGCTCAAAAACTACTTGCGGCTGCAAAGGCATCTCATTGAATGTTGTGGGTCTTCCTACTCATTGGCATTCATCACAATGATGAACATAGTTTTTTACGTCTTTAAGCATGGAGGGCCAATAATATCCTACACCTAAGATTTTATGGGACATCCTCTTGATAGAGTAATGACCTCCAGAGGGATCATCATGGTAGGCTCTAAGGATGTTGTATGTTTCATTTGATCTGACACAACATCATAAAACCAGATCAGGGCCACATCGAAATAGCATCCCGTTAATCCATTTGAACTGAGCACTTTCTCGAATGAGGTATTTCTTTTGTTTTGACATAAAGTTTGGTGGCATCTCAGAAGTAGCAAGATAGTTGGTGATGTCTACAAACCAGGGGGTTTTAATGGAGATGGCAAATAAATTTTCATCTTGGAACTCATCTTGTATAGGGGCACAATCTCCATTGTCTTGTTTGATTCGGGATAAGAAATTTGCGACTACATTGAACTTCCTAGGTTTATCAATGATGGTCATGTTGAATTCTTGGAGAAGCAATAACCATCTGATTATTCTTCCATTTACTATAGGTTTGTTCATTAAGTATTTGATAGCTGAATAGTCTGTGAACACAGTTACTTTGTACCCTGTGATGTAATGTCAAAATTTATTGATTGCATGAACCATAGCTAAGAATTCATTCTTCGTAGTGGTATAGTTCTGTTTGATGGGAGTCAAATTCTTACTGATGAAATAGATGGCATATTTTCCTCCATTCTTATCTTCCTGACCTAAAACTGCTCTAATACCATCATTGGAAGCATCTGCATAAATATCCAGAAGGGAAGGTTCTAGTTAGGTCCACATAGGATAGGAGCAGAAATGAGTTTCTCCTTAATGATCTCAAATGATGTTTGACATTCTGCTATCCAGACAAAATCTATATCCTTTTGGAGAAGGGAGAACATAGGGGCTGCAATCTTGCTAAAGTTTTCTATGAATCTTTGGTAGTATCTAGCATGTCCTAAGAAACTTCTGACATCAGTTTGGTTCTTTGGAGTCTCTAGTTGTTGTACCACTTTGATTTTCTCAGGATCCACTTTTATCCCTTTAGCTGAGATGTGGTATCCCAACACTATCCCTTGTTCTACCATTATTAGAAATTTTTCGTGACTCAGGGATAGCTGATCATCCTCACATCGCTCCAACACCTTGTCCAAATTTTTAAGAGCTTCATAAAAAATGGAACCATACACTATGAAGTCATCCATATAGACTTCCACACAATCATTTACTAGCTCAGTAAATATGGCCAGAATAGCTCTTTGAAATGTTGTAGGACTGTTACATAGCCCGAAGGGAAGAACTCGATATGCGAATGTTCCCTAGGACAGGTAAAATTTGTTTTGTCCTGGTCCTCTGTTGCTACTTGTATTTGGTTATATCCACTAAATCCATCCAAGAATGAGAAATACTTCCTTCCAGCTAAATTATCCAAGACCTAGTCTATGAAAGGTAAAGGAATGTAATCTCTATAGGTGGCTTTGTTGAGCTCTCTATAATCAACGCACGGTCTCCACTTCCCTTTTTTATTTGGGACTACTACTAGAGGTGAAACCCATTTGCTGTCAGAGATGAGATAGATGAATCCTACTTGCAGGATTTTCTCAATCTCTATTTTAACAATATCTTTGAGAGCAGGGTTGAGTCTTCACTGGGGTTGACGAATAGGTCCAACATCTTTAGTATAGATGTGATGGGTACAAACACTTAGGTGTATTCCTCTCATGTCTGTATAATCTCAAGCAAAAGCTTTGGATCTATTTACCAAAACATCAAATAATTTGAGTTCATCTAACTCTGTCAACCAACTGTTGATATTTAAGGTTTTTTCTAGGGTAGTTGGAGGTGACAGTATGAACTTCTCTCGTTAAGGTGTTGAGAGGAAAGCTATGTGGTATAGTTCTGTGGAGTCTGGCAATATCTTCGAAGAAGTGATATGTTTTCAAAATGATATTAGCCAGAGTACAAGGTAATGTTGTGAAGTTGGTGTAATCATGTTTGATGTCATTAGTGTGGATTGGGTGTCCTAAAATCTCTTCTACATCTAAAATTTCTTCATCACTTGTGTTTATGATAAAATCTTACATGTTGTTTTCCAATTCATCTTCCAATTCTTCACTGTGTTGTTTAATGACTACCATATCAAGTGAGGCTAGATTCTCTTATTTGTCGGAACCATTTGGTTCATCAATCCAAATCTGGTTATGGGTAGCAGGTCGAGTAGGGGGATACAAGAATAAGTGTTTTCTATTGGGACCATTTGAAATGGTCATTCCTCCTACTCTGTAGTCAATCTTAGCTGCAACTGTAGCTAACCAAGGTCTACCCAATATTATCGGGTAACTGTCCTTGGGTGTGAGGGACTGGATTATTTGGAAATCCACTGGGTATTCCCAATCGTCAACCTTGACAAGAACATTTTCTAGAACTCCTTTGGGAATAGCTATGGATTGATTTGCCATTTGCACTATGGTGGTTGTAGGACGTAGATCAGTGAGTCCTAGTTTTTCCATAACATCCACCATCATGACATTAATGTCTACTCCCAAGTCCATGAGTGCATTAGGTATTGCTACCTCATTGATTGTCACTATTATGAGTGGACTGCTTGGGTCACCATATTTTGGGGTTGAGGTTTTTCCAGCCAGAAGGTCAACTAGGTATCCATTAAGGTACACAGTATTAATCTGTTTCAATTTCCTTCTTGGTGTTTTTATGCACAACTATTTAACTAGCTGGTTTAGTTCAAGAATTTCTTTAATTACCTATAACAAGGGAATCTTGATATGGAGTCGCTTAATTTCTTGTACTAACGTGGTTTATGTGGGTAAGGTCATTTCTGGAGGGTTGTTCAAGGAAGTTGCTTTGAGGTGCTCGAGAAAAGGTGCTTGAGGTTTCTTTTTCAAGGTGGAATCCTTCTTTGAAAGATCTGTTGAACGTTGGCCAACTTCTTCCTGAGGTAACTCAAAAGTTTTAGGTGAGGATTGTTGAAGAAGCTTTTCTTGGTTACTCATTGGGTTCTTATCTAAAGGTATGGAAGGTGTCTCTGTACCTTCAATAGATTCTGCATTTCACTCGTCAAGGATTTCAACTATGGTAGGCTGCTAGAGAGTTTTTCCTGACCTCAACTGTAGGTTTCCACAATAGATAATGTTAACTCCAGCCATGTTTTCCTATTCCGTGGGATACACTGGTGTGGTTTGATGATTATTCCTTGGATTAGGGACAGGTTGTGTTGGGAGTTGTGGCTGGTTGACTTACTCATTTTGTTGAGGGTTTTGGGGAGCTGGCAAAAGGTTTTGTTGTGGATTAGGCATCCTCCTTGGTCCATGATAGAACTGATTTGGAGTCAGATTCCATTGAGGTGCAGGATTTTGAGGATACCATTGTTGTTGAGTCTAGTTTGGCTATTAAGGGTTTCCTAAGGACTGATTTTCCCATTCAGGTGGTCCCCAAGGGTAGGGTCTCCAATTAGGTGGTGCTTGAGGCCAAGGTGTAGCCCATTGACTATTATTCCAATTATTTGGAGGTCACCAGGAGGGATTTGAATTCTAGTCATAGGATCTTTCCCTCCAAGTCTTTGACCCACGAAATTGATCTCCTCCTCAGTGTGAGATGACCTTTTCTTAGAATTTTTTATTGCAGTTAGGATCTCACATTGGTCAGTAGCATGACTCTTTTCACAAATTTGGCAATTGTTAGTTTTGTCCAAAGGACACTCTCTTAACAGATGTTTGTTTCGATACCTAGGGCAATAGATGGATAAGGTTTCAGGATTATGTGTTTTGGCTTGTATTCCATCTAGAGTGGTGTTTAGCTAAACAAGAATGTCAGTTTTCAAATTTGTTATTTCCTCTCACAGTTTACCTATTTCATTTGAGCCCCTCAAAAGACTAGATTTACGAATACCTCCTCGAGTACGGGAGAAATTCCTACATAACTCAACAATATCACTGAATTCAAGTTGGGACACATGTCCCTTTCCCATTAAATATAGACTTCACCTAGCATCCTCATCAAGTCCTTTGAGAAATATGGTCTTCAGAATTTCTGGGCTTATGGCTTCTTCACCACATTGTTTGGTTAAAAAGATGAACCTATCAAGGTAATCTTCCAGGCTCTCATCGTCTTTTTGCCTTAGTTTGAACAATTCCTCTTTCCTATCACTAACTCTGCAGTAACTCTGATATTTGTCTAAAAAGACGATTTCCATGTCATCCCACGTGGTTATTGACCCTGAAACTAATCCCATTAACCAATGCATTGCAACATATCTTAGAGTGGAGGGGAAGAGTTTAAGTTTTTGGTTATCATTTTTGTAGTCATATGTCTAACACAGGACTTTGAACTCGAAGAGGAACTGATCAGGGTCTTCAGAGGATAATCCTCTGAAAGTTAGTAAAATGGATGGTGAAGTGTTTTTCATGGGTGCATCATCATCTTCGTTGAGAGCAATGGGATAGGTAAATGTTTGTGTTGCTCTTCTTGGGTTATCACCATCTCCTTGGTTTGCTCGCCTTCCATTGAAAGGGTTATCATTGTGATTGTCAGTCATGATGTTAAAAGGAATGTTCTCCTCAAAGTTTGGGTTTGTTGGTTGAATGATTTCCTCTTCAAAGGTCTGGTTTGATGGCTGAACTTTTGGGGTATTTTGGGAGGTCTCAAGTTGATCCTGATCAATCAATTCATAACTAAGTTCTTCAGTTGATATTTTTACCTCCCTACTTATGGTTGGAACTACTATTGGGGGGTTCTTGGTATGAATCTTCCATGCAAACCTCGTTTCCTGACCATGTAGAAAAAGAAGTCTGACAACTTTTTTTCTTTCTAAAAGAGGTATCCAAGTAGTCTCCTATTAACACTAGAAAGAATGTCCCCGACAACGGTGCCAAAAAGTGATAGGTTATCGTAAGGTCCTAACACTTTAGTTAAAAATATGTCAATTATGTCGACTGGGTAGTGTCCAAGGCTATATGCAATTGGGGATATTTTTGGACATCTCACTTAGTAACAGATTTTTTGAATTTTTGAAAAGCTTGAAACAAAATATAAACTAGAAAGCATGAAATCTTTAAGCTAGAAAGCATTTGAATTTCTAATCTAGAAAGCATGTAAACTATCTAAGAAGCAACATTTGCAATTTAACTATGAATTCAAAACAAAGGCAACCAACTTCTAATTGAAAGTACATTTAACATCTTTTGCTTAGTAGCTAACAACAAATTTATGAATGGAGTGGATGCTCTGGAAATTTCAAGTAAATAGAATTTGAAGATCATTAACTTAAAGCCACAACCTGCAGGAACACATAACAGAGCTAAGCACAAAGTGACATTGATCTAAACATGACATGCACAAAACAAAAATGGCAACACCAACAATAAAAATACTTATCTATTCTATAATCCCTCGAGTGGCCAGCTCTTGGGAGATCCTACTATCAATTCAAATCACATTCAATACTTCAACAACTCCAAAGTAAATCCATTCATAATACTTCCATTACTCAGAAAAGATTACTCTAAATAAGACTGGTGATATTCATTCATGACATAAAAGTATCATAAAACATAGAACATAAAACATAGTTGAATAGTACCATAACATAATAGTATAATCCTTGTTTTGAGCAACCACATATATACTATACTACTACAAAATCCTAAATTTTAGATGGCAGGTAAATGCCATTGAAGAAGTCTTTTAAAGAAAAATAGAATTACAAACTAACTGGATGTCTTTGAAATAAAACAAATTAAAGGCTCTGAGTGGAGCCGTAAAGTCTTAAGTATATCCAATAGAAAATAACATAATTGCTTAACAAAGTCTACGATGTATGCCTAAATTTATGGCACCCTAAAATTCCAACGCTTTGACTTCGACCGCATAGAAAAAGACATGAATAAAAGACTTTATAGCTAAGCATAGCAATGGAAATTTAAAACCAAATCGACACTGTGTCAAGAAGTACCAGAGTTATTCAAGATAAATTATGTAAAACCCGACAAGTTATATATTGGGTATGAACGACAGGCAAGGTAGTTGGCTCCTTGATTATGGAGACATAGAAACCTTGGTTGGTATTGATAATTATGTTCATTTACTTTCTAGTAAATCGAGTGTGTAAAACCGGGTAATATAAGAAGACATATTACAATGAGACCTTCTTAAATACACTTTCTACTATAAAAGATAGGTTGTAGAAGCATTGCATTACACTTAATATTCTTGAAAGGAAATGCTTTCAACTCTAGAATTCTAGGATGCTACGAGATTGTGCATCTTCTAAAGTTTAGTATCACCACCGCTCTTATATGGGTGTGAGGTTTGGGGTCCTAGAATTCACAGTAGTAATTGGGCTTGAGATTGCATGGTTCTTATGTTCATGCCATCTATTAAAATCTTTTAGGTAAAATGACTAGTTTTGAAATCAATTATTTTGGTTGAGTTTGGTATTTATTCTCTTCATTTCTTTAGTTACATTTCATGTAATGATACTATTGTGTAGACTAACATATATGGAAAATACAAAAATAGGAATAATGGATATCTTATTGAGGCTCTTTAATCATCCATAAAATCATGTGATCAAGGGATCCAAAAAACCTAGTTTTCCTAATGTATATCCTTATAAAACATCAAACTTAATACAATTCATTTCCCCCCAAGTTATACCTTCTCCATCAATCATCCTCACATGCCAAAAAGAGATAGAGGCAATAGGGATAAATCTTTAAAACTTACATAAAATCAACTTGGATGGAACGAGTAGAGCCATTGTCAATAAAAATACATCACTATTTTGAGCTTGATATCTTCAAATTGAAAATGGATGTTCTCATTTGGTTTGAGATTCCCATTGCCCTTGTTTCGAGGGTGCTCTCATTAACTTCACATGGAGTTAAAGTACTATGTTTCTAGATATTGGAAAATGTGTATACTTTGTAACTGAACTAGAAGAAAATGAATAATTTGTATTATGACACCTCATGTATTATTACACTGATAAGCATTCTTGTAGTGAGCAGCACTACCTGATTTATATAAATGAATGGCAAGGATTAAAAGAATTACGATGGAAAAGATCCTGTCCATTCAATTTGCAATGAATATATTGTGACGTGTGTCTTTCCTTTCAGAGTGTCAGAGTGTTGTTGGTCGCTGAGATTGTCACTTGGACATGACGGTGTTGTCATTCGCTAAGATTCTTCCTTATTTTCTTATCCCCTGCAGCTTTGGAAGCCTTTTTACCGACCTTGGGAGGAGCCTTCTCCTTGTACTCCTTCTCAGCAAGGGATTTTTCTGCAACATTTTTTTTTCTTCCACCTTCTCAATAGGTTTTTTCTCGGGGGGCTTCTTCTCTGCCTTGGGCACCATTTTTTTGATCACTCACAATCGATAAGGAATCCCTCTACAACGAATAGAGAACACGCAACAAATTTTCCAACAAGTTGACAAAATAGTTATTTTTATTTGCTACAGAATCTAGAAATAAGAATCAATTTCAGGGCAAAACCAACATTTGAAGCTATTATAGAACAACATGTTTGCCCTTATAATTGAGTTAAGCTATCCAAAACTGAAACTCCCAAGGTACTTACATCATCTGGTTTGGGCTTCAAAGGATGTAGGAAGTCAAAAGCTTGGCAGTTTGGTACTTTTGTAGTGAGTTTATTGGCAACTAGGATATATAAATACTTTAAAAACACCATCAATCCAACAAAGACGCCCTGAGAAGTAGATTGAGCTCTTCAAATTTTAAAAAATCCTACAGAGACAAATTGAAAAAAGAGCCATTTGATTTTAGCTTCATATGCTCTAGGAAGTCAAAATCAGTAAAACTTGTCAATTACTGAGGACTAATTTATAGAAAATAGTAAATGAATATATAGAACTGAACCCTTCTAAATTTTGGACCAAAGTGGTACTTAGATTATCATCTCAATTCACCCAAGACTGATTTGGGTACTCAAAAGTCTCAAATGAGTGTGATTTTATGACTCCATTTGTATGTTTAACATGCATAGTTGTTAGGTTTAACATGCCCTGATAGTGATTTGGGTAGTTAAAATTCTCAAGAGTGTATAATCTTATGATTCATTTGCATGATTAGCACTCATATACTCATTGAGTAGATATTCACAACACAGACCCAGAATCCAAATAACACAACCACAGTGTAGTTGATTACTCTGATCTAGCCTAAGAATGATTTGGGGATACAAAATTCCCAATTGGTAATCACTTCATGACTCTGTATTTATGATTAATAGTCACAAAATCAAAGAAAGTATACTCACAAAATAGACCCAGAATCCAGATAACATGATCATAGTAGAGTTTTGGCTTTCCAATGATTTGGGTATTCAAAAAACTGGGTGTTTCTTTATGACTCAATTTGTATGGTTAACAGTTGATTAATGATTCAGTGTATATTCACAAAACATATCCAGCATCCAAACAACACTACTAGAGGAGAGTTCTTCAATAACAACACTTACTTGAAGTAGAACTTTTCAAAAGCTTTTATACAAAAGCCAGTACAGAGAATGAGCCAAACAAACTTCACAAGGCTTTGCACAGACTATGGCTAAAGACATCCCTGATCTTCCCCTAACATAGCCCACCCAAACCAATATAAATATTAATAATTGTGAAAAAAGGGGACTGAAAATGTGAATGAGGGTTTCTTTCATATTGCTCTAAATAGGCAAAAAGTTTATCTATTCTTAAAAAAGGCACCTGAAGACTACTGTTTTTTGTTTTATGATTTTTAATTTTCATTTAGTGGGTGTCAATCAAACTATCATTACAAGCATAAGTAAAATGCTGGAGAATAGAATAAATTTTACACAAACACGTGTATGAGTGACTTGAAAATTTTAGAGGTAAGTTAATAGAACTCATAGGCAAGCTTACACAAACATGTATAGCATCCCTTTTTGTCATTTCTAAACATGTATATCATCCACTATGTCACTAAACATTTGACTACGAGTAAATTACCTATCTCTAACAAAGATTTTAAGCTCTTAATCATAAATTTGAAATGAAGCATTTAAAAGAGTTCATTCTAAACTATGGAAGCACATAGAAATGGCATGGTAATCATTTGAACTTCAATTGCTCAAGAAGACCCATCAAGTTTTGCAACAAATTTTCTTGTTTGATTTCCTACTTGTAAATTTGTTGAGCAATCATCAACATTTTAAGTGCAAACTACTTCGGATTGATGAAACTCATGTGCTCATGTTGCTTACCCATGTCTTGGCCACCAAGATAGGCACAAAGTTTGTAGAGACCAGAAATAATGGCACTTGTATGTGACCGAGACCTGATAGAAATATCTAGGTTAGAATCGAGTATAGAAACGTAAACAATATTCCATTTAAATCCATCTAGGCATTTTGTGATCAGAGAGCTCGATATGGCCACTATCATTTACAATCTACAAGTAGATATGACATGTATTTATATATTAGAGGTAGATATATTTTCTATAATCAAATCCTTAATTACATGAGTGTACCTTAGCACGTGTTTGAATTAAAATCCATGTACAAATGCTTCATGATATTTTGGAATGATTTCTTTCTATCATATTTTTTTGTTGCCTCAATCTAATGAACATTTGAGAGCTTGAACTACAACTAAAATTAATGTGATAATTAAATAAGAGGATAGGGGGCTTATCTCTAGGATTCATGATAGATAAATGATATTGATGTAGTTTTGGAATGATAATTTTACTTTTGTCACAAAATTATTTACCTTGGGTTAATGAAGTATTTCAAGATTTGAACTCGTATAGAAACATTTGCATATCAATTTCATGTCTTGCACGATCAATCCTAACTATTGTGAACCTAATCTTGATGTGTTGAATTAATCTACGATGCACAAGAATGATTTAAGAGAGTTCAATAATTATTGTGAATCTTGATATGTGGTTGAACATATGTGGTGAGAAAAATAATTGGGGGGTCCTATAGAATAGTTGTACAAACAAAACTTTCGTAGAAAAAATGTGTTTCATAAGTCTTCTAGAATTGATTTGATTGGGAAGATGATAGTTTCACATGTTGTTATGATAATAGATTATAACAAACTATTTTCATGGAGATTGTGTCTTTGTGGACTTTAGTGGAATGTTCCTTTGTTGTGCTAAATCGTGAAGTGTTTGGTTTTTACATGGATTTGATTCCATTATTTATCTTTTGCTTTTGCGATAGGAATTGCATTTGTTTCTATAGGAGTTTATATAAAAATCAAGTTACTTATAGATTTATTTCACATAATTTTATTTGTGGTGTATGTATTCTAATGTAGTTTGAGGGGGGTTTATAGAGCAAAGATGAGTGTCACAATAAAGTAGTCAGCAAAGAAGTATGAAGGGTAAGGCAATACTCTTTTAGGGAGAATCTTGCATGAAAAAATTGTCAGCTTGCCCATTGAACCTATGGTCCAATTGCTAGTAATATTTATAATAGATTTTACTATATCTTTCGAAAAACTAACAACTCTTTATGAGATCTTATTCATTGATTAGCAACAGTATATACACAACATAGACTTTGTCTTCTCAAAAATTATTAAAACAATTCATTATCTCAACCTTCACCTTCAAATTTAATTTTTTAACCTCAATTTCTCCATGATGTACATATATATTTATGATTATTTAAGAGAATTTGTGCATGAATCCTTCTTTACTGAATTTTGTGCATAAGCTCTTGTGAAGGCTTTGGTGATCAAAAGTGGCACTTGCTACTACTACATCTTACAAAAACCCACTTTCAATTATGCTTTCGTGCATGTCCATACAATCTTCTAAAGCTCCAATTTGAGCAAAGGTAGGGAAGTTGTTTTTTACCTTACCTTGGAAATTTGAGCCACTTTCGTGAATGCAATAGGAAACTACAAGGAACTTCAAATCTCATCCACGTAATAAAAGCTACAAAGAAAATTACTCATAATTTAAAATCATTCAAGAGATAACTTGTGCATTATTATTTTTTATTTCTTGCAACTACATGTTACGAAAAATCCATTTTCAATGGTGTTAATATCCTCTTCCAAAGCTCTGATTTGAGCAGACATAGGGGTTGGCAAAGGTTGAGGAGCCTAGATTTACACCTGCTAGTTACATTTGCTTAAAAGTTTCTATGGCCTTATTAACAAGCCCATGTTGAACAATGTTGCAATCATGACATTCCATGAGACCAAATTTGTTTGATGCATTTTGTCAAATAGTTTATGTGTCTTGTCTATGCTCTAGGGAACTTACAACCACAACATTGTGAAAAATAACACCTATAAAACTAGTAATTTAGGTAAAGGGGTGAATGATATTTTTAGCAAATGACGAGGGGGGTAAATCCCAAAACACACAACACATATTGCTCACAGAAATTAGGAATGTTCTTTTATTGATCTGAAAACAAATTACATTACAGAATTTGGAATGAAATAAGAGGATGAAATCCCCAACAAGTTGCAACGTATTACAACTTCCCTCCTCTAGATTCTAGAACATTCTGCCTTCTATAGCCTGAAATCTGCTAGGGTTTTATATTTTCCCTTTGTTTCACAAATCACCACTTTCCCCTTTCTACTACCAAAATATTCCCGATAAATGGTCATAAATATCCCTTTTTGGCCCCTTCAAGCCAAAATTTCAAATTTTGCAACTCCCTCCAAAAATAGGTCAACTTTCAAGAGCCATAACTTTTGATCAAGGTGTCCGATTAATGAACCGTTTGATGTGTTGGAAAGATCATGAAGAGATCTACGCCCTTAGAATCTTCTTTGTTGATTCTTCCCATTTTGGGGTCGTACATGGCCTCTAAGTGCCTCATATTTGACTTTGAAACTTTTTTAGGGTTTTTTAAAGAAATGAAAACTTTAATATCTTTCAGCCCACAAGTGACCTTTGTCCAATTCCTTCACCAAATGTTATATTTTTTAATTCCGAAGCTTTGAGTAAATTTATGCTTCCATACATGCTCAAATGCAAACTTTCTAAAAAGAGCAGTTTGCTATTTTAAGCAGGGTGGAAAAATTGAAGGTTTCACATCATTATTCAAGCAATTAGGTATCCAAAAGTACCAAAATTAAAAAGAATAAAAAACAAAATCATCATTTTTTTGGGTGATGCAAGATTACCCTTACACCACTGGATGCTCTTGCATCAAACACCCAGGATAATTTGAGAAGTGGCATTGTCACATTTAGGTGTTCAAGGAAAACCCAAATAGTCAACCTCTGCCTTAGACAACATGGAAGAATCTTCAATGGGCATTCCTTTCCACTTAACCAAATATTCTTCATATTGCATGTTCCTGGTACTTCTTCCCACATAGCTATCCAGGATTTCTTCTATATCCTCCTTTGAAGTAGGTGTCAGGATACTCCATTGTTCTTCCGTTGGCCCATCCTTTGTGTCACCTTCGTGATATTTTGTTAAATCAACAATGTTGAACACAAGGGAATGTCGATTCCACTCGATAGCTCTGCCTTATATGCATTTCTTGAATCATGCTTCTTAAAGATCTTGCATGGTCCAAATTTCTTCATATTCAACTATTATATGTCCCCATTGGGAACCTTTCTTTCCTTAGGTGAACCATGACTTCATCACCAACCTTGAATTCCTTAAACTTCTGCTTTTGATCTGCCTTAACCTTGTATTGAGAATTCATTTTATTAATGTGCTATTGTACCTCTTCATGCAAGCCCTTTAGGTGCTCTACAAAGTCTTCGACCTTAGCACGACTCTTCTCTCCTCTGTCTATCTTTCTCAGCTTAGAAGCATTTCTCAGACTACTCCCATATACAATTTAGAATGGGGACTTACTAGTACTCTTGTTGATAGAATTGTTATGTGCAAACCCTACATGTGGTAATATAAAATCACATCCCTTGGGCTTATCTCCTACTAAGCATCTCAACAAGTTGCCCAAACTTTGATTCACTACCTCTGTCTACCCATCAGTCTATGGATGATGTGCAGAGATGAACTTCAACTCAGTCTTCAACTTCTTCCATAAGGTCCTCCAAAAAAACCCAACAAACTTGGTATCCCGATCTGAAACTATGCTCTTTGGAAGACCATGTAATCTAACCACCTCCTTGAAAAATAATATTGCAACATGAACATCATTAGTAGTCTTTCAAAACAGAATGAAATGTGTCATCTTTGAAAATCTATAAACCACCACAAATATTAAAGCATGCCCTCTTTGTGTTCTTGGTAAACCAAGAACAAAGTCCATGCTGATATCTTCCCATGGCCCCTCTGGTATAGGCAATAGATGGTATAGCCCAGTATTCTGACTCACTCCTTTGGCCATCTAGCATATTCTGCAACCTTGCACAAATTTCTTCACATCCTATTGCAACTATGGCTAGTAATAATTCTCACTAACAAGAGCAATGGTCTTATCTCGACCAAAGTGTCCTACCAAACCTCCACTATGCTTCTCCTTAAACAGCTTCTCTCTCATATAACTCCTAGAAATGCACAACTAGCTTCCTTTAAACAACATACCATCTTGGATTATGTAATCCAACCATCTTGTCCTATCCAGGGTAACAGGCTCCAAACAAGCTTTCCAGGCCTGTGCAAAGTCTGGATCTTCAGGGTACAAATTCTTGAGTTCATTGAACCCAACAACCTCTATCTTCATCTCTGTCAACAATTTTTGCCTTCTGTTTAAGGTGTCTACAACTTTATTTGACCTTCCACTCCTACATTTCAAAACAAAAGTATAACTTTGCAAAAACTCAACTCATCTTAAGTGCCTCTGATTTAACTTTCCTTAACTATTAAGATACTGCAAATCCTGATGATCAGTATATAAAACAAACTCTTTTGGCAACAAATAATGCCTTCATTTCTTCAAAGCCTAGTTTATAGCATAAAAATATTTATCATAAACAAAATATTTTTTCTTGGCATCATTAAGCTTCTCACTAAAATAGGCAATGAGCTTACCCTCTTGGCTCAAAACAACTCTTATAACACTACCACTAGCATCACAATCTACCTGAAATACCTTATTAAAATTTGGAAGTACCAAAATAGGTTGCTTTGTGACTTTCTGCTTCAATGTATCAAAACAATTGGTTGCTCTTGTAGTCCATTTAAACTTTTTTCTATCCCCTCTCATCGTCTCAGTTAGGGCTGCACAAATGCTATTAAAATTCCTGATAAATTTTCTATAAAAGCTTGCCAAACCATGAGAAGGTTGTACCTCTATAACACTCCTTGTGGTAGGCCATTCAATGATAGCCCTCACCTTCTTTGGATCCATTATAAGACCCTCACTTGAGATATCGAATCCTAGATACACCAACTCCTTCACAAAACTATATTTCTTTGAATTAATCAGCAACTTCTCTTCCCTCTTCTTCTCAAAAACTCTTCAAACATGCATTGGGTGCTCCTCCAAAGTCTTACTGAAAATCAAAATATCATCCAAATAAACAATGACAAATTTACCTAAAAACTCTTTTAATACCTTGTTCATGAGTTGCATGAATGTGCTCGGTGCATTGATTAGCCCAAATAGCATGACTAACCATTTGTACATGCCCTCCTTAGTCTTCAAGGTTGTCTTTCATTCATCTCCTTCTTTGATTTGGATCTAGTAATATCCATGCTCTAGATCAATCTTTGTAAAGTACTTGGCTCCACTCAAACAATCCATTATGTCATCCATTCTGGGCAATGAAAATTTGTACTTGATCATGATCTTGTTGATGTCTCCAGAGTCTGTACACATCTTCCATTCTCCATCCTTCTTTAGTGCTAGTACTGTAGGTACTGCACATGGATGTAAGCTCCCCCTTATCAATCATTTCCTTAATAACTCATGAACTTGTATGTTCAGCTCTTCATTCTCTACATGAGTCATTATATGGGCTGCCTTATTTGACAAACTAACTCCTGGTATCAAATCCATTTGGTGACTTATCTTCCTCATCAGTGGTAAACCTTCTGGTACATTATCAGAGACAATGTCCTAAAATTCTTCCAATAGATCTGAGTCTTCTACTGGTACATCTTCACATTTCTCCTAATTGATCTTAGGAATCAACGCAAAGTAATGATGCTCATGCTTCGTACCATCCAAAAATTTCCTACCATCTACCAAGCAAATTCTAGCAGTACTACATACCTTTTCTTCCACCTCCTTCAAGGGCTTCAACTTTTGACGAACTCCATCCTTTTTTAGGGAATAGGTGTTTGCATGGCCGTCATGGACAACACACCTATCATACTACCATGGCCTTCCCAATAGCATATGACATGCTTCCATCAATATGATGTCACACAACACCTCGTCATGGTAGTCTCCAATCTTGAACTTGACTAAACATTGCTCATTGACCAAAGCTTTATGGTCCTTCTACAATCATGCAGACCAATATGGGCATGGGTACCTTCTCCTTTTCAACTTCAACTTGTTAACCATCTCTTCTGAGACAAGATTATCAGTGCTTCCACTGTCAATAATAATATCACAACATTTACCTTCACACTTGCACCTTGTGTGGAATAAATTCTTCCTTTGATCTAGTTCTTTCTCCTTATTTAACAAGGTTCTCCTAACAACTAGGGTATCTCCCCTTTCAACATCTTCAGAATGCTCAGATTGAGTATCTTCATCCACATGTGCAACTCATGCATTACCTTCAGGTCTTCTATTTTCCTTCTTTGATGTTGTGGACACTCGTAAGTTCGATGTCCTTCTTCTCCACATTGAAAATAGGTTCCTTTGAAGCCTCCTCTTCCAAGTCCTTGTCCAGGTCTTCCTCTTCCTCTTCCTCTTTGTTTACCATTATTTTGGTCATGAGGGTGGTAGTCATTATCTCCTCTCTGATTTCAATTGGTGCTTGCTTCTTCACTTTTCTTTTGATCTTCATTTCGACTTGTCACATCTTGTTTTGGGACCTTATTTAGTTGGACATTTTTACTATGACTAATTTATTATGAGTGATTCCATGCGTGTGAAAATAACTATCGTGAAAGTTATAAATGCATAATTTTGAAAGTTGATTTAATAATTGAATATTATTGGTACGATTACAGATGTACATTTTATTTTGTTTCGGCTATGATTTTGGGGAACTAACCTATTAATGAAAATCTAAGTGTGACTGAGTGCAGGGAAATGTCGAAGATGAGAACATGGTTGAGGTAGAGGTGTCCTAGCCACTTGGCAAGAAATATTTGGGATGGATAACCTTAATGCACTCACACACTCACATAGTCTCATATCATATTGCATTTTCCAAATGATCTTTTTATGCATTATTAATTAGTTGATAAATGTGATTGATAATTTGGGAGTAGATAAACATTTGTTTTAATTAAGTCCATTTCAAATGCATGATTTAGTCATAAATATTAATGTTCTTTTGAATGATTTAAATTTAAAAGATGTATTTTATATTTAAATGGTGTACTTTATAGTTAAAATGTTGTGTTCTATATATTATATTTTGCTTGGTAAGATTAGATTTATATTATATTAACAAAATAGTTGTACAAAGTTTGAGTTTGAGCTCCATGAGCAGAGACTGTTGACCATGACTATCCCCCATATCACCCTTACATCGAACGTCGAAATGCCCCCCTAAAAAGTCCTCCATGGGACTGAGCTACTTGTCATTACATTAAACATATTAAATTGTTTACAATATTACCATACTACTAGACCACTGACAAACGAAACCAGAAAACATAATTACAGACTTATACCCAGCATTAGCAACAACAAACCAAGACCTGAGCCTTCAAATCTCCCCTTTGGTGAAAAGATAATCCCTAAATTCACCCACCCATTCAAAGCCATCAATCGAAGTTATGCTCAACAGCTTCTTAAGGAAGTCTTGGCCTTTACAAACCCTAACCCTGTGGGCAGCTAGCTCTTCACCTTTAATATCCAAAATGAAAGGAAATAATTTGATGACTTCACCTAGCTAATTTGCTCTGGCCAAATCCTTCGGCTTGGGAATCCCTACATCTCTTTCCGCAGCCTCTAGCACTTCGTCGAGCCCCTTAAGCAGAGTCTATTTCAACAAGCGCTTCACCATCACTCAAACTTCCTCTTTTGCTGTAAGCACATCCAATAGAGATGCCACCACTCGGGAGGAGATGTTAGTATCTACTTGGTATCTCTCTGTCACTGATTAAAGCTTTGCCAAGGATGAGTTTTACTACTCCAACAATGAAGGCATCGTTCTAGCAAAGCACCGTTCGCAACCTTTGCTCAATCACCTTGCCCTTAAACTCCATCTGCCTAACCCTACTAGTTAGGTAGATTGGCGACTCCATTCCTGTGCACCTCAAATGCTCAACCAGGAGATGGACGATAATTATCGGTGGAGGGTCATTTGCCATACACAGCATTGCAACTGAAAAACCCAGAGCTCTACAATATAAAGGAAAGAGACTTGCCCAAAAATGATGCTGAGCATCATGCAGATGTGAGATATAAACCTATGCCAACTCATATCTCCCGCCACTCTCTATCCCGAGGAGATCGACATTCCAAGGCATGATTACTTGCTGTCCTTCACTTGTGAGAACCAACGAAGCCTACTGCCACTTGTTGCCCCAAATGTGCAATAAAATGATTGAAGTGAGAGACTACTTAATTTCCAATTCTACGTATGACTGCTAAGCCTCCAACCCATCCCTGTTGTCACTGTTGATACGGCCACCTCAGCTTTGTGAGGTGGCGCCCACCCTACCACCCACATGGTGTGTTCTATATTTTAAATAGTGTATTTTCTATTACTTAATAATAAATAATAATAATTGTTTTCCTATTTATATAAATATTATTGTTTGAAAAACAAATATCTAATTTAGACTTAAAACAATTATGTTTAATTACTATATATATGTGTGTGTGTGTTTGCAAATACTACTTGATTGATTAAAAAAGTGATTATGTTTTATTAAAAATAGATATATATTAATATTATTGAAAATACTTCTTGTTGATTTGAGCAATTATGTATTATTTAAAATAAATAGATTATATTAATAATATTGTTATTATATTTAGAATTTAATTAAAAGAATTAAAAAGAATTATTGTCATGCAAATGACAGACAAAATAAATAAAGATTATTTTAATTTTATTTTTAAAAAGAAAAGAAAAGAGAGCTTTGAAAAATCAAAACTCATGCAAACGGATGAAAACTGGAGTTATTAAAAAGAAGAAAAGAAAAACCTAAATTGGATGCCAAAATTAAGAGAGTATATTTTTAATAATTTATTTAAGCAAAAAGGATCCATTGTTTTAAAAAAATACGTCATGCAAATTGAAAAAAAGAGAAAAGGTGTTTTTGAAAACCAAAAAAAAGTCATAGTAAAACGGTGATAACTTCAAGTCATTTCTCAATGAAATTCAAAATCGTAAACTATTCTTGAAAGCTAGCGAAAGGGAGAACAAAACCTAGAAGGGATTTTAAGATATTCGCAATAGTTAGTGATTAGTTTAGCAAAAGATGGACATGATTTATGTTGGGCATGAGAAAAGACAGGGACAACAGAGAAAAAGGGATCAATCACCATTTTTATTATTTTTATTTTTTGAGCATCGACATAGAGAGGTTAGCAGATAGGCAATCACCATCTTCAAGCGACTGATATCTCTGGATCTGGGAGTGACAGGTAGCAGCGAAAGAGCAGCATCAGAGGTAGAATCGACCTCTCTTTTCTTGCTATCAAACCGGGTACTCTCCTTGTTGTTAATTGCAATAAGTTTTGGTTGAATGTGGCTATTAAAACGTAGTAATTTTGGCCTAGGAACTAATATTTCTAGTCTGCATTCTATCTTTTTGCCAACCATTCTTATTTCTCCCTTGCATACTTTGTCTTCCTAGCTTTATGCTGAGTGAATCGCCCTCCTTTCTTGATCTTGATGCAAACCATTGAAACCATACTTACCAGTTATCTGGATGTTGTTAAATTATTCTCTGATAGACTTAATACTTATAGCTGAACTATCATCTTATTGTTGTTAAAAAACCAAACTTTTGTTAGAAGTCGGCCTATACTTAGCGATCAAACGATGTGAAAATAAACTCTTTAACTTATATGATAGTACTAGATTCATGTAGCTATAATTATCTATTTTATTGTTGTTCAAAGACCTATTTTAATTACTGTCATTTGAGTGACAGTAAACCTGTGGTGAACTTTGTTATTCTTGTTTCAAACTCTGTCATAGTTCTTGTCGCAGTCGTGACAATAAGACTGTTGCTTGTTTCTTTAACTCCATGTCGCAAGCTGTTAATGACTGTTATTTACTTCCTGTCATTTCAAATTGATTTAGAACTTCCTATCACAGTAGTTTTTATTCTATTTTTGACCTATATAGTTACTGTCGCAAATTCAATAGTAACCTGTTTGAGAGTTCCACAGCTTTTTTACTGTCATAGTTCCTGTCACAATTGTGACAGTACGATATTTTAATGAATTAGATTATTAGATTAAATCATATTTTCTTATTATGTTTGTGGTGAATAAAGTAAATATTATGTGGATATACAATAGTTCTTGTTACAAACTTTCTTGAAGCGAAATGATATACTTGGTTTTAATTAGAAAACTATTATATTATGAGTGTTTGAATGAAATATGGACTAAGAAAATAAAATCAATAAATAGTCCTATAGATGCAATTTGCATGATTAAATGATGATTTTTTGATGAATTACTTGCTTAAAAGTGTACTCTTGCTGGTCGAGTAAAGAAAAGAATTAGTAAATTGTATTTTGGTAAAAGTATGTGCTATTGACTTGAATATGAAATCATAGATAAAACCCTTGAAATCATTGAGCTTATCTACTATTTGGGTATCTGTGTAAACGCCATCTTAAATATTGTTGGCAACTATTTTATTTAAATTCAATTTTTCTCTTATCTTTGTTGCTTGAATCATGGAATAGATAGCAAAACTGAAGAAAGATAGTATGATGTTCTTCTTTACTGCTTGGTTGAAAGTGTGTTTTCTTGATTGATGCTTTGGAAAGGGATTAGAGGTGGTTATAGGTGATTTTGGGTTTATTTATTTATTTTGAAGAAAGTTGATTTTATTTGCTGTGTGTTTGGGGTGGCTTTTGGGCTAGGATGTCGAATGTGGATTATCAAAGATGGCTTTTCCTCTTTTCGGGAATTGAACCTATAACTATTTTTCTAAGGCTTAGATCTAAGTGAGCAGTCATTGAAAAATATGAATATTTTATATAGCAAAACTTTAATAATATATATCTCTGCCACATCCTGTTGTGAGACAATCTACATTTCATTATTTAGAATTGCACATTAGACTTCAGGTTGCATCGAGTGTTCCCTCCTACTAGTTGTTTCCAAGTAGCTAGACATTTCGTGCAGGGCTGAGTTTCCTTCGTTTCATGAAGGAATCCAGGGAAGCGTAATTGTATCATGGTTGGGTGGAAAAGCACCTGAGCCATGTTCTCGTCTCTCAGCTTGTAGGAGGACCATTTGGGTTCGTGGCGACTGGAGAGTTTGTTTGATTTATTATACTTGTACATATTTATTGTAACTTGTGAATGGATGAATTGTTACATGAAAGCCAATTGGACTTTGTATATTCTTTTATAGTGCTATCACCTGGATTGAGCACGTGATTATGTAAGATTTTATTGACTTTTATTGATTCATATTTATGAGATTTATCTTTTACTTGAGATGTGGTAATTAAGTGGATTATTTACTTCATTTTACTTTTGTGATGGTTTGAGTACCTTACACGACCTCTATAGGATCTCTGACTAGTCCTTCAACCATAACCTCTTCCTCTTTGTTTGTATTTAAATCTTGTATTTAGCTTCTCTTCCACCTTTAGGGTGCACTGGTATGTATCTTCTATGGTGGTCATTCTGACCAAGCTCAGCTCCTCTTGAATACTTGTCCTCAACCCATTAATGTAATGGGCTACCTTCTCCTTGTTGGCCTCTACATGACTTGTTCTGATAATAATCTTATAAAACTCTTTTGTATACTCCTTAACAGACTTGTTACCTTGTTTCAATCCTTGCAGCTTCTTCATCAACTCCAACTCATAGTTCATAAGAATGAAGTTTTGCTTCTTTAGTTTGTTGACCATCTGATCCCATTTGGTAATCTTTCCTTTTCCTCTTCTATTTCTCTCTAATTAGTCCTCTTTCCACCAAATATTGGCATAACTCTTCAACTTCGTTTTTGCAAACTTGACCCATTCTAGATCCTCCACCTCTTCATACTCGAAATATTCCTCCATATCATTTATCCAATCAATAAGCTCTTCTGGATTCAGATCCCTAGAATAGGTAGAAACTTCAATCCTAGGCCTCTTTCCAATCTTCAAAATGGTCCTCAACAACCTAACTTATGTAGAATCTCCTGCAACATCTTGTTCTTTCTCGGATAGCTCTTCTTCTTCTTCTTCTTCATCTTCACTTTCTTCTCTTATTCTTGACTTAAACCCTCTTCGCAACTCCTATTGCAATGCATCAATTTATCTTTGTAGGGCTCTAAAACCCTCTTCTGTCAAATATTTCTCCCACCATGATTTCTTTGTGGACCTGCATTTTGATCTCTACAACAAACCCACAACCTTAGGCCCTAGTGCAAAATGCCTCACGATCGACGATCTGTCTACACACTTAAGAACCCTTGCTCTAATACCACTTGATAGGGGGTAAATCCTAGAGCACACAACAACACAAATTGCTCACAGAAAATAGGAATGTTCTTTTATTGAACTGAAAACAAACTACATTACAGAAGTTGGAATGAAATAAGAGGATGAAATCCTCAACAGGCTGCGACACATTACAGCTTCCCTCCTCTAGATTCTGGAACCTTCTACCTTCTATAGCCTTAAATATGCTAGGGTTTTCTATTTTCCCTTTGTTTCACAACTCACCACTTGCCCCCTTCTCTACTGCCAAAAGATTCTTGAAAAATGGTCATAAATAGCCCTTTTGGCACCTTCCAACCAAAATTTCAAAATTTGCAACTCCCTCCAAAAATAGGTCAACTTCTGGGAGCCATAACTTTTGATCAGGTGTTCAATTGATGAACTGTTTAATGCGTTGGAAAGCTCGTGAAGAGATCTACGGCCTTAAAATTTTCTCTATCGATTCTGCCCATTTTCGAGGTTGTACGGGGCCTCTAAGTGCCTCATATTTGACTTTGAAATTTTTTCCAAGGGTTTTTAAAGAAATGAAAACTTTAATATCTTTCAACCCACAAGTGATCTTTGGCCAATTCCTTCACCAAAGGTTATATTTTTCAATTCTGAAGCTTTGAGTAAATTTTTGCTTCCATACGTACTCAAATGCAAACTTTATAAAAATAGTAGTTTGTTATTTTTAGTAGGTTGGAAAGACTGAAGATTTTGCATCATTATTCAAGCAATTGGGTATCCGAAAGTACCAAAATTGAAAAGAACAGAAAATAAAATCATCATTTTTTTGGGTGATGCAAGATTGCCCTTACACCACTAGATGCTCCTGCATCGGCAAACCACAACAACGGAAGTGGTATTGGTATGCTTATGGTGATAGAGACAATGATACAATTTGTGCTTCTCTAATGAATTTTCCTTCCAAGTATGCTACAAAATCATTATGAAAATAATAAAATCAATCAATCTTGACACTACTACTACTTAACACCAACCGAACCCTAATGCTCAACCCCTAGAAAAATCCCATAATTTTCCTGTAGTCCTCAACAACAAAAGTAAAGAGAATAGAGAGACATTCAGAAATACACACTTAGAAAAAAGTATTTGCAACAACCACATTTTCATTCCTAACCTGACATGGAAAAACAACTATAAACCTTCAAACCCCCTACGTGCAAAGCCCCAAACTTATGCCCTAGACCAAGCACAACTCTTGCACCATAAAAAAATGCACTCTAAACCAACCACGCCTCTTGCACAAAACAAAAAACACAAGCATAAGTAGACACAATAAAATCTCTCTCACACACAATTGAACATGGACTCAAATGAAAATTCAACATAATCGTGCTTGCTCATTTACTTCATACATGTCAGGTTAATCACATAATTTAAAGAATATGCATTTGTTGCTCACAATTTTAACCTCGTGTGTGCGATTTGAAATTTCTATGTGCCTGTTAGGAAATATGAGTTAGTGCTCAATGTATAATAATTACGTGAGTAATTATTATCATGTAACTGTTAGTAGTTAGTAATATTATTGTTATATTAACAATAATATATATTACGGTTTGGAGTTGTTGTAACAACTCATATGATTTGAGTTGTGTATTGTTACGTGAGTAACAATCACAACTAAATAGGGATTTATGGAGATAATCTCTTCTTGAATGTAGGAGTAAACTCTCCTATATATTAGCCATGTATTTGAATGAAAATGAAGAGAAGCACACATTATTATAAAATATTTTCTTGCTTCGATTATTTAGCCCCTATTTCTTATACGGTATCAAAGCAGGCACAATTGAAGGGATTGAAGAGAATTCTATGCCTACAAGTCTGTGATTCTTTATCTTTGAAAGTGACTCCAATTATTTTCCATCGACACTTGTCATTAGTTTTTTTGGTTTGGTGCGGATTTGGAGTAGGTGTATGTGGGCGTTTAGAATATATTGAAGCCTGTGATCAACCATGGCCATTATAGACACCAAAGAAATGGAGAGAAAAGAATGAAGGTGTTTAGGTGAAAATTGGATTTGTTAATACTCTAGTGTTTAGATGTTTAAATCCTCCTTTCCACCATACATTCAAGGATCTAGGGTCGAGTGACAAGCACTATCATACCTTAGGTCACTTGTAGATGTAGGGAAACTTGGATTAGGGAATTTAATTATTAATTTTCCTTCTCTTATGTCCAATTAACCATTAAAACCCTAATTATGCAAATATAGCAACAAATTGACGAAAGACGGAAAAAGCTCTTGCAGACAGGAATGAAATACCAAATCACAGAATACCTTTTTTGGGGGTTTCAAAGCAAAATAGTCGAGAACACTGGAGCGGGTGCCCAAGTCCAAGGTACCTACTTTTTCACAGAATCCAGACCTCCTTCCGACACTGATCAGCCCTATAACTTCTATTTTTAGAGATCTATCTATGGAGGACACTCGAGTGGGCGCCCAAGTCCTGGAAGTGCTCCTTTGTCTGACTTTTCTTTAGATCTTGAATCCTTGATGCCTGCCAGTTCTTCTTGCAACTCCACTTTCCCCAAGTACGACACCTCTAACCTGTAATCACAAGACTTGGTTCGGGGGTTGTGGTGTTTAGAGGCTTGCCTCAATCAAGCCCCAGAGGACACTGAAGTCTCTGAACACCATTGTTAGATAAAAGAGTGTGTGCCCTTGTGAGGCAGAGGCAAAAACCAAAGGAATCAATGATGAAAACACAATATTATGTCACCTTGTAGTGAAGCTCTCATGGAGGAAGATGCTCTTCATGCCATGAGGAGATTGATGCTCAAATCTGCAAATATCAACACACAAAACACACAAGTCTACTCTTGCAACACAATAGAAATCATTGAATCACCTTGAGAACGCAATGATCATCTAATTGACATCTAGTTTACAAATGAATGCCTAAGCTTGCTTATACATGCAACTACGAGCACTCCTGCCAATATTTTAAAAATCAAAAAACTTACTGTGTCGGTAAAAGGACCTAATAACGGTCATAAACTAACACCTGGAAATTAGGGCTGCCCCAAAATAGGGCAGGACTAGGGTGCGACCACCCAAGTCCTCCCCCTATTTTGGGTAAGGTACAGCTCAAGGGGTCCACCTAGGTCCAATTTGCGATGGAACCCAGGTCTCATTTCATCAGGATGCCAAAATATGAACTAAAATGCCCTAAATGCATACTAAAGACCAGGAAGCTAAACCTTATGAGGGAAAAGCCCCCAAGGGGACATCTTCTGACGTTACATTTAGCCCCCACTTTAATGTATGTATGAATGCGAGGCCAATACATGCATTAAAGTGAGGTCACAAACACAGCAAACACACCAAGCACGGAGAAGACACACCAATCACATAGAAAATAGTAACAGGCATGCAAAACATGGAGAAGACAGTTACAATCACGCAGAACACAGAGAATACAGTCAATGCATAGAAGACATATTAATGCATGGAAGATAGAAATGACATCTTTTCTTTTCTTTTTCTCATATATATGAAATGCAAATGCAAGTACTGGAAAGTAAACAAACCTTCCATAATACATGATGCACTACCTTAAGGCGCAAGTCTCTGTATAAATGGGGCAACACACATGCAATACATGCAAAACCTCCCAAAATGCAGGAAGCATTACCTGAAGGCGCTGGTCTCTGCATATGGGGCAACAAACATGCCACACAAATAATCACGCCAAAATGCACACACTTGAAGACACAAAGAAAACACAGCAGACAAGCGATGGAGTGTACCTATTTCTAGGTCCAACACCATCTCAGGCACATTAAAGGCACACACCGATGATTGGGCTTTGCCACAAGAATCGCTGAAAACACGTTTAAGGGTTGAGTTAGTCATAGAACTGCTCCCTGCCTCCATAGAGGGCTTAAGAAAAAGGATATGCTTGATATCCCGCCTCCGCAGAGGGCTTACATGATTGATTGATTGATTGCAAACAAGCTCAGGATGCACGATGCACTACTCTGGGGCGCAAGTCTCTGCATCTGAGGTCAAACACATTGCTAACATCTATAACAAACAATTTACCTTATATATGCCCAGGAAGAAAACACATAAGGGAACATCGACTTTCGCAAAGCCCATGCCCCCTGGAGGTGACATGTACAGTACAATCGCCAAATGTTCCCACAAACACGTCCCTGTAAGAAACAAATTAGTGTCTACAACATCATGATAAACAACAACATCAATGCATATGATTAACCACACAAAGAGCCAAGGTTATACAATGAATTCGGAGTTTGAGGATAACCAGAGGCTATATCATGAAGCTCTCTGAATCAAGTACTGTCAAGGCTAGATTCAAAGGCAAACAAAGGTGCACAGAGTAGTAGTATTGTTAAGGTTTGTAAATGTGACAGAAACATCATAAAATTCACTACGCGGAAAGTACGAGTGATTCCAATAGTCAAGCGTCAGATAAGATATACAACCCCATTGTCATATTAGGAACTAAGTCCATTTTTTTATTACTCTCGAAAGGGATACTAGGTCCGCATCAGTATAAATGTTTGTCGTCATCCGCCTGCTAGATAGAAACACTAGAGGAAGGGAAATAATAAATAAGAGAGGAGAAACAAGTGTCTTAGGGACAATCACGTAGGAGGTGCCCCCAAGTCACCAACCACAACGCTATGTCCGTAAGACACAACACTCAACATTGAAATTAGAGAGAGCAATTTAGAACAATGATGACACAAATAGAGGAAGGTCACAACAGAGGCGGTCTCCTGGCATCCCAAACCTTACGGGAAAATTTGAGGTCATTCTAGGAGGCCTAAACAACACATAACACATCATGGGGGAAGCAAATCATGAGAGAGATAAAGGATTAGAGATACTTACCTGTAGGGAGATTCATGCTAGAAGTTGTCATCAGGGAGGTGATGATCTTCCCATATCCAAATGGTAAAAAGAGATGTAGGTTGGTCCATTTGTCTGTCTAATGTATTTTGATCACTTCTTGATCCCTGAAGAGATAATGAAGGATGGACCTCAACATGAATGTCATCTCTTAGTGGACTAGACGGGTTATGAAATTGTTCCTTATCCACATCAATCTCACCAAATAGGTCAAGATAGTCAAAACAATGTTGCGTTGTCACAATGTCATCCCTTAATGATACATTTTGGTTAAGAGGGTTGTTCTAATTACTAGAGCTAACCCTTGTCTTTTCATCTAAATTACCAGAATGTTCAGTTGTAGGATCAGTAGGGTAGCTTGTGAATTCATTATCACTCTCATGATCATTATCGATATTATCACCATATGTTTGAGCTATTAATTCCAAACTATTATGAGAGATGTCATGCTCTTCATCTAAAGTGTGCTTTATCAACTCTTCTATTACCCAAGGGTATGTATTGATGAGAGATATGAAATTGTTAAGATTAGATACATAATCAAGGATCTCAAAAGAGGATGACACCAATATATCCTTGTGATACATGGCTTGTATATAGGGCATGACATAAGGATGTTTACTAAAGAATTTGTGAAGATTTTCAAAATTTGAAATATATTCATGTGGGGATTCCAAGGAGCACTGAGAGGCCAATTTTTTATGCTCAAACCAATGCCAAATCATATTTTGAAAGCTTTTCAAAATTGGTGCAAAAGATAAGAGCAAAAATAGCCTAAAATGCTTGATTTTTCGATACTTTTTCAATGCCAATGAATGAAACAAAGGATGTTGTAAGGATTTTGATTGAGGGAAACAAGTTATATGTCTGATATCAGTCCAAAATAGAAATATAATCACTCCCGACACACTCTTGATGCAAATCCAAGATAATGCCAAGTCAAAATATGTCAAAATAGGCACTTTTTTCACCAAAACTCAATGCAACAGAGCATAACAAAGGGTGTTGTGAGGAAAATGATGATGGAAAGAAAATAATATCAGTAATAACAGCCACTTGATACAAAAATATCCAACACAACATGCTTTTAGTGCCACTTAAGGTAAAACCCTAGTAAAAATATAGCAAAATATGTAATTTTTCACAGTTTTTCAACTCCGAGACCTAGCAAAAGGGGTGTTGTAAGGTTTAGGAGGTACAACAAAGAATATCAATAATATCAGTTACCTCAATCCATAAAATTGATCACAACATGCTTGGAGTGCAAACTAGGTCGAACCCTAGGACAAAAATAGCTAAAATGTGTAGTTTTTCACCAAAATTTCACTACAAGAGATTGTTAAAAGGGTGTTGTGAAGATTTTTATGAGGGGAAGAAAATGATTACCCTAATAATAGAAAAATAATGCCAAAATACCTTTCACAACGCACCTACGATGCAAGTTTACAAAGTTGATAAGGCCAATTTTAGTGAAAATTATTGTTTTTGAAGCCCTAGGTTTGAGATCTTGGGAAAAAATTCTACGTGAATGTTTTGAAGTCTGCTTTATGATGAAATTGACTTACTCTCAGATCTAAAAATAATTTTCAAGCCTTAACATGCAAAATGCCCATGCAAATTTAATGAAAATTCATCAAAATTGCTAGTTTTTGTTGAAATTTTCTATGCAAAAGTGCAAATATTTTAAGTCTAAATTCAAATTCACACTAAAATGCAAGACTACAGGCAAATGCAAATTTGAATGAGCCTCTAAAAATAGTAAAAAAATCTGATAAAAGATTTGCCTACTAACCCTAGATTTTGGAATTACTAGGTTATATAAAATTGTCAAAATTTCTACAAAACCCTAGCAATTAAATGATAAAAATTCAATGCAAATTTCTAAATTTTTGGATTTTTCTGTAGTTTATATAAGATTTGATGCAAAAATCATGAATTAGAAAAATTTAGGAAGAATTGATGCAATTTAGTAAGCCAAACAATATAATTTTTTTGTATTTTTCAAAATTTTCATTTTTTTTGAATTTTTCTCAATGCAATGAAATGAATGATCAAATGAATGAATGAAATCAATCCAAATCTAAAGACAAACACTCATCAAGTTGCAATCTAAGTCCAAAAATATGGGTTCACCAAAATGTTTAAGTGAAAATTAGATTTGTTAATACTCTAGTGTTTAGATGTTTAAATCCTCCTTTCCACCATATATTCAAGGATCTAGGGTCGAGTGACAAGCACTATCATACCCTAGGTCACTTGTAGATGTAAAGAACCTTGGATTAGGGAATTTAATTATTAATTTTCCTTCTCTTATGTCTAATTAACTATTAAAACCTTAATTATGCAAATACGACAACAAATTGACGAAAGACGGAAAAAAACTCTTGCCGACAGGAATAAAATACCAAATCACAGAATACCTTTTTTTTGGGGTTCTGAAGCAGAATAGTCGAGACACTGGAGCGGGTGCCCAAGTCCAAGGTACCTATTTTTTCATGGAATCTGAACCTCCTTTTGACACTGATCAGCCCTGTAACTTCTATTTTTAGAGATCTGTCTGCGGAGGACACTGGAGTGAGCACCCAAGTCTTGGAATTGCTCCTTTATCTGACTTTTCTTCAAATCCTGAATCCTCGATGCCTACCAATCCTTCCTACAACTCCACTTTCCCCAAATGCGACACATGTAACCTACAATCACAAGACTTGGTTTGGGGGTTGTGGTGTTTAGGGGCTTGCCTCAGTCAAGCCCCAGAGGACACTTAAGTCTCCAAACATCGTTGTCAAATAAAAGAGTGCATGCCCTTGTGAGGCAGAGGCAAAAACCAAAGGAATTAATGATGAAAACATAATATTATGTCACCTTGTAGTGAATCTCTCATGGAGGAAGATGCTCTTCATGCCATGAGGAGATTGATGCTCAAATCTGTAAATATCAACACACAAAACACACAAGTCTACGCTTGCAACACAATAGAAAGCCTTGAATCACCTCGAGAATGCAATGATCATTTAATTGATATCTAGTTTACAAATGAATGCCTAAGCTTGCTTATATATGCAACTACAAGCACTCTCGCAAAGATTTTAAAAATCAAAACTTATCGTGTTGGCAAAAGGACCTAATAATGGTCATAAACCAACACCTAGAAATTAGGGTAGGACTAGGGTGCGGGTGCCCAAGTCCTCCCCCTATTTTGGGCAGGGTACAACTCAAGGCATCCACCTGTTGGGAATTAAGGTGTCTCATCCTTGGTAATTCCTTGCATTATTTATGATTGTATTTATTAATTCGTTGCCTATGTTGTAAATTAATTGTAAATTCCATATTGTCATATTGTGGGATGTGGCACAGTGATGTGTCATCCTACATGGAAGATGACAACTTGTAATTTTGTCCTCACATGAGGAGATAGGCGTCCCACTTTGTGGTAGGAGCATTTTGCCATGTGTCGGCATCTTTCATGTTGTGTAAGGGAATGTTTGACTGAAACGGTTATGATGGATTCCTATGACGAAGTTATGACATGCAAGAGTTAGAAATAGAAGATTGTAAGACAGGTGGAGACATGTGTCATGAAACATCTTTGAAAAAGGCATATTTGGGTGCCCTAAGGTGGACTATGACATGTTGTAAGAAAATATGCTTATTATAGCCTGTGTATGATAGATTCTCTTTACAACTGTAAGTTGTAACCGCTGTGACAGATTCTATGACGGTCGTAACTGTCGTAAGAGCATCTGTCATAGCCTATTTTAGAAATAGGTGACATCTTTAGGATGGGAGTTGTCGACAAGTGTTAGGCACATTCTACAATGTTGACCAAGTGTCCTCAGGCATGGGTTCTGGGCCATGAGGCTAAGTTGGACGCCCATTCCAAGATAGGACCAATATTGTCTTGTATATTCTATATAAACAGGTGCTTGGAGGAGGAGATGTTGACAGTTACTGTTATGCTACCGAATTGACTCCATATACAAGTGTCGAAGACCATTGAAACTTGCATTGCAAGTGTATTGTAAACAACATTTAGTTTTGATAATACATTGTGCAGGTTTCTTAGTGTGGGGTTTTTCACCCGATAAGGGTTTTCCCCACGTTATATCTGTCTCTCTTCTTTTGTCTTCTTTTTGGTTCATGTGTATTGTTGCAATATCTCTGTTAGATGTTTTATGTTGCTGTAGTTGTAAGGATTAATTTGAATTTGCATAGCCTTCTCCTCATTAGATAAGTGTAGGAAGCAATTTCCGCACACCTAGCTTCCTTTCAGTTGGTATCAGAGCCTAGCCAGTTTTGGTCTTAGCTGTTGGGTAGGGGTTTTTTGAGCTGATCTTAAGTTGAGTGGGAGTCTATGTAGAGTATTTTGAATCTTGTTACTGAAAGGAGATGGCAAGCACATCTGGAAGGATAGAAGTGGAGAAATTCAATGGCACTAATTTTGAGTTGTGGAAGCTTAAGATGGAAAACATGCTTGTAGATCGAGACCTTTGGGAAAGTGTTAATAGAACTAAACTAGATGCAATGTCACAAGCTGATTGGGATCTCAAGGATTAGAAGGCTAAGCGTCTTATAAGACTTAATCTTGTTGATTCTGTCCTGTTAAATGTCCATGAGGAGAAAACTGCAAACTTGCTTTGGAAGAAGTTGGGAGATGTGTATCAAGCCAAATCCCTGGTTAACAAACTTTTTCTGAGAAAGAAGTTGTATTCCCTTCAAATGGAGGATGGAGGATCCGTTGCTAAACATATGAATGCTTTTAATATGCTGGTTGCACAATTGACATCTATTGGTGTGAAGATGGAGGAGGAGGATCGGTGTATGACCTTGCTTTGTTCTTTGTCAGACTCGTGGGATCACCTTGTCATGGCTATTGGAAGCACCACATCCACATTCAAAATGGATGAAGTGGTTTCTTTGCTGTTGTTCAAAGAGATGCGGAGAAAGTCTTCTGAGGCAGCCAAAGAGGCTCTTGCAGTTCATGGAAGACCTAAGGAGAAAGGGAAAAAGAAGGACAAGAAAGCTAAGAAGGGTAGATCCAAATCTCGTGAGAGATCCAAATCTCTTGGAAAGTCCAAGGCTATCTGTTGGAACTATGGTAAATCTGGGCATTTCTGAAAGGAATGCAAAGAAGAAAAGAAAAAGAAGAAGACTATAGATTCAAATTTTGACAAGTCACAAGATGATGGTGATGCTTTCATCGTAGCTCTGGCAACCCATGCATCTGATGATGTGTGGCTGATTGACTTTGGTGCATCATTCCACATGACCTCGCATCGAGACTGGTTCACTAAGTATGAAGAGTTCGATGGTGGAAAGGTGTACTTGGGTGACGACTCTTATCTGAAGATTGTTGGTCATGGAAGAGTCTCTATCCAATTCCCTGATGGACGAGTGAAGGGTTATGCACATCCCAGACTTAGCACGAAACCTGCTTTCTGTAAGTATGTTGAATGATACAGGTGTGCAGGTTGCCTTTTCGAAAGAAGGATGCAAGATGACTAGAGGAGCTATGGTGCTTGCTAAGGGTACTAGGAGAGGTACTCTGTTTCAGCTGGAGGCATGCATTTCACAATATAATACTTCTTTTGACTCAAGGAAGAGGGCAACAGTCACTTCATCCCCACCTTTTGAACGAGCAATAAAGAAATCTGTTATTTCTAGTTCTAATGGTTGTAATCATGCCTTGGAAGTTAAGCTTCTGCTGAAAAAACAATGTTATGGCATAAGAGATTTGACCACATTGGTGAGAAGGGTCTATGTACCTTGAAAAATAAAAACCTCGTTGAGGGGTTAGATGATTGTAATCTTGAGTTCAACTTTTGCGAACATTGCATATATGGCAAACAAAACTGTGTTCAATTTTATTCGAGTTCTCATAAGTCTTTTGGTGTGTTGGACCTTGTTCATTCTGATGTATTTGATCATGTTAATGTTCCTTCATTATCAAAATCTGTATATTTTGTATCTTTCATAGATGACTACAGTAGAAGAACATGGATTTATTTTCTCAGAAGCAAATTTGAAGTCTATAGTAAGTTTAAGGAGTTTAAGGCCTTTGCTGAAAATCAGACTGGTAAAAAGATAAGTGTTTGAGAACTAACAATGGTGGTGAGTTCTGTTCTACAAAATTTGATAAATTTTTCAAGGAACTTGGGATTGAAAGACATAAGACAACTCCATACACCCCACAACAAAATGGAGTTGCAGAAAGGATGAACATGACACTGATGGAGAAGGCTAGGAGTATGCTTAGTGGAGCTGGCCTAGAACAAAAGTTTTGGGCTGAAGCTGTTGCCACTGCTTGCTATCTTGTAAATAGATCTCTTACATTAGCTCTTGTTGGAAAGACACCCATGGAGGTGTGGTCTGGTAGAAAGCCTTCAATAAGGCATCTTCATGTTTTTGGTTGTGAGGCATATGCACATGTGCCTAGGGAGAAGCGGTCAAAATTGGAGAACAAGGCTGTTAAGTGTATCTTCATTGGCTATGGTGTCAGTGTGAAAGGATACAAGCTTTGGGAACTTGTGGATGAAAAAGTGTTGTATAGTAGAAGTGTCATCTTCAGAGAGCTTACACCTTCTTCCACTATTTTATAGCTAGAAGAAAAAGAAAAGAAAGAGGATGCTGTTTAGTTTACTCCTACCCTTGAGAAGACTGAACAGAAAGACAATGTTGGACCTGATGATGAGGAGAGCTCTTGCAGCTTAGATGAAGAAGCTGAACCTCAACCTTAGCTCTTGAGAAGGTCTACACGGATAAGAAAGCAACCTGAAAGGTTTGGTTTTACATTGCTTGATTCTAGTTATGCTTTTACTTTGCTTACTAACAATGATGAACCTAGAAGTGTATCAGAGGCTATGGACATGAAAGATGTAGGTTCTTGGAAGGAGGCCATAAAGAATGAGATGGCTTTTTTGGAAAAGAATCAAACTTGGGACTTGGTGCCTTTGCCTCTTGGATGGAAACTTGTTGGATGCAAATGGGTGTTTAAGAAGAAATTTGGTGTAGATAGCAGTGTTGAGAAGTATAAGGCCAGATTGGTTGCGAAGGGGTATTCACAAGTGGAGGGTATAGATTATGGTGAGAACTTCTCTCCCGTTGCAAAGCTGACATCTATTCGATTCCTGTTGTCTCTTGCAGTAGCTTATGACCTAGAGGTAGAGCAGATGGATGTGAAGACAACTTTCCTTCATGGTGATTTGAAGGAAGAAATCTATGTGTCATAATCAGAGCATTACATGGTGAAAGGCAAATAAAATTTGGTTTGCAAGCTTAAGAAGTTTTTGTATGGTTTGAAGCAATCCTCTAGGAGATGGTACTTGAAGTTTGATGCCTTTGTGTTGTCAATTATATTTGTGAGATCAAAATCGGATCACTATGTGTATTATAAGTTTGATGGTGATCGTATTCTCATTGTTGCATTATATGTTGATGATACGTTGCTCATTGCGAAGGGTAAGAATATGATTTCTGATTTCAAATCTCAGTTGTCAGCACAATTTGAAATGAAAGATTTAGGGACAGCCAGGTACATTCTAAGAATGGAAATAAGATGAGATAGAACCAACAGAAAACTTTGGTTAAGCTAGAGTAAGTATGTGAAGACCGTGTTGGACAGGTTCAGCATGGCAGATTGTAGACCATTATGTGTTCCTATTTCTTTGGGGACAAAGTTGTCTATTGAGGATTGTCCAAAATCTCCTAGTGAGGTGGAGGACATGAGCAGAGTACCTTATGGTAGTGTTGTTGGCAGTTTGATGAATGCTATGGTCTGTACAAGACCAGACATTGCCCAAGCAGTGGGAGTCCTTAGTTGATTTATGGCTAATCCTGGACAAGTTCATTGGGATGCAATTGAGTGTTCAAATATTTGAGGGGTACTTCCGAGTATTCCATATGCTATCATGGTAATTCTACAGGACCTTCATATTCTGTTGATATTCATGGATTTGTGGATTCAGATTGGGCAGGTGACATTGACAGTAGGAGATCCACCAGTGCTTATGTGTTTACACTATTTGGTGGTGCTATTAGTTGGATGAGTAAGCGACAACCTGTGGTTGCTTTGTCCATGAAAGAAGATGAGTATATGGCAGCAACTCATGCTTTTAAGGAATCCATTTGGCTTAAGAGATTGTGTTCAAATATTGGTGTTGATGTAGGTCAGATCACGATCAGTTGTGATAGTTAGAGTGCAATTTGCCTTGAGAAGAATCTAACTTTCCATGCTAGAATAAAGCATATTGATGTTCAGTTTCACTTCGTGCGAGACATGGTAGAGGATGGGAAGGTAAATTTAGAGAAGGTAGATACTTTGAAGAATGTTGCAGATGCATTGACGAAGCTAGTGGGCACAGAGAAGTTCAGATGGTGTTCGGAGTCTATGGGCCTCTCGGCCTATAACAGTTAAATCCTGTTATTCTATTGGCTCTTACAAGGTGTTCAAAAAGTGGGAGAATGTTGGTAATTAAGGTGTCTAAACCTTGGTAATTCCTTGCATTATTTATGATTGTATTTATTAATTCATTGCATATGTTGTAAATTTATTGTAAATTCCATATTGTCATATTGTGGGATGTGGCACGGTGATGTGTCATCCTACATGGAAGATGGCAACTTGTAATTTTGTCCTCACATGAGAAGATAGGTGTCCCACTTTATGGTAGGAGCATTTTGCCATGTGTCGGCATCTTTCATGTTGTGTAAGGGAATGTTTGATCGAAATGGTTATGACGGATTTTTATGACGAAGTTATGACATGTAAGAGTTAGAAATAGAAGCTTGTAAGACAGGTGAAGACATGTGTCATGAAGCATCTTTGAAAAAGGCATATTTGGGCGCCCCAAGGTGGACTATGACATGTTGTAAGAGAATATGCTATTTATAGCCTGTGTATGATAGATTCTCTTACATTTGTAAGTTGTAACCACTATGACAGATTCTATGACTGTCGTAAGTGTCGTAAGAGCATCTGTCATAGCCCATTTTGGAAATAGGTGACCTTTTGGAATGGGAGCTATGGACAAGTGTTAGGCACATTCTACAATGTTGACCAAGTGTCCTTAGGCATGGGTTTTGGGCCATGAGGCCAAGTTGGACGCCCATTCCAAGATAGGACCAATATTGCCTTGTATATTCTATATAAACAAGTGCTTGGAGGAGGAGATGTATTACAAGATTGACAGGTACTGTTATGCTGTCGGATTGACTCCAGATACAAGTGTCAAAAACCATTGAAGCTTGTATTGCAAGTGTATTGTAAACAACATTCAGTTTTGATAATACATTGTGCAGGTTTTTGAGTGTGGGGTTTTTCATCCGATAAGGGTTTTCCCCACATTATATCTTTGTCTCTCTTCTTTTGTCTTTATGTGTATTGCTGCATTATCTCTGTTAAATGTTCTATGTTGCCATAGTTGTAAGGATTAATTTGAATTTGCATAGCCCTCTCCTCATTAGATAAGTGTAGGAAGCAATTTCTGCACACCTAGCTTCCTTTCACCACCTAGGTCCAATTTGGCATGGAACGCAGGTCTCATTCCATCGGGATGCCAAAATATGAACTAAAAATGCCTTAAATGCATACTAAAGGCCTGGGAGCTAAACTTTACGAGGGAAAAGCCCCCAAGGGACATTTTTTGAAGTTACAGAAGGCATGGCTGCAACATTAGTTTCCATTTTGAGTTAGGCAATTCTAATTTGCTTTAGGCGGCCTATGTGAAGTTGTCAGATTGTAAGGAGTTTATTGTTTATATTGAATTTGTTGAGGTCATCTTGCCCCATAGTTCTCATCCATCGGCCTCTCATTGCATGTGATCAACCCTTGTATTTGTTTTTTCAGTGTTCCTTACTTGCCTTTTGATCTGTGATAACATATATGCTTGGCTCGTGATCTGTGGAGAGTGAACTTCTAGAGATTCACGGAGCTTCAATTTTCCTAGTTTGTGATGGCCTGGGATCGAGATCCTTTTCATTTTGGTGGCTCACTCAGGTCGGCTTTCTTGTTTGTCATTGGTGGGCCCATGTTTTGACAACCTGATACTTGCATTTGATAGCAAAATCTCAATATAATATTAGGTTAGAGGAGAGTTGAGAGCCTCTGAGAGTGGACAGAGAGGTGAGGTTTGGTCTGTTGTACCTTGTTTTTAAATTTTTCATTCAATGGGGTATTTGAATATGGAGTGAGCCAAGAAATTGGAGAAGATAGAAGTAGAAACGACATTGTACAACATTTTCTGAGAAAAGCATGAACATTATGAATGGATGGATATGTTGACAGCAGCAACATGAAGGGCGTTCGAATGTGTTCCTATACCTCCTTACACATAGGTCGCAGATTATTTTACACATATGATTCAGCCTTTGTTGTTTTGCTGGAAATTGAGTGACAGGTTTCTGGGGTGATTTTCAGTCTTTTAAAGTCTATTAGTGCCATAGCGTGTAGTGTTATGTGGTGAATGAAGCAACCGCTTGCTCACAAGTGTGATCATTTAATAAGCTCATATACAAACTAAAGTGCCCAGCAAAGAGGAATCCAAGTATAAGTGGAATTCATTTCTGTCATTAATAACATGGTAGCTTTTTTGAACATACCGTGGATGTTTACAACATTCTAAAACTATGGAATGCTATAGGTGTAAATTATTTAATTCTTCTTATTCCAATTCTATGTTAGTCTTCCATTTTTTATTTTTTAGCTCAATATTGCTAGAGCAATGTTAGTAGGTCAAAAGTTAGAGATCTTATTAAAGCAAAAGAGCTTGTGTACATATGTTGTATTTCTTTGTTTATAATAGGGTCCAATTTTGTGTCAAAATTTAAAAATGTCAAAAAAAATTATTGTAATTGGATGCACTCTCGCTTGTATGCGACATCCATTTTGTTGGGGGGGGGGGGGGGGGGCATTCAAAAATTATGCTTCAAATTCAAATTTGCTAAGTAGCAAATCAACTGGAGGACGAAGGCACCAAAGGTTGGAGGACAACTTGCGACCTCTCATCAGTTGCCAACGACGGGGCCGCGCAACTGATTTGGTGACCAGTGTGTTTTCAATTTTTTGGTGTGGATTTTAGTTTTTTAGATTTTTAGTGTGGTGTGTGGATACTAGGAAAAATGATTATATTGGAGAGCAGATGACTATAGAGATCTTTTGACTGCGGAGATCCTCTGAGTGTCGTACTTCATTGGAAGATGGTCAACTGGTGAATACGTTCACTAGCAATAATGGCCATGTGCAACAAGATCCATACAACATGATCCAGACAGAGTATGCAGTATGGTATGATTTTCTTTTCAGTATTCCTATTTGTGTGAATAAATGGAATTTCACATTGTGGGGGGAATAATAACCAATGTTCCATTCCCATTTGGCGCTAAATCGGCTAAAGTCAAGGACAACTTCCAGTGGCAGTGGCGGTTGTCTATGCTGTTCGAGATTGAGTGGCAATGATTGATTATATTGACTACAATTAAGAACATTGTGTTCTTATGGAATGTAATGTGAAACTTTTTCCAGTATGGGTTTTTCATATTTGTGATATGTATAACTTCCCTAATGTACAAGCATAGTGGTGAACAAAAGCACCAAAGTAAGCTAGTTCATGGATCTTGAAAGGATTTGTTAGAGGATCCAGAAAACCACACGAGGTGGACAGTTGATGAGTTTCTGTCACGTCAAGGTTTGTGGTAAGCCTATTTAAAACCATGGAAGGAGAGAGCCTTTTTTTTTGTATCAAAGTCACGAGCCACAAGAATGGGCATGCCACAGGGGTGAGCATACTACAGAAGAGTGTGTGAATGTCTTTCTACCATGTTCACACTAAGGGGGGGTGTTAGGAAATATGAGATAGTGCTCAATGTATAATAATTACGTGAGTAATTATTATCATGTAAATGTTAGTAGTTAGTAATATTATTGTTATATTAACAATAATATATATTACGGTTTGGAGTTGTTGTAACAACTCATATGATTTGAGTTGTGTATTGTTAGGTGAGTAAAAATCACAACTAAATAGTGATTTATGGAGATAATCTCTCCTTGAATGTAGGAGTAAACTCTCCTATATATTAGCCATGTATTTGAATGAAAATGAAGAGAAGCACGCATTATTGTAAAATATTTTCTTGCTTCAATTATTTAGCCTATATTTCTTATAGTGCCTTTGCATTTCACATTCATGTCTACTAGGGTAGTGCAAACTACGACACATAGGTATACCATAAAACTTAAACAAAAACATTAATTTAATGAACTATCCCCAGACAAGTTATATACTTGATATATATACATATAACCATTTCAAAACAATTCAATTTTTTGTTAGATGACATTTGATTGGCTTTGTTTTTTTTCTTTTTCTTTTAATAAAAAATATAAAAAAATTGCTAAAATTAAAATGAACAGTCAAAATGCTAAGAATCTATTAAAAAAACCATAAACTTTAATCAACTTTGAAAAACTCCTTATCTATTAAAAAAGACAAAAATCAACTTTAAAAAATGATTAATTTTTCCATTTACATCAACTCCCAAACAAATTAATAAAAAAATTAGAACAATAATATTAGACAGGGACTAATAGTTCACTATTTTTCCTTAAATCACAAATTGTAAGTACAAGATCTCAACTAAACTCCATAAAATAAAATATTGACTTCACTATTATTAGTCCTGCTCAACTCCATAACTAAAGGGCAGAGAAATGTGGGTGCAAGAATGTCGACGAAGACCTTATGTTTTCATCTCTGACCTGAATTTTTGGGTAAATTTGAATCTTTTTCAGTTAAGTTCCAAAAATTCTGGGTGGTGGTAAATGTTTTCTCACAGAAAAATCTCAAGAGGGGTTTGATTCTTTTGCATGTGTGGACAGACAATAGCTTTCCCATGTTCTCGGCAGACTCATCATAGAAGACACACATTGTGCATGCAAACTTTTTAATACATCAATTTTTTTAACCCTAATCTCAAAGAAGGCTTACAACTACATCTGCCACTGTTTAACTAGGTAGTCAATACATTTAATATCCTTAGGACAAGCAGTGACCTAAAATCCTCTTGCAGTTATATAATGATATTTTGAGGCTTATGATATGTATCCTGCCCTGATTAACAACTATATGGTCCTGTCAAATGCAGGTTGCTTAACGTTCCGAGGTTATCTGCTTGACATCCGAGGTTATCAATTTGAGACAGCCATGATGATTGAAGTAACGTCTAGACCCTTTTCTATCAAACAAACAATATTCCTCCATTTTTTTAATGATTTAATTATCTAACAATTCAATAAAACCAAAAATTGTATTGTATAAATTTGGATTATTTAGAAGAGCATAGCTTTTTCTAACGAAATAATAAGGCACTTAAAGACCAAGTAAACAAACTGCTAAACAACTTTGAATCAGGGCAGCAGTAGCTTCTGGCATTAAAACAAGAACTAAGTCAAATCAAGAACAAAAATACAGGTCAAACAAAGGAGAATGAAAACATTCCGGATTTCAAGAAATTTCAATCAGTCCTAGAGAACATGGAGGTCAAGGAAACTCAAATCATGGAGAAACTTGAGGAGGCCAAGTCTTAGACTCAAGTGGTAAAAGGGGTGTCAGGGTCACAAACAGAGATCATAAAGAAACAGATTAAATTACAAATGTGGGAAGAAAGGGACAGGCAAGACAAAGCAACAAATATAATTATAAAAGGGGTGACAGAACAAGAAGAAGGGGAAATAACTAGTAGGGTAGTAAGAGATTTCCTAATAAGTAATCTTCAGTGGGCGGGAAACATCCTACAGGGAAGCCGAATTGGACAAATAACAAGAGGAGAAAAGAGTAGAAATATTAGGGTGTCACTGAAAAATTGGGAAGACAAGCTCCAGATTTTAAGAAACAAAAAGCTCCTCAAAGGGACACAATTCTACATAGACGAGGATCTAACACTAACACAATTAGAGGAAAGGAGAAAGGAGTGGGAGAAGGTGGTAGCAGCAAGAAAAGCGGGTAAGGAAGCTTGGTTATATAGAGGTAAAGCACAGGTGGGAGGCAACGCCTTCGCTCACAAATAGGAAGGCGGGGCACCCCAGGACCACCTCTCAATGGTAGGCTGGAATTGTAGAGGCTACCCTTGGAGGAGGGGTCCTAGTTTAGGGCCCATAGCGGAGGGGAGGGACATCATTGTCCTTGTTGAAACACACGAGCATGAAGGCTGCAAAGTCCCAGATTTTGAAGGGTATGAGAAGTGGTCGGTATGGAATGAATTAACGGATAGTGGCAAAGGACATGGAGGGGTGATGGTCTTCGTCAAAAAAGATTATGAAAGAACAATAAAATTGGAAAAGAAAGACCCAAATAACCAATACATATGGATAAAGATTACTAACGTAGGGTCCACAGTTTGGCTGGCTGCTTGCTACTTTGCTTCGTATGGTTCTAAAACATACAAGAAAAAGAACTTGGACAAGGAGGATCCATATGAGACACTCAAAAAAGACATAACAATGCTCAGTTCTATGGGTGAGATCATTCTAATAGGAGATTTCAATGCTAGAACTGCGAATAACCAAGCCCTCTCCCTCAGTTTGGAAGAGGGGAAGAAGAGCAATCCGCTTTGGCTTGAAGAAGAGGAGAATCAAAAATGGGAAAGGTTATCTTAGGACACAAAAGGAGGTATCTCGTCTTTTGGTGCAGAATTGTTAGGGATGTGCAGCCTTCATGATTTAGTCATTTGCAATGGAATAAAGGCTTGGCCAAACTCGGGAAACTTCACGTGTTATACCTATAATGGGCAAAGCGTGGTAGACTATGTCATTTGCTCACAAAGAGCTATTCTAAAGGTAAAAGAGTTGGAGATTGGGTGTTGTCCTGTTGAAATGAAATCTGATCATAGTCCAATATACATAAAGTTCAGCATGCAAAAAAGAGACCAGCAAGAGGCTAATCTTCAAACACCCAAGAAAGAAGACTTTCAAGGCAAGATTCGCTTAAATCACGAGATTCAAGATATTTTTAAAAATATGATAGATAAACAACTACAAAAGGGTAAGGATATTGGCTATCCTGGAACAAAACAGGACATAATGGGCAGCGAACACTTGATGGACATTATTCACAAGGCTTTATCAGCGTGCAAAAGAACGAAAGCTAGAAGAGCCATCAAAAATAATTTTCCTGCGAATCCTTGGTATGATGAGGAATGTAAAGCAGCAAAGAGATCGCTGAAGTTATCTGGAAAAGAAAAAGTAAATAAAAAGATATATGAAAAACTAGTAAGGTCAAAAAAAGAAGAGTACATGGAATTCAGGAGAAAAGAGCTGATTTCTCTCGGAAAAGCTAATCCAAGAGGCTTTTGGAGGGAATTGCAGCAAACTAAAATCATAGTTCAGAACAATATCACTAATACACAATGGCTGCAGTATGCTAAAACATTGTACGAAAGAGACCAAGATAGAACTCCTCCTCCGATACTCACCACGAACGCTAAGTTGTTCTCCACAAAAGATGTCATAGAAGGAATCAAAAAGTTAGCAATGGGCAAAGCTAAAGATATAGATGGGCTACAGGGAGAGTACTTGAAGTGGAGCATAGAAGCCTTAGCGCCACATATCAAAAGAATTTTCAACAGGGTGATCCAGCATGGTTTCCCCACTATCTGGACCACAAGTGTGGTCATCCCTCTTCACAAGAACGGGGATGCTAGCAATCCTTCAAACTATCGCACTATTATGATCAACCCCCTCTTCGGAAAACTCTTTGGAAGCATGGTAGAACGAAGAATAAGCACTTGGGTAGAAAAGGAGGGCAAGAGGGTGAAAGGACAAGCTGGCTTCAGAGCAAAGCACTCCACGATTGATCATGGTGTTACTCTTAGGCATTTGATTGAAAAAATCTGGGACAAGCAGGGGGAAGAAGTTTTTTGCTGCTTTGTTGACTTTAAAAAGGCCTTCGACACGGTACCTAGAAGTAAGCTTTGGGGTAGAATAGAGGAGTTGGGTATACCGAAGGAGTATAGAGCAGCAATGCATAGACTATATGAACAGGTGCAGGCCAAGATAAAAACTAAAGATGGCATGTCAGAGTGCTTTGGGAGCACATTGGTGTCAAACAGGGGTGTCCTTTGTCCCCAACTTTGTTTGGGCTTTACATAGACAAACTAGAGGAGTGGCTTGACAAGCGGGGAAGAGAAGGGGTGCACTTGGCCACTTATGTGGTCAAGCTATTGTTATATGCAGATGATCTTACGCTAATGGCCAAAACAACACATAGCCTGCAGGAACACCTGAGGGCTCTTGAGTCTTTCTGTCAGGAGGTGGGAATGCAAGTGAACATCAGCAAAACAAAAATCATGATCTTCACCTTGAGAAGGACTAAAAAACAAATAAACTTTGAGTTCAAAGGCAACCCCCTTGAGGTAGTAAAGGAATACAAGTACCTGGGTCTTGATTTTTGTATCAATCTTAGTTGGGAGACATGCAGAACAAAAAGAATACAAGGAGGATGGAAAGCATTAGACATGCTTCAAAATAGATGCAGATCTGCGGAGCTCTAGGACTGGAAAACAAAGCAGAAACTCTTTGGACTGTTGGTTGTACCGGTGATATTGTATGGTTGCGAAGTCTGGGGCAGTAGCACATTGACTTCGAAATGGAGGCAAATAGAAAGATTACAAAAACATCTAATCACAAGCAGCTTGAAAATAAAAAGCTCAGTCCCATATGAAATTATCCTGGCTGAAGCGGGTCCCTATCCTATTGAGACAATAGCGATAACCAGGCTTTTGGGGTATTTAAAGAGAATTGAGAACATGGGGGAGCACTGCTGGCCCAAAATTGCAGCAGAGGAAAAGATCACCAGAAGGAAGAATACGTGGATGCATCAAAATGTCAAGTGGCTGCACAAGTGGGGCATCAACATTCAAGAGTGCCCAAGAACAAATGTGGAAATCAAAAAGTTTGTGAGGGGGAAAGTCAAGGCAGTCATGTGGTCTCAACAACTCGGGCGAAAAAGAGCATACTATGCCATTCATTTTAACCCCACATGTGATCACGATCAAAAGTGTTATATCACGGCGGATATCAAGTGGAAATATAAAATGCTATTGACCCAGCTCAGAACTAGCTCACACCATCTTAGGTGTGAAACACGCAGATGGAAGACACCCAAAGAAGAGTGGACGGATAGGATTTGCCATCTTTGTACGTTAGGCTTAGTGAAAATGGAATGACATTACATCATGGAGTGCAAAGCATATGAGGATATTCGTTTCAAATTCAAGGATATCTTGAATGTTATGTCTTTAACGGCCTTGTTTGTTGAAACAAAGATTGTGAGAGTGGCTGATTTTGTGGACAAAATCCATAGACGAAGATTGACTATCACCAAGGAGATTGAGAGCAGCAGTTAGGTTTAATGGGCGGCCGGCTTGTGTGGTCTACTGCTCTTGCGGGTCCCATAGACTGTTTCTGTCTCGTGGACGTCATTAAAAACTTTCATTCATTCATTCTTCTAAGGTGTGGGGTAGAGGTATGTTTAAGCACCTCTCCCTGTTACAACCTTTTCTGTAAGGTTGTGCTGTTGCTTTCTGAAGAGTTTTAGGGTTTTGTAAGGAGGTTTTTCTGGAATATGGCTTGGTCAGTTAGTATTTATTTGGCAAATGCTTTTTGTTAACGGTCTGATTCAAGAAACCAGGGTTTGGAATTTCAGGGCCTCGTCTGCAGAATGACGACGGCGAAGTGTTGAGAACAAAGCGTTTCGGCATCTCCAGCAAGGCGATGTCCATCATGAACTCCTTCAGGAATGACATTTTCGCGAAATTAGCAGGGGAATCTCCGAAGCTCGTTAAATACAGCAAGAGGGACAGACGGCCGTCAAATTGGCTCTTCCGGGCGAGCTTGCGAAGTACGCAGTCTCGGAGGGCACAAAAGCTGTTACCAAATTCATATCCGGCTGATTAACTGCCTGTCTGCATTCGGTTTTTTGACATAGCCATGTAATTTCTGTTTTCAGCTATGTCGTTTTTACTTTTAAGGAGCACAGGATTTTTAATATCTAATTTTATTGATAGAGCATTCTAACAGTAATCATTTTGGGTCATGACGTCGTTTGTGCTGTAAAAGCGGCACTTGCTAGGTGTTCTTTGAAACATTAATCATAGTATCTTTGTGCTGTTACATTTTTAGACCTGCCTTGGCAGGATGATATAGCGATTACCATGAGCGATTTATTTTTCATGGACTTGTTGCTTTTAAAAATTTTCAGATCTTTGCCTAATGTTTCTGTTTTATGTAAAAATAAATAATATAAAAATACTTTTCCCTGATTTCTATTTGTTGGCAGGAATTTTCTGGATGGGGCGAGCAATTTCAAAAAGGAAAAAATATCAAGGGAAAATGTGCAGCACTGCCTGTCATGTGCCTGCAGCGTGTAGCCTTGCATGGAGGGTATATAGACACCTGTTGCAGAAGGTAGTTTTTGGCATGCCAATTCTTCCTGTCTGTGTTTTTACTCTGGTGGAATATGCATGATTTTTTTGTGCTGTTTGCATGTGGGGTGGACTGAGATACAATGAACATTTTGAATTTTGATTGTGAAGAGACACGATTTGTTGAGAATCGAGTGTTTCGGGGCATTCTCATTGGTGGGATATACAGTAGTTTTGTGTTTTGAACCTTGAAAGGGAGAGGGCATAGGATTTGGGTGTGAAGAGCCAGGGTTTTTGCTGATTGAGGTTTTGGGATTGGGGGGATGAGGAGAAGAGATGCAAATGGGTTGTTCTGCATCATATTTGAGATGCACATTTTGAGGAGCAATGAAAGGATGACAATAATCAATTTATTGCAGGTTATGGCTAGATTATCTCAGTTAGACAAGCACACTTTGGTGAAACACTTGCATACAATGCTTGGTTAAGTTGTTGCTGTTACTGGTGATGGCACAAACGCTGCACTAGCTTTGCAGGAATCAGAAATAGGGCTTGCCATGGGCATTGCTGGCACCAAGGTTTGAAAATTTTGAGTTATTTTGTCCATTACTTAATATGCTATGGGGACTTGCATAGGTAGTGGAATTCTAGCTAGTGGTACGGGTTGAGCCAAGTGCTTGGTTTTGCTTTTTTCTTATTTCTCAACTATTGATAAAGGAGCTCAGATACAAGGGAAATCCTCATGCTTGCAGAGTGATGATGAAGTCATCAAGCCATGCATGGTCCTTTAGCAGGCATTGAGTGGCAAAGAATAGGGCTTCTGTTGAAGGTCTGTGATGGTCATAGCTCTTTTCCTGCTGGGGTGGTTGAGTGATCTGTCATTGCTCAATCTATGAATGAACTAACTCACTATATAGATACCTTAATTGTGAATTGTTGATTTAAATGTTCATGCAACTGTAACTACTGAAATGCAACTGAAATAGTGTCAAGTCCTTCTCTTAAACAGCATAGCAATGAAAATAAGAATCAAACAGACAAAGACCAACCTTCTATACACATCATATAGATGCAAAATTTATGTGGAGAAACTCTGTAGGGGAATATAACTCCATGGGAAAAGTATGATAAAATTATTTCTCTTCACAATATGATGTTTGACAGCCTGTTTTTGTAATATCCTGAATGGAATATTTTAATATATATTTTAATAATTTATTTTGTAAATCAGATTTAATGCTCAGAATAACTGAATTAACCCCTTTCTAGTGGCTCGGAATTCAATCCCAATTCTGCGGCGACTTATTCCTCAATGAAGCACCCTTTTTTCCGCCTTTAAATCTGCCTTTGAACTGTCTTCAAATCTGCCCGAATCAGGGGTTTTTGTCCATTAATTCAGCAATGGAAATTTGGGGGTTTTTGTCCTCTAAATTCAAACCTAGAGGGGTTTCATCCTCAGGTTGTTTGAATCACAGTCCATGCTCCACAAGGAGTAATGATCAGATAATAAAAATGTATGTTCAATCCAGTTTTCTTCTCCTTTCTTGTACTCTCTTAAATAGATTTTTCCTCCAACAGTCATAACTCTTCAAATGTCTCTTGATTGGTAAACTTTAATTATAATTTCATTTTATAATATTGATTAACACTAATATGATTGTTGGCTGCACCCTTCCTTTTCCTTGCATTAATTCCTATGTCTTGACTTAGCGACTGAACTTAATGTTCACACTGAGCGTCATGTATACATTGTTTCCATCAGAAATTACATCAAACAGTTGATAGTATCCCACTTGTCTTTGTAATCCCTAGGAATTCTTCCTTTGGCGACGACTTAAATCCTTCACAGCGACTGGTGATTTCTACTTTCTTCCACAACATTTCTCCTCTTCTTGGCCGCGATTTCTTTTATCTTCATGGTGGCCCTTTTCTGTTTTACTGGGATTTGATCCTTGGCGGACATTATTGAGCAGCTTCCTTCCTTTGTCTTTTTTGCTTCAGCGGTTTTGATTTCTTTAATGTTTGCACAAAGGTTTGGAATCCTGCATTGATTTTACATTGCTTGTGTAAGGTTTGAATTCCTCTTCCATAGGCCACCATATCCTCTTTACCATATCCATTATGCCACGCAAGCTTCATCTTGCCATAGAGACTTTGTTAACAGCTATGCACCATTATTTGTTTGCTAGCACCATTTATTGGTTATGTACTTGTTTGCGTAGATAATACATTTGCTGTGCTATGTATGAAGGGTGTTGGGTTTTATCTTAATTTTGGAGACGGGACATTACGGCTCACCCTTCCCAAGATTGCTCATCCTCAAGCAATCGCAAATCAGGATGCTCCTGGGGCGACTGGGATCCTAAATCAACCTTGGAGATCTGTAATTCCCAATCCTCGATCCTCCTTGTGATGTAGTTAGTTTCTGTTGCACTACTCTGGTATAATTAGGAATTGGAAACTTTGCACTAGGTGATGTTTCTCCAACTGTCTTAGTTATGCCTGACTCTGTATTATAGTGATGTCACTGAAGAGTTGTTGTTACTATGCCCGCTTCAACCTGTCTACCAAGATAGTCCTTCAATGCTATAAAAAGGTCGATGCCATTTGTATGCAGTATCATATCACTGAAACCCTGTTCTGCTGCCTCAAAATACCCTTGAGCCGCCTGTATTGCCTTGGCCAAAATGTTCATGGATGTTCCACCATCTTGGAGAGTAGCAAGTACGTTTTGCCAATCTAGGCAAATAATCACTGTACACTTTGTTTACCCAACCATGAGATGAAAACCCGCTGCAATTGTACCCATGTATCCTCTTTCATTGAAAAGAGTTGCAGCCTTTGCAATCGATTCCGACTTGCTACTGAGTTGTTCAATACCTATGGAGAAGATGAATGTTTCCCAGCATGTGTTATTTCTCTCAACATTAATCAATCTCTGCTCAATAAGAACATCCCAACGAGGCCTTTCCCTGAAAGTATCTTTGAAGTAGCACTGTCCCGGGTTACCTTCCTCTGTTTGCTGGTCATACACAGCTCTATAAGGTCTGACCTTGTTCCTGCAGTATAGAAAAATCCTCATAGCTTGCATCATATGCAAAATTTTAGGAACACAACTATCTCCTTCCAGCATTGGTATTTCCATGGATTCTCTATTCCCTCTATCAGCACCGGCATGATAAGTAGATGGCTGCCTACAAAAAGAATTATGCTGCTGCTCAAAATCAGCAATAGGAGCAAGATGAAGTTGTGCCTTTGTTGTACCAAGTATCCTGGAGTCTTCAACTTCTCTTGGTGTCTTTATGCATGTTGTTTCAGCCTCATGACATTGGCTGGTTGTGATCATATCTGTATGAAGTATATCTGCCATTTGACTTTTATTAGCCCAAACAGCCCTGTAGGTGAATTTCGGATCAACTATTGGTTGACTCTTCTGTTCAAGAACCATTATGATGTTTTTTGCCAATGCTTGCTTTCCTTCCCACTTATCCAAAATGTAAAACATAGGAATAGTTGTGCACTATGGATGGTTTTGGCTGCTCTGGAATAATGGTGAAGATAAATTTCTCCTCCTCATTTCCAATGATGACGAAAAGATCTTCACTTTGCAATAGAGTCCCTTCATTGATAGGTGGAAGGAGTATGTTCTTATTATAATCCCATAAACTAATTGCCATTTGCTGTATGAACTTATGTGCACCAGTGTGAGTTGTGTGGGATGATGTTACCTTTAGAGCAAAGGTTCCATCCAATGAATACCATAGTAAGAAGATGGGAAATTTTGTACCATTGCCATTTTCCATAGCAACAAGGGAGCGTTCACAAGTTACTCCTTGCTTACAAAAATCCATTCTCATGTGCCATCCTCTACCAGGTGGTTGTTTTGGAGGTATTTTATGAACATAGTTCCACAGGGATGCGTCCCCCCCCGGAAACCAGCCGTCCCCAAAGGGAAACGTTTTTGGGACAGGGAGATGTCGGCGAAACGCCCCCACGCTGCCCCCCCTGCCGGCCCCCCGCCGTCTCTAAGATGTCTCTCCTTGGGGAGACTTTTGGACGTCCCCTCGAAAACATTTTTTAATCATTTTTTTTAAAATTTCAAGGAAAATGAAAACCTAAAAGTGCTTCTAAGTTTAATATGTCTCATTTTTAAACTTTCTTTTCTTTGTTTCATTGTTTTGCACTGCGCGTGGAGTTCTGCTGTGCTTGCATCGTCGAGTCTCCAACAGTTCTAGTGATGAGGAGATTGACATGGAGCTTGGGGATGATTAGATCATTGGAGGCAACAGGCCATTAACCATTTTGGCATTTACTATTTAGTAATTAGTATTTACTATTTCAGTATTTTGAACATTGTTGAAACTTGATTGTAATTATGAACAATGATTATGAAATTCAAATTATGAAACATCTAGTTCTCATTCCAATGTCTATTAAATTTAAGTGCATTGTTTCAATGTTCACTAGTTCAATGAAATCATTGCAATGTGTTTAAACTCTAAAGTTTACTTATTCCTTAGGCTTCTACAGTTATACATCTTTTTATAACTAATTTTTCAAGTATTATATGTATTTTAGTGCACCGTCCCCCGCCGCCGTCCCCCGCCGCCGTCCCCCGCCGTCCCCAAATTTAGCCCCCCCGCCCCCCATTCCCGAAATGTGTCCCCTGCCGTCCCCTTCCCTGAAACTCCGTGGAACTATGGTTATGAAACAATATGCTCCGCCCAACCCAAGTACTATAAAACTTCTGCTTATTCATATATCAGGTTTTATGTTTGTTTTTCAGCTGCCCTTGCATAACACCTATATTAACAAAAGCATATGTATTCTTCTCAGTAGGTTTAGGCCTTGAAAAAGAACAAGAAAGATTGGCTTGATCAGATTGAATGAGGTCATATGCTGCTATGAACTTCTGCTCTCTCATTACATATTCACCAAAGATCCTAGGCAAGGAATACAAACTCTTGATTGTCATTGTTGACATCTAAGATGACAGCAGAATGTTGCATCCTTTGCCATGATGAATTGCGGAAGTGCCCTGAATACTAAGATCCCACTCACTTGTGCAAAGCCAATTCTGTATTTGAGTAAAAGGATCTAGGTGTCCTTTACTGTAGGTTGTATCTTTCACTTTTTTCCTATGCTTAGAGTACTTTCCATGATGACAAAGATATTGAAAGGACATAGTGCAAACTTTAAAGTAAATCTATGTTATTAACATCTCTTTCATATTTTGAATTGTACTCATAGGACTGATTGGAATGCTTACCTTTTTCTTCTTTGACGATGTTAAGTAGACTAACCTTTCGTGGTCCTTGGTGGATAAAAGGGTCCATCACTTGCAAACCCAAGATTGATTGCTTTGTCATAGGTTTCTTCAGAGATTCTAGATGTGTCTTCGCATGTTTCTTTTCTTTATTTTTCAGTTTGGATTTCTTTTTAATCTCATGTTTAGGTTGCTTATCTTTCAATTTGGACTTCTTTTAAGAAGCCGTATCTGAAGAATCTTTTTCAGCATAATTTCATCATTTGCATGTGCTTGCGAATCTGGTTTCTCTTTCATCTCTTTTGCACCAACAATATTGCAGATGCATAACTCTCTTCAGACATGAACACTGGATTCTCCCATCTATCATGACTAACATTTAATGTCTCTTCAGACTCCAAAATTTGAGCATCTTCGCTGTCTTGTCTCTCAAATGAACTATTTTTAGGTTCAAAGTTTTCACACCCAAGTATAATTTCTTTTATTGTCCACTTCTCATTGGCAAGGCTTGTGTTACTGCCACTCTTAGCAATGACTACCTTGCTATTGCCTAAAGCTCTAATTGTTGAAACTCCAATATTATTTGTCGTACTACAAGAACTCTCACTAAGGTTATCTAGACTCTCGTGTTTATTGCTGCCCATTAAATTACTGCCACTCGTCCTATTCACGAAATTTGTGAAAGACATTGCCTTTTAGATCTCTGCAGGAAGATTTTTGTAATCTACATAACTGGCATTGATTTCTTTCTATATCAGATTTTGAAATTCCACCACAGGAGCTTCTTCTCTACGAATGAATGTGGGACGTGTTGTGACCAAATCACACATCGCCCCATTGCAAATGGGGACCCCCCCTTTTTTTTTGAGCTCCGATGTTTTGCATGAGTTCTGACGATGATGCCTTAGGTTCAATCCAATAATGAGTTCCTCTTCTAGGAGATTTTTGCTTCATAACTGGAGGTCTCATCTGGAAAATGAAGAATCTTGATCAAATCCCATCCAGATAATGAATAATGAGATTAATCCTGAAGTATGTTTGAGACCCTGAAAAGACTAAGTCTGGAGCCTGAAATCCTGAAAAAATGGCTAAGTCTGAAATCTGGTGAATCCTCCAAATTCTATATTTTGCATCTTAAATCCGGTGGATTCGAGACCTATCTCAAACATCCTGAAAGGTATATTGAAAAATATTTAAAGTATAAGAAATCTCTCAACTTATACTTAAATATATTTTTCAATATACCTTTACCCTCGCGACCCTGAAAAATGCCTACTTATACTTTAAATATATTTTTCAATATACCTTTACCCTCGCGACCCTGAAAAATGCCTAAGTTTCCAGAGGATTCAAAAAGCTGATCTAGTGCGACGGGGCACTTAATTGGCGCAAAATCGCAAGGAAAAAAGCACTCTCAACTGCGAAACAACATGAGGATTTCGATCAATCATCTAATGCGCCCAAACTAAAAGCATCATTTTGAAGGAAAAGATGAGGATCTCAAACACTTAGCTAATGCGAAAATAAAAAGACAAGTCTTGGAACGAATCTTGGAGCGAATTAAAGATGATAAGTGTCAGAGGATTTCAAACCATCAACCAATGCGCTAGGAAGAAGGATGGATTCCGAAATCTAAAATTTTTGAAGAGAGACTAGAGGATTTGAAAAGCTCAACTGATGCGCCACCTAGAAGAAAGGAGAAGTCTTAAGGTTTTTGAATTAAGGAAGATCTAGTTTGAGAGGATTTCAAAAGCTCATCTAATGCGCCAAAACTTGAGGATTTTTATCCCTTATCTAATGCGACTTCATGAAAGGAAACTCAAGCGCTTAAATCAAGCATCCAAGGCGAAATCTAGAGGATCTTCAATGCCTCATCTAATGCGACTTCATGAAGGAAAACTCCGGGGCGCTTCAAAGGGGATACATCACAAGGTTTAAGTCAGTGTTCAAGAGATTCCAACGTAGTGATCTAGTGCGCCAAAGAAGTTTCAATGTAAAGTTTAAAAGATCCTTATCTAAAGCTAAATCCAGAGGATTCTCCATGCCTCATCCAATGCGCCCTACAAGGAGGAAAGTGGATATCCAATGTCAAGTCTTCAAGGCTTTAGTTTAGAGGATTTTAAAGCTTTATCCAATGCGCCAACATCATGAATACACCGAAGTTTTGAAGCTTCCAACATAGTGATCCAATGCGCCCACTCCAAGGTTATCCAATGCACAACATATAAGGAAGAATGAGATTTGTTTCTAGAGGATCTTCTCTATCCCATCCAATGCGCCAACACCATGCATGATTCGCTAAAGGTAAAGTCCATCTAATATACCGAAGTTTTGAAGATTTCAACCTAATGAAGTGATGCGCCACTTCCAAGACCCTTTATCAAAATGTTCAAAAGGAAGAAATCAAAGGTGGTATCTAGTGCGCCACACATGAGGAAGAATAAGGTTTGTTTTTGTAGATCTCAAATTACCTATCTAAAGCACTTAACCTAGGAGCTGATCCATTATGCAAAGGTTAGAAGAACTCAAGGTACCCATCCAATGCGCTAAAGAGGAAAGAAGGCAGAATATTTCAAAAAACACTAACTTGAGAGGAAATCAAAACGTTGATCCATTGCGCCACTCCCTTGCAAATGAGAACGAGTTCAAACCCAAGCAATTTGAAAGGAGGTTTTGAGAAGACTTCAATATACTCATCCAATGCGAAATGCTAGGAGAAATCAAAAAACTTGATCCAAAGCGCCTGGAGGATGAGGATTTTGAAGGTGTGATCTAATGCGACTATCAAGAGTCAAGTCTCAGAGCAAATTTCTAGAGGAAATCAAAACGTTGATCCATTGCGCCACCTTGTAGGTGAGAGTAAAGTTGAGTTTTGAAAGCAAGTTAGAAGAGGATTTTGAATACTCCATCCAATGCGATGAAAAGATCAAGAAGAAATCAAACCTCTCATCCGCTGCGCCACATGTGGGAAGGCTTTGATACACTTTGAAGGAGATTTCAAAAATCTTATCTAATGCGCTTGAGGAAGGAAAGGGTTCAATACAAAATTTCAAAGACTTTTTCAAGGAGGATCCAAAATCTTAAACCAATGCGCCTAGATAGGGAGGTCTTTATTGATCGTTTGAGATGATATTCTAACCGGAAGATGAAATTGCTAACTAATGTGCTCTCCTTAAGGATTAAAAATAGTGGTTTAGAATGCAAATTTTAAGAGTTTCAATGAAGATCAAGAACTTGTCATCTAGTGCGCTTGGCTTGGAAATGCATTCTTATATGTTATAAATCAAATATTATCATGTTTATCGAGAAGGTTGATATTATTTTTTTCTTTGTGTTGCAGGAGCTAAAGGCTGGAAACACTTTCATGTAGGAAGGAAAGTCAGGAAGCAGTCTTCAAGAAGAAGGCATCGTAAGCTGCTCAAAGTGATCACTTCAAGCATCATGTAGCTGCTTCAAAGGAACCTTTCATCATCCTTGTGTTGGAATTCTTCATCAAGTGGCATTAAGTTAAGATTGTCTAGAAGACATCCATCCGAAGGACATCATCTACATCAAGACTTTCTAAGACATCCAATCTACTTCAAGTTCCTTCGAGCTTCAAGATCATCTTCAAGGAATCATTTCATCAACTACATCATGATCATCAAGAGCAAGTGTTTGAGTCACTTTCACCTTGCGGGGGGAACACTACTCTAAAGGATTATACCTCAAATCTTCTACATCATCGAGTTGGAACACTTCATTGAAACTTCCAAAGGCATTCATCCATCTAAACTTCAAGACTTTACAACTTCAAGTCCAAAGAGAGTCTCCTACTCTTACATCAAGGAAGCATCAAGTGTCATCATCTATTCTCTACTCTCTTCAAGAGGATGCATCATCAAAGGAGATTATCATCATCATGTATCCTGCAAAAAGAAGAAACATTGCAAAGTTAGTCAAGCGAAGCAACAAGTATCATATATCCAGTCTGCAAGAAGAACGAATAAGGCAAGATCTACAAGATGTATTCCCAAACATACAAGTTCAAGCAATCACATTGAATACATCACACAAAGATGATACAATTTTCAAAGTATGCTGAGTTGGCATCCATGTGGCGAGTACACATCATTCAATTTTGATTAGCCGCATTTTTTAATGCATTCAATGTATCATTTAATGAAAGAAGTCAAAGGGATTGCTATGTGGAGGAATATTTTAAATGCTTTCGTCTTACCTTATCACATTGGAAAACGTGCCTTCATTGCCTCTCTCTTTTTTGCTAAAAAGAGCAAGTTGTAACTACCTCTGAGGTGGCATGATCTAGACCCTTGGCTATCAAATTGATCTAAGCCATTCATTGTAATCTGGAGCACTATATAAAGGCTTTGTTGCCTCATTTGTAATTCAGTAGCTAAGTGGTAGGAGAAATTAGAGTAGAATAGGAGACTCTCGAAATTTTCTGAGAGGACTTGGAATTGTTGTAAATATTTCTCAAGAGTAATGCAAAACATTGGAAGTTTATTTGGTGTTAAGTGTTATCTTGTGGAGTAACATGATTTCTGGTATCTTAATGAAAATGGAGAGATGTTTCAAATAGATTAGAAATAAATTAGAGCTCATTGTTGTAATGAATGTTGTATTGAATATTTGATCAACTCCAAGCTCATGCTTTTAACATTCATCGCCGATGAAGTGTTGTGTAAAGCTAGTCTGAGCTATCATTTGCTTAAGTTCGATTATGGATGCTTGTTTTAGCTACGCCGTTCAATGGGTGTTCATATGAGTCTTCATGATTTGAAAACCATTCATGAACCTTAGGAGATTGCACCAACTTCAGGTAGTTGTAGGCGTCCTTGGCGAAGTGAAGTTAGGTTAAACCGGGAGTTTGTCTATTCAATATATCATCATTGCTACATTGACCTTAGATTAGTTTTTCTGAACCTTTAACCCTTTTTCATTTTATTTATCATTGAGACTCTATATATATGTCATCCACACCGAAGGAGGAATCAGCTGAGTGAAAGGAGAAAGATCTAGTGTAAGTCCCTTTGTGTTTAACAGCAAAATCATACTTAGTCGCTGAGCTGTCTCTTACCAAAAATCATCAGAAGGAACCTTGGAGTCATCTCGTTTGATCACCTAGTTCAGCATCCGAGAGGCTTTGCTCAAGAGAGAGTCAGATACTCAGTATTTTACTCTAATTGTTGAATTGTCCAAAAACAATCATCAACAGGACGTAGGGGTCTATCAACAAACCCAACAACTATTCTTTGTGTGTGATTGTTTTGGTTAATGTTATTGGCTCTTGAAGTGCTTGGCTCAGTATTTCTGGAAGCATTCATATCATTTTGCATCATGTGGAGCATCTGACATGACATGTCTATGATTGTATCAATCCTTTTTTCTTTATCAACATCCGTCTCCTATTATTAATAACTCCTAATGAGAACAATCCTTAGTTTTGTCGGCAACTCTTCTCAAATAATTCATATAACCTCCACGCTTTCTGTGTTTTCTGAAATTGTTCAAATAATGCACCTTGCGATGGTCACATTCACCATGTATTCTTATTCCTATTCCCACCACAATATCAACCTCATCTGATTTCAATGAATAGGATAAAGGATAACAAAAAAGGTGAAATCTGTCTTTTCCAAGAAAAAGCCCAACTCAAGCAGAATAAAAAAGCGTAAATCACAATAGCTATTCTGTTTAACAAGAAGTAAACTTTTAGAGCAAGGTTGTTTAGAAGCATATTGTAAGATCTCTTGTGTAATCTGCCCTATTCTGCTTTGTTTGTCCAAGTTAATACTCCCAGGATATTGTCAATTTAATCAATTTAGTTTACCCAAATTCATTAGGATTCAAACAGGTTTAAAGTTCAGGGAAATAATTCTCAGATCTTGTCAATTCAAATATAATCCATATCAACAGAAAAGTCAGAGCTTGAACACTCAGCCATAAACAACAGTACTATTCAAGTAATTCACTCAACACAGAGATACAATATTTCTCCAAAATGGTCACAGAATGTCAACACAGTTAATAACTCATACACATACTGTAGAATATCAACTCACAATTATTTACCAAAATGACCCAGGGCGGCCTGGGGTGTTAGTTTGAAAAGGACACAGGTGCGATCCCATGCAGAACAACAAACTCTCTATAAAGCCACCTTGATCTAGTGAGGGCCGTTGGTTCAGGATATTAGACTATGGCGACAGGTGTGTGTTTTATCGATTTGAATGTCTGAATATGCCTCGAATCCTTGGTATTTCCTTCCACAAATGCTTCAGATTAGAGAGTGCTTGGAATGGTGCAACTTGTGAGGTGAGGGTGCACTAGTCGCTGATTGATGGCGATTTTTGGTGTCTCCGACACCCCAGATTATCCTTGCACTGTCCTGTAGAGTGCAGGTTCAGGAAGATGATTCCTAGGAATATATGATATGACGGGCTGAAGTATACAAGACCCTGGATTGAATGGTTGCGCAGCCTGGTAAGGCAATCCCCACGTATTGATAGCTTCCTTGATGCCAATCGCCCCTGCACAGACCTGTAGAATGTAGTTTTCCAAATTATGCTCAGTACAAATTCCAGGATTTCAGAATCTGCTCTCAAACTCAGGTAAAGGGTTTGCGTCCTAACCTGATTGGATTATGGGGTTTTCGTCCCAAAACTCAGAATACTCTGAAATTCAGATGCTCAGAAAGAAATCCAGATCCCTTGAAATAAGGCCTTGAGCACCCTCATTTATATGCTATGAAATGATCCTCAAAAGAACAGGCTGACTTTGGTTTGAGTTTTAATTTCCTTTGGCGCCAGAACCTTCAAGGTAGGTCGGCCCCAAAAGAAATATTATTATTATTAAAATAATTAATAATATTATTATTAATATAATATTAATATTAATATTATTATTATTTCTTATAATGTAGTGTTTAAAAAGTAAATTAAAATTAATATTTTATATCCCCTGGGTGGAGGGAACATGACAATCCTCCTGTCCCAAATATTGCTTGTCCTCAAGCATTGTCAATTCCCGGGACACTGCCTCCTTCAAGCCAAAGCAGCCTAACATGAATTCAGGCTCATTGATCTTTGGCACTGCACCTGTAAATTCAAGAATGAGGACAAAACTATCCTCTTTAGCAGTAATACTCACTAATCTTGGCTTCCTCATTGTCTTTGCCTTCTCAATGACCTCATCATTATATGTGTAAGCTTCAGCATCATGTGCAGTTACTCCTTCCGGAGTGGTGTCATAAATTTTACCTTGGAATCTACAAATTCTGGTCATTATTCCCCAAACTGCTGGTTCATAGTCACACAAGGAAAATGAGTAGAATCATCATACCATGGCTGGAACTTTGCACCATTTCTTTGCTGTGAATCTGATGTGTAATAGCTGGAAACCCTCCTGTATCAGCTGCAAGTGCCTTATTAATGACAATAGATGGTAGATGCATCCCTTGTGTAATTATTAACTTCCTTATGGCTGCCACTAGTATGGAGAGGAAATTGGAAATACCAATAGCAGCAGTTCTAAAATTTGAAACTGCAATCATCATGATCCAGGGGTCATAGTTCTTACTTTACAAAATCTTACCCACCTTATTAAGTTGATGATTCTTACTCCAAAATCCTTGATTTGCCAACACCTCATTGGGTAGCCATCTTTCCAAGACAAACCACAGATTGTCATAATGAAGTACCTTTCCTTGAAATCTTCTTGCGGTTCCACCAACTCTCTCAATGGAAACGTCATGCCTCCTCAACTCATGATGATAACCCTCTACTCAATGGTGACCCTGAAAATTTAAGCACCATGCAATGCTGATCCAAATTAAACTGAGTATAATCACCAAAAGACGACTCACCTTTGCGTGAGGTGGTGGTCGCTGCCCATTGTCCCATTCCCCTTGCCCTGACACATCTTGGAGTTTTCTTTGTGATGCTTTGTAGCACTACCACTTTGCTTTTGGTTTTCAATTTCATGATGAACTTTCCCATCAAATGCAATCTTTATGTTTTGTTGATCCCTCCAAGACCCATGATATAAAAATCTTTGCACATCTCTTGTTCATCCCAAAGAATGATCAATTGTTTTGCTTCCAGCTGCTTGGCAAAGGAATCTGCTATTCGTTGAACTTTTTCCCTTCAATTCACTGCTGAGGCAATTTCCATATACCATGTAGACCGCCAGTAGAGCAGGAAGTTAGAGCTATGAAATACTCTAGTCTAGTGGGCAAGTCTGAAGCTAATACATCAGCAAATAACCCAACTACTCCCCACCCACCAAATGTTTCAATTACCACTTCACTTATTCTTGGCTCAAGAGGAATAGCTGCAACTTTAACATTAAATTCTTCCAACACTACTATGCTTTGTGCTTGCATCTGCTCCTCTCTGTTGAAGCCGTCAGCACTTGCTAAACTGGGCCATTGATCCTCAAAGAAACCTTTAAGCCGCCCTTTTTGTTGAGCATTATTTGATCCTAACCAAGTCTGATAGTCTCCAAGCAAGGTCCGAATATCTAAAACAACAGAAACAAAGACTTCACACTCAAAATTATTGATAATAATCATTGATTTTGAACCGTATCCTCTTAATATGTACTCTGCAGCAATGCCAACATTGGATACTCCAAGAATTGAATCAATATTTTTTTCGGCATACCTTTTTGCAGCTTCAGTCAAGGATAAAACTTGCTTCCTCCATGAGAGACTGTCATTTTCCGTTAGCTGTTGGCAATGTTTCAACTCGATAATATTCTCCTTTATAGATATTAACTCAGCATTCACATCTGCATTTTTTCCTGTGCCAGGGGTTTCACTGTTCAAGATAGCTTGAGGAAGTTTCAATCCTTTTTTGGGAAACTTCATGGGATTGTTCATACATGAAAGTATCTCATCAAGCATATCCCACACGTTTTCTCCCCAGACAACATCTTTGTACTCTGAATTTGAAGTACCTCCGTCTACAGGTGGCGAAAGCAGGTTCTCATTGGTTGTCAACAGTGTTTTATATAGAATTTTCTGAGATGTTCCATACAGCGCACGTACTAAGCTACAAAGGCACCAAAGTGACAAAACAATTCGTGCCATAACCGCAAGTGCTCGAACTTCAACACCCCATCTTTCAAGGACTCAGGAAGGTCAGGATCCATAGGTGTGTCCACAATATATTCCTCAAAACTGATTACACAACTCTCTCCATGAGAACCCGCAGAACTAATTAAACCTTTCTCATGTAAGCGGGCAGAATGCTCTAAAACTGTTGGGGCAACATGAAAAGCTTGACCTTCATCTAGCATCAAATACTCCAAGGTGACTATCTTTGTTTGGTCTTCAAGTGGGGTGAGGTGACAACTTAGTAAATGTCCATTGTCCTTCAGTGTCCATGTGGACCTCTCCTAGACCCGTCATGTGCAAACCAGAAGTCTCTTTCTCACAGCTACAAACTAACCCATCAATGAGCTCATCGATCTTGGAACAGAGGAGTTCGAATGTTACCTGGTTAACCTCTATGTAGTCAGTGTGTATCACCATGGGGTTTCCTTACCTCATGTCAGCGATTGTTGAACAAGCAAAAGAGCTGGAAGTTGTGTGACTCATTTTGGGCAACTCTCTATCATGTTGTAGATCTTCCTGTGAGATCTCACCAAGAGAATGTGTCAAAATGTTAGTCCCAAAATATGAATCACCACATACCTCACGCTTGCTCATGGTCAACCTTAACTGTTGTTCTATCCACGTATAAGGGATGGAGATCTACAACCAACGGTGGGAGCAACTCCATCAAAGACGTAGTCTCCTGGGTCCCACACTATTACATGTGAATGTCCTTGAACGTGAAGAAAGGGATCCTTATACCCCAATCTATAAGCTATAACCTTCATCTCTCTAATATCGTTATGATAAGCTCGCAATTTATCCTCATGGGGGTCAAACTTAGTTGAGTCATTCTCCTCAATAGCATAACTAATATCTTGCAAATCATCATCACATGATCCAATCATTTCCATGCATTGCAAATCATCAATTACTTCCATACCTGAAAATTTGACGGATGTTTCTTGGGCCTCATTTACAATTATTGACACATCTTCCACACACAATATCAGCTCTTCTTCTTCCTTGGGTTTAGCAACTTCTTGTGATTGTGATTCCGACTTCTCTTTTGTCGTTATTAATGATTCTTTTGGATCTTGCTCCTTGATCTCCTCCTTAGCCATTTTTCTTATATATTTTTCCTTGGTCCTCAAGTACCTCCGAGTACTCATCAAAGGGAACACAAGCTTTCACACGATCTTACAAACTTTGTTACTAGTCAACAATTTTGGGAGCCTCAAGTTTGTACAATAACTCTTGAATAAGGTCCATGTCCTCTTCTTTTCGTAGACCTTCGAGTCTCTTTGACTAGAATGCATTCAAAATGATAGCCTTACCTTGTAGGCTGGCAGGATCAAAGGCTTTGATACCATTGTAAGATTCCTTGAGTAATCTGCTCTATTCTACCATGTTTGTCCAAGTTAATACTCCCAGGATATTGTCAATTTAATCAACTTAGTTTACCCAAATTCATTAGGATTCAAACAGGTTTAAAGTTTAGGGAAAAAATTCTCAAATCTTGCCAATTCAAATAGAATCCATATCAATAGAAAAGTCACAGCTTGAACACCCAGCCATAAACAATAGTACTATTCAACTAATTCACTCAACACAGAGATACAATATTTCTCCAAAAAGGTCATAGAATGTCAACGTAGTTTATAACTCATACACGTATTGTAGAATATAAACTCACAATTATTTACTAGAATAACCCAGGGCGGCCAGGGGTGTTAGCTTGGAAAGGACACAAGTGCGATTCTAGGCAGAACAACAAACTCGCTATAATGCCACCTTGACCTGGTGAGGGTTGCTGGTTCAGGATATTAGACTATGGCGATTATAAAATGGCATTTGGCAGACTGGATATTAGACTATGGCGATATAAAATGGCATTTGGCAGATCATAGAAGGATACAAATCATCTTATTTTCTCATGTTAACTTCAATAATAACATATATGAACATTGCACTTGAAAATACTCATAAAAGTACAAATCTCATTTATACATGATAGAACTTATATCATGTAAATGAAAATGAGATATCACAAGAAAGCTTACTTCAAGCTTAATAGTTATATAGTGACAATTATCAAGAGAAAAGATCATATATCTCTAGGTCTCATAACTTTATCATACAATCAAGAGATATCATAATGCCCCTATAACATTATATCAAATCAACTTGAAATATAAATAACAAGTTAGTATCAACTTGATTCAAGTAACTATAAGTACAAGACACATCAAGAAGTTATGTAATATATCTTTAGTTCTGTGTAGGTTTCATAGATAAGTGGCATCTCGATGTATTCCTCGCCCTAGCTCCTCCTTCGTACAAGCAGCCTAAGACGAGAGAGCATCATAGAAGCGACATCCACCCTAACACGAAGCCAAGCTTTCCTGTGCTACCCCACACAAGCAGCCCGACCCGTCCCGAGAAAACTAGTTCCTAAAGGTCGCTATACATGACATTGAATTTAACTATGCAATTCTACCCATTGCCCATGTAAACATATAGAAAGAAACTATAAATTCAAATGGCGTTCATAATTTCAATCCTTCGGAAGACAAGATTCCGCTTGAAATCCACCATATGCCAATCATGTATACTGGCTTATACATGTCTAGCATTTAGATTTCTTTTTAATTGGGTTTGGGTTTCAAGTTTCAATTTCATAATTTCCGAACTCGTCATTGGTTTCATTCTTGTATAAGAAGATTAATCCTTCATATGTTGGTCTTTAAATGAAGAAGTAATATATTATTTCTCACATAACCCTCTTTAATTTGCCTTAAATTAAAGTTTAAACTATTTCTTTATCATGTAATAAAATAGTAGTCTTAGTTTTTAATTTACTTCCTTTCAAAAATACATTTCCAACCTTAATATACACTAAAGTGTAGCATGTGTTACACATATAAAATATTTATTTTCTCAAGTTTTTCTGCCGTTTTTAAATAAAATTTCCTTAGAACTGCAAATTTGAAACAAACAATATATATGATAAGCTAACCTTTAAATAAAATCATTTAAGTTTTTTTTTAAGCTGTTTTGAAACCCGCGAAGGTTTGTATGAGGTGCCTCTAATGGAAGCGTCTCCATCAGAGAGCGCCTCTCTAATGGAGGCGTCTCCATTGGAGAGGTTGCCTCCAATGGAGATTCCTACAAAATGCTTAGATTTCATTTTTTTCCAATCCTTTGGCTCAGTCAATAAATAATGTGTTTTTTTTTAAAATCTTCAACATGATCTTTGCTGTGAATTCATTCATAGTTTTCAGCTTTTTAAATTGGTAAAAATTTTAGATTCAAGATCTATTATACTTAGTTTAACTCATGCCTTTATTTGAGTTTGATTTTTCATTCTCTTGTCTGTTGTTTGTTTGATTCACAGGTTTCTTCCAAGTTGGTTACTTTCAAATATCAGATTATACAGCTGCCCTAAATGGGTGAACAACAAAATTAAATAAATTGCCATCATTTATGGTTCAATCAATTAGGAACAAGGAAAATCCCCATTATGTACAACATAAATATAGTGCACAGAAGAAGATTTAATTGCCCTAATGTCTAGACAAAAAATCTGATAGACATACGTTGATATCAATGCTTGTCTGTATTTTGTTTTCCCCTCTTTGTTCTTCCTGTTCTTTTCTTTTCTTCCTCGACCGACATCCCTTCTCATTCTGAAATTCTTTTTTTTAAAAAAAAGCCTTTTCCTCACCTTTTCCCATGTTCCAGGTGTTTCCAGACATGATTAAAAAAATGCCAAGTATTATCTTGAAGTTTTCCCCATGTTCATTTTTCAACAGCTCATGGATGCGGTTTGCCAAATTCCATTTTATCCTTCTACAGATGTCCACACGGAAGGATTATTTGTGGCAGAAAAATATATCTTTTCCTATTAAAATATATCTTTTTCTATTAAAGTGGTTAATTCCTTCTATTAAATAAACTCTTATAATTTAAACTTTGATGAAGTTTAATTAATTGGCCATATTAACAACTCTGGCTGGCGTAACACAATAAAAAAAATTACCTTATTCAAATTTTTTACTTAAGGATGAGTAATTACTTTACTCCATCCTATGTTGATTTTATTTAAACGTTATTAATTATTTACCTTAATTAAACATTATTTGGTATTTACCTCCATAGTTGGAAAACTTGACTCGCCAAAAAACTCGCCAAGCCCAAAATTGACGAGTCAAAAAAAACTCGCCGAAAACTCTACAAAAACTCGGCCAAAAAATTGACTTTTCTGGCCGCGGACCTCTTAAGCAAACTCAGGTGTGAGTTTTTTGCTCACACTCGCGAGTTTTTGGCAAAGACTCTCCAGAAAGACTCGGCGAGTAAAAGTTAGAAAAACTCGCCTTTGAAAAAAGCTCGCGGGTTTTTTAAGACACATATACATGTATATATGCCCAATTGTACTAAGTATTTGCCCAATTGTATAATATGTGTGTATACACATACATGTATATATCTGTATATCATGCACATGTATATACACCATATTTATTGGCGTTATATGTGTGTATACACATATACACGTGTATATCGGTATATCATGTGTATGCATATACACCATATATTTATAATTATACTACTTACACACACACACACATATATATATTAGTTACTTGATTTACATCTTGAATAAATCTACATGAAGTTGTTATCAAGAAGAAACTAGATCAAGAAACAAATCCTGGACTTACAAGTTAACTACTATCCCACCCCATATGCAATCATGAAGATGATTTAGTGTGTGTGTGTGCAGAAGTCATGCTGGTGAGACCTTGAGAGGAACTAGGTTCCTCTCTTCTATGATACTCTCCCATCGGGTAGAGGTGAATGATGGGTCTTGTCGCACTCAAACACTAAGTTGTGATTAGTTTATGACGAATTTAGTATCATATATGAGTTAAAAATTCTAGATATGCTACTATAACACGTTAAAATTATCTACACTACAGATGGAAATGAAACATAATCATCCCAATGATTAGTACATCATATGCCTCTGATCAAATACATCATATATGTCTACAGATTAGGATAACAATAATGTCTTGCATCATATATAATCATATATACAAGTCTGTAACCATCAATATTGTGCCATATAACAAAAATGGGCTATGACAAATTTGATGACGTTTTTACTTTTGGCTTACTCTCTCACAGGTTTACAAGATCCAGCTCTGATATCATTGTAATATTCCGAATGGAATATTTTAATATATGTCAAACCCTAGCTCACAATTTTAATAATTTTGCACAATTAATTATAAATATGAAATTCTTATTTTACTTGATGAGATCGATTCAGAAATTATTTGTAAATCAGATCTAATGCTCAGAATAACTGAATTAACCCCTTTCTAGTGGCTGGAAATCAATCCCAATTCTGCAGCAACTTATTCTTCAATGAAGCACCCTTTTTTCTGCCTTTAAATCTGCCTTTGAAATGTCTTCAAATCTGCCTGAATCAGGGGTTTTTGTCCATTAATTCAGCAATGGAAATTAGGGGCGTTTCATCCTCTAATTTCAAACCTAGAGGGGTTTCGTCCTCAGGGTGTTTGCACCACAGTCTTCAAGGAGTAATAATCAGATAATAAAAATGTATATTCAATCTTGTTTTCTTCTCCTTGCTTGTACTCTCTTAAATAGAATTTTCCACCAACAGTAACTCTTCAAATATCCCTTGATTGGTAAACTTAAATTGTAATTTCATTTTATAATATTGATCAACGATTCAACACTAATATGATTGTTGGCTGCACTCTTCCTTTTCCTTGCATTAATTCGTATGTCTTGACTATGCAGCTCAACTTAATGTTCACACTGAGCACCATGTGTACATTGTTTCCATCGGATATTACATCAAACAGTTGATACGTATCCCACTTGTCTTCGTAATCCCTAGGAATTCTTCCTTCGGCGACGGCTTAAATCCTTCACAGCAACTGGTGATTTCTACTTCCTTCCACGATGTTTCTCCTTTCCTTGGCCACGATTTCTTTTATCTTCACGGTGGCCTTTTTCTGTTTTACCAGGATTTGATCCTTGGCTAAGATTCTTCAGTGGCTTCCTACCTTTGTCTTTTTCACTTCAACGATTTTGACTTCTTTAATGTTTGCGCTAAGATTTAGAATCCTGCATTGATTTTACATTGTCTGTGGAAGGTTCAAAAGGCCACCATATCCTCTTTACTACATCCATTATGCTATGCAAGCTTCATCTTGCCCTAGAGACTTTGTTAGCAGCTATGTGCCATTATTTGTTTGCTAGCACCATCCATTGGTTTTGTATTTGTTTGTGCAGATAATGCATTTACTGTGCCATGTATGAAGGGCATTGGGTTTTATTTTAATTTTGGAGACAGACATTCCAGTTTTACAGAGAATTCACTCCTAGTGCTGAACAAATTTGTACTCTGATCTGCCATAGAACCATATTCCGCTCTGCCCTGCTAATCCTCAGTTTTCTCTCTACTGTTGGAAACTGTGCCAACAGTACTTTATGCAGTGAAAATGAACATAGTTATTGACAACGGCTCAATGGTTGGGAACCTATCAATTGCAATTTAAAACCTGTTTCATGATTCATCTGTAGGCCTTTGGCATCCCATATGCAATTCTGCTTACCAAATCATCCTGTAGTTCTCTGCATTTATTCGAGCTTTCAATTCCAATGTAACTATTGATATTAGTCCTATAATGACAATTCCTTCTCATATGCAGCATAACAATGAAAATAAGATGCAAAGAAACAAAGAACAAAAAATCAAACATGCCATAAAGATACAAAATACAAAATTTATCTGAAGAGATTCTGCACGGGAAGAAAACTCCATGGTAGAAGTATGATAACATTATTTTGTTAGATATGTAGTGTACCTCAGATAGTCTTATTCAGTAACAGCAGTTCCAGTTAGGGCACAGTTATCAGTCTTCTTCAGAAGCTGCAGTTAACTAAGACTTATTTTAGGGCACTAGCTTTAGGGTAAGATTATCTTTTAGTTTCAGTTTTAGTGCCGAGTTTAGTAAAGTCAGTTTGCAGTATAGTTTTCTTTTGTAAACTGTTGTGCAGGTAAGCGATTCTAAGTTCTTATTCCAAGAAACACTGAAAAGTTTATTCTTTACTTTCTGAAATTTGATGCATTAGCATATCCGTTGAATTTCATAATTACTTTTCTTGTATGATTGGGCAATCTCAACCGAAAACCGAATCTGTGGATGAGTAGGTTAAGAACCAGCCCAAAAATTATACATCCTTCTATGAAATAGAAAATGGCACAGTTAATCAACCAATTCTTTCTTAATCCTAAATCAAATTTCACTGAAATGTAACTGGTATTTTTTATTGGTTTGAAATCACTGTCCTAATTTTTGTATTAGACTAAATTACCTCTTTCCTAACATTTTTGAGGTCTTACTGTATGCAGGAAACCTGGCTAATTTGCTTTTCCTTATTATTCCAGCAATGTGTCAAGGAAAAGGTAGCCCCTCTGGAGAATCCAGTGTGTGCAGAGTCTAAGGAACAGCATATGCATCATTGTCTATGGTGGTATGATTCTAACAAGGGATTGATTCCTTAAGCTTTCTGCTAGGTACTAACAATAATCATTTGTGCCTTGTAGGAAAGGAAAATGAATCTGCACACTTTATGTATTTTTATGTAATGTCCCCTATTGGAACAATACAAATTTTACCCTAAAAATTCAGATACCACAAGTTTAGGGTTAGGGTTTTGGAATTATCATGTAATTAAATCAATTTATTCACTCACTCACTCAACTCAATCATAGTGGGAATGTCAAGACATTGATTGGTCAACAATACTTCCATGCAGGCCCTTACGGGAGGCATGGCAGGCACTCACTTCCTCTTCATTACAGGCCCTAACGGGGGACTTGGCAAGATGTAAGCTGTCAACAAGGCCTCCATAAGGTCCCTTTAGGGAGGTATGGTAGGGGTGCTGATCAGTCTTTCCTCCAAATAGGCCCTTGGGGGGCATTGTAGGGTTGCCTCCACATTTTCTACTCATCATCCCTTTATGATGGTTAAGTTCTACTTATGTAACTCACAGTAGTATCAATAAATCATTTAATAGGCACTGCTCTGACCTGTTAAATAATGTTTTAGTGATGTATCCTTTGATGCCTCAGCAGTCTAGAAGACTGTGTATAAATATGTTCTTCTGCAGATTATAAGTCTGCTCTTTAACTAAGAGAATATTATTCCTTATAATCTGACTTGCTGATATAATGAGACTGCTGTCTTTTCCTGTATGGTATATTTTGTATTCCTCAGAAATATCTTATTCCTTAGGCTATATTGCTTTTAGATGCTGATCGATTCATTTATATATGGGACTGCAGTATATATCTTTTACTGCTGATATATATATATTACTGTTTCTTTTATTAATATCTGCCTTTTTCTGATCGCTGGCTTGTGTTTACTGCAGACCTTAAATTCAGAACCGATGTCCATAAAGACTTCCCCACGAACTCCCCTTTATCTCCTTGTATTTTATCCCTTTTATATTTATCAAGGGATATCTCTTTTAACAAGGGGAGCATTTCTTAAAAGAGATCACACCCTTTAAATTGGTCGCTGCTTTATACTGATCACAGCACTTAATAAAATATACTTATGCACTTAATAAGGATCGATACCTCCTTTCTATCCTCCGCTACATGGAGGATATTCAATGTATTGGATATAGTATTAATAATATTTTTTTATAGGTATCAATAATCATATTAATAATAACATTAATATTATATTATATAATTATATTAATAATATAACATTAATATTATATATTATATCATATTATTAATACTACCATTCTAATTTATAATTGCAATTATGTATATTTATCCTTTTGATATTTATTGTATTTCAAAACTTCATAATTTGTATTATAATTACGGGGCATGACATAATCACACAATTATCATTCAAAGCAACTTCACCGTTTATTATGATGTTTAAATCTTTAATTTAAACAATGCCTTAATATTGGGACATCACATTTTATTACTGGGTATATTTTTATTATTCTATATTTTCTCATCCTAATGGAAGGTGAACCGAATATGTTACAGATTTGCATTTTGTGTTGATTTATTGCTCAAAATTACAAGGAAAATGAATTGCAATCTGAATTTAAATTCCATACATGAAAAATTGACATTTTTCTAATGCAATTTTCCCCTGTTTGGATTTCCAGCTTGGCATTATCTTTATATGGATGACTTATGTCTACAATCTTGTCCAATCACCAAGACATTTATGAAGAACAAGAAATAGAATCTGGATGTGAGGAGAATATTCCAAATATTGATTGTTTGAATGGAGGAGATTTATTAAGATAATATCTAGGTTAATGGAGGAGATTTATTAAGATAATATCTAGGTTAATGGTCACTCTCTTTAGTTTTTCCTATTAGATAGCTTTTAGTTTATCCTTATCTCTTCTGCTTCTGCTTTTTAGCTTTGTGCTAGCTGTTAGTCTATTCTTAGACTCGGTAATCTCTTTATATAGAGCTCTGCTCTTCTTTGTAATATATCTGATTGTATAATAAATTATTCAGTTTTATAAATCATGTAACATGGTATTAGAGCGGGTTCCTTCTAGGAGCCTGTTTGTACTTCCGTACGACGTACGGATCTGGTATTTTTTGTTTTTTCAACCCTCTGTTCGCAAATCCTTCTGAGGTCGTGTTTTCCTTTCCTCCTGTTTTTGAAGGTGATTTCTCTGTGTTCGTTACAAAATCTCGCCATTTCTTTCCTCCTTCTGGTCGCGGGCTCTTGTTTTTTGTTACCTATGAGCTCGCGATTTCCCTCATTCAGCAAGTTGGAGGCTTTGGTTTAGGTCACGTTTCTGGGTTTCTTTTGGCGGCTTGCTTTTTTTCTTGGACGCGATCTGTCATTGGATTACTTACCTTTGGTCAAAGCTTTCAAAATTGCCCTTGTAGCATAGGGCTTCTTCCATCGGCAACCTTTTCAAGCAAACCGGTCAAGCGATTTGAGTTTTGGATGTGTGATCGCGATTTCTCCTGGCCGCCGCGTTTGCTAAAATCATCGTCTTTCCAGTTTTCATCGGCTTTGGAGAAGATTCGCATTTGGTGTCTGGTATTTCTCCTACTCGATTCTTGATTTCCGTGTTTACTGTGAGGTCGTGGGTGCCATCCCTGTCTGTATGAAACGAGCTTTCCTCTACTGTCGCGATTTCTGGAGGTCGGGTTTCTCTTGGGCGTTTTACTTCCTTTATGGTCGTCTGTCTACCTATATGGGTGCGATTTGTTTTTTGATCGGTGTTTGTATCCTCTTACCCGTGGTCTGTTGGTTTTTCAACGCCTAAGTGCGTTTGATCATGGGTTTCTGTGTGAAGAGGTGATTTGTAAGCAGTGTTAGTTTTCTTTTGTGTGATCTCTTGGGTGTGGGTCCCATCAATCATGTGCCTAGCATCTTCTATTTTTTTGGCGGAATCTAAAGAAATTCTTTATGGTCGCCCATTTGGTTTGACCAAAGCATTGGGCCATCCTTTATTTCTTGGGTTCCTTTGTCTCTGTTTTCGCGAAGGGAAATGTTCTTTTTTTAGCAGCCATGCAGAGTTTGTTTTGCCTCAAAGCCTGTGTTCGGATGTTCTGTAAGTTTATGCTTTCCGTACTCTTGAGATCTGAGTTTTGAAATTCGTGTTTGGATTTATCTCGAGATCTGTGCCTCGGTATCCATATTTTTGGCTTCTTCCGTGTTTTCGGAATCTGTGCTTCATAACCCGTGCAAGGGTTCTGTTCAGCTTCAGTACCGTCTATCTGCTTCAGTATTCGTGCCATCAGTTTGTAATCCGTCTTCTCCTGACTCGAAAAAATGTGAAACAATGGCATCATGGTTCAAAAGCAGTCAGAAGTTCAACGGCAGCAAACTTTTTGATCATTGGTGATTTCTACAGGATCTCGTCAGAGTTAGGTTCTTGTTCCGTAGCCGTTTAACTAGGGTTTTGTTTTCTGTTTTCGGCGGCTTCCTTGTTTGGCAAATGTTTTTGCCTAGTCGCTGTTTCTGGAGAGTTTTCTGGTTTTTCGTGGTTCGCAGCTTTGTGGGCTTCTTTGATCTGCGCCTACAACGCTTAGCCTTTTCTTGTCACCAGCTGGATTTGGGGTCATCATTTGTGTTCTACTTCTTCGGATTCCTCGGGATTTGTGTTTCGACACTCGTGCTCGGGTTCTGTTTTTTGTTTATGCCTCCACCTGTCTCGGAAGGCAGTCTGTTTTAGGGGGCATCTTGGTTTAGTTAGTGGATTGACCATTAAGGGGGGGTTATTAAGATAATATCTAGGTTAATGGTCACTCTCTTTAGTTTTTCCTATTGGATAGCTTTTAGTTTATCCTTATCTCTTCTGCTTCTGCTTTTTAGCTTTGTGCTATCTATTAGTCTATTCTTAGACTCAGTAATCTCTTTATATAGAGCTATGCTATTCTTTGTAATATATCTGATTGTATAATACATTATTCAGTTTTATAAATCATGTAACAAGATTCACTATGTTACTGGAAATGTGCAGAACTAGTGTGGGATCTGGATTGACGGGAGTAGGAGTGGGAGTGGGAATGGGAGCACACACAGGATGGCTAGGGCATGCCCCTGCTCCCCTAGGTACCCTAGGGGGCCGTCCTGTGACGTGCCCGGATGCTCCCAGTGGAGCCCATAGACCCAATGACAGGTTTTAAAAAAGCTTTTTTTAACATTAAAAAATACATTTTAAATTTAAAATAATTAAACCGCATAAAAAGTATCTCTCAATAATGGCCCTTGAAGGAGCACAAAAATAGTGCACTTGTGCGATTTCCTATTTCCTTTCGACACCTGAGAAAAGAAAGGATTACGGCCCAGTCCGCCTAAATGGCTTTCTTCAACCGAGAACATATAGCTCCTTAGCTGATAATACTCATATCGCCATCGGTTGATAGAAATGTGGGGCTTCCGGGTTCAATAAATAGTGGTCCTCCTGCTGTTACCGAAAAATATTATTAATATACATATCATAATGATACACACACACATACAGTCGTACCCTACCTGGGGGATTTTTTGCTGTAATGGTGTACCTGAACCCTGAATCCATACCCATTCCCGTACCTGAACCAGCAACTTAGAAGGAGAAAAATCTAGTCTTCTGCAGACAGTCCATATAGTTCCAGAGGTGCAAGGTTCTGGTGGATATTGCCTTTCTCATCTGTAGAGTGCATGCAGTATGATAAGGGTTTCATCATTTCCCAAAGATTTCAATCAAGAGGGTGGAACAGGAAATCTGAATCCTTAACATGTTAGGGTTTTGAAGTTTACATTATTCAAAATTTTGTTGATAGTTCAAAAAAGATAGCTTATTACGTAGGTTGAGCCCCTGAAGCTAATTGTAATGACTAGGTCCTCATAAAATATTTTACTTAGATCTAAGAACTACTGCTCTAGAATCTTGGTTGTTATAATCTAATATCTTATAGCCTTGACTTTTTTCCTATGTTTTTACCATACCCTGACTATTTTCTATGCTCTTACAAGGACACACACTTTGTCTGCTCCAACCAGGGAGCTATTCTTCCAATGCTTGAATGCAACACAATCCAAAATGAAGATCATGCCAAGAGTGGCATGGAAAGGCAAAGTAGTTCTTCTCTCTCACCCTTGAGAATTTTCCTTTATGGAAGAGCTCTTTGTAAGCTTGACACATCCTTCAACTATTGACTTAAGCTACATGAATCTTCCTCCCTTCTTTATGAATCTCTTTATATCAAATGACTAACAACTATATTAGTTCTTTAGAAATGATCTTTTGAAGTTCTTCATATCCCCCTCCCCCCCAAGCTTCCCTGCCTTGTCTGAACCTTTGTATGGACTGTCAGGATTCTGCCTGCTCTCCCTCATCATTGTAGTGAGTTCTAGTTGATTTTTTGGAGCTGCTCAGCTGTGCATGCATCTAACTTTTTACATATAGGCTGCCCCGTTTTTAACCCATTCAATCAATCTCCATTCTGCAAACCACTAATAAGCATTTCTCTTTAGGAGTGTGTGTGTGGTCCTTGCATTTTGTTTTGAACGCTTACTATCAAGTGTTAACTGTTGTTTAGGAAAAAATCCTCCTGATACTGCGTATAACCTATGTTATTGGCTATTGCCCTAGATTCCTCTGTCCCTGTACTGGTATGGTTTTGGCACTTTTACTTGTCTAGGTACTTCTTGGGTTCTTCTATTACTCCGGGTGCTGGATGGCCATAATAATAATAAAAAAAAAAACAAACATAAAAAAATAACAATAAAAAACTTAAAAAACAACTAGTCTGCTGCTAGCTCTACTGCTTCTGGTTCTAATGAACCAATCACTGATCTGGATGCTCTTGATGAAGAGTAATAGGATGATCTATTCATGTAGTTTTGGAATTTGAGTGACCATGGAATATTTTCCTTTTTTTGAACAGATAATATTAACCTATTTGATATATCATATGTCACTACCCTTTTAATGTTTTGAATTATTAATTATTAGTATTGCTTTGTTATTTTTTAATTTATTTTATTATTTTTATGCATATCACATTGATATTATGCTGTGTTCCATGGGGATGCATCCCCATGGTCTAGTGAAATCCCAGATGTCCTGTGCATAGCAGCAAAAATCTTTTGGGGAAAAAATTGGCAAACCAAAAGTATAAGATTTTTTCAAAAAATCGGGAAAAATTGAATTTAGAAAAAAATAAATAAATAAAAAACATAGGAGAAGGGAGAAAAACTGCTACTTTTGAAATTTAAAGGCATTTCAATAGCATAGAGATATGGAGAACAAATAAAATAGAGAATTAGCCCATCAATTGTGGAATATAGATTTTTGTCATTTATGTTCATATCACTGATTAGAACATAAATAATAACTAAATGTTAATAGTTTTCAAATAATCTACTTTGTACAAAGTCAACCTACAAACTAAGTACAAAGTTCCAAAAAATCAGATGTAGCCAATGACTCTATGTGCTATGAAGAGAGCTACACTAGAAGGTTGCAAGTCTTGATGCTGAAGCTCTTGTGTCAGAGCCTCTCGTAAGTCATTAAACCATATCACTATCAAAGTTGGCCTCTATCAAGATATCGAAATCCTTAGGATCAACAAGGATACCATCATTTGCAATCCACTCAGAACTCGAATCGAGCTCGTTAAGGTCAATTGGTTGGTCTTTTTCAATAGTAACTAATTTTTTCCCTATAAAATTAGATTTAGCAATTGGAAATGAAAAAACAACGATTACTATTTATAATATGATTGCAAGTATTTCAAAACTCTAACCTCGAGCTTTTTTTAGCTTTGGGAGAAGGTTGTGGTGAATGAACACCAAGTTATTCATATGTTGTGTTAGATGGTTGCGTTTCTTGGAATGTATGTGTTAAAAAACACTCTTAAGTATGCTTGCAAGCAGATGAATTGCATGGCTGGCCCAGAATGCGCCTCATCATCTATCAATATTTTTTGCTTCTTGGCCAAAAAAATCCCATCATTGCATTGAAAAACACAAATTATTTGGAGATGTTATCATTTAAGATTTTCTAAAAACTTAACACCTTTAATGTACATGTCCAAAATAGAGATAGATTGTCCAAAGTTTATAGAGTTTACCTGGTTTGAAGGTCTTCTTGCCTTGCATGACAACCCTACTCGAGAAAAATCCCTTTGCTTGCTTATATATTAGCAGCTCTGCCATAACTGCCTCCAACTTTTTAATGGTAGGGAACATTTTGTCCATTCACGTGAATAGGCCTTGTGAGACTTTAGCATCAACAAATGAGGGGCTATAGAAGAATGTTGGATTCAGATAGTATCCAACAACATGGAGAGGGGAGTGCATTTGTTGATCCCATCTCTTATTGATTATCTTTCTTAATGGCATGTACTTGCCGCTGTTATTTTTCATCCTACTCATCACCTCCTTGGCCCTACCATGACCTCATACAAATAGGCCATGGGGGGTTTCTCCCCATTCACTAGCCTCAAAACTTTTACTAGAGGCTCTGGGAATTCTGCAACTTGTTCAACCACATCCCAAAAACTTGTAGAATAAATGTACTATGCCACCATTATGCCATCTATTTGCTTTGTGAAGTTAGACTCCATCCACTCATTTGAAACAAACATTCGCTTCAAATTCATTTTTTGCTAGCAAAGAGTTTACAATGCAAGGAAGTGTGTAGCAAATCTTGTCACCCTTGGTCTAACTAACTCCTTGCCCTTTGTAAATGAATGCATCATACACAACACCCTCGTGTGATTGTAGATGAACTTGGTGTTGGAAATAGTTGTCATTGATGTCAAAGGATGGTAACGCAATGTATATGGATGAGATTGTTGGATTATTATTCTCATTGATGTCAAAGGAATTGGACATAGGAGCATTCTTGATCATTAGGAGAGGGATGTTGGGAAAGGCAAGTGTTGTGACCAAATCACACATCACCCCATTGCAAATGGGGACCCCCCCTTTTTTGAGCTCAGATGCTTTGCATTAGGTTTTTGATGATGTCTTAGAGCTATTTCATGATGAAGTCAATGGTGTTTGAGTATTAGAACCCCTTGATGACCTGATCCTGATGTTTGAGATCCTGAAAATGACTAAGTCTGGTAGCCTGAAATCCTGAAACACTGAAAAATTGACTAAGTCTGAAATCTGGTGGATCCTCCAAATTCTATAATCTACATGTTAAATCCGGTGGATTCGGGACCTATCTCAAACATCCTGAAAGGTATATTGAAAAATATTTAAAGTATCTAAACTTATACTTAAATATATTTCTCAATATACCTTACCCCTTGGACTTCCTTTTCTGGGCGCATTTCTCTACTCGCAATGACTCTAGATGGCCTTGCAACTCAGGGCACCTCCCATCATTCCAAACAACTTCAAAATTGCGCCTTGACATGAGATGAACATAGGAGTAAACAAAGATGGCGCCTTGAGGAAAATCATTCAAATCCATGTTCAAAAGTGGGCGCTGAAAAGATTGAAGGCATTCAAGACATGTCTCATCATTTAAAATTGCAAAATTGCAAGGATAAAGCTTAATAAAAGTAGGCGCCCATTCCTACCTCTGCCACCCAGATTGGCACCTAAGGGAGAAATTGTATTGAAAACACCTTTTGAATGAACCTCATAAGGGGGATTGACTTTTTTAAACCCTTGCAATTGTTTGAAATCACTTTGAGTGATGAATGTGGGGCTAACTTGTTTTAGGCGCCCTCTGCTCCTCTAGACACCTAGATATGCGCCTAGACTTGAAAGGGGTTTATTTGCATGTTTAAAGTTATTTCTTTGTGTTATAAAGTGATTAATACTATTTCTCGTCTTGCAGGAAGGGAGCTAAGAGGAGTAGGCGCTTGGAGTCACCTTTAAGCGAGGAGTAAGGAGTCACCTTCAAGGAAGAGTCATCATGCTAGCCACCTTTGGAGATCACTTCAAGATCATCATCAAGTTGCATCATTGAGAAGTAGTGTTGGTGGAGCCAAGGAATCATCAAGGGCGAGTACCTGAGTAGCTTTCACGTTGCAAAGGGAGCATCACTCTAAAGGATTATACCTCAAGTTTTCTACATCAATGATATCATGTTAGATGACATCAAGTTCAAGTGTACTTCATCAAAAGGCATCATGTTAAAGACATCCATCATTCATTCAACTTCAAGTTCCATTCAACTTTCAAGTTTTGAGAAGAGTCTTCTACTGCGATTCATGAAGCAAGCTTCATCATCTACTCTTACATGAAGGAAGTATACATCATCATCATCTACTCTATTACTCACTCTTCAAGAAGGAGCATCATCAAAGAAGATCATCATATCAACTTACCTACAAGAAGAAGAAAGAATCATGAAGTTAATCAAGTGAAGCAACAAGTATCATACATTCAGTCTACAAGAAGAATGAACAAGGCAAGATCTACAAGATGTATTCCCAAACATACAAGTTCAAGCAATCACATTGAATACATCACCACATTGATGATACAATTGTCAAAGTATGCTGAGGTGGCATCTATGTGGCGAGTACACATCATTTTAAATGCATTAAATGTATCATTTAATAAAAGAAGTCAAAGGGACGCCTATGTGGAAGATGTTTTAAATGATTTCGCTTTACCTTATCACATTGGAAAGCGTGCCTTCATTGCCTCTCTCTTTTGTACTAAAAATAGAAAGTTGTAACTACATGTGAGGTGGCATGATCTGAGCCCTTGGCTATGTGAATTGATCTTAGCCATTCATTGTATTCTGGACACTATATAAAGGCCTTGTTGCCTTATTTGTAATATATAGAGACTAGAGATTAGATTTTAGGAGTAGATTAGAGAAGACTCTCGAAATTCTCTGAGAGGACTTGAAATTGTTGCAAATATTGCTCAAGATTAATGCAAAAACATTGGAGTTCATTATTTGGTGTTAAGTGTTGTCTTGCGGAGTAACATGATTTCTTGTATCTTAATGAAGTGGAGAGATGTTTCAAAGTAGATTAAAAGTAGATTAGAAGCTCTTTGTTGTAATGCATGTTTGTGTTGGATATTTGATCAACTCCTAGCTCATGCTTTTAACATTCATCGCTGGTGAAATGTTGTGTAGAGCTAGTCTGAGCCTTATAATTTGCATAAGTTCGATTGTGGATGCTTGTTTGAGCTGCGCCATTCGATGGGTGTTTTATAAGCCTTCACAATTTGAAAACCATTCGCATAACCTTAGGAGATTGTACCAACTTCATGTAGTTGTAGGCATCCTTAGCGAAGTGAAGTTGGGTTTATCCAGGAGTTTGTCTGTTCATACATCGTCATTGCTTCATTGACCTTAGATTAGTTTTTTGAACTTTTATCTTTTCATTTTCTTTATCATTTAAGTCTTGTATATATGTCATCCACACTGAAGGAGAGATAAGCTGAATGAAAGAAGAAAGATCTGATGTAAGTCCCTTTGTGTTTACTAGCAGAATCATACTTAAGTCACTGAGCTATCCTTTATAAAATCATAAGAAAAGGAACCTTGGAGTCATCTTGTTTGATCACTTTGTTCAGCATTCGGGAGGCTTTGCTCAAGAGAGAGTTAGATACTCTGTATTTTACTCTATTGTTGACTTGTCGAAAAACAAACATCAACAGCAAGGTAACAGCCATGCTCCACTTAGATCAGCCTATGTATCTGTTAGACTATCTTGCCAGTGTATCTTATTGACAAAGTGTTTCAATGAGTTTGGGGACAATCACGACATATTCACTTATGTTTTGAAGCCCGTGAAATGCTATTTGTTGCACTAGGAGGATTGTCCAATGTGCGTGTTGCAGGCAAGGATGCAAAATATATCATAAATATAGATTACAAGTCAACAAGGAAATAATCATTCTCTGATCTGCAGCTAGATGCTGAAAGGTGCCGAGCTGTCTATGCATTATCTGATAATATGTTAAAGTTGAACACCTTGAAGGGGATAATAAACATCATGCTGCTGGGAAAGAATCCAGCAACAAAGCAAGTAATATGATATGTGAATCATTTGGCAGAATTGCTTCTGATAAAGGAGAGTTAGAAAATGATTTAAAATAAGATGGTCGACTTGTATGCTGGCCGACATGAATGCAAGGTAATTTAATTTAAATATGTATTGGGCTGGCTGCTCCAAGTAATATGGCGCCTTGGTTTTTAAATTTAAAATAAGAATTATTAATAGCCGACTTTGAAGAGGCCGACCTTTGAATGAATCACCTCTTTTCAAGAAGAGTCGCCTCCCTTCATGAAGGTGATGAGGTAAATAAATGTAAGAAGAGTTTGACATAAAGAAAGCAAGTTTTTTCAATGTAATATCATGTGAATTAAAACAGACTAAGAGCAGAAAGTCTGAAGAAGAAATATATACACATGAAGAGGTATATATGAAGGATAGAATGGGAGTTATGAAGAGCAAGCAATACAATAGAATATCATTCAGATTTTAGAGTAGACCTTGAAGAAGAATAAGAGCAGATTTGTAAAGATGGAGCAGATTTATATGAAGAGTGTTGCAGAAAGATGGAGCAGATTTATATGAAGAGTATTGCAGATTTAGAAGAAGAATATATGCAGATTAGTGAAGCAATTATCAGCAGATTTTGAAGAGTTTATAATCAGATTTATGGAGGATTTATGATCATTTGTATGAATCTTTTATGAGCAGATCTATGAAGTTTTCATGATCAGATCTATGAAGGAATAGTGAGCAGGTTTGAGAAAGTAGAAGAGGTTGGTGCCTCCTATCAAAAGAGATTGGTGTCTCTTGTTGAGTTGGTGTTTAGTTGTGGGGATTGGTGTCTCCCGTGGGTTGGTGCCTACAAATTCTACAAGTGGGGATTGGTGTCTCCAGTGGGTTGGTGCCTACAAATCATATAAGAGGGGGTTGGCGGCTCCTGTAGGTTGGTGCCTACAAAGATTGTAAGAGAGATTTTATATAAGCAATATTTTTCCGTGGTTTTCTCTTGAAAGGGTTTCCACATAAACCTTGTGTTCTTGTGTTGCATAATTGGTAGATCTCGTGTGATTGATATTATTATGGTTGTTAAATTTTGAAAAACTAAAAAGATTGTATTATATTGATTCACGCCCCCTCAGTATAACTGTGTGCTCATCACTTGGTAACTATGCAAGCCTTTTGGAATACCTTGCTAACCCATTCAAGTTTTTTAATGTCCTCTAGGGTTAGATCAAGGCAATGGGCCGCGCGCAAGTCCTAAAAAACATAGAGGGATACTTGTCCATCAAGAGTCTCCCAACAACACAAGCAACAACATTGTTTCTAATAAATTGAACCACATTTGGTGGCCCCACATCCATGATCATTGCGTCAAACAACTCGAACAATGCAACTGCAGATTTGATCCTATCTGATGCATCCACAAATTTCAAATAGATCATGCCAATATCACAAGAGAGAAGGAAATTGATGAGAGTTTGGTTCTTTCTATCTGTCCACCCATTTGACATTATGATTTATCCAGTCTTTGCCCACTTTAATTGATGTTCATTAACAATATCATTAACACCTTGTACTGCCTCATTGAGCATACCAACCCTCAATGTCACATAAGACAGGGCTTTGAACCTAGACCCTACAACTGCAATAATATCCACCATACCTTGTCAGTATGGAGATTTGGCAACATGGAATGGTAGGCTAGAGTAGTACCAGAAATTTGTAATTGCCTTCTTTGCTTGTTTATGGATGCTCCTCCTCCATCTTGTACTCTCCAAAGTGGTTTGTGATCTTGGTGTAGTATGAGGTGCGAAGAAAGAATTAATGTTTCCTCCACCTATGTTTGGGCCACGTGTTGTAGAAGTAGGTGTTGAATCAAACTCCTTGAAAGACCCTTGTGCACCAGCTGCCTCATCCAAAGGATTGTTCCTAACTTCTGTAGAATTAGAAGCCATTCTTGTCCCAACTCTTGCCTTTTTTGCCTTACCTTTAGAAATTGCTTAAAGAGCTTGTTTTGCCTGATACATGACCTCTGCAAGGTAGGCTAGGCAAGCAGTGATGTCATGTCCTACCTGTTGATGATTTTTTTGGACAAGTCAACAATAGAGTGAAACACTAGAGTATACCACTCTCTCTTGAATAAAGCCTCTCGAATGCTAAACTGTGTGATCAATCGAGACAACTCCAAAGTTCCTTTCTTGTAACTTATGGTGGATAAACTCAGTGATTACATGTGATCTTGCTGATTATCACAAAGGGACTTACATTGGATTCTTCTTCTTTCATTCAGTTTATTTCTCCCTTGAGTGTGGATGAAGTATGTACAATGCTTCAATGATAAAGAAAATAAAAAAGGTAAGGGTTTAGAAGAACTAATCTAAGGTCAATAAAGCAATGATGATGCATGAACAGACAAACTCCTGAATTAACCTAACTCCACTTCGCCAAGGGTGCTTACAACTACATGGAGTTGGTGCAATCTCCTAAGGTACGCAAATGGTTTTCAAATCATGAAAGCTTATACAAGCACCCATAAGACGATGCAGCTCAAACAAGCATCCACAATTGAACTTAAGCAAATGAAGAGGCTCAGACTAGCTTTACACAACACTTCACCAACGATGAATGTCAAAAGCATGAGCTAGGAGTTGATCAAATATTCAGTACAAACATACATAACAACAATGAACTTCTAATCTACATCTAATCTACTTGAAACATCTCTCCACTTCATCAAGATACAAGAAACCATGTTATTCCACAAGACAACACTTAACACCAAATAGGCTCCAATGTTTTTGCATTAATCTTGAAAAATATGTACAACTTCAAGTACTCTCAGATAATTTCGAGAGTCTCTTCTATTCTACTCTACTTGCCTACAAACTAAACTACTGAACTACTCATTTACAAATGAGGCAACAAGGGCTTTATATAGTGTCCAGAAATACAATGAATGGCCTGGATCAATTTAGATAGCCAAGGGCTCAGATCATGCCACCTCAGTAGGTAGTTACAACAAATTGCTATTTTTAGTACATGAGAGAGGCAATGAAGGCACGTTTTTCAAGAAGATAAGATAAGATGGAATCTTTGGAGTATCTTCCACATGGACGTCCTCTTTGGCTTCTTGTTTGTTGTGGATACATTGAATGCGACTGAATGATGTGGCGAATTATAATTGGATGATGATGTGTACTTGCCACGTAGATGCCACCTCAACATATTTATGGATTTCAACTGTTTATTCACTTTGCTTTTGGGCATATTCCCAAATTGTATCATCTATATGATGTCTTCGATATGATTGCTTTTGATGATGAACACTTGAAATGTATCTTGTTGATTTTGCCTTGTTCATTGTAAGTAGGATATGTATGATGCTTGTAACTCATTTGACTAACTTTGTGTACTTTCTTGCAGGGTATGTGAATGATCTTCTTGGATAATACTTCCTGTAGAGTAGATATTGATGATAACATGAAGTAAAGTAGATGATGATGCTTGATTGAGTAGGAGACTCTCTAAGACTTGAAGTTTTGTGGAAGAACTTGAAGCTATGAAGGATGAATGTCTTCGATGAAGAAGTGGATGAAGTGGTCTTGCACGATGATCTTTGAAGTGACCCTTTGGAGTGTAGATGATAACACCTTCTTTGGATGTAGAGTAGATGACCTCTCAAGGAGGCTTGAATGTACCGGAGGAACTTGAAACTCTATAGATGTCTTTGGGATGCTTGATGATGATGAAGATGAAGGGTGTTGGCATGTTGAACTTGAAGTGATCACTTGGAGCAGCTACATGATGTCTTCTCCAAGATGGCAACTTGTTGACTTCCTTGAATGTTGGTGACTCCGGATGTTAGCTCCTTTGATGATTCCTTAGCTCCATTCACGCTCCTGCAACACACAAGGAAAGAGACAACATCAATCCTCTTGATAAACACTTGATTTTATAACACATAAGAATCATTACATGCATCTCTAACCTAGGCGCATTAGATGGGAAATTGGTTCTTCATATGAAAGAAATCATAAAATTCAAACCAAGCATCATATATGAGTGTCGCATTGGATCACTATTTCATCCTCCAGTTGAAAAGTCTTATAAAACTTACAATCTAAGACCACACCAATGTGGCGCATTGGACAGGGAATTTGATCTTCTTTAAAATTTTCACAAGATTTATACTTAGACAATCAAAACAAACTTCTTCAATCTTGGTGCATTAGATCAAGGTTTTGAACTTCGGATGAATGATGTCAAAATAAGGCGCATCAGATCAGAACTTCAATCTCTCCTTAAAACTTGATAAAAGTTGCATGTTGAGTCTCAAGACAACCTTCACCTTGGCACACTAGTTGACAATTTCATGCTTTGGTTAAAATTTCTTTGTGAAACTTGAATTACACCACATACTAGACAAGGTGCACTAGATAGCAATTTTGAATCTTCTTGGTATTGGTGCACTAGATAGCCATTTTGATATTCCCTTGAACATTCATTAAGGTGGCGCACTAGATGGAGATTGCATCTTCTGGTTGAAATTCCACTTTTAAATCACTATATTCCACTCTTTGATCTAGGCGCACTAGATGGAGATTGCATCTTCTGGTTGAAATTCCACTTTCAAATCACTATTTTCCACTCCTTGATCTAGGCGCACTAGATCATGATTTTCATCTTTGGTTAAAAAACCTTCATAAAACTTCAATTCAATCCCACAACAAGGTGGCACTTTGGATAAAGATTTCATCTTCTGCTTGAAAATCGCCTTAAAACTTGAGTTAAACCACCCTCCACTAGTGGCGCATTAGATCATGATCTTGAGTTCATCTTGTTTGGTCGCATTGGTTAAGGTGCAATGGATCAACATGTTGGTAGCTTCTTGAAAAGACCTTAAAACTTGTATTGAACTTGCATTCACCCTTACCTTGAGGTGGTCGCATTGGTGGAGGCACAAGATATTCACATTTTGATTTTTCCTCCAATACTTCTTCAAAAACTCACTTCACCTTGCCTTCCCAAATGGCGCTTTGGATTAGGCACATTGGTTGAGGATTCTGTGCTCTGGTTGGAATCTCTTCTTTGATGATCGAAACCTTTCATTTTGAGCGCATTGCTTAAGGCGCATTGGTTCTAGCGCAAGGGATCATCATTTCGTTCTTAGTTGAAAGTGGCGCAGTGAACCAAGATTTTGTGCCATCCTCATGTCTTGGTGCACTGGATGGGAATTTCGCGCTCTGGAGTACTTAGCCATTTTTTCAGTGTCCTTCAGCGTAAGGTATATTGAAAAATATATTCAAGTATAAGTTTGAATTTCTTATACTTTAAATATTTTTCAATATACCTTTCAGGATGTTTGAGATAGGTCTCGAATCCATCGGATTTAACATGCAAAATCTAGAATTTGGAGGATCCACCAGATTTCAGACTTAGTCAAATTTTCAGGATTTCAAGATTTCAGGAGACCAGACTTAGTCATTTTCAGGATCTCAAACATACATCAGGATTAGTCTCAGAACGAAAGCACATGATTATTGAATTAGAAATAGACTGAGAACTCAAACAAACCACTGGCTTCATCATGCAATAAACTTAAGACATCATCAAAACTTAATGCAAAGCATCAGAGCTCAAAAAAAGGGGGGGTCCCCATTTGCAAAGGGGTGATGTGTGATTTGGTCACAACACTGCCTCCATCGCCAAATGCCATTTGAAGTGATATATGCCTCCATCGACATCATTCAAACATCAGTTGCATTTGACCTTGGTTATACCTGAGTCTGGCATGCAATGTGTCCACACAAAGTCTCTCTGACATGGCATTATGACCAAATCTGCAAAAAGCATATGAATTCAGTCTTTTATGATGACCAAATTTGAGAAGTAAATAATCCTACTGGAAATAAAAAGAGTAATGGCTGACTAATACTTTGGATCAAAGTGCAGTCCTTTATTAGTGAGCTGTTTTTTATGGAAGTTAGTAAGGATTCAACCTTATTCTCTTAGTTCAGGGTCTATGTATTTAGCAGAAGTTAAATTTTATTGGATTTTTTGGATTGAAAGCAAACACCTTACCAACAAAAGTTACAATACATAGCCTGTTTAAGGTTCTTCGTTTGCTGAAAACTGAAGAGGTGATATTTGTGAGGAAGAATGAAGAATTAATTGAGTTTCTTGATCCAGGTACTTCTAAAAATGACTTATAAATGGTTATGAGTCATGACACAAACAGACAACATCAAAGATTAAAAAAAATTAAGAACACAATAAACCTCTAAAAAAGACAACTAACTAAACTGTTGCTAATTAACCAATTGCTGATTTGGATGACTCACATGGTTCTTGAGCAAACTTATGACAGTTGAGTATTTTCCCATTTTGAACGGATACAATAATACTATATAATATTATTTAATTGAGTATATGAAATTATGCATTCAGTATGCTTCTGATTTTCTGCCAGTATTATACTAAATGCATAATTTTAGTAATACTATATAATAGTATATAGCTTAAGAAAGTTATACTACGTGTAGCAAAAAATATAGGATATATATCCTTTACTTTGTATAGCAGAAAAAAAAAATATATATAACTGCCTGCAACTAAAATTATATATATATCTTGATGATTATTATTTTTTTGCTATACGAAACAATGATGAAATTTTTAATAAATATAATGGAACTTACCTGAATATTTCTTGCAGTGAATGAGATATTGACGATTATTATATATATCCTGATGATTTGAGGTTGAACAATACTTGTGTTGTTTTCTCGCCACTCGAAGCCGTCGAGAGAAAAAGATGTGGGTATAAACCCTACCGACACCCCCTTTTTTCTTGGTTTTCCAAAAATGCGTTGTAACCCATCAAACACCTGATTTAATCACGACTAATCACGTAAAAATCGGAAAAACTGGTAAACTCAAGTGGTCAACGATTTATTAAAAAAATCAGGGTTTTTTCAGGGAAAAAATCAGCAGTTTCAAAGTTTTGCTCAAGATTTTGCTGATTGTTTCCCTATTTCTGCTTCTTCGGTCATGGGAATGGGAACAGAATGTTCCTTCCCACATCCCCTTTTTTTAATAATTCTGGGCTGTCCCACAACATCCCTGAAAAATGAGGATGCTTGCGGGGACATTCCCTGAAAAAGTAACTTGAAACCCTTAAATCTACTTTTACTTTTAAAACCCCTAAAAATCTAGTTTAGTTTACTAAAAATTTACTGAAAAACCCCCATTGTTTAAGTTATTTTTGTTTATTAAAAATCTGATTTGTATTTTAAAAGTTCAAATATTATTTTTTAATCGCCACCCCTGTCATCTCAGAAATCCAGGAAAGTTTTGCCATACTTGAAACTGGTCCCCATGTTGTGCTGTCCTGGAAACTCACAGAAATGCTGATATTATGGTAATTTTTGTTTATTGGCTATAAGTTTTATTTTTAAAAAATATTTTTGTACAGACATACCTAAGTCATACCATAGACGGTGTCCAAATAAATGGCAAACCCCTATATCCAAGCCCTGTATCTATACTGGTAACTTAGAATATCATTATTGGTATATTTTTTAGGCCGCATCCCTAATTAAGCCTATCATCTGTGACAGTCCATTGACATAACAGTATGGCATACGTATTGCTAACCCCTTTCAATAGCGGGTGCAAATTTGGCTACAAATGATCATTGTTGATGTTCTTTATCTTGATGGTGCCAATCTGTTATCATCATGTTTGCCAAGATGTTATTGAACATGCTGAGAAATCAAGTTGGAAGGTATCTACTACTCAAAGCTTACAGACGTAAATCTTGGGTTCATTTAATGCTGATCTATCCTACAGAAGGTTGATTATATGCAAAATCCCCTTTCTAAGTTTTCAGTGAGTGTTGTGCCACCTTGTATGGTTTACATGAGGTGCCAATGCTCCCTGGCAATGTGAGTTCAACTGATCAATTCTCAGTTACAAAGAAGGCAGGTAGAGTATCAAAACTAATTATCTTTATTGATGTCTTGAAAAGATGCATAGTACACTAAAATTAATATTAATGTGGAGCTATGGTAACTCATGCCCCTAGTTTAGTGGATTTGTCACCTCCAAACAATAGCTCAATTTTGGATTTTCTACCGACTACTGCAAGCCATAGTTTAGAATTAGATAAAGATAGTTTTCATCTTTTTACAAAGCCACTGTAGTTTTTAACAAAGTAAACATATATTTTTTCAGTCATATATCCTTATCAATATATCTATGATATGCCTACATTCAGAATTATGTTAGTTCAAAATTTAAGTTATAACTGTAAAAGCACAAGGTGTTGCATTGGGTTCCATTAAATGTTTGCTAGGAAGTTTCTAGTCTACCATTGTTGTTGAGAGAGAATCTCAGCTTGGTCTATCTAGCCAAATATTGAAAATCTGCTCTTTTTGTGTCTGAATATAACTTGATTATACAGCTTGTCAGTTGATAATTTTTGTTGAGACATGGACCAGCTAGGACTCGAACCTAGGACCTTCCATTCGCTGCTGGAGTGCTCTACCACTGAGCTATTGGCCCCTCTTGGACCAGTCCATCGTCGGTCCGGGTGTGGCTTATTTCCAACACCAACACCCCCCCTTAAGCCACACCTCTTGTGTGCTTGGGGCTCCTAGCCTGGGCCTGGCTCTGATACCATGTTGAGACATGGATCAGCTAGCATTTGAACCTAGGACCTTCCATTCCCTGCTGGAGTGCTCTACCACTGAGCTACTGGTCCCTCTTGGACCAGTCCATCGTTGGTCCGGGTGTGGCTTATTTCCAACACCAACAATTTTGTTATTAGCAATTGTGTGTCAAGAATTATGTTTGAAAATTAAGGTTTATATTTTGTAATAAAGTCAACTTAGTGATTTAGTGTTAGTTCTAATATTTAATTAGTTAGGAGTTAGTTTCCCTTAAGGTAGTTTAGGTAGTTCGGAGAAGTTATGGGAATGCAATGCTTTATAAGCATTTGCACAATAGATTGAAAAACCCTGTATGAACTTAATATTATAATATTGTTGGTGGTATTGCTGTGCAATCATGATTTTTTTTTTTGCATTCTGTATGCTTTTCCTTTTTCTACAATTTATGACCAATCTTTCTTGCTCTACTTTACGAGTGTTGAAACATGTTGGCCTCTGGCTTTACAACTGCCAACTATTTGCTTGAAAAATATCAAGGCTTTGAAACATTTGGGCACACACTGCTATGTTTGTTTTTATTCTTTGTTGTATTTGCCTTGAAATCTCAAAGGCTCTTTCAACAGATCATTATGCATAAACCAAATTCCTCTCGTTTCATCAGACCATATTTCATTGAAGTATATTTTTAGATACTTCTTATGGCTACAGCAATTCGAACATCTGGCAAAATCCACTCCTAAATACGCCGAGAGGTGGTCTAAAGTCACTGCAGGGGTGGAAGCGAGAGCTCTCATGTTACCGTGTACATAAAAACCTAAACAATAGACAATGCTAAAATTAGAATATGATTAAAGTCAACTGCCGCCGGCTATCATAACAGCTATTCAGAAAATCTGCGGTGACAATTAGAGACTCATACAGAAAGATATTCCAGACCTCACCAATAGTCAAGCTTCAAATGTAAATTTAGAAGAATGTTGGACAGGATGCAAAACTATTTGAAGATTAGATAATAGAAAACATAATGTTCAAGTGTAAGAGATAATAATGTCAGTTGTATTAAGACAAAATAGGAATGTCTTGTATTATGATATTAGAACCATAATGAAATGCTGCGTGTAGAGAAGGGAAAACACCTTTTGTCAAAGTTGTAACAATCCTACCAAGTAAGCATTATAAGTGAAAACAGAAGATGCTGCAGGTAATAGAAAATGGAAGTGCCCAGCTGCTGTAGCGTGAGGAATGACTTTTGATTATGGCATGGGAGTTGAAGGATGGCTTGTTTGAACAGTAAAACCACCTGCCTCACACCTACAATGGCCTCCAAAAATCCCCAAAAAATTGTCGTTGAAAGCCCTGAACAGCTAAGCGTTGGAAATTTGGAGGACAACTACTCTTTTGCATGGAAAAATAATGCATTCGAAATTCGAAATACCAAACAGATGATCTTTGTTTTAATTTCTGTCAGAAGAGAGTGGGGCGTTTGAAAATAGAATAGGAATTTTTTTTTGTTTAGGAAAAATAGCCATTATCATAGCATTAAAAGTAAGAATAAAAATCGTTTTGCTCTTGCCTAAAAAGAGGCGTTACAAATCTGCAGATGATGCTCAAAATCTCAAAAACAAATAACGTGCTGCCAGAAAAATAGCGTTAGGATCCAAAAGAATGAATAATAGAAAAACTTCTGTTCATCTTAGAAATGTTTCGATTTCAATTTTAAAAAAAGGCGTTTGAATAGAAGTGATTTTTGTTTTTAATGAAATAGAAATAAGAAAAGCGATGTTTAGAATATATAAGAATCTCATCTCATTTAGAGAAATCTAAAAATTGTTTTAGAGAATAAAAAGAAATAAGATTTTATTTAGAATAGACTAATTTAAAATGTTTTTATTTTTATTTATGTAAAATTTGATGGGATGACAGTGCGATTGCAAAGACATCCATGCGATCGTGTAAATGTCTGAAAGGCACAAAGATGATAAGATACTAGAAGTCGTAAACAAACGGAATGCAAGCGAGTTGATATAGAAGAGTCAGATCGACACTCGGATTTAGGAGAAACAACCCTAAGACATGCTGTAGGGATGAATGTCGGAAATCTCTGACATTACAAATAGAATGTTGGGTAACAACCTAAATCCCCAATTGGATTCTTCTTGTTATGTGTCATTAATTAAATGAATCTTGAAATAGAATGAATATCTTGAAATAGAATGAATATCTCTATTATACCTTGGTGAATTCACAGCACAATATTGGATGATAGAGCACTCCACTTTGTGTTGTGTTGTGATCTATCATTTTGTGAGTTGGAATTAAGTTGCTTTAATTTAATTATGGCCGAGTACGCATATATGAATGTGTTAGGTGCATTGTTTAGATGGATTAAGATGTTCTTGAATGGGTTGTTATGATTGAATTCCATTCATATCTCAAGGTTAATTCTTATTGATGTTTTTGATGAAATTTCTTAGAAGACCTTATAATAATTATATTGCATGATTAAAATTGATTAAAAAATAGGTGTCTTAAGAAGAAGGATATCTCAATATATTTTAGATAGATTTTTCTAAAGATAAATATGCTAGTTTTTTTTTTTTTAAAAAAACCCGAACTTCTATACCCTCCTCCTAAGCTCACATTTTGGGACTGGTAGTACACGAGGTTAATGAGTTTGGCATTACAATTGGCAATTGCATTTTCTGAAAAAGATCAGGGCTTTTTTTGATAGGCCTATTCTCACCGTGAGATTCAGAATCTCACGTGTTGTACCTGCATCACTTTCAACTAGGTCACAATCATTACTCATTTCACTTCCCACTTTCGCATACAATCGTCGTTTGTTGATGAAGAGGACTGCAGCGGCATTGCAATGTCATTCTCTTACGCCACTACGTGCATGCATGAAAAAGATTTCTTTCACATCCCTACACCAAGATTTCATGTATGTCGGCGTCTTTGCTTCCTCGACAAAGACAAGGAATCCTCCACTATTTTATCAATATTTTGTTCTCGACCATGACTTGTTCCCATTATTTCTCTTATCATTTTGTCCCGCCCAACAACAATGCTGTAGACAGTCGAAAAATAAATGTCGGTCCAAAAATGTCTCCATTAGTATTTTACATCCCGCGACCATTTTATATTCTACTCTCAACTTGTATGCACGTGTAAAGCTGCAGGATGCTAATAATATCCTTTAGAAAAACCAAAAGTGTTTCACAAAGTACGAGAATTTGTTCTGTACGAAGCCTTAAAATAAAAATATGATGATAAGCAAAATATTCAAACTGTTCTCATGGTGCATGATGTGCATATATTTGGACTGCCGTACCCAATTGACATGTGCGAATGTAAACACTTAAAATAAGTAAATACAATATATGCACTTTGCATTGACATGAATATGTCAAACTTATGGCCCCTATGTTGATATTTAATTAATGGTAATTTACTACCTAAAATTAAAAAAAAAAAGCCATAAGGTATAGACCATAATTTCTAAGCATGGTTTCACATATGCCAACGCTGGAAATTAAGTGTAAATTATAGATGATCAATTTCTAAGCTTGGGTTCACAAATGTCAACATTGTAAATAATAACTAGCACTTCCACCTATTGGAGGTTCAAGGAATACACCGATAGGAACCACCGAGGAGTTTAGAAAAATTTTCGGATTTTTTTTCGGCGTGAGACAAATCTGAGCATTATAATTCTCACATATAAAAGCCTATTGGCTAACAAGATGCTTGTTGATGTGAATGAAAAGGCTATGAAATATTTATACAATAATGTAACATGAAATAATTATATACATTCTAGTCAATAGCACACTTGAGGCCAAGGACGACATACACTTCAATCAAAGGAGACTTCAAGCAAAGGATGTAAGTGGGCAGGTTTAGGGTTAAAACAATTAATGAAACATGGTTTGATTAGTATGGGCAACGTACTAGTGTAAATAAGTTAAATTAAATATGATAATCATGCACGATTTACTTAGATTAATGCGAGTTTAGGTTGATAATTATAAAATAATATTAGAAAGATAAGAAATATGTAAAAGAATTAAGTGTTATATGTCATGTAGAATTCAATTGTCAAGGTATATAAAATAAATGCTATTCAATTTGAAGAATGATTTAGGCTTCGTATAGTCTTAGAAATACTTGTAGGTTGAATTTTAGCTTCATATGGTCAAACATGAACCCCTTAGGTTGAAATCAAGCTTTGTGGGAATGATCTGATGTGCATGATTGATTTGTAACCCATGAGATTGCCTTGGTAGAATGTCGACTTTGAAACCTCCATTGCCTTGCTTTCTAATATCTAATTGTGTATAAGGATGACGATATTTAGAAATATCTTTGGAGAAGTCATCAAATTGTTAGGGTGAAGTTCTCCTAGGTCAACCCCTTGATGGAGTCAAATTGTTAGGGTCAAGTTCTCCTAGGTCAGCCCCCTTGATGGATTGTCTTTACAATGTTGGAATAATATTTGAAGAGAACATTCTCAAGGATGTAGATGATTCATATTCAAATTTTGATGTGATGGGTCTCTTTTAGCTTGAAGTCAATTTTCCTAGAATGATTTCTCCTGGTATTCACTTCTTGCTTATCCCATTATTTGCACAAATGATTTCCTTTAATTACCAAAATGCAACACCAAGTTGCACAAATGTGTGTCAATTTAGTTCATAATAGTTAGTAGAGAAGGGTCAGAGTTGGTAATTTAAATTTGAAATGGGGAAATCTTAAGCATCATGGGATAGATTTGGGATAGGAAACTTTACATTTTGAGGCAGGGATGGAATGTACAACATTTGTGCAAGTATGGGTTCAATAAATTGCTAATAATGACAAATAAATTGCTAATAATGACAAATATATGAGAATGTGTAACTATGAATGCAATAAAGTCAAATGTACGAGGATAAGTGCAAATAGAATTTAAAATGGGATTGAATAAAGATTGGGGAATGAGCCAATCTTAGTACAAGGGTGTGCCATGTGTTGATACATGTAATTGTATTATCATTCTATCAAAATGGGCCCAAAACTAGAAGGGAATTGGCATGGGTATGCAAATTTCACCATTACATTTTAACTCCACTTTGAGTTGCATGTGAATTTAACATGAACATGTATTTCAAAGTATGTGAGAATTCTTATCAAACATGAAAAGTAAATATTTTTAGCGTAATAGGATACGATGTACATATAAAGTAATGGGCCAATCTTAAATTCTTCACATGTTCCTCTTCTTGGCACAAGCATTCTATAGCAAGTTGCAACAGAGAAAACATTGAGTAACTTTTGTTATGCAAGTAAAAAATTAGCATAACTTCAAGTTATATCAATTGTTGACAAATAACTCTTGACATAAGAAGATTAACCTTAGAATAAATATACTCACTATGAAGCTCAAGCCCAGAATAATTATACTCCCCTTTAACTTGATGATATCAACCTCAAATCAAAACAATCCCTGACTCTTAAAATCATTGTGAAGGTCAAGCTCAGAATAACTATACTCACCTTTAACTTGATGAGATCAACCTCACTTAAAATAATAGATTTGCTTCAAAATGTGAAACCAACCACTTCCTAACGCCAATAAAGATCTTACAAGAAACTAAGTGTTGAGATCAAAGTGACAACATCTATGGTGAAGAAACGCCCCAAGGATACTTCTTCACCTAATGTTTAATTGTGTTAAGAGTCACTTCACTTTAATCACATCACCCTTGTCTATAATGATAGTTATACGCTAAAATGGTTCACTTTTGTTTGGCTTTGCACAATAAATACACATGGAGACTCTAAAGTACAAAGATTCCCTCAATAAAAAATAACAAACAACCTTCAACCAAAGCATTAACATGATTAATCTTGATCCTCTTGTTTAAATAAAAGAAGATGACTTCCTTTTCAACATTAACATTCTTAGCAACATGCCGATAGAGCACCCTTGTATAACATTTTTTTATCCATGGCCCTTGGTTACCCCTTAATGGCATTATAGCCTCCATAACTCTTGCTCTTTTCCTAATGGGATTAATGTCCCATTGAGGATAGGTAGCCCTTTCTTATAATATCAATCTACTTCATGGATTGACAATTTTGGAATTGTGTTGGATCTTGAATGGTCTTCTACCTTTTTCCTTTTTAAAGAATTGTCATATTATAGAAACTTATTTTATACTCAACACATAAGCTATTTGGCTATATTTCACCTTCATTGTTACTTAATAGCATAGTTACTAAGAGATGAGGATTGGTATTGATACGAGAGATGGGGACATGCACTTGTATGTTGCTTTCAAAAAATTGGAGCTAGGTACTTGGAGATGGCAAAAATTAAAAATACATAAATATGCATGCACACACACACACATGCACGCACGCACACGCACCCCTACGCGCGCGGGCGCGCACACCTGCGTGCGCACGCACACACACACCTACGTGCACGCGCGCACACACACAATTTTATTGTATAATTTAAATTTAAAAAAAAAGAGAAAAAATACAATGGATATGAAACTTTAAAGAATGTAAAATATTTAAATGTTTGAAAATTAAGCAAAAATTAATATTTTAAAGTATTGAAATAGATGTTAACAAAAGTGAAAATTAATTATGTTAGTCTATCAATGTACTTTAGTTGTTTTAGCTTTTGTAAACCACATGTCAACACTTTGGAAAACATAGAGTAATTTAAATTGATATATTTGAGAAATCTCTATAAGATGTTTCTCAATTTTCAAGTGATGCTATTAGGAGACATATAGACACACAAATAAATCTCATTAGAAGTCTTCTAATATTTGGAGATGTCCCCATATAAATCATTAAGATAAGGACACATTTCCAATATGAAAGATAATTACCAAGGGTTAGGATATGAGTCTCTTGGTAACTATGCTTAAGAATATTTAACTCAACAAAATATTATACGTAAAAGTGCATTTTATTGCAAAATTCTTTATACCATTCAAAACTTCAAAATAATGATTTTCATGTTGATAGTAATCTAACATGTATTGGATAGTCACAAATAATTTTCCTCAAACTTAAAAATTTTCTATTATGATTTATGAAAAATAAAATCTACTCTACTAATTATACTTTGAGTATTGATTTATTCTAAAATGCATAAAGATTGGACTGTATATGTTTGACATGAAATAAACATACTGTTGTGATTAATTTCTATTGAAGAATATTTTTGTACATGTGAAATATATTTTAATTATATAATGTAAAATTATGTATTATTTAACCCTTCTAATTTTAAAATTGTAATATTTTTATTTTTTAAAATATAATTTAAGAAGAGAATCCACATAAAATATAAATACCTTAAAAACATTTATTAATTAAAAAACAACTATCACTTCACACTTTTAATTTTTGTTAAATAAACACAACCAACTCCACACCGCCAAATAAACTAAATAAAACCAACTAGGTGTCTTGAGTGTTAAAGAGTAAAAGATAAGCATTAGCCTTCGACATGTCTTTTGCAATCACATGATGTTCTTGAGTGAAAATGAGACAATTTATGTTGACTTCATAATTGGGTTTTCTATTTCTTCTTGTCGTCATGATGTCATCATGTTGACATTGGACAAGTTAACCAAGGTTGTCCATTTTTCACCCATGAAGGCATCCTATAGTGGCACATTTGTGGCATGTACCTTTATGGAGAAAATTGTACGCTTGCATGAAGTACCTCATAGGATCATTTTAGACTATGATCCTATTTTCATGTCATTGTTGTTGACATCCTTGCAACATGCTTTGGGTGGCTAACTTAATTTTAGCTCTACCTATCACTCTAAAATTGGTGGTTAGATAAAAAGTTTGAATAAGGTGTTAGAGGATATGCTTCACATTTATGTAATAGACCAACAAATTTGTTGGGAGGACTATTTGTAGCTGGTTGAGTTTTCTTGTAATAATGGTTACCATAGTTCTCTTGGTATGTCACCATTTCAGGCCTTGTATAAAATCTGTTTTGTACTCCCTTGAGTTGGGATAGACACAAAGATCAGGTTGTTCTTGGTCCCAAGATGCTTCAGGATATGGAGTGGCAGGTAGTTCAAGTCAGAGCAATTGTTAATTGCCCAAGATAGATAGAAGAAGTATGTCGATGCTAAGAGGTTGGATTGACACTTTGCGGTTGGTAATTGTGTGTTTTTGAGAGTGCATCTACATAAGAACCTAATATGTTATGCGAAGGGTTCTAAGCTTGCACCACATTTTGTTGGGCCTTTTGAGATCCTTGAGAGGATTGGTCTAGACACTTGTCGGCTTGCCTTGTTGCCCAGTCCCTTACACATCCATGATGTATTTTATTTTTTAGTTCTTAGACAATATATTCTTTTGGGTCACACTTAGATTTCAAAATGGATTGTCATCTAAATAGGTCAATGGAAACCACTCATGGGATCTTGGAACCTATTGCCAATGAAGAATATGCAAGAAGGAGAAGTAGAGGGAGAAGAAGGATTAGGAGGAGGATGAGAAGAAGAAGAAGAAAAAAGAAAAAAGAGGAGGAGAAGAAGGAGAAGAAGGAGAAAAAGGAGAAGTCAAGACAATAACATCTTACTATGCATTATCACTACTTGGAGAAATAAAAAAAATGATTGCCACCTAAAGGAGATTCTTGTCCGACCATTCAATCTATGCTAGCATACCATCTACCACCCTTCACCTCTTCATTAAAGGTACACATTCAACACCAACAAGAGGTACCATCTAGTCTTAAGGAGAACAAGGCAAGGGCACATAATAGAATGAAGAGCAATTGAATCAATGCAAAACTCTAACACAAATAATGCTATCTCGGTTAGATGCAAAGGGAAGACCCATTTAAGAGCTCAAGTTAAATTTTGTAGATACACATGAAGATGCCAAGTACTAGGACAATCAAAGTTTCTAATTAAATGGAAGTGTTTTCTAGTCATAGTTACCACATGGGAAGATGAAGTTATTTTCTAGACATACAGAAAGGAAATGAGGACTAGGACACTCACATAATGGAAAAATTTGCCAATTAAAGATGCCATAGGGGATGATGAAGATTTTTTTGTAGAATCATCTAAAATTGATTAGCATTGAATTTGTTAAGGTGGGGGACATGCTACACCCCTAATCCTATATTGTGTATAAGGTTATGGGTAGTTATCTTGTGACTACCTTAACTATCAATTAAGCTATATGATCATTATTATAGTCTTGTTTAGATATATTTAAATCTTCCTAGGTGTTATATGTAGGTATCCAAGTTGGTCTGGGTAATATCTAGCTAAGTATGATCATTTCGATAGGTTATGCAATCCGAATATGGTGAAGTGACAAATGCACGCATAGACATATGCATTACTTTGGCCAAAGATTCAATATAAATAGACGTTCGCAATGAACATAGTCGTAATGTCCACCCACCCTCCAACTCGACTTGGATACCATTACATCCTACAATATGACTTGGCCAACTAGCTTTAACTATAGAGTTTTATTTAACTCAAATCGAGTCTTCCGGACTTAGGTAGATTTTCAAGACACCGTCATTGTACCACACACCTTATGGAATGACTATCTACTCATAGGTACCTCCTTGTTTCCTTACAAAATTTGAGGTTAACAATTATTGACACTTATAACTTAAGTCAACTTGTAATCAAACAAATGTTTTATTTTTAAACCGAGGCTAAACATTACCGTTTAGGAAAGATCTCCCTTTGACAAGTAAATATAAATGTTAATATTAAGGGAACTCGACCCTTCATTACCGATCCATATATAATTAGCTAAACAAGTTATAACTATAAAGGTAAATAATCTTAACCCTATTGGGTAAATCTAGGGATTTGTTTTCCCTATTACAACTCCATGGAATAACAAACATAGTTATTCTTAAAAGTAAGAATATTGTAAAAACAATTATCCTCTAGTCTTCTTTCGACTAAGAGGTCGTAAATGTATTTCGAACCATGACTAGATCTTTACATGAGTATATCCTTATATTTATCTAAACCAAAGGTTTAAATACAAAACTAAACTTCGCCTAAGTTTAGTTTGACTCCAAAAGACGATGAACTAATTCCATTTGATATCCAATTGAATTCCATGTCTAAGTTTCTCTCTTTTTGACTCAAATAAGCTATGTTGAAACAATAATATACAACCATCTAAACTTGATGTAGAGAAACATCTCACTCAATGCACCCTTAAAAGAACAGTATACTCTTAAAAATAAAACTTATTATTAGAACTAAGGTGTTCTTTACGATAATATGAATACTTATTTCCATTATATCCTGATACATGCAAATTCTACCTTGTCATGAATGTATTGTATAATACAGAAAATTATGGTATATAAGAAACACATAGACATACTTAATATGTTTACACAGTGTCAAGGTAAAACTATTCTGCATGAGCATATTGATATAGTTAACTTAGATACCTCTCGACAAATATGTTCATAAACTATGTCTGTATTTAACATATGGCTTTACATCAGCCTAACGAAGATATCGAATTTAACATACGGCTTTACATTAGCGTAACTAAGATATCAGCTGATAAATAATAGAGTATCGACTCAGAAAACATTTGAGGAATGAATAAAACGTGTATTACTTATAATGAATGAAGATCTCATATAAGAAAATAACTTGATAAGATCTTCTGGCAGTCTATAAGTGTTCACAAAGAGCTTTCTCTTCATCTGCTACTTGCTATATTCTTTATCTGCGACAACTAACTCTCTCTTCCTTGTATCGACTTCCGACTTAGTTAAAAGATCAAGCTCCCATGTAACTATATCATTTATAAACTAAGATAGCTATTCTATCTCCCCTTTGCTATCAAAATGTTCATAAGATAACAAAGTCCTATCCTCACCCTCTTGAATCCTGTCTGGTTGAATATCAAACTCCTGTATCCCACTTTTGTTGTGTTAGCTCCATTCTCTATACCTCTCTTCCTCGAAAAACAATAACTAAAAGCTACGATCCCTCTAACAAGTCGTCGTCGTTGTCTAACTATCCACGCTCGTATCATAAAGACACCATTCTAACAAGTTACTCCACTTCCTTAAAGGCTGCAGTTATCTCCACTTTACAAGTCTAAATTTACTCTTAGATGCCACATGCAAGCTAGAGGGGTTCGTGGGTATTCATTACCATCCTCAAACAATAGCGACTCCCAAAAGGCATTCAATGCTATAAAATCAGTTAAGATGGGAAGTTTCTTTAATGAAGAAGGTTATTATCATTTAAACCCGACTAACAATCCCTTCTCTCAACTCAAGAATATTCACATATGATAATAGTCTAAAAACAAGCTTTAGATATTAATATCAATAAGGTTTAGAATAAAGTAACTACGTAAACTTATGCACAATATGTGATTGGGTTGAGTTCATCTCCCCATCACGTACTAAAGAAAAATACATCAATTTTGTTTTAACCACAAACGAAATATTCTACATTAAAACTACAAACATGAAACATGCTATCAATTCTTCTAACCACACCAAATGAAAATGCAAACGTGATCTCGTTTACGACGTAAAGATTGATGTGTTCGACAGAAAGTCGCGGTAGTCGCAAAACGACTATCACTCAACATCTACAATGTTGATTTCACAAAACGACAAGGTTGATGAGACAAAACTTCAAAAGGATTCTAAACAACATCGACAACTTGTCGAGTCGACCAACAAACTTAAACCACTTGAATAAACACGACTTACCTCAATCGACAAGGGTTTACTAATTGAAGGTACACAATACTCAGACGACAAATGAACAATTCAAAACCAAAGGTCTATTCTCCTCTCCTCAGAAGATACTCTTTCTCTGAGTGTAACCAAAAACTATTTTCTTGCATACAACTTGCAATTACCAGATCATGATCAATGCATCGTTAGTCCATTCATAAATCTTATGAATAACAAATCAAGTTCTCATAGCGTAAATTAACGAATCATTTAATCACATGCATTATATTTAATCACATGTACTGATATTTAATTTAATCAATGATTTACTCTAACCTTATAACATAAAGTCAAATCATTTTTCCATAAATTCACTTCTATTCATGTAAAAGTAAATAGTAAAATCAAAGCCAAAATTAGGGATGTAACATAAAGGTTGAGACTAGCTATGATCAACAACCTAAAAAATAACGTCTATAGTAAGATCTTTCGAGATGTTTAGATTAAATAAAACGTGGGAAAAAATTGTATGAGTGAAATCAAAAGTGTGTATATATCATCAAGAAACTACCCAACGAATTGCCATTAGCTTCAAAGCATGAATAAAACTAGAACTAAAGAAATTTTTTTGGGAGATGAATCCACATAGGTATTGATTTGGTCGAGGGATTAAAGGCAAGACACCATGGTATGAGCATAAGTAAGTGTTGACCCCATATGGAAATATGACTTTAGAAAATAGCATCGTGATCCTTTACATAATAAAAAATTGTAATAAGAATCTACAAGCACAAGAATAAATTTCAAGATTATCTTTCATAATAAGCTGCCAACTTTCAATAGTCCATTTGTGCAAAATCTGGAAGACTAGGCTAGAAGTGATTGAATTTGTCGATGATCCCATTTATAGCAAAAAAACTCTTTGCCTTCAATCACTTCATTTTTGACATCATCTTCAAACTCTAGGATATGGGACTTATTAGCACAACTAAGAAGCTTGACCTTCATATCGGAGGATCCTTTTATGCCACATATTGAAATGGGAGTTGCATTCTATGCTAGGCAATATTTTCCTTAGTTTGAGCATCATTGACAAATTTTAGGCCTGGCATTGTTATAGGACCTAGATTTGGGTCACGATTCACCAACAGGAAAAACAATGGCAACTTTATTCCTCTTTGGGGCTATGTTTGCTATGACAACCTTGAAGGAATGCCCTAAATTCCACAGAGGGCAAGATTTTGAAATACCTACATCATCATTCAAATCCTGTTGCAAATCTCTAACTCCATTAACGGTTGAAAAAGATATGCCATCGCCCATCATATATTTGGAGAAATCTACAATCTTATTTAAAGTTGCTTTGATTATTTCTAGAATAAAAGATGTGACAATTTTTTTTTTTTAATGAAAATGCAAGTTATCTATTAAAATAAAATAACACTTCACAAAAAAATAATAAGTGGTAAAAATGCACACCTAGAAAGATCTAGATAAAATAATGATAATGATAACATTAGAAGATAATGATAAATTTTTTGTGCAATCCATTTGAGAGAATCTAGAAGATTTTGAGCAAAATGAGACATACTTATTGTTCTATATCACTTATAATACCCTTAATGATGGTGTATGCAAGGTCACAAGAGTAGATAATGACACTACACTAAACACTTCCAAAGTATAGAGTTTTTCTTGGATTATTGTTAAAATGAAAGATGCTATAATTATTGCCAACTACTAAAAAGACTATAAACTAGGGGGTGCATTTTTGAAACTAAGTGCTTAAATGATTTGTCTCCTCATAACTTAATTTTAAAGCTTTGAATATTTTGGAGCCATGCATTTGATTTTTTCAATCTTGCATCGTCGTCTCTTCCTAATTGTCCCTCTATCTAACATTCCACTCATTTGAATATCCTTTCACCATTCATTTAAGTAGTTTCATTTTAAGTGTTCAAGTTTATTTAAGGCGAAAGTGTAGTGTTGATAGAGCTCAAAACAACAGATTGATCAAGGGAAGTCACAAGGTATGCGAATTATTTCTTGTATTTTTTTTACATAGTTGGTGGTGCTGATAGTTTGTTCATTATGTTTAAGTTAGCTAATCACAATTATTTTCTACTAGTAGAAACTAATATTCATATTAAGGGATCCATTTGCATCAAAATGACTTAGATTTAAGATAATATGTCAATCTTTGTTTATTAAAATTTTATCATTTATTTCAAATAATATAATAAACTCTATGTCAATTTAAAGTTTACTAAAAGTTCTATAACAATATTTAAGGTTCCATTATATGTTACAAATAATATAATAGGCTTTGTAAATCTAAGGTTTACTAAAAAATATGTCAAAGGGCCTTGGTGTGAATGAGCCTACTAGGGATCAAGTCTTGACATCATATGGGATGAGGCCGGGATCTTTGGCAAAATGGATAGCCCTCAATCCTTGGCTCTTAGCCGAAGAGGTTTAGCGTAAGGCTTGTGCTCCCAAATTGAATAGCAAAAACAAATTTGTGAATGACTTCCATAAAAAAAACTGTAAAACAATATTTAAAATCTAAATAATAAAAAGAAGCAAAATTTAAATTTTACTTAATTTTTTTAATAGAATATACTAGGACATGACATGATGTATTATTTTAAGAGGACCATTTGTACACGGCTTTAACCATCCTAATGGTAATGCTTTTCAATATTTTGTTGGGTCGGTGAGTTCGAGAAATGGGGCAATGAGGAATAAGTGTAGGAAGTACGTTTACAGTAAATCAATTTCTATGGACAACAGAATGGCCACGTAGCCACGAAACCCAGTCAAAAAAATCTTTCATACCTGACAATCACGGGTAGAGAACATGGCATATGTGGTGGGAGTCCCTCCAACGGAAGGGAAGGAACATGGGCTAACCACGACAGAGAATGTTGTCTGCACTCTAAACATCTCCTTAACGTTCGTAAGAATTAATTTGAGACTACGAAATGCCGCCTTATACAAGTGCCACTCCACTACCTTGTAAGCATCATTTTCTAGGAGAATGGGCTCATTTACATTTCTAAGATTTGTAAATTGTTTTAATTTTAGGCATTTGTACTGTTGGGTATTGTATTTGTCAATTTTTTTTTAAAAGTACAATAATATTATAAATATCATTATTATTTATCTTGAACAATGTAAAAGTTGGTGTAAGAGGTGAAACCTTAGAGGAATCACATTGTCATAATTTATTTTTAAAATGTATTTAGTTAAAAAAATTGCATGTAAGATAAACATTTAGTGTTAAGAAAATTTCATCACAATGATATTTGCCAAAGGCAAGTACTAATAATACTGATATGTCCCACACCTATTTAACATTTAAAATCAAGCGCCATGAACTTATCATTGGCTTAGATGTTGCACACATGACATCTTAAAACAAGTTGCACATAGAGGCCAATAGAAAGATGATTGGTGAAATTGTGTTAAAAGAATAACCGACCAACATTACCCATGGAGAATACTAGTAACACTTGTAGAGGAGAGGACCCAGTACCCACACAACCAAACTTCGCATGCACTGAGCTCCTAAATAGTACATCAGATTTCATAAAAATTTCAGCATATCTCTATAAATGAGTTAAGAGCTTCAGGGTATTGTTTGGGGTTCTGGGTATTAATGATGTTAGCTTAATCAACTAAGTCTTCATTGAGTTGTCCAAAAACACCATAAAAAAAGTAGTCTGAAACACATGCACAAGGCACATGTCTTACTAATTTGTTATATGTCACCATATCATTGGTTGTTTCTTTGATGTAACTTCTAAAGGGTATAGTTATACATGTATTAGTTCCTTATTAAAATTTACTAGTATATTATTTCTCAACTACTAATTCTTTTAATGTACTTAACTAGGGGTCTAAGTGTGCGACACCATAGTGGCTATTGGTACATGCTCATCTATTGGGTCACTTATTCCGTTTCTTGTCAAATTGAGCTGATTCTTTTTCCCCCTTTGGCTAACTAGCCAACAAAGCCTGAGATTGTGATGGCTTTAGGAGATCCATTGAAAGTAGCTTTCCCTGTTTATGCATTAACATCTCAGATAAAGATGCAAATGATGGATAGTGTATGTGGCACCCATAGTTAACTTGTGAGTATGAAAGCTAGAAACAAAAGTTGCATATTCAGAACCAAGTTTGTTCAGTGTATTGAATACAAGCTGAATGTCCTTTTTCTTGATGCCACATGCTTTACATTATGCTCTAAGGTCATTGACCTTTTTGATGTAGTCCTGGATGTTGTTAAAGCATTTTGGATCAAGGCTCATTAATTTAGTGTCAATATGATAGCTTTGAACTTCATCAGTTTTATGATACAAATATTTTAGTTTTTCCCAAGCATCATGTGGATTAATACAAGATTCAATCTAAAACATTAGATCAAGGGAAATGAAACTATGAAGAGATTCAAGTGCTTTTGTATGTTCAAGCATCCATTGTACTTTTTCCTTATCTTTGGGTTCATCTACCATTTGTTCAACATATGGAGTATAACCTTGTTGCATTAAGGTGTTCCATGCATTTTGATGCCATGTTGAGTAATTGTATGGTCTTAGCAATGAAGACTTAAAATGACCCATTCTTAAGGAAAAACAAAGCACAAACAAAAAGAGAAGGCGTGCACAATCACAAACACACTAAGAGACCACCTAAATTCACTTAATCAAAGAATCTCCCCTAGAAAAATATGATTTGGCAATTTATAGATTAGTGCATTTACAATAGTGGAGGTATTTCTAAAGTTTTACAATGTCCAAATATGGACCAAATACTGAAAAAACAATTTAATTTTAGAATCAAGACTTCAAATAACCACCAATGTGTAGCTCTTGAAAAAATATCAACTTTCAAAACAAAGAATCACCTCAATTCGAGGTTGTATGCAAAAGTTATAAGCTTTTGAAGTTCTAAAAACTGTGACTGTCCACCATATTTGATGAGAAATTTGATTTTTTGAAAAAATGGGACCACTTGAGCAAAAATTGATCACACCACTATGAAGAACACAAAATTCTAGCACAATAATAAAAAAATTGTGCTAAAAAAGGAGGTCATACACTTGAGTTATGGCCTTTTGAAGTTGAACTACAAATTGCAAAATGCCAATGGAGAGGGGGCAAGAAATTCAAAATCCACTAGCCACCAAATATAGGGGTTTCACCAACTGTAGAGGCCACCAGATAAATTTGGAAGACTTACCAAAGTTGGAGGTGTAGTTGTATTTCAGAGGTCTCAAATGAGCCGCCAGATGTGGTGGAATCGCCTGAAGAACTATCAAAGACGACGGTGACATGCATGCCTATGAGTACAAAGATCAAAGGCCTTAAATGTTGAATGGAAGGGGGTCAGGGGCCAAAGGCCACACCTAGACCCTTATAGGGGTTTGCAACCCTAAAAAGAGACCATGACCTCTATGGGGGCACATGGCTAGAGCCTTAAGGCTCCTGTGATACGCCTACAATAGGTACCCTATATGGGCCTATGTAGGGGTCAATACCCCCTATATAATTTTTAAATTTTTTTTACAAACTTTTACAATAGCTCTAAAAATTGTGTTTTTAATGAAATATATTTACTTTTTTTTTGAATTATTTGATAATTTTTTCAAATTGCAAAAAAAAATTAACAAATATTTTCTTGAAAAAAATTTGTATTGTACATTGCAAAGGCCGTCGTATGAATTGACTCTAAAATTTCTTTGCCTATGGCGCAAAGTTGTCGTATTTTGACAACCTTTATATGAAAATAGGGGTTTTTAGGCCTTCTAGATGCAATGAAAAGTTTTGTTTGGTCTCAAAATGCCCCAATTTTTAGTAGCATGTTGGATCTTCACAAAAAATCTCTGTTCTTTGAACCCTCATAAATCTTGCTTGCGGTGTCCAATTGAAACAAATTTATAGGTGATTCTAATTTTTTCGGCTGCTTTGAACTCAATGGTGAGCTCAAATTTCCTCCAAGAAGCTCTGAAATGTACCTAGAACGAGAAAGAAAAAGAAAAGAAGGCCCTTAGTAACTAAAATTTCTATCACACCTTTCTGATTCTCTAGATCATTCGAGGATGTAAGAGAAGAACATACTCAATGCTTCAATAAATAAACATCTCTACACTCCTAAATTTCCTAAAATGCTAACCTACAACACACAACCAACTTTGATAACATGTAAGATTTGGTTGTAAAGCCATCCAGAATCAAATGAATGAAGGAAAACAAAAGCAAAAATCTAGAATTGAAAGAATAAACTATATTCAATTCAATCAAGAATGTAGTTCATAATTTAGAATATATGTTTACAACTAAATTATATGCGAGTATATATAGGATATACCACTTAAGAGACTAATAACACAACCAATGTCTAATAATGTGTAAAAAGTCCCTAAGTAAACTTAACCTAGTGTGAAAAGGACTTAAGTGGAGAACTAGCTAAGAAATGAACTAGTTAGGAAATATACCCTGTTCACACTGACATCCCCTAGTATCCTTTCATGAGTTGAACACTTGTATGATTTTTAATAGATTTGAGGAACACTAGGTATATTTACAAGCACGCATTTGCCTATCAATAAAAAGCATGTGTATATATTAGCACAACACAAGTGCTTTGTGTCATTTAGCATAGCTGACAAGGGCTTAGTGTCATCTCTACCTTTTTTATTATCTGTCATGATGTTGGAGGCTATTTTGGCTTATTAAACAAGGGGTTTTTTACAAGGCATTGTGTAGTAGAGGTTAAGCCATTGCCCCAGATTTTAGTTTTGTTATTCAAAATGCTAGTTGTTACTAAAATGGAAAGAACTATTCATTTGGAGCAAAAATCAACAGTGGTTCTTGCACATGCTTTGGTGCCTCATCAGTGTTGCTTTACTCATTGAATTTGTAGATATTGGACTGCCAAATTCATTTTGTTATAACTGTAAAGGCTAGTTCTCATCACAAGGCTTATTCTAGTTACTATCACAATCAACACCATAGTGTCATAAACACACCTTTCTACTATGCAATACAACATATTGGTCATAAAACCTCCAAATTATAATCACAACATAATATTGGGACTCTTAATAAAATGTTCATGTGTCAATATTGTAATTGGTTCCTTTATTGTAAATTGTGGCATGTTCTTAGGTTAATAGGACCTATTTTAGGATGTCATGCCAATATTTAAATTGTGTGCCAAATAAATTGTTCTAAACTTGGATATTCATCCCAAGGAAGTTCATAAGGGAAACATCACTAAGTTTCAAAGCATATATCTTGCCATATAGGGAATTGTGCTATGTTTGGGTTAATGTTACCTCACCAACCAAGGATTCTTTATAAATGGAGGACCAACTCATTGAAGGAGGGTAGAGTGGAGAGCAAGGAGATGGAATAGATAAGAAGATATGAGTTTTTAATATTATCATCTTGACCTGCATTCTTTGACATGTAATATTGTGGCATATAATCTTTGTGCCTTTGTAGACTTTTGTCATATCAAAGCATTATATAAAATATTAATTCTATTTCATTTTTTCTTGTATATCCTTTCTAAAAATTTATCTCATTGGTGTACTACATTGAGTTTTCTATTTGTGTTTGGGTTTGCATGAGTAGTGTAATGCCTTTGGCACTCGTGCCTTATCATCTATTGACTCTAGTTTTGGATCTGCTAGTGATATTAGGGATGATGTCTTATTATGCCATCAAGGTATTGACAATGGGGTTTTGTATCGACATCTAGATGTTTGCCTATGGATGTATATGTTTTGATTTTTATGTTGGATCTTTTAGTGTTACCATTTCATTGCTTTGATATATGTATATATAGTACAAATGTGTTTATTGTACATGGATTAGCATTATGGATTATTGTTAGTTATTGCATCTTTATGATTATGGTTGGTGATTCATGTTAGATGTGGTGCTTATTCAATTTATATCATGTGATACCATGTTGGATTTTTATGCTTTGCTTCGGCTATTATATATGAGCAAGTATGCCTAATGTTTGACCTAAGTGCGTAGGTACAAGGTAATTCTCCAATAGTGGTTATAAATGAAACATTTGTATGAGGATAAAATATACGTGTTAACCTTTATCTCGCTCGATTTGAGCATGCGATGGATCTTGTGTATCCTTGTGTGAACTTGGATTTGAATTGGTGGCGATTATGGAATCCGTATGTTGTGAAAACCTATAAAGCGTGTGGAAGTCCTTTGTGTGTGTTTAATTTTATCTTAACACTTTGCATTTAAAATTATCTCAAAATGCATGCTTATCATGTATGCAATTTTTTTTTAATTATGCTTGATAGGAAGAATCTAGGACATTTTATTATTCCTTGTGAAATGAAAATATAATGGAGATTATTACCTTAGGGAATTAAAATATAGTACATGAAGAAAATAAAATAATTTTATAAATGAAAAGTTGTTTAATTAAATTGTCTTTGGGAAGCATTTTTAATATGGTGATTTTATCACATTAACTTCAATTTAAATTAAGTTTAGAAAAGGTCTTTTAGAAAAGGTTTAATTTAAAAAGGCATGTTTTTAAAATAACTTATGAGTGTGTAAAATGAATAATATTTAAAAAAATAGCTTTGCTTTGCCATGATTAAAATGTAAAAATGGAAAAGGTGAAGCGATATCATACAAAATCAAATAGCAAATGGGAGAAGCAAAGTAGAACTAGTAGTTTCAAAAACAAAACTTAGAACATAAATTATAAATTATTGTCATTAAAGAAGAAATCACAAACAAAGCTATGTTGAGCAAAGAAATTTGCAACAAAAAGGATACAAACCCCCTCCTAGGATTCTTGCAGATAGAGATCTTCCTTTCAAAATCATTGAGACTCAAAGAATAAAGAATCAAAGGTACTCATATAAAACATACCAACAAAAATAATTCAAGAAAACCCATCAAGAACCATAAGGTTTTTCGCTTCTCCGCTAATTGCCAGAGGGACAAATTGAATTCCCTTGGGTAGGAAAAAAATAGAAAGAAGAAAAATCAAAACTCTAATTATACAAAACAAACAAGATTTGGGAAATTATAGAGATTGTCTTTAAAAACTACATTTTTCATGAAATGGGCTTACCAATGGCCTGCATCGGAAAGGATTCAAACTTGAACAAACAAAATTGGGGTTTAGAGATCAAAATCCACAACCTGCATAGAGTTTTTTTTAAAAATTGAATGTGAATCCCTAGAGAAAAAAATAGAAATCATGAAGTGTGGTATGTGGTTAATGGCTGATGTGGGTTTCTACATCAAAGACTGGGAGTCCAATTTTGATGCCTTAATTCACAAAATTTCTAATACTTCAATGTGGGTTAGACTATAAAACCTTCCTTCTAAATATTGGAACCCTAAAGTATTAATGGAAATTGGGAATTTCTTAGGATCCTTCATTTCAATCAATGATTTTTTTTTAGGGAATGCAAGGGGTTTGTATGCAAGAATTTGTGTAAACCTAAACCTAGATGAATAATTGTCATCATCTATCGATATCCAAATAGAAGAAGGGATCTAAAGACCAAAAAAATAGAAATTGAAGGTATGTTAAAACCTTGTCCCATTTGTTCAGAAAATAGGCATATAAAGGACAAATGCAAAAAAGGTTTAAAAAGAAAATCAACAATGATACCATTCTTGATGAGCTAAATCAAGTTGGTGTAGATCAAGATAATCAAAATAGAGAGGTAATTCAAATAGAAAACAAAAGTTGGGAAGAGGAGAAGGATCCCCAAGGAGAATTATTAAGGGACTCAAAATTTGATTCATTTGATATGGCTTTGAACTTGTTTGGAATCCACAATGATATTAGATACTTTCACTTCATGAAGGAAAAAATACAACCTCTAAAAGGAAGTCGATTTTGAGGGTAAAGAGCAAGAATTGAAACATAATCTCAACATTTCTAGCCTCCTTCACTTAAAATATGTATAAATTAAATTAAACTAATCTCAAATTACTCATAATTATTATATTAAAATATATCCTTATATGCTAATCATTACATTAGAAGAAGGCAATCAAAGTAAACCTAAAACGAAGAGGAAAAGTGGATGGTCGTGTATTTTTCACCCTTACAAATTATATGCATATTAAAGGTGTTCAAACTTGAAAACGAAAGAAAGAATAGATAAGCTTTACTTGGTCACCAACCCGAAGAATGCCCTCGTTGGTCAATGGTTATCCTCTAATCGTCTGTTATTTTTTGATGTGTCGATGTGGGAAAGCAGAAAGTAAAGTGTCAGAATGTCATTTATTGTTGAAGCTAAAGATATATAATTGCGTGTTGGTTTGTACTCTTTTCGAAAAGGATGTTGAAGAGACGTGTGTTATGGCTGTGATGAGAAATGCTTTTTTCCCTTGCAGTCATAGAGTAGGGGAAAGGACCCAATAGGTGTGTACCCTAACTTCATGCCTCTCAAAATCATACTTGCCGATGTCGAATACGTTTAAAAACTTTATAGCAACTTCATTGCTTAGTCAACTGCTTATAACTAAGGTTTCAGGACCACATGATCAATTTTGATGCCAGATCTATATGCAATCGTAAAAAGTGTCAAAAACAACACTTTTTGAACACCTACCTGATGATGGTCAATTCCCGCCTCCCATCATCGCACACATTTGCGCCAATGAGTGAACAATTTTCTCCCTATAACATTGACATTAGTGCTCAAATCCATAATAGGATCCTCAAAAAAAAAAAAATCTAAACTCATCTTGATATGTGCATATTTATATATAAACCTAAACAACATTGAACTATTAACTAATTAGAAAATTACCAAAACTAAGCTATAAAACACCCTAAACTGCATATAATGCTATGCTATGTTGAATAAAACTTAACCCTAATCTAATACTAAATTATCCTATTGTTGAATAACCCTAAACCTAAAATTTTCCTATCTTCTCACACTTAACTCCATCTCCCACTTTGTCGCTGCCGCTGCCGCTGCTCCAGCCCACAGCTTCCATGGAGGTCGCCGACGTGGGAAGCATAGAGATCACCAGGTGTGGGAAGCAGCGAGGCCGTTGACGTGGACGTCGATGGAGGCAACAGGTTTGCGTTTTAAACAGTAGCCAAAATGACCTCGTAGACTCGTGGAGTTTGTAGTGTTTTGTGATTTTTTTTTGGTTTTTCTTCACCCTTTTTGCTATTTGTTTGGTGGGTTTTCAGGCACAGATGGACCGGTCGGTATGAAGCTCACCTTGTCTGATCTCGTCATCTCCTGGTTCTCCGCTCCCTCAGGACTCACAGCAATCCACTCGTCAGTCACAGAAATTGTGTCTTTTGACACAATAGATGTAAAGGATTTTTGTAACCAGGTTTGCAGGAGATCCAATAGGTAAGGTCATTTTTGACCTTACTGGGGCAATGACCTATTTATTTTTTTCAATTGCAAGTTTCCTTCAAAGTTCTTAGGGTTTCTTAGGGTTTTGTTTTAAGACAATTGCAGCATGGTTCTACTTTTTTGCAGTGATAGATGTCAATGCTGTGCATATTTATTTAAATTGGTCGTATATTGATTTATTTAATGAGATTTATGGGCAGTTCTAACATTTTTTACACTTTGTCATTTCTCTGTTTTAAACAATTTGTGTGATTTTATGAGGTAGACTGCATAATTTGCAATGGAACTTTCTCTGTTTCATTTGTTTTTTTTAATGACCTTAATTTCTATCCTTCGTGTAATGTCTTTAATTTGTTTTGTTATCTCTAGCCTGTTTTGGGTTGCAGATGTAAACTCTATAACTGAGCCTTTAATAATATCACTTTATGTTTACATATTTTCAGCACCACTTCACTCTTGCTCTAGCTGCCTGTATTTATGGATAGTGGTAAATGTGGTTTGTCCTGTCTTTTCTGGAAATTCCAAGTCAGGGGGAAGACAGGCCCAAAACCCTATTCAAAGTTCACAACTCCTGGAAGCCACACCCAATGAAGACAAAATGAGCAAGCTTTTTCTCTTTGAAGTATTACTGTAACTTTAACTTATTTTTGAGAAAACACACCTTGTGTATTTGGGTTTAAATAAAGAACATTTAGTTAGCTAATGAGGAATATGAGCTTTATTGTTCATTGCATGGACTCATTATTGGGAGAGGTTAGAGGATGAATGGTTATGGAGTTTCAATATGTATTGCGCCAATGAAATGATAAGTTTTTGCATCCTTGACTGTGTTCTCATAACAGGGCTTGTTACTCACACCCATGGACCTGTTAAATTTAAATGAAACAGTGAATTGCACAATACATAGGTGTAAGAAATAATGATGGCACTTGAAGCTCCCTTAATTTCAATTTTGGCAAAAATGTGGATAGAAAATCCATATTAACCTTTTACTCAGAGTATTACAGCAATGCGACAATTCTACATATTATAATTGTGTCTTGAGGCTGAGTTATTAGAGGTTATAGTAGAAATAAAAAACAACATGCTTTATAGAAAAATTTAAATTAGTTTGTTCATTTTTTACAGATGAGTAAAACTATATTTTTCTATTTGCCTTTAACCCACACCCATTCGCTGACAATGCTTGTTGCAACAGTAATTTAAACTCTTATTTTTATTTCAGATGTGATTAATCCCATCTCTCAGTAGATTTATTATGGTCTCATTACAACGATCAAGGTAAATGCAGATCTAATCTCTATTCTTTGTGACTGTTCAAGGTCATCATGAATTAGAGGTGAAGAATATTTTCATATTGTGGCTTACTTAGTTGCTTTGTGTAGAATTAAATTGTAACTAGTCTATTCACTATCAAGTACAAGTTTTTACTCCCCAAAAGGTTTACCTGGTTTTTTAATGTAAAAGTAACTCTTAAATAGTCTATTCACAATCCAGTAGGATTTATTTCCCCTTAAGGTTTACTATAGTTTTTTATTAAAATTGCCTTCAAGATTAGACTTGATGCATATCCTGGGGCCTTATATGAACCATTCATATAGTCTACATTGAAAGTATTTCAGAATAATGGTTGATGCAAAATTCTTGTATCGAAGAAAGCCTGGCACACCAAGTCTTCATTTTGTAGAGTCAAAAATCTTGTATAATAATACTTTTGAATTCCTTCTTTGATCTTGAGAAAAGCTATTGACAGTCATGAGCATTTTAAAATCTTCTTCCTCCTCCATTACTAACCTTCTACATTTCTTTCATAGCCTCTATTACCTTTTTACTGCCACCATGATTACACATCCATAAAACTTGTAGCTTCACTTGACTCTTGTTCATTCCAAACTTCCTTAGCATTTTGGCATTCAACCATTTCCTTTATCTCCTCCATTGCACAAGCACACATGACATCAATATTATACATCCTATAAGGTTTAATTTGTAGTTGCAATACCTTGCATACACTTCAAACACACACACTTAGTGATCACATACTCCCAATTTTTCTAGATCGCACATAGGGTTGAAATACACCAAATAGCGATCTGATTGAGGCAAATTATTCCTAAGCAACCCCAATAAATTTTTTTGTCCCAAAAATACAAGTCCATGCCTATTTTCTCTCTATAGGTGCATCAAATTCCAAATTTATAAGGACAGTGGAAACCAACAAGAGGACACACACTCCTACTTTAAATCTTGAGGTCTAATTTGTCAAGGGAACCACTACACTAGTATATTCTCTACTGCAATAGAGGTTGCCACCAAAATTCAAATTTTAATTCCAAATTACATTTCTATTGTTGTTAGTGTATTTGTATAATCATGTAGAGTTGGGAAGTATAATCATGTAGAGTTCTTTTCATTCCAATTCAAAGAAAGGAAAATATAAATGTCATCTCATAAACTTGTTTAGTTTGAAGCTGTACCTTCTGTTTGGCGTGATTTTCAGGTATTGACGGCTCTCATAAAGATAAAACTCATCAACAATAGAGGACTGTAAGGGATAGTTTGAAGATGTTCAATATTTCAAAGTCGTCTTAAGATTTAGATTTGCCTCTAGGAGGCTTGTCCACCAAGAGTGAAGAAATTAAATTCCATGCTACAGTTTCTAATTACAATTGGGATCAGGGGAATAGATCTTAGACATTATTACAGACATTATAGAGGAAAAATAATTCATTTGAAAACATGGAACCAAATATGCCCTTATTTTACCCCTACATGAGAGAATGATGCCAGGAAAGGATCCAAGGGTAAGTAATTTTTTTATGTGCTAGCTTTGACAGGCTCTAGCTTGTCCCAAACCATTGCTTCTATTTTTGTTCTTTATGAAAAGAGTGTTGCAAGTAGGGATTGGCGTCTTCTTTAATGCCTCCGAGGAGCTTCGCCACTGTTTTAAATAGAAGGTTCAGTGTGGCTTATTTTATGTTGGCAATCTTTATGTTTCAGAAGGATATTGGTATTGAAATAGTTCCTTTGTTGATGTTAGAGTTTGTTGGATGTTCATGCGTAATGGTTGGGGGCTATTTTTTTCCATGTTGGGGAGGAATCTTTGGGCTTTTTCGTATTTAAGATCAAACTAAACAAGTTTATGAGATGACTCTAGCTTAGTATTTATTGTTCTTTTTCCAAAATGAATTGTAATAGCTTTGACAAAACATTACAATTGTACATACATACATTCATTTTGTTGGCTGCATACACATTGTAGACACATTTCTTGCACTGTAACAAAATCTTGACTTGGAATATTCCATTACATTGCTGATGAAAATAACAAAAACAACAAAACATCATATTGCTAGTTGCATAATGCGGTAAGACAGTCTTTGACAAAACATTACAAAATTGTCAGCTTTTACTTACAATGTCCAAACTGCATTGCTGACTAGATGATTCAGAAAACTTATAGCAAGAACTTGACATCAAATCCTGATTTTCTAGTTTATCGGTAATACAACTTTGACAAAACATTACAAAATGGTCAGCGTTTACTTACAATGTCCAAAATGCATTACTAACTAGATGTTTCAAAAACCTTATAGCAATAACTCGACATCAAGTCTTAATTTTCTAGTTTACCATAAATCCAGGGAATGGCTCTGGCTCTGGCTCCTTTATAGGACTATTTGTTGAAGGATTTTTTGGAGGAGCTGATTCCACAAGAGGTGTGATAGGAACAAGATGACCAAACATTGTTTCATCTAAAAGCCCAGAAAATTGGAATTGCTTTATAGGGGAATGAGGGGGGCTGTGACTCATCACTTGGAAGTTATTAATGGCAGTATAAGTAGGTCTTAATATGCTGTACATATCCCTCAAAATTTGATGATGTTTAGGTAGAGGGGTTGATGGAGTACTCAAACACCTTGAACTGCTTCCCTCATGTGTTGAATTTGTATTACTAGTCACTTGTTGGTTTGTAAGGGTAGCATAAGCAGAGCTTAATATGTTGTACATATCCCTTAGAATATGATGTTGTTCAGGTAGAAGGGTTGATGGAGTACTCAAATGCCCTGAATTGCTTGCAACATGTTTTGAATTCCTATCCCTGACCATTTGCCTTTGTTCTTTCTTCAATTCTCTTGCCCTTTGTTGCTGCAACTTTTCTTCTTCCTTCTTTTGTCTCTTCAATTGTCTTTCAAGCTTCTGCTCTTCCCTCCTTTTCTTTTCTTCAATTAGATGAATTTTCTTTGCCTCTACTTGTTGTTTTTTTCTTGCTTTTAGTTCCTCAAGTTCTATTTTCCTTGCTTCTTGCTGCTCATGTAGGATTAGATAATCATCTGTGGTAAGAATTTGGGACTGTCTACCTAGCCTCAGTGCACTATCATCCAGGGGATTGGGTCTCTTACGAATTGTTTCAATTGGTAGCTTGAGAAAGTTCTTTAATGAGCCTTGACTGCATCTCACTTGTTGGTCTGCTATTTCATTACCTTCAGAGTTCTGCAATGAACCTTCATTGCATTTCACTTGCTGCAATGTTGTATCAGTAGCATCTAAATCTGTAGTTTCCCAATTTGTGGTATCTACATAATAATGAATAACCTCGATTGTTGGAAGTGGAGGAAGGGAAGGCATAGATAATGACACTTCTTCATTTTCAAAATCAATCTACATTCCAAGGTTGTTGGTAGCTTCTTTAACCCAATTTGGTGGGTTAACTTATGTTGGCAAGCTCATGGCATCATCTTCTTCATTTGACTGTTGTGTTTGGCTGACATGAGTAGCTGAACTTATGCTGTCATTCACTTCATTTGTTAGTGTTGATGCTCCCTTGCCATTTGTGCCAAACAATTTTGCACTTCAACCTCTTCATATCCAGCCAACCTTAATATGCTTGCAATACCTGCAATCTCATTTTCTTCTTCAACAAAGAAGGATTCACTTGGTCTCATGTCATTACAAAGAGCATCACTGTTTAGTGGCCAAATTCTAGTCCTTCGAAAACCTGATATGATATTTTCAGATGTAAGGGCAAGCTTGAAAGCTTTGCTACTTAGTTCAGCCAATTCTGCCCTCCTTATTTCAATGTGGGGGTTTTTTGCCATCCACTTGGACCTTTCAGTTTTGAAGTATGACTTGAATGGTGCAAAGACACTAACATCCAAAGGCTGAAGTTTGTGGCTGGTATGTGCAGGCAAAGTAAGAAGATCAATGCCCAAAGATCTAGCTTCTTGAATTGTGCTGTAAGCCACATGGCTTCCATGTCCATCAAAAATCAGTAGATGTTTATTTGTGGTTGAAGCTCCACCAGGGACTGATCTAGCAAAATGGTGTAGCCAATTCAAGAAGAGCTCTTTGGTCATCCAAGCATGTGGTTGGGCTGCCATGCACGCCCCTGGTTCACAATTTGCTATATAGTCTTTTAGCTGCCTTCTACCTTTGAAAAGATAAAACCCTGGTATACTATACCCTACTACATTAATACAACATAAAATGGTTATCCACTCTCTGCTTTTTGATAGAATTTGTGGCACACTTCTGCTGCCCAACTTTGCAATAACTCGCATCCTGCAATTTCTGCTTGCTTGAACACCTGTTTCATCACAGTTCCATATGTTTGTTGGGCCATAATGATTAGCATTATAAAGTTTTTCCAAGTTGTCATAAAAATTTGCCACAATGCTCAGACGCAACATCACTGCTCTATCCCGGTCAAGACCCTCAGCAATCCTTATTGTCAAATCTGGATGACGTCTACGAAAACCAACCCACCATGATCTACCTGGAAAACCATTCATGAAAGGATTTGGCCTTCCTTGACAAATTTGTGCAATGTGTGACTTCAACTGAGTAACCTCCATAGCATGACCAAGTTGAGCCAAATCTTTGCACCATTCGACAACTTCCAGCTCTTCTTCCATTGACAAAATCGTTGGTGGTCCCTTTGTTTTTGTGGTTGTTATTCCTGCCAACCAATTTGTCAAACTAGTGCAAGGGATATCCCACTTTTTTCTAGCTGCTCTTATGGAGTGCTTATTGTCCTCGACATCCTTGATCACACCATCCATATCTTGTTCTGTCCATTCCCCTCTCGTCATCTTTGCCTTCAATCCATGTTTTTGAGCAGAACTTGTAGAAACATCAATGTTAACTGCACTGTTATTAACTGGACTACAATCAGTGTTATTTTCAGGTGGGTTGATTGAAGTCTCAGCATCATCTGAGTCAATTGCATTCAATTTGACTCCCCTTGGCAACCTGGTCCTAGGCCTTCGACTTGTTCTTCTGGATCTTCTCTTTCCTACTGTCATAATGCCTAAATAAAATGATGTCATTTAATAATTGTTAGCAAGAAAATGTAATGGATCTTTTCATAAGCTGTCTGTTAAATGTTATAGCTCTGTTAAATATATATATGTCTGTTAAATGTTATAGCTCTGTTAAATATATATACATCCAGCTTTATCTTTGTCATTCCATTCTATTTTCTCAGTCTAGAAATGCTCGATCAAACTTAGATGTCTGTTAACCTTAGAAGCCATGTTCAAGGGGTTTTTTTTCTGCCAAGCTTTGTTTAAGTCTTTAATCTGCCCTTATCTTTGTTGTCTCATTCTATTTCATCACTTAAATCAAATTATTAATGCTTTTTACATTGTGGCTAATATCTTTTCAGTTTTAAATTTGCAAGCAATGCCTTTTAATCAAAATCAGTAGATAATATATGCTTCAGTATAGGAATGGACAAACTACTTAAAAGAGTTATGTAGAGAATGGGGTGCTCTGTAAGAAAGACCTCATTAAAAAGAAGGTCTAGTCAGGTATAGTCTATTACGAAAAGCAGTTATGGACATTTCAACAGTGAAAAATAGGAAAATACAACATAATTTTTTTTGTAACATCTCAGCTTTAGATACAAATACAATCCTGGCCACCTCAAAACCTCAAAACTAGAAGTCCCAGTGCCTCATGTCTTTAATCAATTCAATAATAGATGCCACTAGACTTTATCTGAAATGCCTTTCACAGTAATGTTCCTACTGAAATATTCCTTATCCAAATAAGAATTCAAGTGATATCACACAATTAGGCCAATTTCATTCCAACAGGCTATACACTATAGGCAAGTCTTCCCCATTTTATAGAACATTGGCTTGGATTTATTGCCCTTTTCAGTCTGAACTGAGTAGCACCTTGATGAGGCAACCATGATGGACCAACAAATATATTTGAAATGTCTTTTGAAGGGTTTGGGGAAAAGATTATGAAAACATGCTTGATTCAAAGCCTTTGATCATGTGAGGTTTTTGATTAGTGTGAGAGAAAGGAAAACAAAGACATCAGACAAATGCAGAAAATAGGGGTAGCAAGGTTTACTATGTTATTTTCCATTCAATCAGAAATTGAAATAGATGACTACATAAATGCAGTTAGATTAGCTTCACTAGCCTATAAAACGAGTCCAAATCTTATTCATCTAAAATCATAGGGAAGAGTTTTGTCACTATGACATTCCATGTTATAGCTCTATTATATATATATATATATATATATATATATATATATATATGTATATATGTCTGTTAAATGTTATAACTCTGTTAAATATATATAACTTTTAACAGAGCTATAACATTTAACAGACATATAACATTTAACATTTAACAGAGCTATAACATTTAACAGACATATAACATTTAACATTTAACAGACATATAACATTTAATATTTAACAGAGCTATAACATTTAATATTTAACATATAACATATAACATTTAACATGTAATAGAGCTATAACAATTAACAGAGCTATAACATTTAACATTAACAGAGCTATAACATTTAAATATTAACATACTATAGAAATAAATAAAAAAAGCTGATTTTAGAAGAAGACAATGTGCCACCTAAGCCTTGTAGCAGTTTGCAGGTCTGATATTCTGATACTTGTTGCAGTTCTGATATTCTTTCTGACTTGTTAGAATGAAAATAATACATATGAATCATTGGTTCATTTTATAGATTAATTCCCTCTAGTTTTTTGAAATTCAACATTCCACGGATAGAGAGCCAATTTTCAAATTTGATCTATTTATTGTGTGATTTGATTTTTATTTGAAATGGGCATGGATGCATTTTTTAAATTTGGTGTCATTAATTTTGTGATTTGATTTTTTAAATGGTGAGCCTCACATATGTTTGTTTATTTTACAGGTACTCTGAATCTGGTTGTTGAAGTCTCCAAGTTGGGCATTTATTGCTCAATATTTGGGAGAGATGGACTGATTTCTTGGAAATAAAATTTTGTAACTATGTCAAGTTGGGTACCTGTCATTGTTCATTACAATTCCAGATTAATTGGTGGAGGACCAGAAGTTGTACATTTAGTATTTTATATAAAGTAAGAAGCATGTATTGATGTTGACAAGAATGTGTCTATAGGTGGACAAAGTAATTGGAGGAGTGTACAAATTTGAACATAATATTTTAATATAGTTTTGTTATAAGTTCAGATGTGTTTTTAATTTGGAATAAATTATATTATCTTTTGTTCCATTTAGAGGTAAAAGTTGAAAAGGGATGTTTGTTCATTTTGTACTATTGAATGGGCAGTTGAAAACAATTTGGTCTATCAATGATACATGTTTGACTTGGTTAAAAACAATAGTTATTAATACAAAAAGTTACTTTTATTGATATTTTTATATTTAAGCAATAATGAACATATGTTCTACTAATGGATCAAACTATAACAATTACCCTCCCAACCATTGGAACTATCACCCCTATTGGGTCCTTTCCCCTAGGAGTTGAACGATCAGCATCAGATTTGTCCAAGGGAAGAGCGGTTCCTTTTGTGTTTCTTTATTCTTTTGCGGTGGATCATAGGCTGTGCTAACCTTTTTTATTTTGGATTAATGTCCTAAGCAGAGGAAGGAAGACCCCAGTAATGCGTATGTCCCATGGAAGAAGCGGAATGGGCAAGTTGATTGGATTTGGTCGGCCACTGGATCTTCACTGTGTTCCCTCCAACAGTTGGCATATTTCTCTAGTCACAATACAACTAGTGGCCATTGGTGGAAAAGTTGATATATTTATGGTTTAGTTACAAGTTCTATTTTTTGACTGATTAAATTTACCTTGACTGAATCTAGCGGGTGCGATACAAGCACACTGCATAGTGTCCCATCACTATCAGTGCCAACCAATTGTACCATCACATCATATTATCTGAAATAAATGGCTAGATATCAGCGTGGTGCTAAATACCTCATTTTCCACCTGGTATGCTAAAGACTAAAATTTTAGAACAATTTAAATTAAATAAAATTAGTACAATTATCTTAGATATATTTATTTAAAAACGGCAGAGAAATATTTTTTTTTTGTATTGAAAGAATGCATATACAAAGATGAGCAGTCAAAGACTGCAAAAGGCAGCAAAAAATAGCTGCACAACCATATACACAATACATAGATACAGTCAAAGATACATTACATGCTGTTAGATTAACACATTACATAAATACAGGCATAGAAACATTCCATGCTACTTGGAAAACACAGCTACAGCTGTTATACATAAGCAACCAATACAGAAATAACCTGTCAAACATCTATCTAAACACCTGGAGCAGTTTGTGGATGCCCATGACACCATCACCGAATAGACCTCGCCTGGAGACCTCCACCCTTTGAGCAATTCAAAGGAACTCGAAGTTTTTGCCAAACCACAGGAGTTGTTAACAAAGTGCTTCAAAATGTCTAAAACCAATTCATTAGCACCAGGATAACTGAAGAGATCACTCATGGCAGAGAAAAGACCCAATCTGAAACAGTATCAGGAGAAGAGAAAAAAACAACAATACAAAATAGGCATGAAACCATCTATACATCATGGGCCAACAAAAATGCACAGCTGTTTGCTGCTATCAAGAGGTACATACAATAATCCACTGTTCGAACGGTAGCAACCAGCCACAGTGTTAAGCCTTGCCATGTTGAAGATGAGAGATTTGAAGCTTAATCTGCTGTAGTTGTAGATCAAGAGACACATCTTTTTTTGCCATCTTCTGAAGCTGCACAGACAAGTAATTTATTCTCAGAAAAACCTCTGAGTAACTCCTTACAGTGCCTCTTTCCAAAGGATATGTACAGCTAGAAAAAAGTGCTGTACACCTGCTTTTCCAAATGTGCATAAGAATAATTTGTCTTATAGAGTTAGCAATCACATTAAGAACACCCAGGCCCAACAGAGCCTCTTTCCAGTTTAAAGGATGGTCAAAAATAGCTGGTAAACTAGTGAAAATAGCCTTCCATTGGTGCTGAGCAAAAAGACAATCCCAAAATATATGTTTCATACTTTCCTGGGTCTGACAAAAAGGGCATTTAGGCACGGCAATCTTGAAGTACCTTAATTTGTTATCAATAGGCAACTTGCAATGTAAGAGTTTCCAAGACAAAACCTGTGCATCTGCATCCAACTTAGACTTCCAAATTTGAGAGCTCAAGATAAACCAAAATTTCTCACAGAATTTACATTTCCATTTAAGATTTAGACGAGGAGCAAGAGTCAAACAAGGAAGAAGCTGCTTGTAGATCCTCTTCAATGGAAAAGCAAGGAAATGATAAGTAGATAACCACTGCCAGTCTTTAAGAAAATTGCAAACAACAGGAGTACACATTTTCATAGTCAGCTCCGTCGGGACCAAAGATTGTACAAAAATGAGGAACTGTTTGTATCTATTAGATAATCCGAAATGAGTTTTAATAACAGGCCAAGGTAACCAATCTAGCTCCTAGAAGTTCCAAATATCAGAAAATTGACGGATCCCTTTTTTGAACAAAAAAAGAGCATGCTTGGGAAAGCTAACAGCCAAGGGCTGACTATGGTATTGGATGAGTTTATTCCACCATATAGCAGATGTAGCAAAGTTGAAACCATGTTGGAGAGATTCACCCCTCCACTCAAGTATATGACATACACGTTGCCACACCTTCCAAATAGTTTGAAAAGGAGACAAGGCTCGGATCTGAAAGAAGGGTGCAAGGAGTAACTTATCTCGCCAACCAGTCTGTTGCCATTTACCTTTAGCAGTAGCAGAATTGAGTCTGTATCTTACCAGAATTTTCCAAGGTTCATCTCCGTGGAGAGTTCTAATAATCCACTTTGCTGACAAACAAATGCCTTGTGTTTTAGGATCAATGAGACCAATGCCACCTCAGTTTTTAGGTTGAATACAGTGCAGCCATGATGTGGCTTTAAACCCAGCACGACCATCCCATTTAGACCACAAAAATTGCCGGATAATTTTATTCAAATCTTCATAGCCTTTGTTAGAAGGCATCCAACAAGATGAGTAGTAAACATGAGTGGCAATAAAGATTTTGTTGGCAACTTGGATTTTTCCAGCCAATGATAAGAACTTGTTTCCCCAATTGAAGAGTTTGTGCTTGAGTCTGTCTAAAAACCACTTCCACATATCAGATAGGGAAACCCCAATTCCGAAGGGAATTTCGAGATATCTTGAAATCTCACCATGTTTGATTTGCCGCCATTCCCATGGAATCCAGTGGGGAATGGGCCCGGACTGAACCATCCAGAACTCAGTTTTGCTATGAGCAAGTTGAGATCCAGAAACAACACAATACAAATTCAAAATATCCATGGTGTTATTAATTTCAGCTTTAGTGTTTTGCAGAAAAAGTAAACTATCATCAGCAAAGTGAGAGTTGATAACAACCCCATCTTGAGGAATGGGAATGCCTGAGATGAGTTTTAACTGATTAGCTTTTTGAAGCAAATATCCCAGTGCATCAGCAGTAAGAACATACAGAAAAGGGGATAAAGGACATCCCTGCCTGATGGATCGATGCAGTGAGAAGGTTGTAGTCATAGAATTATTAATCACCAACTGAGCATTGGCATCATTGAATAACATTTGAATGTGAGCCTGAATTTTGGGCCCAAACCCAAGCCATTGCATCATTTTTAGAATAAAACCCCACTGAATTCTATCATAGGCTTTGTCGAAATCTAATTTGATTAAAAGAGCATTTTGTCCTGATTGTTGAGCCCATTCAACAGTTTCCCAGGCCAGGATAAGGTTATCAAGAATATATCTGCCACTAATGAAACCAGTTTGTTCAGGTCTAACAATGCATTGCACCACTGGTTTAATGCGAATAGCCAAGGCTTTCGCGATGATTTTGTAAGAAGTGTTTAAAAGAGTAATAGGTCTCCAACCAGAGATGGTATCCTCTTTTTTCCCTTTAGGTACTAATTTAATGATCCCTCTATTTATAAGAGGACCCAAAGAACCATTCTTAAGGCCTTCCAAGTATAAAAGATAAAAATCCTCTTTGATATGTGGCCACATGACTTGGTAGAATTCCACTGGAAGCCCATCAACACCTGGGCTTTTGTGGGGCTGCATTGAAAAAAGAGCATGTTCTAACTCATCCAAAGAGAGAGTCTTGTCCAGGTATCTACTATAATCAGAATCAATTCTTTTAGGAATAAATTTTGCAACTATCTCCTCCAAAGTAGAATGGATATCATTCAAATAACCATTATCTTTAAAGAGGGTCTCATAGAAATTAAGAAAGAGCTGATTTATCTCCGTCGGATCTGTATGGAGGACACCATCCTCATCCATTAAGGTACAATTTTTTTCCTTTTTATGCTTAAATTTCAAATAGTTGAAGAAGTATTTGGAGCCTCAATTACCCTCCTTTATCCAGTGAAGTCTAGCTCAAATTTTAGCCCCCTGTCCTCTATAATGATCAAGAAGACGAAGTTGTGCTTCTGTGGCAGCAATTGAAGCTTGGAGCTGGGTATTATTCAGATTAGTGTTTAATTTCTTTCTTTCATGTTCTAATTTTCCTTGGAGAGTTTTTTCCCTGCGTCTACATTGCCAGGCCATTCTTCTCCCAAAATCACGAAGAAAGGTAGTGCATTGTGTGATAGCATTACACCACCAACCAATCCAAGACTCCCCTTCTAGTGGTTTTGGAATAGAGTTCCATATCCCCACTAAGGCATTCAAGCAAGTCAAATTTTTGAGATGGGAAGTATTAAGTTTAAAAGGCAGCGGAGAGACCACAATGGTATGTTGGGTAGTAGAAAAATTGCAGAAAATAGGAAAATGATCTGATAAGGTGGTGGAATAGTCGACTTGAATGCAGTCACCAGAAGCAGAGTGGATCAGTTGAAGATTAGGCGATAAATAAAATCTATCTAACCTGCTAAGCTTTCTATCATCGCCCAATCTGCAAGTGGACCACGTGAACCAATTGGTAGCATGACTATTGAATTGATCATGAATAGGATCAACCACCCCAAGGGAGTTTCTACAGTAAAGCCAACTATTAAATTCTTCGTTGCTGAGTTTATAAGCACTACACCAACTTCGATCTGAATTATGTTCGACCATGTTAAAATCACCACCAATGATCCAATCTGCATTGGGAAGAGTTTTAGACATCCATTCCCATAGAATAGTATGTTCTTTATTGGTATGGGGCCATAAACAGAGCAGAAACCTATAGGTTGTCTGTTGATAACAGCAAGGGCCCAGACACAATTATGTGAGGGGTCCTCACCCTTAGCAACGACAAACTTAGCAATCCACGGGGCAATACCCAAAATAGCTCCCCCTTTTCCGTCCATATGGGAGGTATACAGAAAAAGGGCCTCTTTCCAGATATGCAAAAGAGCTGCTTCTAATTTGCTGTTACCCAATTTAACTTCTTGCAAACATAAAATGTTAGGTTTCCATTTAACAAATGTCTCCTTAACCTTGTATTTGCGGTGAGGAAGAGTGATCCCCCTCACATTCCATGAAAGAACCTGATAGTTCATGATGAAGGGGGCGAATCAATACCATCTTCCTGTGGCATCACACTGAAGCTATTGATAAGATCAATTGGCTGATTATTGTGCAATCGGTCAGATGGGGATCGAGATCTCTGTCGAGATGTGGGAGGGGAAAGCACAGGGTCACTTTTAAGCAAGGGAGGGCAAAGAGGAGAGGGGGAAGGGTTTCTACCAGCTGGTTGATTGTAAGATCGTGAAGAGGGTCGTGATGGTTCCTTTCTCTTCTTGACCAATCGCCAACTATCTGTCATAATAGCATCCTTATATGATGGGGACTGCCCTGTTGGCGCGTCTATTTCATTATCAGAGGTGGGAATTGGTAGTGGTTGCATTTGTGGTGCAGGGGATGAAGTGGTGGAAGTGGGTAAGATACGAGAAGGGAAGGAACTAGAAGAAGGATGGGTAGCGTGGGTGGACAGAATAGAAGGGGTGGGTGATGAATCAAATCGGGATTTCCTGGTAGGACAATCCTGAATCAGATGACCTTCTTTTCGGCAAAAAAATAGGCATTCGGTTTGTTCAGATAGACCAACGGTTGTTCCAGTTCAAAACCTGGTCCAATTAATTTAATACTGTCTGGTAGAGGCTTGTTAAGGTCCATTTCAACACAGACCCTAGGGTGTACCCTAAGGCTGGCAAACTTGTCAGTATTTTGTTTACACCAGATAACTCTGCCTAGTTGTGCAACAATGTCTTTCAAGAAAGGCCTAAATGCAAGGTTCAAGTATGGCAATTCTATCCACATGGGGTATTGAGAATGGGAGGGCCCTTCGGGATGAAAGTCAAACCGCCAAGCCTGGAGATAGCAGATTTTCCCACAAATCACCCATGTACCATATTGTAGAACCGCTTGTGCATGGTCATTATTTTTAAACATACAGGAAACATAACCCTTACCAAGGCCTCTCAGGGATTCAATCTCCCAGCCACGATTTTCCCAGTTCATATGGACCCATTTGTAAAAATCAGCTTCAGATGGGACCCCTCTAAAAAAAAATAGAATAACGGTTCTAGCTTGACAATCAGAAATTACCTCCATCACATCATCTGGAAGTAGGAACTCTAAGAATTTACCTGAGTCGCAGTTAGATTTGCATTCCATAGCCTCCTCATTCTATTGAATCCCTCCCACAGGTGGCGTTTTGGCTGTTTCCTTTGTCTCTGCGCCATCGATGTCTGACTCTAGTCGTAACTCCTTACCATTATTTTCTGCTTCAGTCTCTACTGTTTCACTATTCCCCTCACCAGAGAGTCTGGCTGCCATTTTAATCCTCATCAGAAGCCGTTTCAGCGAACAACTAACAGGCTAGGGCACGAAAAGGGTTAGGGTTTCACGTTGAAAATGATACACGCTGCTCGACTTTACTTCTGTAGCAGAGAAATATTAGTCAGTCTTGATTTTTTTTTTTAGTATCTACACCTAGTCTGAAATATTTATATTATTAAAATTGTTACTTAAATAGATAGGTGGATTATTTTAATATATCTATACTAGTAGGTTATTAGGATTGAAGGAAATGTTAAAAGATGAGAAATATAAAAGAAAATGATGTAAAACTAGAAGTATATAAAAATCATAGTTTGAGTTAAGATATTAGGTGTGAATTTACCTCGCGACGATTCTAATCTCATCTTTTTTTTCCCTTTTCTATTTTGTGTTAGGGCCTTTGCACACTACAAGACTTAATCCCTAGTGAACTCTCTCCAAGCCATTAAATTTCACCAATAAACCAAGGGCCACTTGACACTACACACTCCTTTGATTTTAGTTCATTAGTAAAAGGTGTGCAAATTTGTTGATAATTGAAAATATATTGTTTTGAATCCATTGGAAATTGATGAGAGCACACTCAAAATTAGTTCAAATGATGTCTCATGAACCAAATGAGAACTTGATGTACTTGAGAATGATATGAAACATCCCTAATTCTCAACCTATTTGGAAAGTAGAGTTATTATGAGAATTACCTTTTAAAGATATATTTGTATTGTTGCTTTATAGATAATTATATTGATTGATTATCAGATTAATTAATTAATATTGAACAATACTACTAAGGTATGTCTCAAGATCTGTGATTGAAATAAATAGGCACTAGGGAATATTAACTAGGTTTGATCTAGAAAGCTGAAATAATCCAAAGTAGGAAGTAATTTTTGTTTGAATAATTAATGAAGGTGATTAAAATAAATGGATGTCGTAATTAATTAGACTTGTCAATTTAATTTTTAGAAAAATAATTGATTTAATAGAATACATTTATATTTGAAATTTAAATAGTCTTTGTTTGAAATTAATTGGTGATCAATTTAAATAAATGGATTAGTCAATAGGATAACTAGCTAGTTGCCGATTAGTTATGCATTTATAAAATTTTAATTTTAAGATTTTTAATTAAAGAATTGAAAAAAGATAATTCTATAGTGTATTACACTAAAAGCTTGTTATATGATTAGATTTGCCAAAGTTCAATTAGAAAAATAGAATTAAATATTATTTTATTATTGCAGTTGCTTTTGTTTAAATGCTTTATTTAACACTTTGATTTGGTATAAAATTGATTTAGGATGCATGTGAAACTATGTATTTTTTATGATTTAATTCTATTTGAAATTTTATGATTTCTTTCACTACAAGAAATTAGGTAAATTGATAGTTTAAAACCCTAGGAATGAGTGTAGGAATGAAATTAGGGGAAATGGAATCATAGAGAATTGAATTAGATGAAATTAGAACTTTACAAAATCTAATCTTTGAATGAATCAAAACTAAAAAGAAAGCTTGAGGAATAAACTAGGTTTCTTGCTAAGGAAGAACGTTTCAAAGACAGATTTGGAATATAGAGAAGAATTAATCAAATTGGAATGAAAGAATGAATCTAGGATGATTTTGTAACTATTTAGATTGATTATAACTACTACTGAAAAGTGTGCCTTTTATTTGAATGCAAATTGATTAAAATTGGGATTTTTAGGAAAAGATGAACTAGTAACTTAGGTAAATTAACTAGGGGGTTTTCCTTTGATCAAAATGCCAAATTGATTTTTATTGAGTGTAATTGGAGTCAAGTAGAAGGTTTGGTACAAACTTGAAGATATGTTGTTTCTTTGGATTCATGATTCTCAAGTACAAGAGACATTTATTTTGCTTTTTTACACTTATGTGTGTTATGTTTCAAGTTTTGAGTATGTTAAAAGGATTGGATGACCTTGAAGAAAGGATTTATGTTTTGAGTTCCTCAAAATCTATGTTATTGTACATTTATGCCCCTTATGTACATTTACACCCTTAGGTCACTAAACAAGATCTTTTGTGGTGCCTAAGGCACTAGATAGGGACACCTACACTACTTAAGGTGCTAGACATGGACACTTGCACTACCTAACCTACCCCTTTACCTAGAAGACGTACCTTTGATGATTTTGACTCCCAAATTTCACCTGGAAGTATATTTTTGTCTATAGAGTATGCTTGTACCATGTATTTATCTATAAGATAGTGGGAACCTTCCTATTTGAGCATGTTTAGGTGAAAACCAAAGGTTGGAGTGTTATGTTTGTCCTCTTCTATCTATCTATTTAGTTGGTAGGTGAACATTTGAGTATGGATTGTGTTATGGAATTGTAACATAGAAAAAGATGATCCTTTTCTAAATTTACTTAAGTCTGGTTGTGTAAGTGTGATGTGATGCAAATCAAAGTTCCATCAAGGTATCAAAAATGTGATGCAAACTATGAAACCTAAGGTTGTCTCCAATTAGCCTAACTCTGATTACAACAACTAATAAGTAGGGACAAGATAGGTGCAATCAAATGATGATTGAAATAAAATCAACATGCAATTAGGATTTAAAAACTATTAAAAAGCTATGCTAGATTGTAGAAAAACTAAAAATAAAAGGTCAAGATGAACCTAGATCAAAATGTGTCAGTTATGAAAGTTGCTAAAAACTAGATTTTGTACCACCCTATAACATATGAAAGCATTATGATAAGGTGGCAACTAGTTGGATGATCAAGTGTGTGGCTTTGCACCTCCTAAATGATTTGTTGAATGACCCTACTCTCTTTGGATGACCTTGCTTTGGTACACTATTTGCTCTTGATGTTTCTAAGTTTTGGTCTAATCCATGGTTTGAGTAATCTATCAACATTTTACATGTCAATGGTGAATAGAGGATAGTTTATTAGTAGAAAATATGTTGATGAATGCATGTAGGAAAATGTAAGCATGAAGAAATTTATCGATTTCACTTAATATTGAAGGAATTTGGGCATATGATCAAAAGGGTTAGTGGAGGACTCTGTAAAGAAGGTCTATTGGACTTAAACCTAGAAACCCACAAATAACCTAAAGTATTGCATTTTTGACTTAAAATGAAAAATAGGGCACTTATTCTTAATAAATTTTCATTTTTTAAGCACGATTGGCTTGTAAATGGATTAAGAAGCCCTGCCTCAAATTTGGTGAAATTCTAAACTAATTTGGGGTAATTTTGAACAAGAGGTAGCTATATGGAAGGCCATCTAGGTGCCCTTGCTTGATGGGATGACTAGGTGAGTGGCCAAGATGGAGGCTGCCTTGCTAATAATGGGTGATTGTTGATTAGTGATAGTTGGGAAGGAAAACTATATGGTTATGGAAAGCTCTTTATATTATGATGAAACCCATATGACTATATGGATGAAATTTTACAATCGTTTTAATAAATGACCTACAATATGAAACTTTAATGATAGAAAACTTACAAAAACATGGGTTAGAAGGGGAGTCTACCTTAGTCAACCCCCTTGTGGGTATTCAAACATGGATCCACATGATAGATAAACATGAATATGATAATATGAAATAATTTATGAAAATAAACTAAGTCTAAAGCACATTTAATTTAATAAACCTGCAAAACCTAGTCTTAGGGTTCTTGGGAACTGTGCAAGGGTGAAAGTTCAAAGGTATGTCCCATTTTTATAAATGAAATGGCTAACACATATAACTTTTCAACTTGAATTGCTACAAAGTGACATATATGTTTTGAATTTTGAAATAATGTAAACTAGTGAAATGTAGAATTTTTAGTGTATTTTATATTTCTATTTAAAAATAAAAAATAAAAAGAATTTATGATTGTAGTTTTTTGTAAAATTCACATTATAATTTAGTTGCTAATAATATGTTGAAAAATGAAGTTAAGTGGGATGCCACTTTTTATATAGTAATTTTTTTTCCTTCAATTTTTTTACATTTATAACTTGAAACTTTAGTGCATGATTATTTTTTTTTATTTCAATAAATGTATATTTTTACATGAAATTTGAAAGTTGCGTGTATTGAAAACATAACAGTTTCAATGAGACATCACATTTTGTCTTAAATATTTATCCAAAATAGAAAATGATTATATCATCTTAACATGGAATCTTTTCTCTAGTGCATCATATTTTTTACAATTTTTTAAAATAATTTTTAGTATTTTTTCTTGAGAAGACAATCAACATTAATTTTTGTGTTGATGACTTACTTTTAGTAAAAATTAAAAATAAAATATAAACACTAATTAAAGTATTAAAAAAATTATATTTTTGAAAACTACACTTATAGATCTACAAAAGGGTATTTTTAGATTTAAAAAAAATGTTATTTATGTCAGTAGGAGTTGTAAGAACATTAAGTTTTTCAAAATAAAATAGTACATTGGGGGTAAGTGCAAGAAGACGGGGGACCAAAAAGGGGTTTTAAGTGGCCACTTTTTTTTTTCTTCTTGAAATTAGGAAATACTGACCTTGGATGAGAAATTGTGCATAATTGTACACTCAAAATTTGAAGATGCAACCAAAACAATGTTCATAGTGCTCAGAGTCTACTTTCTAAACTACTATTTCTTTTTGAAAATGGTATAGATTAAGGGGTTCAAAACAGGGAGCCACAGAAATTGGTGTTGTTTCTGTCAAAAAAACATAATATAGCGTGTTTTGTGGCTCCCTCAAAAGGTTAATTTTTTTTTTAGTATTTTTAAAATCGCTTCAGTGAGAAATTAACTAACAACATGTAGTTTATGCCCAATTTTTTTGATAATTTTTTAATGAATATTTGATTTTTTACTAATTTTCAAAGTGGACACATCCTAAAAAATAGAATTTTGGCTGTGCTACCCCTGTAAATTTTGAAAACTAATTGATTTTTTTTAAATATGTGTAGAATGGAGTCTAGTTTATAAAAATGTAATTTATTTGAAATTTCAATGAACAATTAATTTATAATGAAAAAAAGACTAAACACTAGTTTTTGCCCAAAAACGGACACGCAAACAAAAGAAATTAAAGATGAAAGGCTTAACATTATCAAAATGTGAAAAAATTACATTGTTAAATAGCTAAGAGAAAGCCTAACATTACCCAGGTGTTTGATTTGTTTGACCTTGAAACGTGTGCAAATTTGAGGGTTAACATGAACAAAATTATGTGAAATCTTGTAGAATTTGCAAAAACACGTCTGTGGACATTGGGAAGGCACTCCAAGCCTTTGGGTTGGAAATCCAAAGCAAATCCCAAGCCTAAGGCTTGGGATTCCCGAAGCAAAATATAACGTGAGTGCATTATAACATGCTCGTGTTATGTTGTGCTTTTTTCATTTTTTGCATGTTTGCTGGTGTTTGTCCAGTTCGACATAACTCAAGTGCATTATAACACGCTCGTGTTATGTCTCCCTTTGAATGATTTATGTTCAAGTTTCGTAAGTATGTTTGATGGATGTATATATGTATATATGTATGGTTGTAGGTATGTATGTATGGTTGTATGTATGTATGTACATGTATGCATGTCTGTATGTATGTATGCACATGTATGTATGTATGCACATGTATGTATGTATGTAAGGGTTTTGGGTTTAGGGTATATAAGGACATGAGCCCATATAGTTTTTAGGGTTGAGGGTTGAGGGATTAGGGCTTAAGTAATAGGTAGAGGGTAGAGGGTTGAGGGTTATAGTTGAGGGTTAATATTCAGGTTGTTGAGTGTATAAGATTAAGTGTGTAAGGTATGGGGATTAGGGTTTAGGATATTGGGTTTAGGGTTTATGATATGGATTGAGGGTATATAAGGCATAGGGTGACTTGGGTTGAGAGAACCTATGGTTTAGGTTTAATTTAAGTATAGGGTTGAGGCACAATATTTGGGGTTTAGGGTATAAGGGTGAGGTTATAGGGTATAGGGATGAGGGTTTGTGGGTGTAGGCTTCAGGGTTTAACGTATAGGGTTGATGATTGAGGGATTAGGGCTTAAGTATATGGTTGAGGGTTTAGGGATAGGTTTTAGGGTTTAAGGTTTAAGGGTTGAGGGATAGGGTTTAGGGGTAAGGGATTAGGGTTTAAGGTATAGTGTCGAGGGTTGAGGAATAGGGATAGCATTTAGGGTTTAGGGATGAGGGATTAGGGTTGAGGGTTGAGGGATTAGGGTTTAAGGTATAGTGTTGAGGGTTGAGGGTTTAGGGATAGGGTTTAGAGTTTAGGGTTTAAGGTATACTATTGAGGGTTAGGGTTTAGGGATAGGGTTTAGGGTTGAGTGATTAGGGTTTAAGGTTGAGGGTTGAGGGTTGAGGGTTGAGGGCTTAGGGATAGGGTTGAGGGTTGAGGGATTAGGGTTAAAGTAGAGTGTCGAGGGTAGAGGGATTAGGGATAGGGTTTAGGTTTGAAGGTTTAAGGATTGAGGGTTGAGGCTTTGGGGCTGAGGGTTAAGGGATTAGGGTTTAAGATATAGTGTTGAGGGTTGAGGGATAGGTTTTAGGGTTTAAGGTTTAAGGGTTGAGGGATAAAGTTTAGGGTTTAGGGATAAGGGATTAGGGTTTAAGGTATAGTGTCGAGGGTTGAGGGTTTAGGAATAGGGATAACATTTAGGGTTTAGGGATGAGGGATTAGGGTTGAGGGTTGAGGGATTAGGGCTTAAGGTATAGTGTTGAGGGTTGAGGGTTTAGGGATAAGGTTTAGGGTTTATGGTTGAGGGATTAGGGTTTAAGGTATAGTGTTGAGGGTTGATGGATTAGGATTTAGGGTTGACAGATTAGGGTTTAGGGTTGACGGATTAGGGTTTAAGGTCGAGGGTTGACGGATAGGGTTGAGGCTCGAGGGATTAGGGTTAAAGTAGAGTGTCGAGGGTAGAGGGATTAGGGATAGGGTTTAGGGTTGAAGGTTTAAGGATTGAGGGTTAAGGCTTTAGGGCTGAGGGTTAAGGGATTAGGGTTTAAGATATGGTGTCGAGGGTCGAGGGTTTAGGGATAGGTTTTAGGGTTAAGGGTTGAGGGATAGGGTTTAGGGTTTAGGGATAAGGGATTAGGGTTTAAGGTATAGTGTCGAGGGTTGAGGGTTTAGGAATAGGGATAGCGTTTAGGGTTTAGGGATGAGGGATTAGGGTTGAGGGTTGAGGGATTAGGGTTGAGGGTTAAAGGTTGAGGGATTAGGGTTTAAGGTATAGTGTTGAGGGTTGGGGGTTTAGGGATAGGGTTTAGGTTTAGGTTTGAGGGATTAGGGTTTAGGGTTGAGGGACTAGGGTTTAAGGTATAGTGTTGAGGGATTAGGGTTTAGGGATAGGGTTTAGAGTTAACATATTAAGGTTTAGCTTGGTTGACGAATTAGGGTTTAAGGTTGAAGGTTTAGGGATAGGTTGAGGGTCGAGGATTAGGGTTCAGGTAGAGTGTCAAGGGTAAAGGGATTAGTGTTTAAGGTTTAAGGGTTAAGGGTTGAGGGATAGGGTTTAGGGTTTAGGGATAAGGGATTAGGGTTTAACCTGTAAGGTTTAGGGTTGAGGGATTAAGGTTCAAGGTTGAGGGTTTAGGGATAGGGTTTAGAGTTTAGGGATAAGGGATTAGGGTTTAGGACCTTGAGGGATTAGGCTTTAGGGTTGAGGCTTTAGGGATAGTGTTTAGGGTTGAGGGATTAGGGTTGAGGGTTGAGGGATAAGGGTTAAGGTAGGGTGTCGAGGGTAGAGGGATTAGAGATAGGGTTTAGAGTTGAAGGTTTAAGGATTGAGGGTTGAGGCTTTAGGGTGAGGGTTAAGGGATTAGGGTTTAAGATATAGTGTCGAGGGTTGAGGGTTTAGGGATAGGTTTTAGGGTTTAAGGTTTAAGGGTTAAGGGTTGAGGGATAGCGTTTATGGTTTAGGAATAAGGGATTAGGGTTTAAGGTTTAAGGTTGAGGGTTGAGGGATTAAGGTTTAAGGTTTAAGGTTGAGGGTTGAGGGATAGGGTTTAGAGTTTAGGGATAAGGGATTAGGGTTTAGGACCTTGAGGGATTAGGGTTTAGGGTTGAGGCTTTAGGGATAGCATTTAGGGTTGAGGGATTAGGGTTGAGGGTATAGCGATAGGGTGTACAGTTTAGGGTTGAGGGATTAGGGTTTAGGGTTGAGGGAATAGGGTTTAAGGTAAAGTGTTTAAGTTTTGAGGGTTGAGGCTTTAGGATTTAGGGTTAAGTGAGACATAGATGGCTAAGGATGGATGGAGAGGTAGACAAGGACCGACTAAGAGACATAGGGAGGGGAGAAGTAGAGAGGTGAGGGGGATAGATAAGTGAGATATAGAGAGGTGAGAGATAGAACATGAACTAATGGAACTAGAGGTGAGAGATATTGTAAAGGTGATGTCAAAGGTGAGATAGACACAAATATTTATCTAGGCACTCCTCTCTATCATATTTTGCAATATATCTCACCTCTAACTACTTGGCACTTCTTTGCCATGACAACTCAGTGGCACATTATAAAGATACTACATTTAGTTAATTCACTTCATAAGTTTCAAAATAAAATACCTAGACCACTATAAAAAGAAGGATGATGATCCCTTGAATTATGCACATGCCAATCCCTCCACTTATTAAGCATCCATCTACTGGTATTTGGATTAAGGAACCCTCAGTAATACATGAACTCTCTAAACTCCTTTCTTATTTAGACACATATTTTTCTATGGATCAATCTATAGCAGGACAAAATGCGCTTGTGTTTTGGGCTTGCTATACAAATGGTAAAAAGGCCAGGAACCCCATGATTCGGGCCCACATACTCTGTTTTCTTCTGTTTATACGTGTGTTCCAACAAAAAAAAGTGTTTTCATTCTATTGGGAAGTTCACATGCACATTTTGCACATTCTACCACCTTTGCATGAACTTTCCACCACCTTTTTCTGCTTTGCCAACTTAAGGAGGAGGAAATAACATAGTTTTCACATCAAATTTGATATATATCAATTCACGTTTCAATTTTTGTAGTGTTGCAATGTTAATTGTGATTGAATTATAGGAATTTAACATTATAGATTGGTTAATAGTATTGTTGTTACTAATTCTATTTGATTACATTATTCAATTTAATGTTGAAAAGGAAACAAGTGGGGAAATACTCAAATTGTTGAGGAGTTTGATGCAAGAAGAAAAAAACACTACATAATTGGGTACTCTCTCCATTCGAATCTCCATTTTTTAGGTATGTCAAGTCTTTACATGCATGTTCTTTACATTTTCCTTAATTCTATTTGAATTAATTTATCATGCTTTATCATACATGTTTATATCACTTGTATGGTTTACATATTTTGTGTTTATATCAATCTCGCTTTTTTGATTTTATAGTTCATCTGCCTTGTCTATTCTTCCACATTTTGCATACATGTCTTATATTTTGCATACATGTCTTAAATTTTGTATTTATAGTTCATCATAGTTCTTACTACCCAAAGAACTTAGTCATCACACACAAATGTCATTATAATAGACTATGTTTTAAATCAGTTCATGGTATGCATAATAAAAGATATCTCAAAGGTCAACATTAATTAAAATAGACACAATCACGATATCATTGTTAAGTCCCTTTGCATAATGAACCTTATAATACAAACTCATTAATGTCTATCTAATGAGATTCAACCTAAAGGAACTCATGCAAAATTCCATCATGTGTGTTTCCTTTAAACCTGCATATATAGACTTAAGTTAAATCTCTAGATTTTATTACTCAAGAATCCATAAGGTCAGCCTACAATATCACATGGTGCCATGTATATTTTCTACACTTGGGCTCTTTAATAAATATGTGCAATAATGAATTAAACAGACCTTAACATACCGTGATGTCAAATTATACAAGAATAAATCCTTGCAACATATAAATATACAATCCCTTAAGCATAATGAAATACTATTATCTTGTCATAACAAGTTAAAATACAAATGAATAGGTGCCAAGATCATACAAGTAAATCCCAATCTAGGCTTAATCCAATCATGATCTATGCTATGCTACATTATTCTTTATGTTGATAGTTCATACAAACCTTGTATACCAAATGTTTCCATTCCCATATCTATGACAATGTACCAAGTTAAATACTACAAATCAGTCACATTGCCATGGAATTAATATAGGGTTTCAGGATAGTTCAGTCACAACAAAGTACAAAGTTTAACATGAGTGTCTCCATGAAAATCATAAGCCTTAAGGTTGATCCTCTTGGTTGTCATAACATGATAATGTGAAGATAAGGGATTGCTGATCAGAAAATCAGTCCTTACCTCATGCCCTAGTGTGTTGTCTCCCACGATCTCAATCATCTCTACTTTCATGACTAGATGGTTATCAACAAGTGCTGGCCCATGAGACATCTCCAAGTGAAAATCAAGTGTATCATGTGTCCTAAATTCTGTCCCATGGCTGCAAGTTGAATCTTCATGTGTGAGGAGATGATCTCTATCTACAAGTAAATGTAGGTAGTTTGATGCCACTAGCACCAAGGCCTCCCCGACATCTTCAACCTTGTAGTCAACATGAAGTCCCATGTACTATTCACTTGTAGCCTGAATAGGTGACTCTCCTCTATCCTTATCCTTATAGGACTGAAGTGAACTTTGTACCATAATGCTTTGTATGGCTGCAATAATGCTTTGTATGCTCTGTACCTATTTTGGTTGAGTGACATTTACTCTTCTACATGATGATTGTATGTACATTTTCTATGAAGGGTTGTGTTGGTTCTTTCTCTCCGAATTGGCAGAGGGTTTGCTAGTTCCAATGCACAGGCAGATTTAGCCAACAAATACAGGAGGTTGCGTGAACTGCCTCCCCTTCACTTCTGGTTCTGCCACACCATGGGGGGTATCCCTATAGCTAAAGATTTAACCTTGACTCACCCAATGACAAAAAGATTTAGCTTTACAACAACAGGCAGAATACTCTCATGTATGGACCAAGATTTTCATGATAGATCACAAGTTTGGCACTATTCTTGGACATATCTAATTGGTTGAGGATGAGAGTATGCAGGGGTCCTATTTCTAATCCTACAAACTAACAGGTTGGAACTTTGAAAGGATTTGTTTTGATGTTTTGGATGCAAGACAGAGGGTTTTGGATCATAACTACTACACAAGAGCAGACCAGTGCCTATCTCAGGACAAGGAGTCAACTAGACGTATACAAGACAATGATTTGCACTGGCATTCAAGTTTCAAGGGGCTAGAACTGGTATTTGCCTTACAAACACCACCTAAGACTGAGTATTTAGCTGCCTCTACTTACACATATCCCAGCTGACATACATTCTTCTTCATACTTAACTTAAAACAGTTTAATCCACTCCTTGAATGGAAGTTAGAGATCAAGCATGTGATACATAAATCTATATCCTAGAATCTTAGTAACCCTTAGCAACCAGATTTGAAAGAAGGGATGCATACGACAAATGGAGAGAAACAACTAAACACATGCAAAGAATACATTTTTCACATAAAACAACAATGAAACTGAACATATGTGTAAGGTGCATTCAAATGCAACTCATAAACTCACAAAAAGAGATAGAATAACCAAGAAATTCTCTATTTTTTGTTATTTCTACAAACAATTGCCCAAGTCTTCAACAAATGAAAAAATGAGTAACACAGTTCTCTATATAGCAAGAACATGTACTCCACAATCAAGTACATAGTCATCTCAAAATTCTGCCAGATTCAGCGCACCATCAGAATGGCACCAAAAACATTGAATGCACCAGGGAGAAGAAGAGGGAAGGAGCAGTTGAACTCGGGAGACGTGCAGCCACCTGGAGATTTCCTCATCAAATATGGTAGTTGGCCCGTCCATTCAACCCATACCTTTGTAAACTTCGTCATTAATGCCAACCTACTTGCGGCCTTTGGAAATGCAGTAGCTGCGTGCTCTGAAGTTTCTTCCTGCTTGAAATGATGCAACGAACACAAAAATTCCTCCTGCTTTGAAAATTTGAATCATGGCCATCGATTTCCCTCTTCCCGCTAAGATCAGTGGCTTCAAATCATGCTGAAAAGTCATTGACTAATGAGATCACGCCACGTAGGTGCCCTTTTTCTAATCACTGACTTTTCCCTCTTCCATTTTACCTTTTTCGCCTTCAAATCCTTGTATATGCAAGATTGTATATACATACAATCACCAACATACAAGGCGCGGACCCCAAATCATTTATAAAACATTTTGAAATTTCCATTAGGTCCTGCCTTGTATCTTCCCCTTGTGTAATACCCTGTATATCGCATATACAAATGCAATATACATACAATGCAGATTCCAGCTCATTTATCAATCGGATTGGAAAAACCTCTGAAATCCGGCTTGTATCTCATCTTTTGTATCTCACGTTGTATATCGCATATACAATGCGCTATATACAACCCACAAAACATACAACCACTTATCCGCCAAAACATATTTTCCTTTCGTGTCCGGGTTGTATGTTTTCTCTTTGCATCTCGGCTTAGTATATCACATGTACAATGCGAACATACAAGCAAAACTATATACAACCATACTTGTATATTGCAAACATGCATCTGACCCTTATATGTTACCTTTGTATATGACCTTTTATGTACAAACATACAACGTGGACACACAACTGGTGGGCCTGAGGCTTTGTATCTCCTCCTTTGCATCTTGTCTTTGTATGTGCGCTTTGTATGTATGACATACATTCACCTTTGCGTCTGCATCGGCCGTCGGTGAGACTGTTGCATGAGTCGCCGATAGATGCCATCATGCTGAAAAAACCTTTGTATGTCCCCCTTGTATGTTTGCGATGTACATTGTACCTTTGTATCTTGGCGATGTATGTTTCCTTTACATATCGCCACTGTATCTACCCGTTGTATATCGAACATACATGCAAAATGTACATGCAAGCACGAAATATTCCAGGAATTTGCAATATACAACCACTTTTTTGCATCCAAAAAAGCACCCGAATAGCACATACAAGCCTGATATGCATACAACCAATTTTTACACTTTTTTGAAGTTGATTGAAATATTTTTCAGGCCCGCCAATGTACATTCGCGCTTGCACATTCAAATGCACACACAAATAGCAATGCATATACAAAGATACATGCATGAAAAAGTGAAGGCTGACAGACTTAGAAAATTTTTGGGTTCTTCATGAAAGTGCCTGTGGATTTTTAGCTCGAAACCCTAAATGCAGGTGCATGCACCAACATTGGCTCTGTCTGGGGATGCATGCCTCTTGTAGGCATGGCGAGAACCATAGATCTCTAGGATGTAAACCAATCTCTATCCATTGGGCACAGAGTCAAACAATACACCAACCTGCATCACAAATTATATTTTTTGAAGTATACTTGGTGGCCCAAGGCCACCAAAAAGGAAGAACCAGAATTTCCCTTTATCAAACACTCAATTTTCATCTGATTTCACTGGATCAAGCCTGAAGATATTGCCTCTGTCAATCTTATGCAAACAACCTTTAGCCTCAAGCAACATGTGAATGTCATATTCATCAAACAATGCACTTTCATATGACATATAACACTCATCATCATCTATATCAACAATATGCATTGTAAAATGATCTCCCAGCTGGACTAAAAACTGAAAGCACTCAAAGTTCTCCATATGGCTAGGATCATCAAGTCTCATTTTATCATAAGCTGGCATATCAAAGAAGAAGCTTTCACATTCACATTTGTGCTCCTCATGCAAACAAACATTAGCTGCACCAAACTAGAAAGGATTAGACTCAGGCACCTCTCTGCAATAACCTTCATGATATGTGTTGGTCTCTCTTTTATCAAGATGAAAATTAGAATTCTTATCAATAACAATGCCTTGATTCTCACCATACTCAAACAGATCCTCCTCATTATATGTATCAAAAAGGGTTGATTCAAGTGTTTTAGCTTAATTATAGTATGCCGCTGGTTCATGGGTAGTGAAACATGCATTTTCATTACCAATGAATTCTTTGTGTGGAGGAGTATCAGCCTGTGTGTCATAAACAAATAAAGAATCAAATAAAGAATAATCATGCTCAACACTACTACTTGTTTCAATCTCTGATTGCTCTTCATCATCTCCATGTGTCTGAATAAAAGGCAATGATTCAAACATGGAATTGCTCCTTTGTTTGTTTATTTCTTCTCTATCTTACACACAATACTCACAATCATCTCCACAAACCCACTCAAACAAGTATTCATTGCTGCCCATAACCTCATCACTGTTTTCAGAGCCAGATACCTCAACTTTGAAATGGGAGTCATCATTGATCCTTACATCGGCATCCTCAACTTTTATATTTTCATTTTCACATTTATCTTCAAATGATGCCATGATCACTTGGTCATTTGCAGCCACACAACTGTTATTCACACCCAAGCCTATGGACAGGGAATTCAGTATGTGCACATTCCTCATTTTTTCTGTATTTTCTAAAAACTTATATGCCATCTGCACACTTGTTATCTTGAATTCCCTCAACATTGCACTAGAGCCCTTTTCAAAAGCTTTAAAATATATGCCAATGCAGGTTGGAGTATCAGGTTTGAAGTCTTCAGGGATTTGTGAAAGGGCAACTGCAAATCTATGACTAAAATCAATACTGGGCTCTTCATCTTGTCTTCTAATTTCCATTAGTCTTGCAACAAGATCAGTAGGTTTTCTTGCAAATTCCTTTCTAAAATAGTCAACAAGTTCATCCCAACAGGCAAAGGATCTCTTTGGAAAGCTCAAATACCAATCTCTAACTCTAGCACCAAAGGATCTAATAAAAAACCTCATCCACATATCCTCATCTCTAACTGAGTGTTTCTCCATGAAACTGTGAAAGTTTTGGATATGTGCACCCCCATTACACACACTGTGTCCACTAAATCTAGGCATCTGATTGTAAATCTGAGCAGACATACTTTCAACTTCATAGTAAACCCATGACATCTAATTGGTCATATAAGGGATCAAAAGGGTTGAGAAGAGGTTTAGCATTCTGACTGGAAGACACAATAGGGTTATTATTTAACTGAGCCTATCGAGCCTCTAAGGATATCAACCTATTTTTTATCTCTTCAATTTTTTTACACAACATTTCATCCCCCTCTTGGCCGAGCATGGGTGAATACATACTTGGATTCATATATATTTCACTTTCAGACATTTTATGTCTGCCTAAGACCTAAGGCTTCCCCTTGGCATTTAACTTATGCAATTAAACAATAAATACAAGTGGGAAGAAGCCGTGTACCTTTTCTCATCCAGATGCTGAAGTCTTGAACAAGATATTTTTAGATCACAACAACATACATTGGCCTTTCATGTGCACTGGGAAATTTTTTGTAGAGTCACCACCTCTGTAAAGAGGATAAAATTTTCAAACAACTGAAAGCTCATCATAGAATAAATATTTTTCTGAGTTCATTCCACCAGTAGAGCACCATTATTCACATGAAATCTCTAGATATGCAGTAATGATTTCACTAGATGCTGGGTCTTCTAAATATTCAAATCACTCACGACTTTTCCCCAGCAGAGTCGCCACTTTGTTGGTGACTCAGATGGGCAAAACTTCACCAGAGATTGCAAGATAACACTTTCATATCAAATCCCCAGCAGAGTCACCAACTTTGTTGGTGACTTGGATGGGCAAAAATAACACCTTTAAATCAAATCCCCAGCGGAGTCGCCACTTTGTTGGTTCTTTCTCTTCGAATTGACAGAGGGTTTGCTAGTTCCAATGTACAGGCAGATTCGGCCAACAAATACAGGAGGTTGCATGAACTGCCTCCCCTTCACTTCTGGTTCTACCACACCAAGGGGGGTATCCCTATAGCTAAAGATTTAACCTTGACTCGCCCAATGACAAAAAGATTTAGCTTTACAACAATAGGCAGAATACTCTCATGTATGAACCAAGATTTTCATGATAGATCACAAGTTTGGCACTGTTCTTGGACATATCTAACTGGTTGAGGATGAGAGTATGCAGGGGTCCTATTTCTAATCCTACAAACTAACAGGTTGGAACTTTGAAGGGATTTGTTTTGATGTTTTGGATGCAAGACAGGGGGTTTTGGATCATAACTACTACACAAGAGTAGACCAGTGCCTATCTCAGGGCAAGGAGTCAACTAGACGTATACAAGAGAATGATTTGCACTAGCATTCAAGTTTTAAGGGGCTAGAACTGGTATTTGCCTTACAAACACCACCCAAGACTGAGTATTTAGCGGCCTCTACTTACACATATCCCAGCTGACATACATTCTTCTTCATACTTAACCTAAAACAATTTAATCCACTCCTTGAGTGGAAGTTAGAGATCAAGCATGTGATACAGAAATCTATATTCTAGAATCTTAGTAACCCTTAGCAACTAGATTCGAAATAAGGGATGCATGCAACAAATGGAGACAAACAACTAAACACATGCAAAGAATGTATTTTTCATATAAAACAACAATGAAACTGAACATATGTGCAAGGTGCATTCAAATGCAACTCATAAACTCACAAAAAGAGACAGAACAACCAAGAAATGCTCTGTTTTTTGTTATTTCTCCAAAAAATTGCCCAAGTCTTCAACAACCAAAAAAATGAGTAACATAGTTCTCTATATAGCAAGAACGTGTACTCCACAATCAAGTACATGGTCATCTCAAAATTCTACCAGTTATAATGCACCATCAGAATGGTGCCCAAAACATTGAATGCACCGGAGAGAAGAAGAGGGAAGGAGCAGTTGAACTTGGGAGACGTGCAACCACCTGGAGATTACCTCATCAAATATGGTAGTTGGCCCATCCATTCAACCCATACCTCTGTAAACTTTGTCATTAAAGCCAACCTACCTGCGGCCTCTGGATATGCAGTAGTTGTGTGCTCTGAAGTTTCTTCTCGCTTGAAATGATGAAGCGAACACAAAAATTCCTCCTGCTTTGAAAATTTGAATCATGGCCATCGATTTCCCTCTTCCCACTGAGATCTACAGCTTCAAATCATGCTGAAAAGTCATTGACTAATGAGATCGCACCACGTAGGTGCCCTTTTTCCATCGCTGACTTTTCCCTCTTCCATTTTACCCTTTTCATCTTCAAATCCTTGTATATGCAAGATTGTATATACATACAATCACCAACATACAAGGCGTGGACCCCAAATCATTTATAAAACATTTTGAAATTTCCATCAGGTCCTGCCTTGTATCTTCCCCTTGTGTAATACCTTGTCTATTGCATATACAAATGCAATATACATACAATGCAGATTCTAGCTCATTTATCAATCAGATTGGAAAAACCTTTGAAATTCGGCTTGTATCTCATCTTTTGTATCTCACGTTGTATATCGCATATACAATGCGCTATATACAACCCATGGAACATACAACCACTTATCCGCCAAAACATATTTTCCTTTCGCGTCCAGGTTGTATGTTTTCTCTTTGCATATCGGCTTTGTATATCGCATGTACAATGCGAACATACAAGCAAAACTATATACAACCATACTTGTATATTGCAAACATGCGTTTGACCCTTGTATGTTACCTTTGTATATGACCCTTGTATGTACAAACATACAACGTGGACATACAACTGGTGGGCCCGAGGCTTTGTATCTCCTCCTTTGCATCTTGTCTTTGTATGTGTGCTTTGTATGTATGACATACATTTACCTTTACGTCTGCATCGGCCGTCGGTGAGACTGTTGCATGAGTCGCCGATAGATGTCGTCACACCCAAAAAACCTTTGTATGTCCCCCTTGTATGTTTGTGATGTACATTCTGCCTTTGTATCTTGGTGATGTATGTTTCCTTTGCATATCGCCACTATATCTACCCGTTGTATATCGAACATACATGCAAACCCCTACATACAAGCATGGAATATTCTAGGAATCTATGATATAACCACTTTTTTGCATCTAGAAAAGTGCCCGAATAGCACATACAAGCCCGATATGCATACAACCAATTTTTGCACTTTTTTGAAGCCGATTGAAATATTTTTCTGGCCCGCCAATGTACATTCGCGCTTGCACATTCAAATGCACATACAAACAACAATGCATATACAAAGATACATGCATGAAAAAGTGAAGGCCGACAGACTTAGAAAATTTTTGGGTTCTTCATGAAAGTGCTTGTGGATTTTTAGCTCGAAACCCTAAATGCAGGTACAGGCACCAACAGGTTGAATGACATATATTTTAGTTATTTGTATGGATTCATTTTTTAGGAGCTAATATTTGTCTCTTTATCATGCTATAGATAAATTCTTTGTCATGCCGAGGAAACGATCAAGAATTAAACCAACACAGGAAGAGATAGAAGCTAAGAATGCAAAGAAAGCAATGATTACGAGGGAACTTCGGGAGAAGAGGAAATTGGACACAATAAATAAATACATGCCAATTGAAGAGGAGCCAGAACCATAAAAAATAGATATGGTATTGGTGACACAAAGGGAACGAATGCAAAAACTTTGTGCTATGAGAGATTTGAATACTGTAGTTGGAGACACGTTCTCTACTGTAAGTCAACATGTCGGGACACCATCTACCACATCTCAAGTTGAGAGTACATCATCACTCACATGTGAGGAAGGAGGTACGCCATCATTCCCACCTCAACTTCAAGGTATGTTATCTATTCCATTTTTGATTGAAGGTATGCCATCTAGCCTATCTCATTTAAATATTGATGAAATTCTTAATGTTGAGATGAATTTACCTATCTTAAAACCACCTAGAATTTTTCATAGAAATCCAAAGTATTTGATTGATATTGATGAGAATATTTTGCAGCCAATGGATTGTAAGATTCTAAAATGAACTTGTAGAAGATATGCTCATAAGATTTTGAGATTGTTGTTTGAAAAGTTAAATGAGATTGCAAGATGTCAACTATTAGTTGAAATGATGTGAAGTATAAAGTATAGGTCCATCATGAAGATTCTTGGGTTGAGAACATTAGAGGCTTCAAGTGAAAAATCTATTATCAAGAATCTAATGAGTGTATATGAGAGTGTGGGTGACACCTCATGAACAAAAGATAGTAATGCAACACGGCATGTGATTACATCGACTATAGTAAATAGTCAAACTAGGAAAGCTCGTCTCATTAAAAAGATGAGTCAAGTATTGAGAATTAATAGGAAAACTTTATCAAGAGCCGTTGGAAGGTGCCAAAGAATTGACGACATCAATGCCAATGAATTATGGGCGTTCTTGGGGAGACTACCATGAAAAGATAAACCAATTGTTGAAGCAATGAGATCACTAATTGAAGACTTTTCGAAGAATTACACAAGGGTATCTCCAAATCAAAGGGATGTGGTAAGAAGGAGAATCGGTAGTTAGAATTGTGAGCCACATCTAAAGCATGGATATGACTCAAACACAGTTTTTTGGTAAATTTCTAGAGATGTATCCTCAAATTAAAATTTGTCAAAGATAATTTGAAATGCTAAAACCTTTCTATGTCAAGATAAATCAAACACACACTACTTGTTGTTGTAGATTACATATTGAATTTTCTAACCATTTTGATATTTATTGGTTTATATGTTTAGATTTGAATACTAACAATCTTTTGCAGGATTGTGGCATACATGCCTCACCAACATCTTCAAGAGACTTCATATCAAGAATTTTATGTGAAGGAGAGGAAGGTCAAATATTCTACAGGAAATTATGCTTGGATGGCACATGTCAGCATTGCGGTGGCTTGCAATGTATGCCAATATGTGAACATATTGAAACAACACATGCGGTTGGAAATGAACTAGTAGAGTTTGACAAGTATAAAACAGTGGCATACAATACAAGAGATCGTATAAAAGCAAAGAATTGTGAATTGGTTATTGAAAAGATTCCTATGTATTAGTTTATGCCAATATTTCTTGACAGTATAGTGTATGAGTATGCAAGACATGCCCATAGAGCTCGATGGTTGGACTTGCAATTCAAGTCATGCAAGGACACATTTCCAGTTGGTAGCATTGTTTCATTCGTCAACTTTATAGAGAACTACAGTCTATAGCCACAACGCGAGGTGCAATCACAATATTAGAACTCCACATAGGTTTGTATATTTGTGAACATTGCATTCATTCATGCGAATAATAGTATAGAGGATGACAGAAAGATCATAAGGGAGTATCATTTTTATATTAGTGATGATCGCACGCATTCTATGGAGTTCGTGCAAGGTTTCTTTTAGGTGTTCTTCAATGATTTGGCTAGAAGGGGCATATCATTCAACCAACATATCATATGGTTAGATAATTGTGCATCACAATTCAAGAACTCACAGAATTTCTATTGGCTGAGCAGGAGGCATAATATTATAGGTGTTCAACATATGTGGAACTTTTGTGAGTCTAGGGGGAGCATGATGGTGTAGGAGCATGTATCAAAAGAGCCATAGCATGAGAAGAGTTAAAGTATAAAGACAATGCAAAGTTGACATATGCAAAATCAATCGTCGAGTGGTGTAATGTTTCGATGGGTCCAGGTAAGATTTTTTTGGTTGATAGATGATACTAACATTGCACCATATGAGGACTATTGTACACTGATAGGATCAAGTGAGCTACACTCTTTCAAAAGCTCAATTGCAGGTTCATGGAGTATCCATACGTAGAAGATGGCATGCTTTTGTTCTTCATGTACAATTCAAGCCTGGGATGAGTGCGAGTCAAAGGAGTGGGTTGACGAATGGCGGTTAAGTTATCTTAACCCACTTGACACGTATCGACCCCTGATGGCATTGGAACTGACAAAGATAGAATCATCAGTTGACTTTGACCACATATCAGATCTAGTTCAACCAGGTAATAGATCTACTTGCATAGTTTTTGAAATTCCTAATGTTATCTTACTTTATATTATTTTTGTAATGTTGACTAATTTTATGTAATTTACTACACATATCAATGTAGGGCATGTTTATGTAGTTATTGCAGATGAAGATAACGAAGAGGGAATAGATTATTACTTGTGTTGTTGTGTTGAGGCCAAAAAGAAATTAGAGGCCCCACTTACAGATGGAGAAAACATCGAATACCCTACAGGCTTAGTGGTTGTTACTAGAACATGGCTTAGAAGGTACCCACATAAGAGTTTTAATATGTGGCTATTTTAGGACTTTGACATGCATCGGAAGATTCTTTCTTACTCGAACCTTGTCGTGGCATCCAATGTTCATTTGATACAATATCAGGGTAGACCTTTGAACAAGACCTTGTGGAAGGTGCGTGAGATTGACCATGAAGCAATACTTGACACAATAAAGAGTAGAGCAGACCTGGATGGTTCATTGGATTAATTTGTAAGTATTCACATTGATTTTATAAAGTCATATTACATTGACTTGTAAGTATGCACATTAATTTGTAAGTTTACATAGGTTTGTTTTTTTATTTGCTGTTGCATTTTTACACATATACAGTGAATATTGTGATGAATATGTTTGTCATTGATGTCAAAGTGCTTGGATGTTAGTAATTGAGTAAGGAATGCATAATTGTGCAGGTCTATTGTTTGATGATACCATTGTGCTTTCAATATATGTTGTTGGGTTTTGTGATATAAAGACGCTTTTTCATAGAGTATGTGATGTGATGCACAGAGTTGTATGAACTTGACAAGCAGTGGTATGAACTTGATTTGTTTGCTATGATATACATTTGATGTTTGCAATATCATGTTATGCTTCATGGGGTTAGACCTAAGTGATGGATGAAGTTGATCTTGAGAGTAATGTATAAAATCTAGGTGTCTTGGTTTCTAACTAGATAATAGGTGTCTCTACTTGTGTCTTAGGTATATACTATATGTCAACTAGGTAGATAGAGACTAGAAAAAAGGTATTTAATCTAATCTAGGTCTCTTAGGTAGATACTATATATCAACGACCTGTCTAGAGACTAGAATAAGGTATAATCTAGAATGATCTAGGTGTCTTCTAGGTAGATACTATACATTAACTACCTATCTAGAGACTAGAATAAGGTATAATTTAATCTAGGTGTCTTAGGTAGGTACTATATGTCAACTAGGTCTACCATAATAGGTGACTTACGTAGAACTATAATCTAGGTGTCTAGGTGAATTAGGTCTAGACTACGATAAGGTATAAAGACTAGGTGTCTTAGGTCTACTATGTCTATAAAATCTATATACATACTATACAATAGGTGTCTTAGGTGTCCTACGTCTACTAGAATACATGTGTCTTAGGGGTGAGGCCACATGAGCTTCCACCTTCACATGGTTGGCCTTGTCAGTATAGAATATTTATATTTCTTGAAGCTAAGGGAAGCTCTTTTTCTTAATAGGAAAACTTTATCAACTTTAGTGTCCTCATGATGTTGATGTTGATCACAAAATATGGTGTTAAGGTCATGTTGATGTTGATTGATGAGTTGTGGTTGTTAGAAGTTTTGGAAGTCTAAAGGATGTCACAGTGGTAGTGTTCATATCACAACTATAGAGGTTTAAACATTCAAAACTAGTTAGGGTTTTTAAGTTAAAGTTATTAGTTATGTTTTAAACCCTAAGTGTATTGTCTTTAAAGACCTAGTTTGGTAAGTTTTGTTTGTGTTATACTCTCTATTTAATCTGTCTCAAATAACCTTCTATGTTCTTCAACACTTAGGTTGTATTATGTTTAGGGTTATCTAGTCATCAACCTCCTAAAAACCCTAGTATTTACTTTGCTCTAAAATCTAAGTTAATACCTTACACCTGTAACGACGATATTGTATCGACGATATCCCTAAAGAGTCTAAAGTGCAAAAAAGTAATAATCTTTGATGAGCTATTACTCAAAAACTATGACACTTAGAAACATTTCATCTAAGGAAACACGATCATGTAGAACCCCTCTACAATAACCTCTCTCATTTTTTGATATCTCTGAGGTGTTTGCTCATGGTGAAAGGTTTTCTGCTGCCCCAAAAATCATCAGAAGGAGGTAGTGTAAAGTTGCAAAGGGGTGTAACTTTTGTCCTGCTCCTGATGCAACCAAACTGATAGTTCCAACGCACTCGAATGGGTACGTTTGGGCTAGGCATGGTCCTATTTTGTACCTAAACATGCCAAAACAGTTCGAGCTACATTGTACCGGCGATATCCCTAAAGAGTCTAAAGTGCACAAAGGCAACAATCTTTGACGAGCTATTAATCAGAAACCCTGACACTTAGAAACATTTTGTCTAAGGCAACACGATCATGTAGAACCCCTCTACAATAAACTCTCTTAGTTTTGATATCTCTGAGGCGTTTGCCTATGGTGAAAAGTTTTCTGCTGCCCCAAAAATTGTCAGAAGGAGGTAGTGCAATGTTGCAAAGGGGTGTAACTTTCATCTTGCTCCTAATGTGACTAAATTAATAGTTCCAACACATCCGGATGATTACATTTAGGCTAAGCATGGTTCTATTTTGAACCCAAACATGCTGAAACAGTTCGAGCTACATTGTACCGGTGATATCCCTGAAGAGTCCAAAATGCAAAAAGGCAGCAATCTTTGACGAATTGTTACTCAGAAACTGTGTCACTTAGAAACATTCTTTCTAATGCTATGGGATCATGTAGGGTCCCTCTACAATAACCTCTCTCAGTTTTTGATATATTTGAGGCATTTGCTCATGGTGAAAGGTTTTATGCTGCCCCAAAAATTGTCAAAAGGAGGTAGTGTAAAGTTGCAAAGGGGTGTAACTTTTGTCCTACTTCTGATGCGACCAAACTAACAGTTCCAACACATTTGGATGGGTATTTTTAGGCTAGGCATGGTTTTTTTTTGCACCCAAACATGCCGAAACAATTCGAGCTACATTGTACCGACGATATCCCTGAAGAGTCCAAAGTGCAAAAAGGCAGCAATCTTTGACGAGCTGTTACTCAGAAACTGTGTCACTTAGAAACATTTCTATCTGAAGATACGTGATCATGTAGAATCCCTCTACAATAACCTCTCTCAATTTTTGATATCTCTGAGGCGTTTGGCCGTGGTGAAAGATTTTCTGTTGCCCCAAAAATCGTCAGAAGGAGGTAGTGTAAAGTTGCAAAGGGGTGTAACTTTCATCCTACTCTTGATATGACCAAACTGATAGTTCCAACATGTTCATATGGGTACATTTAGGCTAGGAATGGTCCTATTTTGTACCCAAACATGCCGAAACAGTTCGAGCTACATTGTATCGGTGATATTCCTGAAGAGTCCAATGTGCAAAAAGGTAGTAATCTTTGACAAGCTGTTACTTGAAAACTGTGTCACTTAGAAACATTCTATCTAAGGCTACAGGATCATGTAGGGTCTCTCTACAATAACCTCTCTTGGTTTTTTATATCTATGAGGCGTTTGCCCATGGTGAAAGTTTTTCTGCTACCCCAAAAATGGTCAGATGCATGCAGTGTAAAGTTGCAAAGGGGTGTAACTTTCATTCTACTCCTTGTGTGGCCAAACTAATAGTTCCAACACGTCTGGATGGGTACCTTTAGGCTAGGCATAGTCCTATTTTGTACCCAAACATGCTGAAACAGTCCAAGCTACATTGTACCAATGATATCCTCACACATTACCTTTGCTATAACTGTTATAGCCTTCACATGTCAACATACATCTTATGGCTATTAACATACTTGTTCTAGCAGTCAACATAGTCATATATGAATTGCTTGTTCTTTTATCTTGGTTCACCTTGACTTTGTTCTCTAGTACTATCTCTGTAGGGTTTGTTTGAGTCCTTCAATGCATTGTTCCATCACTGCAATCTTAGACCCCTATTAGGCTTGAAATAGACCTCTATTAATCTACTCTCCTAAACCTTAATATCATCTTCATGTTGTCAAATCCATGTTGTTCAACCCTCATCTTCTTCCACCTTTAGGTCACTGTGTTATTAGGCTTGAACTTAGAATTTTGTGATATTTGAAACCCTCTACACTTCATGGCTCTATCATTATGTAATGATCTACACTGCACCTATTTTTCTTATCATATTTCATAGCAATCTTGCAAAGAGATGGGGTAGTGGTATGAAACCTTTTGTGAGATCAATACAATGTCGTAACAATGCTTTCAAGCTTAACAAGTTTTTGGGTAGGTAATTGCTTTATGGAATTAGGGTCAAATTGGTAAATGTGATGACATGATACATATTAACATGGTGAGATGCAAAGTATACATTTATAATATTAACCATATTCTCAAAGGGATTACTGATGACTTATGGAAGCCTATAGCCCCAATGTTATGTTGCATACTCAAATTAGGTAAGACTCAATGTAATCTCATAACCTCACCTTATATGCAAGAGGAATTACATTTAATAACCACAATGGTCATCAGGTGCTCATAAGCATATGATTTTGACTATCTTATTCAAGACAACAAACATACTCTTTGCATCCCAATATGGTATAATAACAAGGAATTAAGAAATATTTTCAATTGAGCAACTCATAAAGAATATGGATCAGCATACCAAGGAGAAACCATAAGAACATCCTTTTGGAACATAGGGAATTGCAATATCCCCTTGGTCACTTGCAAAATTAGATAGAGTTGTTTGTGAAACTATGAGACATGATCCTTAGTGTTGTGCAAATGACACATGATCCAAAGGCTTTTGTAAGAATTATAGGGTGTCTTTTGAGTTGTACAAAATGATTCCTATCACTATGTGAATTGTGCATGGTGCAAGGAACCATGAACTTTGTGTTGGATCAAGTGGCATTGTTTAGGTGGCACATGATGCAAGGACTTATGCATGAGGTTGCACATTGCTATGTGAGTGACTAAGGCTAACATGAAAGATTGTGCAATACAATGTAGATCATGATGTGAACAAAAAAACTTGCTTTCCATTTATCCATTTAACCAATCTTCCTTTCTCTATTTTCTCAGGCATGTATAGTTTTGAGAGACTAAAACTTTCAACCCAAAACTCAAATTCTCTTATCATCAATTGGGATGGATTCTTTGACAATTAAACTTTGAAACCTAGAGGCATAAAAAAATGATCTACACTGCACCATTCCATATTACATAATGATCAACAAAAATAATTTGTATTAACCAAATATCCATATAGGTATACATCAATATCTGTCAATATAAGTATAACATATATACAAAATAGCCATATAGGCTTACAAGAATGCCATATAGGCATACAATGTCAACTATATGCAATACAAAATATATGTCCACAAATGCCATATAGGCATACAACAAAGGAACACAATAAAAAGTCATTCCCCTTTGTCCGAAGAAGAGAATAGATCACGAGCAATCTTTGATCTTCGAGGGGATGGAGACGTGTATGAGGCTGGTCTACTACGAACCCGAGGGCTGCTCCTCCTATTTAGTTGTTCATGGATCTGTAGCCATTACAATAAAAAGTATAGACATTAATATATAGAAATTACATTATAAAAAATGAAACATTTAACAAAATAATCACTTATCACTATCCGAAAATATGTCTCCTCATTTGCCTCAGTACTAGGATTAGGTTGTGGCAATGTCATGTCCTATAGAAACCATCCAAATAGTAATTAAACTTCAAATCAATAATCATTTGATTTTTCAAAAATAAACAACTATAACAATGAATGTAATTTGAAATTTACTAATCTGCTTCATACCCTCATCAAAGGCATGGAGCTATGAATTGTAGAGGACACACCATGCTCCATTGCCCTATGAACATCGGGAGGTGTTTCCATAGCCTGCATCATCTGAAAATAAAACATCATTATTCAATTACTAAAATTATAATAGTGATGCAAGTCATGGCTCCTAACATACACACACGTTCACCTAAACATGGAAGTGCACACAATAAAGCACACAAGTCACATGCATATATACAAATTATATGAAGATTCGTGACTATTGTGTGGTATAAGGGTCAACAAAGGAGGGACCATAGTAGCATCAAATTTTAGGTTTAAGAAGTCAGAGAGGGAGTGAAGGTGTTAGTTTTTGTTTGTTTGGTAGTCATGGAGGTAAGATAATGCCTAAGATAGAGTTTGTGGGTTTACGGGACAATGCCTAAACTAGAAATCACATAGACATTAGGTAAGTTTATGGGTTTATGGGAAGGAGGAATATAAAGAGTTTGTGGGATAATAGGAGGGAGGAAAGATACTAGATAACAGAAGAAAAACCTTATTTTAAAAATTTCTTATCATTTTCTTTGTCTTGAGGTTTATTAGGGGTGGGTTAGAAGCAATCTAGGTCTGGGACGTCTGGTAGAGGTATGTTAGAAAATAGGTAGGGTAGATATGGGTTGGTTAGTAGGTTGGGTGTAGTGTTGGGCAAGTTTCGTAGGCCTACTTTTAGAAGTGGATGGGGAAAGGTCCTACACTTTTTCTTTTACTTTATCTTGGAGGGGTGTTAGAGGGGAGATAGAAGTCAATGAGGAAGGTGAAGTAGTAATAGGTGGATATATGGTGGGGAAGATAGGGGCATAGCTAGTGGAGTAGGTGAAGTAATAGAAAGAGGTTGTGGGGTTGGGGCAGCAATGCATTTAGAGGCATAAGATAGGTAAAGGTGAAAGAGGGAATTGGTATGAGGTTGAGGTGGACCAGAAGCAATTGACAAAAAATAATCTAAGGAGAAGTGTCTTAAGGTAACAACTAGTTGGTATGGGCTATGAGAAATGGTGAAGACATTACCATCATGGGGAATTTTAGAGTCAACAAAGGAGGGACCTAGATGATGTTGGAGTCAATCATATGCTATATAAGATGTCATAGGCTCATACCCCTCTCTGGTGTCATGTCATGGGGTCTAATTGGTGGTAATTGGATGAGTTTATTAGAGAGAATTTGTCGAAGAATAGTGTGGAGGGGATCAACAAGCTTTGGTAGACATGTATGGAAAATGTGGTAGCATAGAAAAGGCAGTGAGCTATTTGAAAAGATGCCTCAAAGAAATGTGGTCTCATGGTGATGTCCTTATCTATGCATCTTCTTGTCATGGAATTCCATGAGACCACATTTCTTTGAGGCATTTTTTCAAATAACTATATTGTAATTGAAATTTTGTCATCTATCAACATCTAGTTATTAGTTATGCAATATCTAGTAATGCTTTGAGTTTGAAAGATATGCAATGAAATGTAACCAACGCTATGAATATAAAATACAAAAATCTAGTAAGTACAATTCATTAATTAAACTATTTATTTTATTACCTCCATGAAGCTTTGAAGTCCACCACCACTGGTAGGTGTTGCCGTGAAATCTCCAATATTAACCTATTCAACATCCAAAATCAGATATTAGAATACCATTCATATAACAATGCTATTCACATGTAATATTTATAATTGTTTACTAGTTACATACCCTGATAGTAGATGTCGTAGTGTAATATACAGGTGGAGCACCGCTAAAAACTACATCAATGCTATGACCCTAAAATTTTATTAAAACCATCAAACTAAATTAGTTAATCTTGCATTTCAAAAATAAAATTTAATAAATTAAGTTCAATGAACTTGCTAAGATTTACCTGAGTATCAAGGCCGAAAGTCTCACTCAAGAGGGCATCTGTCATCACCATCTGCTCAGCTACAGATGTAGCCTATGCACTTGCGCCCTGACTATCCGTGGGGTCATAACCACAAGCTGACCTGTAAGCCTAACAAGTATGGGGTGGAACCCTATTCAAACTCTCCCCCAGACCACACTGTGCTGCAGGATTGACATGCTCTATGATGCTCTGGGTCAAGGCACTAATGGACTGAAGTGTCTCGACCTCAACACTCTCCTTCACAATAGAAGGGATAGACAAGTGCTCATGGGCTGGTCTGACAAGTTCTCATCTCGTTGTCCACTATGGGTCAACACATGCCCTTGGTCTATCCTATGTTGACCCCCCACCTCTACCCTAGAACTCTCACATATCAAAATAATTTGGCACTTTATTTTTGACAAACTCGTAGTAGAGTTTCCTCAAAAAATATTGCAGGACCTCATTATTGTTGCATGGAGGATGGTCAAAACCCATCCAACACCTCTGTCCAAAATTATCCCTTATTGCTTGATTATTGCACCAATGGATAGAGAACCTCTTGCATGTAAGGGGTAGAGGTTGATTTGTTCGTGGGTTTGTGAAAATAGAACACAAGTCCAATTTTGTAATTTGTTCATTTTTAACTTGTTCATAGGACAACTTATCTGCATACAACTCTCTAAATTCTCTTGTCTTTTCTAACCAACTAGAGATTTGCTTACTAATTGAATCTACATTTGATAACATAGATTCAAGAGATTGAGCAAGTGTGGATCTATGCAAGTTTGAAGTTGCAGGTTCTTTCAACCTTCCAATTATGTCCTCAATTTATTTTTTATTGTTTTCAATTTGCCCCATTATATTTTCTTGTGTTCCAGGGGCATATTGAGGAATGAATGGAGGTATTTGTTGTTGGAGTTCTTCTTCAGCAGGTATTTGTTGTTCAGGTTATGGAGGATTTTGTGGTTTTTTCAGGAGGAGGAGGAGGAGGTGCATTATCAATTCCTATAAATTAAAGAAATTTACATCAAAAAAAGTATTTGAACCTACATTTTTAGTAACAAATTCACACAAGAAAGCATATAGAACTTAATCCTTCTACCTCCCCGATGTTGTGGTGGCATTTTGATGATGAATTAGTGACAAACTGTTGATGATATGCCATTCGATAACACGAGCGCACTCTCCTTTGTCTCCAAGTTGTGGGTTTGCTGTGTAATGTTGTGAAATAATGAAATGAAATGCAAGTTTTTTTTATATATAGCAAAGGATAACATGAGCGCATTTTGGCTTGGTGTTGCTGAGCCTTAAGCTCAACATAACCAAGCCATAATGCGAGTGCGTTATGGCTTATTTAAAAAAAAAAGTTGGCCACTTTTTGGCCCCCCAACTTTTTGCACCTACGTTTGGCCCCAAAGTGATGCTACATATGTATCTAATGGACACTTGTAGCTAGAAAAGTTGTGGCCCAAATCTAATTTAGTTAGAACGAATTCACCTAAAACATATGTTTGACCAAAATTGACTTTTAGTTGGAAATGCTTAAATTTATTTGTATTGATAAGTTGGCCTAAAGTGGGACATAACTTTAAAATTCTACCCACAAGTGAGGGTATTGTATAGCAAGCTGAGTTTTGTACAAAGTTCTTTTAAGGTTAGAGGACTAGTATGGGATTGTGGAAATGCTATTCTAAATTATCACTAATGAATATTTGACATGTATTTGACTAAGGTCTTTGACAAGCTCAAAAAGAGGGTGTATTTTACTAGGTTCTTTAACTTGTATTTGTCTTGGTATTTGTGAGACTCTGGTATCTTTGATGATTGTTAGGAATTTCTAGTAGCTTTTTGTTGTCCCTTGTTTGATGGAAAAGGAGAACCTAGTCAATCATGTGTTAACTAAGTCAATCCTTTTGATCAAACATTGGAACATAAACTGAGCTTGACTATAGTCCTAAAGGAGAGCTAAGCTGCAAGGGTTCTATTCCTTTGTTGTAATAAAAAAGATTGAGATGAAGTATGCTAGATCTAGGGTTTCTACAATGAAATATGCCAAAATAGAGATAACATACCAAACAAAACTGAAAACCCAGAAAACAAGGCCTGAAATGATTAGTGCAGGGCTGTCAGAGATCACTGCCATAAATTAGGGTAGATCTAGGAGGGCTATTTTGCCTAGGTGCAATTGTCTTAGGGTTTAGGGCCCTTTGAAGGTGGTTTCTTAGAGTCAGGATTTGTATTCGTCAATCTACTCTCCGATCTGTTATACCTATCTCTGATCTTCTGTATTCTACACAAACATAAGAGGGAAAATGGTTTAGGCTATTTTATAGGCTTGCCTTAGTCTAACCTTGTGAATGGTGTTCCCACCTCCACAACAACCAAGATGATGATGAGAGAGTGTGTGTCCTTACAGGATAGAGGCAAAATCAATATAAATGAATGCTATAATAAAGTACCTTTACCACAGCACAAAACCTAGTGGGATGATAGAAGATTGCCACAAGGATGATGATGAAGGAAGAAGCTTCCTCTAGAACCTACAATAATGTTATAAATCTACAATAGATAGCTTCATATAAATCTGCATAACATTCACAATAGATCTTTGATCACTTAAATATCACTTGAAGTCCTAATGTTGCTTAACCTTATTAATGTGAGAGGTAGACTTGTTTGTATATGTATTCCAATTCATTTTTGAGAAAACCTTTCGAGAAAACCTGACAAAGTGCATCACCCAAAGCAACAGGCCGACATCCAAGGCCACACAAACTTTTATTTTTGCAAATATCAAGGACACTAACACTTGGGCACTAGTGTCCAGGTGTTTGGGGTCCTTTCAAGGCATATAGTCAGAGGATAACACTTGGAGCTAGCATCTTCTTCATAATCCAGTCTTCTTTCAATAGAGGTCTGCATATCAGTCCATGAGGGTGCTAAGCCTAGTGTAAATCATCAATGTCGACAATTTGCAACATTACATTTAGTCTCCACTTTAGAGTGGGTATGATCTTATGCTCATACACACACTAAAGTACAGAGAAAACAAACTCCTTTGCTAGAATGTTGAAGCCATTAGAATAACACTAAGTTGAGAACTATGAAAGCCCCAAGCTTAGGATTCTAAAGGTCTACAAAGCATAGAAAGAAGAGATTACATACACATCATATATCTAACATAATTCACACATACATGGAGTATTCATAAAGCATACAGTAATGAATACATGCAAACATGAAGCATACACGTAAATGCACAAAGTAGACATAGAGTATACATGAAGTAAACACATGAAGGCACACATGGAGCAAACACGAAGAATACATAAAAAAACAAGAGCATGCAAGTTAAGTAATTTCATCATACATTAAGCAAGGAAAGGTAAACAATCATAAAGAAACATGATGTGAACACTAGCTTTCTCTATCACTAGGGGTCATGTAAAGATGTTCTCATGGATCACGGGCTAGTAAGGACCACCAAATTACTAGGTGATCATAAATGTAAAAGTCACATGAAGTGCACAGGCTACCAAGTTGCATTATGCTAGGTGACTCATGGACAAGCAACCAAAGGAAACCACAGAGGCTAGTAAGGATAGTCAAATTACTAGGTGAGTTCCATGTCAAGTGGAGACATCACAGGCTAGTGAGGACTTCCTAATCACTAGGTGAGATTCACACCACCCATATCAGAGGTTACGAGCTAGACAATGTGCAATGTTTGCTGGATAACTTTGGTAAGGTGCTACAAAGATGATCAAGTATTTCAATGGTAAAACTAGCCATGTGGTGTATGAACAAGGGAAGGTGCATAGCATGATGTATGCCCCCACCTTAAAGTGATTGCTAACTCTATCAGGGAGCAATTACTTTAACATAGAATGAATGAAGAATGTAAATCAGGCACGAGAGATTTATGGAAGCACATTCTTAAATGATGTGTGTTCTCAAAAGCTACATCGCAACAAGGGGATGCCCCAAGTGCAAGCAAACTATAAAGTGCCACATAAATCAAGCAATATAAAAATGAAATAACACAAAAGGAATATACTCAACTAGTGTCAGTATATGAATGGTTATATGTAAAAGGGACAATCATTTTCAGAACTATCATCATCTGCTAGTTAGTAGAACTACGAAGATGGAGGAAGAAATATCAAATAAGAATAAAAAAGATCACAAAGGAGGATGCTAAATCATCCGATGAAAACAAATTGGAAATTATGACATATAGAAGAATGAAGATACACAAAGAGGAATGTCATGATATGTTAAGTCCCTTTGTATCCTTGCACCAACAAGAGTGTCAAGGGTCATCCAAAGAGAGATTAACAAATAAAATACACATCAATAAGCACACTACGAGGATAACAATACATGCAATCATAACACAAAAGATAAAGAAAAATGAGGGGCCACACTTGCAAGTTGGCCTAAAGCAAATCCTCCTCCTCCCAATCTTGCTCATCATAAAGGGGTGGAGGACAAGATGTGAGAGGGACTATAGAAAGTGTGGTGCAAGGTGCTAGAGTCATAACTTGTTCACCATTATCTTCTATATCACTATCAGAATAAAGCACAATAGGTGAATTAACAGGGGCCACTATAGGCTGTGCATCAGTATCATTCACATGATTAGATTAAGCGTCAATAGATATATCCTTCAAATCCGTCAATAACCGACGCTTGTGAGGAGGAAGGTTCTCTTCTCTTGTAGCAATTTGGCAAGACAAAGCACAACATCACTTCTTATGTTCTCTTACATTTTGATTTTATTTTACTCGATCTAAACATTTGCTAGGGGAACCGTGATGTCTTCCAACATGGGTTCCTTTTCTTCCTTTGCTCGAGGAGCATGAGGAGGAATGAAAGGAACTTCTATAGGCTGGGAGACCATGAGGGAGGGTCTCTCAAAGTGGGCTACTCTTCTCTCTCAACCTATAGAGCAGGTGGAAGTAATAAATCAGCCTCAAGTGATTAAGAAACCGTAGGAAAAATATTTTGCGTAACCGATTGCTTTTCACTAGACTCTGAAGAGGCAGGGGGAATAAAAATAATCCTTGAATTGCAAGGAGCTCTAGATTATGTTGGGATTTTGTCTCTCTATCCTAGATAAGATGGCAGAGATGGAACTGCAACATAAATTCCAAACACTCAAGAATGGGGAGGATCCTTCTATTTGGGATTTGGTTCATTCAACTTTTGCGTGGCAGGGGGAAGTACTATCATAGCCATAGAAGATCAAGAGTCTCCAAGTGTACTAAGAGATAATTTAATGATTTTATTTTCTTTAAACTTTTGATAAGATAGAAAGAAGAGGTCATCACAAGGCCAAATAGAACCCAGTTTCCGTGGCTAGAAATTATCAAGTGAAAAGTGTCCACGATGGGCCAAGGGTCAGAACTCACTATGATTTATAGGATGTACCTATCCTTGGAATGGAAACTTTAAGCATTTATGAACCATCGAGGGGACCGCTTTCATGGCATTATGCCATGTGGGTGACCCAAATTCACATGAAATAAGTTCAAAGTAGGAATAATAACAAGAGATACATCCAATGTTCTTGGCCCAACCTTGACAGGAAGAGTCAAGGCACCAAGAGTTAGATGGATAGATCCATCATGTGCTCTAATCAAGATTTTGGATGTCATACTTGTCTCGATGTAAATCATGCATAAAGAGGAACTCTTCGGTAACCACATTTACCATGCATACATGATCGATGAGCACTCCCCTTATGGGTTTGTCATTAATCTTGGTAGTAATGTAGAGGTCCCTTATGTGCTTGAATGGAAGCATCATGAGGTGTGAAAGAGATATCAGGTTCATGTTCCACTTGTTCTTGACAAGGGTGAGCATCTACCATAGAAACCACACTATCAAAACCTTTATCTTGATGATCAAATGTTGTAGATGTAGGTAGTGAATCGATACACGTTTCTATAATGTTTGCTTCATGATGAGGTAATGGATTTGTAAAGATTTGTAAATTCTAATTTGGAGGAGTAACCAACTTATTCCCTTTGTCATTTTCACCTGCTACCTGGATGACATTAGAGTCAATGAGGTCTTGAACTTCATGTTTAAGATGCATAAATTGCTCGATGTCATGTCCAGGGGTACAATGAAATTGGAAAAAGGCCTTCAAGTCGAAAGAAGGTGATTGCATCTTACTAGTATCAATCTGTCGAATCAGAGGAAGCTTGATGAGATTATTATTTAGGAGCTATAACATTATTGAATGAAGAGACTCTGAAAGTTGTGAAAAGTGTTGCATTTTTGGTTTTAACTTATAAGTGGTCAGAGTAGAACATGCTACAGCCGCAACTTGTGCTTGAATGTTGTTTGTAGATGAATTGATTTTTATAAAGTTTTTGTTTTTCTTTTTAAATGAATGATAATGTAGAGCAACGACTTCATATTGACCAATGGGAGCTGATGAGGTAGTACCCTTATACTAATTAATCAACAATTGATAATCACAAAGAGCCATGCAAAGATGTGTAAAGATCTATAATGCATCAACAATATCTTATCACAGATGTAAGGTTGTAAGTTTCCAGTGAAAACTCTTTGTACATTAGCATCCAGAAGAGAATATGGTATTTGCAAAAAGAGGGCTTGGTAATGCCCAATGAAATTAGTCACTTTCTCCTTCACTCCTTGCTTGCAATGAACCAAATCAATCAAGGAGACTTGAGGTCCAATGTTCACTTGGAAATGTTGTAGAAATTGATTGATAAGTTGTTGAAAAGAATTGATTGAATTTGCGGGTAGAGAACAAAACCAATCCAAGGCCAGGCTAGGAAAGGATGATGACATTGTGTGATTAGATTTTTCATAAGTGAGATTTGACTGAGGTTGACCAACAAGAGGGGATGACACATTTGAAATAGAATTATGATATGTAAAGGAGACAACACTATAGTTGTGTATAGGATTCCCATTTGATACTCTAAGACTTGTGTGTATAGTTTAAAATGGTCGAAGCCCTTTGATCAATTTTTTTAATTCTTCACTAATTATTGGTTTGTTTTTAGGCTACCTTTAAGGATGATTACCACCACTCATGCTTGGAATTGAATTAGTCTTTGACAATTGTTTTTTTCCATTGTACCATATTATACTTTGATATGACCTATCTTTGTGAAACACCAACCCTCATCTCATAACAATTACCTTTTTTTAATTCTTTAATATTTCATGGTTTAATTAAGGTGATGGAGTAGTTTGTTGGTGTTAAAATAGAGTTTGTGGATATGTTTGGTTAATGTAATTATGGTCTTGTTAAGCCTTGCTATGTTGTTAATATTTTTGTCTCACTATGTTCACACTTGAATCCACCATTTGGAATAACTAAATCTTGTATGAAATGTATAGACGCTAACAATATGATGTATATTGATCTAAGCCTTGTGTGCATAATTAAATAAAATTGATTAGTTATATAATTTTATTATGGGTGCATTATATTTACTACTTGATCCTTATGGCATGTTCTCTTTCAAAGATTGATATCATTCTCAGTTAATTATTTGATAATAGGAGTCCCTATAAAAGCTCTTGGTTTTATCTCATTGCCTTCAACTTGGTCATAGAAAATTAAAATTAGTTTGTAGGTAGATCATTCCCTTCAAAATGAATTAAATCCATTGTCAAATTGGATGAAGTGGTTGAATAATTTGGTACAAAGGTAAGTTATAACTTTTAAACACCCAAGCTTTGTTATAAAAAAACATTGTTAATCAAGTGTTGACATTTTTTTTGAAATCATCAAGAGGATAACATTAGGTATAGTTGGTACCTTGTTAAGACATTATTAAAGCAATATAGATATCACTCTCTACTAAGTTTCCAACGTACCAGGACTATTCATACCATGATGTAATTTGTGAAAGCTTAATGATCATATCCTATTCTATTCTATTATTTAGTTTTAATTTTGCTAGTTGATAATTCATGTGGCATAGGTTTAGCTTCTTCATTCTCAATTTACCTAAGGTTTCCTTTCAACATATCTTTTAATCACTCTTTCTTCATATTCATTAGATTTATAGTGAATGCCTTATGATATTACATAGGAATTTAAACCTAGAAAACACTCTTATGAGTGCTCTTCATTATGTCCCTCAATCATTTCACATGCTTATATAACTCAAAGTTGAAATCTATTTTTTTTCTCACCTCTAGCTGACTCACTTTCAAGAATTTCTAATATCAAACCATGCATACGTATAACATATTATATAAAAATGTAAATGTTATAGTCTCTTCTCTTGAGACAAGAAACCTAAAACAATTTTCTATACTTCCCTCTTTAATAAACATTATGATTCTTGTTGTAACCATGGACAATATGATAGTTAGAGACAAATTGATGAAAAATTGAAGTTCTAACTTAACAGGCTCCCCTTGTCCATCAAAGGTAGAGCTTATTGGTCAACCTTTTAGAAGGTAATATTAAATTTCTCATTCTCCAAGGCTAAGAAATTAGAGATCCCCTTAATCTAATTTGTCATGACCTCCATGGATTTTTTTGTTAAACTTTTAATCATCTATTTTTATTTGTTTTTCTATTTATAACTATAATTAAAAAGAATAGCATTCTTAACAAGTAGTTAAATTGTTATGTTTGGTGGTTTAAACTAGGTTGACTTGACTCAATAATAAGTGCATGGCCACTTCAAGAAATATGCCATTCTTATGATTGGTTTCCAACTTTCCTAGGCCATTTAAATCTGGTAGTAATATTTATGATAAAGTTGTTTGGATTTCTCATCTCCCTTTGGTTGACTTATCTAACAATCACATCATACTAATATGGTCCCAAGGGTTATATGACTATGGTAAGATAGTAATGGAAAGACCTAGCACATACATCAAAGAGCCCATAAATGGAAATCCTTCCATCATTAGAGCTATGAAAGTTGAAGGACTAACTTCACTGATTATAAACCTAAACATCTCTTATGAGTTACTAAAGCTAAAGGAGCTAGACTCCATCATGCTCTATGTTTGAACATATTGAAACTAACTCTATATAATATTATACTCCTTGATATTGTTAATAATTTTTAAAAGATATAACCAACACCTAAAAATATAACTTTATTACTATTTTTGTTATATCCATAGATAATGTTTTGTCTTGGATGTTAAAGAGAATAATCACCTCTAAAAATAAGAGATATCATATAATTTGCATTGTCATGCATATAAGATGTTGTCATATGTAAAGGCTCCAATTTTAGATAATTATATTGTAAATGAAATAATTTAATAAAAAACTTGGATGAGTTTGCATGGCTAGGGGATTGATAATATTTGATATTAGTTATTAGTATATTATTATAATCAATAAGTAATTTTATCCTATATTTCATGGAGAAAGAGAGGTCCATTGAGGGAGCATCCTACAAGCTAAAAAGGTATGTTCAAATGGGTAAAGACATCCAAGAAGATGACATTTTAATATAATACACGTGTTTTTCACAACTACCTAAGGAGGTTAGTATTTCTCTAAAAACTCTAAATTTCTTGGGTGTAAAAGCACCTACTTGTAATGGGTGGTTGTCACCCTAATAAACTATTCAGGGAAAGCATTGAAAGGATAGCTCACTTGTTGCTTTACTTTATTTATGGATCATTACTATATGTTTAATGGCTATTTATTTTCCTTGTAGAAACATGACAAATTATAAATGCTTATGAAAATCCCATATGATCTCCTTGATAAGATTGCTAGATCTTTTTAAAGTATTATCATAACATATTATATGTTGACTTACTTCTTATTAAATTAATTATGGGTTTTTATTGTTTTTGCATCAAAAATAAAATTTATTGATTATTGTGTTACTGACTATGCTGGTGACCCTATTGATAAGATATATACCTCAAACTATGTCTTCAAAATATGGTGCAACTTTTATCACATGGATGGAGTAATATTCAAATATCTATCTTCTATAACCCTTTAATTAAAAGATGACTATAAGAGTAAACTACAAAAGAATCAATGTGGCTTAGGAGATTACTAGAATAGTTTTTTCATCTGGGTACTATTACAAGTCCTACCTTATTATATGATAACCAAAGCTATTTACTCTTACCAAAGATTCCTATTTCTAGAAATAAATCACATTGAAGTTTATAGGCATTCAAGGGAAAATCATTCCATCCTAATATTATTCTCCAGTTCTACTAGAGTGATTTTCAAATGGTAGATATACTATTGTGATTGAATTTATGAACCATAGTAGAAACTACTTAAACATTCAATAACTTCAATGGAAATAAGACAAATGCAAATAAATAAAAGATAATACCTTTGCAAACAGATTTACCTCATGCCTTCCATTGTTTCCTATCTTTCTTTGATCTTGTGTGATTAAGGAGCTCTTAGAAGTTGTACTTCCTTGTTGTTAAGATGACAAAGATAGAATGGCTATGTGAAGGTTAATGCAATGAAACTACAATGCAATAATTAAGATGATGGATGGGGATAATGATATGCAACCATGGTTGATGATAATGAGATGAGGATAATGAAGCTAGATGCAAATGCAATGGAGCCAAAGGCACACTTGGGATCTATGTTGAAATTTCTATACAATAAGATTACTTAAAGCTTGTGTGGTGAAGAATAAGTGTGAGAGCCTTGTTTTTATGGGCTAAGGATGGACCAATTCCAAGTGTCATAAGATCCATGATTGAAGGAATTATCTGTGAGGTGTACGGTTGAGATGGAGTTGAGAGAGATAACCATGGGAAATGTTCCTACTATGTTTACAAGGTAGAGGAATATGTGGATCCATGAGCCACATGTCATTGTGCTCACAATGACCTGTGAGTTAAAAGTGGAAGACTTTGAGCAGATTGTGGAAGAAGGACTCTTGATTTATTGGAATGTGGGAGATAAACTAGGATTTGAAAGACAAGTGTCTCAGACCCTGGAGATGATTGAGAAATGATAGGACACATGTGGAGAAGAAATAGAGATGATTAGAGGATAAATAGGACATGTGGGTGAGGGTAATTAGCTAATTAAATATTAAAATATTTAATTATGTGTGCAACATGGTGAGGTGTAAAGTGAGGTGGAAAGTGATATGGATTTATGAAATTAGGACTTTGGGATAGAGGAATTTATGATTATTTAATTAGATGAGACATTGGAGGAATTACAGTACTTATGTAAATAAATTGATTTTTTATTTAATTTTAGGATAATGAACCAATTAAATAAATTAGAATATTTATTTAATTGATAGATGAACAAGAATAAAATAAATATTAAAAATATTTATTTAATTCCACACGAGCCATTTTTAGGTGTATACATTTTTCCCCTCTTTGAGACAATGTGTTTCATCACGTTGTTTCAAAGAACAAAAATTTTCTAACCATGATACATGCCCCAATTTGCCCCTGGCATAGGTTAAATGATGATAGGATGCCCCCTTGGGAGATTGGTCGGGTTAGATGACGCTGGCAAAAGGTGGACGAACAATCTTACAACATGCAAGATTTTACGATACATTCTGCAGGTAAAAGGTTCAGGTGACAGAGAATGAAACATGGGTGAAAAACATGCCCCACACTCACATGGTTAATCACTTCCAATTAGGGTTCACTTAGCTACAAATAGGGATGTGGGGTCACACTCCTAGTCATTTGTACACTTGTCTTTTGTAGAGAGATTATAGGAGCTCTGGTGTTGTAGCAGTGCAAAGCAGTCAGCAGATATGGATCAAATTCTGATAGCGAGTCACCGATTTGAGAGGATCCAATGATTTAGGCGGCCAATAGACTACGGACCCCCGGTATGTACTCTTTCAAACTTGGTCATTTTTGCATTTAATACGGTCAAATTCTAGGTCAAACTTTGCATTTTTGAATGAGTGGCTTTAGGGTTTCGGTGCAATCAAGCCAAGAATATGCGCAAATATTCTGATTCGATGCATATGAGCTCAGAATTGGCGCATATTCAAAATTTTTGTAAATGATAAGCAGTCTTACGCAAGTGAATAGGGCTTACACACATGTAAGTCTTTAGGTTCATATGATCAGCAGTCCTACGCATGCAAATTAAAGCTTCACAATCATTGTAAAAGCATACAAGTGCTTAGAGATTAGGCACATATAATAGGAAGATGCACATTCACGATAAATCCGTGCAAATGACACCTGAAACTGTGCATTTGTGCAAAAATGCGCAAATGATTAGGCTTTCTGTGCTTTTGAAATAAAGTTGCGCATCTGGTATATAGAGCTGCGCATCTAAGAAAAAAGGTCAATTACCTAGATGATTGGATAAGGTCGGCATCTTGATCGATGTTGGCCAACTGATAGGTCACCTCTGAGATTGATAGAATCTTAGAAGAGATGATAGGATAGGTTTCCTGATAGGATAGCTAAGTAATTGGTTTGATTGATTGGATAGATATGCAGCTTAGTTGTTGTGTTAACGCGCTTTGTTATTGATTGCAGGAGATTCTAGATCACGTTCTGATGTCTCGGGAGAGATTCACAATTACATAGCTTCTGAGGCCCTACTTGACAGATATTAATCATTTGGTGCTCAGATCTACTAGTTTATGGTATATCTGCTTTATGCCTGAGATGCAGGCGAATCTTGGATTATTGACTGAATTGGGTGAGAGGTACCACAGTGAGACGGGCATGTTTTGCTTTCCCATAGGAGAGATGATGGTGACATTAGAGGACATTCATCAGATTCTCTACATTCCCATTCAGGGTGAGTTGATGGAGTATGAGTCTATGACTGGAGTTGGATTGGCCGAGTGTAGGCGAGTATTTGATGACCCAGACTTGGAGGGGACAGAGATTAGCTGGGCTGATATTGCGGAGTACTATGAGCCCCTACCAGCTATATTAGAAGGCTTGATAAGAGGTGTTGTTTTCCCTGACAGGAGATCCTGTGGCTTTTAAGTTGGATGGGGGTGGACACTAGAGTGGATGGTATAGGAGGGGACACAGTTCGCCTAGGGTCCTTGTATACTAGCTCACTTGTACCATGATTTACATCAGTTTGTATATGATGGAGCTACGAGTCTATCTATTGGTGTTTTGTTTCTTCAGATTTGGGCTTGGCTTCATATAGCAGTGACACAACCTATTGGTATGGGAGTTAGGGGATACGACAGGCCCTACTCATACAGGTTTCAGGAGACTCTTTCCCAGCCTAAGCTAGGAAAGCTAGAGTACTGGCATCATACATTGGATAATGTGGACAAGGTTATGTGGAGACCATACCTAGATTGCGAGTTGTGGGATGAGGATGGAACAGTGTTACCATATTGTTTTCAGACTCGATGGTTGATAGGGAGGACTCCCTATATACTAGAGCACCACATTGTTACTCATGTGCTTCGATAGTTTGACAAGATTTAGGGGATGCCCTAGGGGACTACTATTTTTGCTTGGACACACAAGGAGTGTCTGCTATGGGGTCCGGTGGCTTCATATGAGACTACTAGGATAGACTTTTTATAGATTCCATACTAGGCATGGGATTTGCGGCTACATATTGTTGACGCGGGCATGACAACAGATTTTTCCATGCACTTTACCACTCATCTATTGTGAGATATTTCAAACTTGGAGAACGAGCGCCATTACTGGAGGATGACGAGGAGGAGGATGATGATGCCTCTCAATAGAGGAGGGAACAACGGTGAGGTGGGAGGGGTGGCCGAGGCAGTAGGGGAGGAGGAGATAATGGTGGCGGGGGTGGCGGAGGTGATGGAGGAGACGATGGGGATGATGGTGGATAGAGGAGGGTGAGATAGAGGAGGGTGCCTTAGACATAGGCATAGGCATAGATATAGGTACAAGTGTAGGTACAAGTACATGTGTAACCATAGGGCTAGGGTGGACAGGGTGATGGGGACACAACAGCATTGCGAGCCCAGGTGGCTAAGCTACAGGCTTAGGTTGTGTTGCCCCAAATCTTGAACTCAAAATTTTTCAAACTTTAATGCATTCACTTATATGTCCTGAGCTTGCCGAATCATAAAAATGATTTAATCCTTGCAAAGCTGGTAAAAATTCCTTTTATGGGCCCGATCTTGACTTCATTCTACACAATGCCTAGTTTTTAAGCCAAAACATTATCTTTTGAAGACCCATGGCTCTAAAGATAAATAAAGTCATCATTTTAGTGGCCCAAAAGTTTAAAAACTTTGATAAAATTCTAACTCTTTATTGTTAGGAATCTCACCAATTCATGAACCTCATAAAGTTCTAACTCCTTCCTATTTGAAAGTTTAAAAGTTCATAAAATAGCCGACCTTCTGACTCCTCTTATTGTCAGGGAAGTTGAAAGTTTTTGAACATCACTCTAATAGTTCAGAAGTTCGCAAGAGCTCTGATAACCTGACTTTTTTCATTGTTGGATGTTTTTGAAACTCTAGAACTCTCGATATGTGGTTCAATGGTTCTGCTTTTTTGCAACTTTGCAACCTTCCAATGGATTCCCAGTTTTCAAAGCATCACCAGCTCATTTGATTACCCATACAACATATCATGGGAATGTCTTTTTAGGAGTTATGAAATACGAGCTCAATCTTAAGACTTGTTTCTTGAAGTACAAAATCAATGATGCATTAATTATCTCTTAAATGACAAGTGTAACGGAGCTCAATAAGGTGGTAGCACGACATCAACAAGTTAAAGGCCATCATTATCTACTAGCGTAATTGAATCAGCTTGTCTACAGAGAAAGGTGGCTGTACCTCTGAGTTCAGTTTTTATCAGCCAAAACATTTTCAAAATGGGACTTCCTACGATTAATGAGACTTGGGATGATGAACCCATGCCCGTTCTACAACCTGATTTGAATTGGCCCGAAGAAGAGCAGATTGATATCATCTCCCAGTTGCACTCAGTTGTCTGGAAAGAGAAGACCAGCTATGCTAAATATCATAGGGTAATTTTCATGCTGGAGGAAGAGGAAGAACATGTTGAATTGCATAATCTCTTCATGGAAATAAGACTGGAGTTAGCAATCACCCCCGTACCTGGTGTTGTCTAATGCCACCTGTTTGGCATGCATGAAATCTTTTTGTAATTAGAGGTGGTAATCAAAGTTTTGATGTAATATAACTTTTTTGAGGTCGCTTTCTTGATAGCGGTTACTTAAAGGATAGTTATGTTTAGGCATATTTTGAGGTTTTGAAAAACTATAAATGGAAGGACTTTTAAAGAATCCAGGGGGGATCTTATCTTTCTCCCAACTATCCAGGGGGATGGGAACAGCTTGTTTTTCTTTCTGCACAATTTTGTTGTACAGGGATGTGGAGGTTTTAAACTCACATTTTGCATTTGGGAAATAAAGGATATATTTCAAATCTGTGTATAATTTGTTAATGCTTTCTTTTGATTGCAAATGGACTTTGAATCTCTGTAATTACTTTCAAATGTATGTTATGTAATGCTAGATTGTGTGGGTGTTTATTTTTATTCATCTATTGAAGGGGGATGTGTTGTTCACTCCTTCTTGGGTATGGTTCTTGGATGTAGGATAGGTGGACTAGGTGTCATTTGTTTGCATTCACTTCTTTCTGATAATCTTTCACATCTATTTTCTTAGTTAGGAGTAGGTGTTAGGTTACCTTTTCTTCTTTCTAGTGAAAAGTATACCCTGTGCTTACATTCATTGCATATCATAAGAGGGAGTTGTACCTCTAAAATTTAGAGGTGAATTACCAATTCAATGGTAATTCCTCCAACTGTTAGTTACATTTTTGTTCTTCATTTCGGGCATACTGAGTCATTTTCACAACTATCTTGGAAGGACAAATCTGTTAACCAACATATTTTTGGTGACTCTACTAGGGATTCGAAATTGAAGATCAATACTATTATTTTCCCAAAAATTTGAAGGTGCCTCCCTGAGGATGGAGGCTGGCGGCTCTATGAAGTGGAAATTACTCAGAAGCAATTTTGTTCCAGCAAAGACTCCTGTTGATTTATTTTCAGATTTGCACGATGGCATTAGTTTCCCCTCAGCCATGGGGAAGTCACTTTGGACCTCTTTTCTTGTCTCAGTTTTCACCATTGTCTGAAGGATCAAGAAAGCACTTCTCGAAGTTTGGTGGAGAGAATCATCAAGATGCTGAAAACCACATTCTGTCATTCATAGTTGCATGTCAGATTTTGGGGGTAAGTGAAGAAGATGTTTTTGTTCGGTTATTTATTGAATCTCTTGTTGGACCTGGAGTAGATTGGATTTATTATTTGGAAGAAAAGTGTATTACTAATTGGGATTCATTGAAGACTAAGTTTTTGGGAAGATATGAGGGTCATGTAGATGAAGCTGCCCTACTGTGTCAATTTTTCAATATTCAAAAGAAAGAAGGTGAACTTGTGAGGGATTTTGTGGATAGATTCAACCGACTGCTCAAAATGATTCTAGCTTCCATTCAACCAAGTGAGAAACTTCAGCTTTGTACTTTTATTTCCTCTTTGCATCCTGATGTTCAATTTGAGTTGAAATGAAGTAAAATGAATGATATTAAAATTGCTCAACAAGAGGCTGTAAAGATTGAAAATGATTTGATATTAAGTGGTTTATGGAAAGCACATCAGGTTGTAAATTATTTGGGTAACAAACCTATGGAGAAATCTATCATGCACAAGCAAAGCTTTCAGTCTATAGGTTTTCCAAAAACACAACATCCTTCTGTTGAATGTCTTAACCTCTCTATTTTTGATTCAAAATAGTTTTGTAGCAAAGAGGTAAATAATGTAGAAACCAAGCCTCAGGTAAATAGAAGAATGGAAGCCTTTTATTTCCATTATGAAGAAGAGAATAATAAATTCGAAAGCCCCTCTGGTGGTGTAACAAATGAACAATTCATCCATGATGCTAGTTGTAATAAGGGTAGTGTAGATAGTGTTGTTTTGTCATCCTTATCTGTGGCAGAAACATAATCATTCACATTTACTAATGATGAAGAACAACTTGGGGCTACACGACATGAAGATGAGGCATTGAATGTCCATTCTCTAGATTGCACGCAAGTTGAATATGAGGCCTTCACTTTTCCTAAGCAAGATGATACTGGAGTATGGCTACAAGAGGAGGTCAAGAATGATTTTAACTTTGAATCTTTTCATTTTGAAAATTTGAAAGCCAAAATTTTTAAACAACAAATGAAAGATGATGTTAGTCATGATAACTTTGGTTAAAGTGATCAAATGAATGGATGTGCTGAATCCCACATTGTTTATATTCTGAACTGGTGTTTAAATGCATGTGAGGATGAATTCTTGTGTGGAGAAGAGGATGGAGATGATGAAAAGAATCATGAAAATGCTGAGTCAAATCCTGCAGAAAAAGAAGAGATTGTTTCAGTTGGTGGTGACATTAAGGCACATAGAGATATTATTTATAATTTAGATTTTTAACCTGATCCACTTCCAGTTTTACATGAGACACATAGCATTGATGTTTGGTCTTTTAGTGATTCAACTGGCTGTTTTCAAGAAGGGAACATCAATCTGTTTGCCATGAGGAATGAGGATTTGCTAAAGCATGTTAGGGCAGCGACCAAGGAAGAGTCTTTATCTGATGGTTTGTGTATGGGTTGTCCAATTCGAGGGTTGTTTTCTCTTGGCTAGTCGAATCAGGTGCATCATAATGCAATACCTAGTTCTATTCAGACAGATGCTGACAATCATACACTGAGCAATGTTGGTATGAGTCATCAAATCAAAGAAGTGTATAATGAAAAATGGCTTTTTGGACATCAAGACACATCCAAAGGGTTTTTATGTGAAGTCATTTTTATCAGTTTGATCATGGTAGTCGCCAGTTGGCAATTGGTTGCTTGTGGGCCACTCATTCATTTGGCATTATTTCGCACAGGCAGCTATTTCTCCTAGCCGGTTAATGGATTTGCATGATCATTTTGGTAAGGTCTTCATGACCATGTACATACTAGGAGTTTTTGGTGTGCTGGTAGTTTGTGTGGTTGTTTCCTTCTCTATTTTGTTCTATTTTTGGATTGCTCTAGCTCCCTTTGTCCCCTGTGCTCTGTGACTCCATTGGCCCAATGAATAGGCACTGGTCTATACTTGAGATTCTAGGTCCCTTGCTTTGTCCTTTACAGTCCTCGTCCCTAATTAGAGCATGTTGTTGCCGTCCCTAATTAGAGCATGTTGTTGCCCCAAATCTTGAACTCAAAAATTTTCAAAATTTAATGCGTTCACTTATATGTCCCAAGCCTTCCGAATCACAAAAATGATTTAATCTTTGCAAAGCTGGTAAAAATTCATTTTACGGGCCCAATCTTGACTTCATTCTACACAATGCCTAGTTTTTAAGCCAAAACATTATCTTTTGAAGACCCATGGATCTAAAGATAAATAAAGTCATCATTTTATTAGCCCAAAGGTTTAAAAACTTTGATAAAATTCCAACTCTTTGTTGTCAGGAATCTCACCAGTTCATGAACCTCATAAAGTTCTAACTCCTTTCTATTTGAAAATTCAAAAGTTCATGAAATAGCTGACCTTCCAACTCCTCTTATTGTCAGGGAAGTTGAATTTTTTTGAACATCACTCTAATAGTTTGGAAGTTCGTAAGAGCTCCAATAACCTGACTTCTTTCATTGTCAGAGGTTTTTGAAACTCTGGAACTCTCGATATGTGGTTCAATGGTTCTATTTTTTTGCGACTCTGCGGCCCTCCAACGAATTCCCTGTTTTCAAAGCATCGTCAGCTCATTTGATTATCCGTATGGCATATCATGGGAATGTCTTTTTAGGAGTTATAAAATACGAGCTCAATCTTAAGACTTGTTTCTCAAAGTACAAAATCAATGATGCATTAATTATCTCTTAAATGACAAGTGTAATGGAGCTCAATAACGTGGTAGCACAACATCAACAAGTTAAAAGCCATCATTACCTACTAGCATAATTGAATCAGCTTGTCTATAGAGAAAGGTGGCGATACCTTTGAGTTCAATTTTTATCAGCCAAAACAATTTCAAAATGGGACTTCCTGCGAGTAATGAGACTTGGGATGATGAACCCATGCCCGTTCTACAACCTGATTTGAACTGGCCCGAAGAAGAGCAGATTGATATCATCTCCTAGTTGCGCTTAGTTACCTAGAAAGAGAAAACCAGCTATGCTAAATATTGTAGGGTAATTTTCATGCTGGAGGAAGAGGAAGAACGTGCTGAATTGCATAATCTTTTCATGGAAATAAGACTAGAGTTAGGAATTGCCCCCGTACCTGGGGCTGTCTAATGCCACCTATTTGGCATGCATGAAATCTTTTTGTAATTAGCAGTGGTAATCAAAGTTTTGATGTAATATAACTATTTTGAGGTCACTTTCTTGATAGAGGTTACTTAGAGGACTGTTATGAACAATTATGTTTAGGTATATCTTGAGGTTTTGAAAAACTATAAATGGAAGGACTTTTAAAGAATCCAAGGGGGGATCTTATCTTTCTCCTAGCTATCCAGGGGGACAGGAACAACTTGTTTTTCTTTCTGCACAATTTTGTTGTATAGGGATGTGGAGGTTTTAAACTCACATTTTGCATTTGGGAAATAAAGGATATATTTCAAATCTGTGTATTTGTTAATGCTTTCTTTTGATTGCAAATGGACTTTGAATCTCTGTAATCACTTTCAAATGTATGTTCTATTATGCTAGATTGTGTGGGTGTTTATTTTTATTCATCTATTGAAAGGGGATGTGTTGTTCACTCCTTCTTAGGTATGGTTCGTGGATGTAGGATAGGTGGACTGGGTGTCATTTGTTCGCATTCACTTCTTTCTGATAATCTTTCGCATCTATTTTCTTAGTTAGGAGTATGTGTTAGTTTACATTTTCTGCTTTTTGGTGAAAAGCATACCCTGTGGTTACATTCATTGCATATCATAAGAGGGAGCTGTGCCTCTAAAATTTAGAGGCGAATTGCAATTCAATGGTAATTCCTCTAACTGTTAGTTACATTTTTGTTCTTCATTTCAGGCATACTGAGTTATTTTCACAACTATCTTGGAAGGATAAATCTGTTAACCAACAGGTTGCATAGTTGTAGGGGTAGGATGATGGTCAAATGGTAGCTTTATGAGCCCAGGTGGATCAGTTATAGGGGTAGGTGACGCAGTTGCAAGGGGATGTGCAAACTATGATTTTAGAGTGAGATACAGTGATTCAGAGATACACCAGGGCAGAGACCCTGCTACAGTAGGTATAGTAGACCGCAGCTCAAGGTCCACATGGGAAGATTGTCATAGACATGGTTAGAGTGGGGTAGGAGATATTTTATTGGAGGTCTTTGTATGAGCAGGCTGTGCCACTAGAGTAGAGGGTGAGCAGCTTCCACCCTAGATCATGTAGTAGGTCAAGGTGGACATAGACAAAGAGCATAGGGATGATGAGGCCACCACTTCCTCATGGGCCACCAGGGATGGGTCCTACAGGTCTGACAAGTCCTACATGCCCTCAGTCCCCCCTTAGTAGCATCAAGATCCAACACCTTCCGGATCCAATTCCACCTAGACACTATTGAGAGACATGTATCATGTATTTATTATTTTTGTATACATCATTTTTGACAGCTCGAGATAGATACTTTTATGACATCATTGTATTCTTGGACATTATTATTTTTGGTTTATGATGATGATCTACATTAGTTTGACGTACTACATGCATGTGTTCTTATGGATGAATGTTATTTATACGTGATGGATTTTATCTATTTGATGTTATCTATATGATGGTATGATTATGCTCTATTGTGATGTTTCTATCATGTTGATGCTATGATGCCTATGACACTTATGATATGATGTTTTTATGATGTTACATGATGACTAATATGTATGGATAATGTATAATGATCTTATATGCTTATAGTTTATGATGTCCTAATGCATGTGTGGATGATTTCCTAAATGTACTACATGGTGTTTTCCTTTTCTAGATATGATGATCTAATATCCCAGTGTTGTGATAAATTATCTCTATGTTTTTGGATTTTCTTTGATGATAAATGTTATGCATAAGACCTATATGGATACATTACATTGCTATAAGAATGATCTAAATGTTTAATGTAATCTAATGCACTTAAATGATAATGATATGAACTAATGATGGATGCACTTAGACTAATGCAAAAATGATAATGACGTATTTTTGTTATGCCCAATATACTCAATCATAAATGAAACAACACTTAGAAGAATTAGGAAAAATATTTGGATAAGATGAACAATTTAGAAGAATAATTTGGAGAAATGGACAATATGGATAACTAACAGATTGGATTCTGGATCGTATGACACTTGGATAAATGGTATGTATGGAATGCTTTAAAATGAAAATGAAATGCAAACCTAAAATGTATGAATGAGGCTTTGTCATCTTGTTTGCAAGTATTTCAAGTACTTTATTTCATCATTGAGCTTTTAAAATGTTGTAAGAAAATACAAGCATCTAGGTATAATTAAACCATGATGACCTGAGTATCTCTTACATGGATTTTGATTTAGCAAGTTAATACAAGCATCTAGTCAAAATTGAACCTAGATGACCTAAGTATTTCTTGCATGTATCAACAGACAAGGATTGCCCCCTTTCATGCTTAGACCCATAATGTCCTTGATGATCTTTTATCAATCATGTTGTTGGACAAAGTCGTCACATTACTAAAGATTAATCCACAAACAACAAACAAATGAAAATAATCATGCCTCCATCATAGCTGCTCTAGTTTTTATGACATCCTCGAGTAGCATAGGAAACATGATAACAAAAATCAAGACCCTAAGACTTAAACTGATAACAAACATCAAATCATCTTGCCATAGATATGTTTTCTTGCAATGAAAACAACTATAATCATCATGATAGTTTAGGCTCATTGTTGTCTGATATAGGTCAAGTTCCTGTGTCAAGCGTTTTGTTGAAAATGTTTGTTTGAAATGCTGCATGTTGTCTAGAGATAATATTGCAATCCGGTTTGTTATCCTTTGAGATTTTGTGGCATTCAAGAATCCAATTCCTAACTAGGTCGAGGATTTTTCCCCCAATCAAGTAAAGGATTGATTTATTATGGATGGACATGGCATTGAACGGATGGTAGACTCGATGTAACGGGCCCTAAGGGATTGACCTAGTGCCTTGGAGGCTCATCGATGATGGCCTTGCCTACGTGACAATGCAGAGGCAATGTAGTTCAGGGTGTGGACCATGTGGACCTAAGACCTAGAATGGTGGGAATTAGGTGGAATTGAATGGATAAAAGGATGGGTGAATAAGGGATGGAATGGATGCGAAGCCTCAAGGGCTCATCAAAGATAGCCTTGCCTACATTATAGCTTAGAGGTGACATAGTTCGACAATGGTACTAATGATAGGGTCACAATGGATGACAAGATGGATGAAGGACTGGATTGAAAGTTTGATGGGACAAGGCGATAAGGGTGAGTGAACCCAAGCCATGATAGTTATCTTTATGCAATTTGATAGATACGGTAAGAAAAGATTGGATGAGGACTAAAATCCTAAGAGATGGAGGGATCGGTTTATCACAAATAGCACCTATTTCTAGGTTTTCACTACTTGTTTTTATTTGCAGATCATAAATAGCGTTTGTTTCTAGGTTTTCACTAGCATTTTTTTTGCATGTTTTTGATTCCCTTGCATTGGGGTTATTAGGTATAGAACTTGCAAAGATGCATGCTGTTGATGGGATCATCTAACAGTTCACCTTCTGATGTTGCGAGTTGATAAGCTTCTGATCCATAGGTAGCAACAATGACATAGGGACCAAGCCAGTTGGGTTCAAACTTGCCTTTCTTCTCCTTGTCCTACTAATTTCTGGGATTCTCTTTGAGGACTAGGTCACCAACTTGAAAGACTTAGGGTTTGAATCTGTGGTTGTAGCTTCGTGACATCCTTTGTTGATAGGCTTTTAGATGGTTAAATGCGTGTTGTCTTCTTTCCTCAAGTAGCTCTAACTCCTGAAGTCTGGAAACCCTGTATTCTTCATCTGATAGGAGGCTTTTTAACGATACTCGCAATGATGGTAACTTGACTTCAATGGGCAAGATGGCTTTAGAGCCATAGACTAGGGAATATGGAGTTGCACCTGTGGGTGTGCAAATACTTGTGCGGTAGGCCCATAGAACGGGATTTAGTTGGACATGCCAATCATACCCGGCATCGTTGATAGTCTTCTTTAGGATTTTCAAGATGGTTTTATTAGATGCCTCTGCCTGGCTGTTTCCTTGGGGGTAATATAGAGTGGAAAAGTGATGTTGGATGTGGAATTTGTCACAAAGTTCTTTGACATCCTAATTTTTAAATGGTCTTCCATTATCAATGATAATGGATATAGGGATGCCATAGCAGAAAATGATGTAATTCAGGATGAATGAGGTGATTTGTTTGCCTGTGACATTGGCTAGGGGCATGACTTCAATCTACTTTATAAAGTATTCAGTGGTGGTGATTATGAACTCATGGCCACTGGATGATGGGGGATGTATCTTGCCCACTAAGTCAAGTCCCCATTGACAACAAGACCAAGGAGTCGTTAAACATTGCAGCTCCTATGCTGGTGTGTGTATTAAGTTCCCATGAATTTGGCATTTTGTGCACCTTTTCACCAAATGATAGGAGCCCCTTTCCATAGTTGGCCCATAGTACCCCATACGTACGAGTTTCTTTGCCAGGGTAGGACCACTAGAGTGGGTTTTGCATATACCGTCGTGCACTTCACTTAGGGTGGTTTGATATTCCTCACTATCGAGACACCTAAGGAGAGTACCATCTAGTCCTCATCAATACAGGGTGTTGGTAATTATAGTATAACAGGAGGCTTGGCAGATGAAGGTTCTTTTTTGGTTATTAGATAGATCAGCTGGTAGGGTGTTCTCTTTCAGATAGGTATATACTTTTCCATATAAGGGAGAATTAGATCCTACGATATGGCATATGATGTTGGTTTCAGGGGTGTCATATGCAGGATAGGATACTGGCTCTACCAAGAACTCATAGCATAATTGGTTTTTAGGTATATCAAGGAGAGATGCAATGGTTGCCATGGCGTCAGCTGCTTTGTTCTCCAATCTGGGTATCTGTTCAAAAGAAATCACAACAAAGTATTCTTTGAAGTCATCTACCATATGCTTGTACAATATTAACTTCTCATCTTTGGTTTGATAGTCATCATTCACCTAGTTGATGACAAGTTGTGAGTCTCCATACACATGAAGTTATTTGACTTTCCATTCTACTGCCATTTCGATGCTAATGACCAGTGCTTCGTACTTTGCCACATTATTGGTACATGGAAAGAGTAGTCTGTATGACTTTGGAATTGTGTCTCCATTAGGTGTGACCAACAAGATACCTACTCTGGACCCATGTTGAGTATATGATCCATCAAAGTGGAGTTTCCAGCTATTGTTGTGATGTTAAAGATAGACTCATCTAGAAATTCAAAGCTTATTGGGTTGTCATCTGTCAAAGGTGCATCTGCTAGCTGATCTGCAATCACTTGCCTTTTTATTGCTCATCTATCTACATACTTGATGTCAAATTCACTGAGTATCATGACCCATTTTGATATTCTACCTGTTAGGGTAGCTTTGTTGAGCAAGTATTTTAATGGATTGATCTTCACTACTAGATTGATGGAGTGTGAGAGCATGTAATGTCTCCATTTTTATGAAGCAAAGACTACAACAAGACATGTTCTTTCAATTGGTGTATATTGCAGCTCGTAACCTACTAGTGTTTTGCTAATGTAGTAGATTGTTTGCTCCTTTCCTTTGTGGTTTTGTTGTGCTAACAAAGCTCTAAGAGCTATTGGTGTAGCTGAGATTTAGAGTAGCAATGGCTTGCGCTGGATTGGTGGCATCAAGACATGTGGGTTCATTAGGTACTCTTTGAGGTGCTGAAAGGCTTGTTCACATGAGTCATTCCATTTGAAAGGAATGTTCATGTGCAAGAGATGTGTGAACAGATGACATTTATCTACCAGCTGAGAGATAAACCTTCCGATGGACTATAGTTTTCCTTGTAGAGACCATAACTGACTGAGATTCTTGGGTGGTGGCATTTCCATAATTGCTTTTACCTTGGCTGGGTTCACCTCAATTCCATTCGTTGACACTATATATCCAAGGAGTTTATCGGATGTTACTTTGAAAACACACTTTTTTAGATTTAAGCGTACATTAAATTGCTCTAATCTCGTGAAGATCTTGTCTAAGACCTACAGGTGTCCTTCTCTGGTAATTGACTTGGCTATAATGTCGTCTACATAATCTTCCATTATGGTGTGCATCATGTCATGAAAGATTGTAGTCATGGCCCTTTGATATGTTGCCCCCGCATTTTTCAGTCCAAATGGCATGACACACCAACAATAGGTACCCCGTGGACATATGAATGCAGTCTTGTGTTGATCTTCTAGCGCTATTTTGATTTGATTATAGATGGAAAATCCATCCATTAATGACAACATAGTGTGCCCTGCTGTTAGATCTACAATGATATCGATGTTGGGTAGACGAAAGTCATCCTTGGGACAACCCTTGTTCAAATCTCTGAAGTCATTGTAGATTCTGATTCTCCCATTTGGTTTTGAGATAGGTACTATATTTGAAATCCATTCTGGATAATCAATGGGTCTGATGAATCCAACATCTAGTAGCTTCTTCAATTCTTCCTTCACTAAGAGTACGATATGCGGGTGCATCTTACTTAGTTTTTGTTTGACTGGCTTAGCTCTTGGAGCTAGTGAGAAATGATGCATTATAAGATTTGGATCCAACCCCGACATATCTACATATGACCAAGAAAATTTAATCTGTTTCTTCTTGAAGAAGTTGATGAATTCTAGTTTTTCATGTTCAGATAATGACTCTGCCATATGGATTACCCTTGGATTGTCTTCTATTCCAATGTTGACAGGTTCTACTGGTTCAATCAAAATTGAGGACCTCTCCTAATGTGTCAGATTGGGAAGAGTGTCAAGCCTTTCATCCTTCGGCACCTCAGAGAGGTTTTCACCGTCGGATGCATCTTTTATTTTTTACTATTTTCACGATCTAACACTGCCGCAAAATAGTTTTCACCATTAGATCTATCTTTTATTTTTATATTTTTATGATTGAAAGGCTTGGAACTCTCTCCAAAATAAGCCTTGTCGTTAAGTTCTATAACATAGCTAGCTTTGTGATCTCCTGTGGGTAGATGGTCTCTAAGTTCTAGATAATCTATGATAGCTTCTTCATTTTGGAAAGTATCTAGCTCAGGGATGGTGTCTTGCAAATCCCAGTCTATGAGTTCAGGATGCACTAGTGGTAATGGGTCATCGGGTTGGTCTGGTTTGAGGCTAGTGATGGTTAAGATGGAGGAGTTGTGTGGGCTGGTGTAAGTATTTACAAATTCTATGATGGTACTCTCCTCAAGTTGATTTGTCAAGTGTGATATCATACCTTCCTCGCAAAACTAACTTTCAGTATTTTGCAGAATGAACTCTAGAGGTCTAGACCTAGAGCTTTGTCCCTCATGAGTTGTATGGGTAGAGATATATTGTTGAACCACATCAACATCTTTGTCGTCACAAGATAGTTCAAAAAGACTATCCCATTCATATTCATTTAAGTCTGTCTCACTCCATTCTTGTAGTCGGTGAATCTACTCTACTAGGTTAGTAGTAACTGTGTCCCTTGCTTTTCCTTTATACTTTTCTTGACCTTTGATCTTTTCTTTGCCTTTGTAACCTAGCCCTGTAGTGTCTCGGGCTGCTAAAGAAGAAGGTTGGATAGGTTTGATGATACCTTCTTTCCTTAATCCTATGGGACCATGACCATCATATCCTATTTTTTGTAAGATAGAGAACCTTTGGCCATATTGTTCGGTTTGCAATTGGGATGGAGGGTCTTGTGGTTTAGATTCACTATCTTCATCTTTATATAGCCATTGTAGAATATCCTTCTCATCACTCTCATCTGATAGGCTTCCCCATTTAACAAAAGGGCCATTAGGAATTTCCTTCAACTTGGGTTTGTTCATGGATGGTTTCCATTAGGACTTGGGAGATATAGGTAGCTGTGCTAGACAAAAGGTTTGTGTGATAGTATATTCTCCTACACCCTTGTCTTTGAGCTTGAGTTTAAGTTTGGATGCCTTGGATGTAGATGGTAGTGAGGTCAGGTCAATATGGGATAAAGATGAGGAAGATGCATGGTTAGTGGGGATTACAACATCAGGCTTGGATTGGATTGAATTGCAATATTGGAATGGATTAGGATCACCTTGGATGGTGATTTCTTGGCCATTATGAGGAAACTTGATACACTGATGGTAGGTGGATGACACAGCCTTCATCACATGATTCCAAGGTCAACCAAGAAGAATATCATATGATAGCTCCATGTCAAGCACTTGGCATGTTGGTACCTGCATGAGCAGTCAGTTTTCAAGCAGTAAACATGCAGGCACCCTCCCAAAAAATCCAAAAAAGATTCTAAGTCCATAGACCTCCTCAGCATGTTTCAGTGTCAGCATCATTTTTCCTTTCGAGGAGGTCATCATCATCATGTTTCTGGTCATCACCCTTTTGTTTCTTGCAGAGGTCATCATCATATTTTCTGTCGGCCTGATCTTTCGCTTGGGGGTGATATCTTAACATCGGGTGATCTTAGTTAAGATCATCCTGATGATGTTGCTGCAAGGTTCTAAGTATGACCCGATATTCTGTGGGGTCATCATATTTGAATATCAGGTGATGTTTGTTAAGATCACCCTGATGTTATCTTATCACCTTATGTTTGTTCCGGCATCATGATGATGCTGACATCAGGGAGATATCTGCCTCTCAGCTTTATGCATTGTCTAGTGGGGGGTGATCATTTCAAATATTCGTCATCTTCATATATCACCCCGATCTTATAATGGAGCTACAGTGCAGCATGATATTTGTGCATGAGGGTGATATTTCAAATATATGGTTATCTTCCGAATATCATCCTGATGCCGATATGGTGGTGACGTCATCAGAATCCGAGGGGGGTCATATTTCTAACACTAGTCATCTTGTGGAGATCCCTCGATATTTGTAAATATGATGATGACATCATCCGGATATGAGGAGGTGCGCAATAGGCAGAAGCAGGTGGATCTTCCTCCGATGCATCAGGTTGTGCCGATGAAGGATATCATGCTAGAGGATGATGATGAGGAAGGTCTTATACTAGGTGCCGTAGGGAGAAAAATCACTGACATCATATATGCTCATGACCTAGTATATAAAGTGTTAAAGAGGGTTGTCGCGGGGTGCATGTGGGATAATTTGATCTTGCATGATTTGAAATATCAGGATGATACATTTTGGCGGGAAAGGTTTACGATGCACAGTATGATGTTTTTCCCAAGGCTGTGAGTTGGTGCACCATTAATGGTAGATCTTATAGGGTATGGGCGATGACGTGGATGGATCTAGTACCTGACTGAAGTTGTGAATCCCTAGGCGGCAGTGTAGGGCTCGAGATCTCTTCTTGTCTCCTCTCCCACCTGCTGCATTGAATGTGTTGAGCGCCAATTTCTCATGACATGTTGTATCTGGTGGATATTTTGAGGTGCCATTGTACTAAGTGCTAGGTACACCTTCCTGCTATATAATGCAGACTGTGTTGCTCAGTGGTTGGTTGTTGAAGGCCTGGGGCATTTTTTGTGTAAATAATGAAAGACAGGGCATGATCTTGGTTGTTTTATCCCATTTTGGAGTTTATGTGTTGTAGCATGAATGTATTTTGCACATATGTTTAGTTTCATGTTGATATAAATGAAAAATGATATACTGCATGTGTTTATCTATCTGTCTCCTTTGTTGCATGCCTTTCCTTCTTTTGAATCTAGTTGCTAAGGGTTTCATAGATTCTAGGATACAGGGTTCTGTATCACATGCTTGATCTCTAACTTCCATTCAAGGAGTGGATTAAACTATTTTAGGTTGAGCATGGAGAAGGTTGTATGTCTGTAGGGATATCTGTAAGTAGAGGCAGCTAAATACCCACTCTTGGGTGATGTTTGTAAGGCAAGCATCAGTCCAACCCCCTGAAACATTATGTCCACCCATGGATAGGCACCAGTTGTATACGTCTAGTTGACTCCTTGCCCAATGGATAGGCACCAGTCTGCTCCTGGGTCAGTAGTTGAGATCCAAAACCCCTTGTCTTGCATCCAGGACATTATGTCCACCCATTTCATCACTTCAACCTGTTAGTTGTAGGAGTAGGATTAGGACCCCTGCATACTCTCATACCCAACCAGACACATATGTCCAAGAATGTTGCCAACCTTGTGATCTATCATGTAGATCTTGGTCCATACATGAGAGTATTCTGCCTGTTGTTGTCAAGTTAGATCTTTCTATCATTGAGCTAGTCAAGGTTACATCTTTAGCTATAGGGATACCCCCTTGGTGCAGCAGAACCAGAAGTGAAGGGGAGGAACTCATGCAACCTCCTGTATTAGTTGGCTGAATTTGCACATGCATAGGAACTGGCAAAGCCTGATGTTGATTCAGAAGAAAAACCAACATGGCACACAACATCTTTTACCACCGGTCCCACTCTTATCGGTAAAACAATAGTTCCTTTTGATGTCCTTTCTTCTTCATCATATGGCTTGATTGTAATTTTCTTCTTAGGATCTATGACATTCTCTGAAAACCCCAATGTAATGATTAGTTTTAAGTGCAAATATTTAAACCTGCCCCTCCATCTATTAGGCCTATTTTATTTTATGTTTATGAATGAAGGCTTCAATATGGAGGGACGCATTGTGTGGTTGGGTGATAGACATATCATCTTTTTCTATGAAGGATAAGAAATGGGGTGTACTTAGATGACCTACCATGCTTGAAATTGCTCTTCAGTTAGATTGGTTGGGATGGTAGTTTCTAAGAGAGCTTTTTCAAGGATGGCTTTGTGAGATGGAGATAGATGCAAAAGCTCCAAAATGGATATCTGTACAGGTGTCTTTTGGAGTTGGTCAAGGACATTGTATTGGTTAGATGTGGAGGATGATTTGGATGGAGCCCCTTGGAGAGTAATCTTTCCACCTCGAGTGGTTACATTACAATCAGGCTTTTTATTTATAGTGATCACATTTACATGTCACTTTCAGAGATGTGGTTAACAACATAATCATATGACACATTGGTGTAGTTGGCGTTGTTACCACCATTATTGTTTTTCTTGGAAGAACCTCCCTTCTCATAGTTGGGGAGCAGATTCTTGAATGCTAAATGGTCATCATTGGATACATGTCCATCAATTGATATCACCTTTTGATCAATTAAGTCTTGGATGGTGTTCTTTAGTCTTTGGAAGCCATTGGTTTTGTGACCTTTGCTTCTATGATATTCGCAAAAGTCAGAGTCTTTCCACCAAGAGGGTTTAAATTTTAGTTCATAATGTCGTACCGTTAGAAGTATTATGAGATTGTTTGATATGAGCTTCCTTAGGGTAGATTCAATTGATTCCCCTAATGGTGTAAACTTTTGATGAGGAGGAAAGTTTGTGGATCGTGGTTCATTGTTTTGAGGTTTGTTTGATGGTGTGTTATGTTGTGGATTTGACAGATTAAAGATTGGTTGTTTTGGCACCGCATGTTTAGCATCAACAACACCATCGTTTACAATGTTTTTGTTTTTGGTCCAAAACCTTGGCTTGTTTGTGTTATTACTTGAACTAGGGGTGTCTTTGTAGAGTTTGATTTGTCCCTTAGCTATCAAGGCTTTCTCAATGAGTAACCCCATTTCAATGACCTTACTAAAGGAAGTAGGACATTGTATTTGTATTTGATAGCTCAAGTTAGTGTTTAGGTTGTGAACAAACATCTCAATCATTTGTTTCTCTAGGATATGGTATGGACACTTGCTAGCAAGTTGTCTCCATCTTTGTAAGAAGGAGATGAAGGATTATCAACCTTTTTGCTTGTTATTACAAAGATCAAACATTGAGATTTAATGTTCAATGTTGTAGGAGAAATGGGTCACAAATTTCTCCACTAGTTCATTAAAGGTTCTGATGCCAGGAGGTAATCAGGAGAACCATTCCATTGCTTGTCCCCCTAAACTACGTGGAAATAGTCGCATAAGGTATGTTTCATTGTGAGCGACTTCTAGGAAGCAACACTGAATTCTCTTATGTGATCCTACGGGTCACCTTTTCCTCTATATTTATCAAATTTTGGAAACTCAAATCTTGAGGGAAAAGGTATCATGACCAAAGTTTTATCAAAAGGATATGGTGAAATGTCCTCTAGTGAATAGTGCTTTGTTGATGTTCCGGTTTGGATGTCCATAAGTTGTTGTTCAAGACTTGGATTTGTTGCATTAATGTGTCCAAAGAGTTTGATCTGTCCTTAGTCTTGTCATTTTTGGGAGCATCGGTGCTATTAGATGAGGTTTCTTCTCTCAATTTTGAGACATCAAAATCAAGGGGTAATTTAATTCCTTGTTGTGCTAGCATGATAAAATATTTTTGGGGGTCCAAGGTCATGACCTTGTCCATAATTTTTTGGAATTTGGGATCTTGCAAAGCACTAACAAGTTCCTCATGTGGGATTTCTTCCTCATCATCGCTAGATGCAGCAGAGTTTTCACTATGGTTTGAGGGATCCATTTCTTTTCTTTGTGATCTACTTTGAACCATAATATTTTTAGATATGGGTGAAGTTGGATGAAATGCTTGTGAAAGCAAATGAAATGTTTTTGGTAGGATGTGGTTGAGGTATGGTTGATTGGATTTGGAAGTTTTTGTGATAAGAAATTTTCTAAGGTTTTCTCTTGATCTATTTGGTCAAACAAAATGGTCTTGAGCTATAATGGTATTAGCTATCAAAGTGTTGATACAAAGTAAGTCAAATAGCAAATTGAATTGGCTTGTCTTTATAGCAAATTGAATTGGCTTGTCTTTAGCCCGTTACTGCTCAAGGTCGTCCCACTTGGAAGAAACACAATCCCAAGGGTAGGCCTCTTCTAAAGGTTGAACAAATGAAATGACGGGTTTGGCATTTTGGTCACCCAAGATGGAGATAGCATAGGCCTACCACCATTTTACAAGCACAGTAGGCACTGGTTCATTAACCTTCTAGAGTTAAATCTAAGTGTGATTTAATCTATCAAGCACAAAATTGACATGATAGCATAAACATGAAAAGATAGCTCATTTTAACCTCCTAAACAAACTATGTGAAGATTGTTGTTGAAGATTTGATCAAGTTACTTTCCCCTACTTATGCTAGATGTGGATTTGTAAATGCAAGATTTGTTTGAAAAATTTGTTCAATTTTACCCACCTAGTTTGGGACTATCTAAAAATATGTATACAATTTGTATGAGCAATGATGTGATTTACTCCTCCTAATTAGAAACTAGATGGAGATTTTTATGCAAGTTGCATGAACAATGATTTACTCCTAATTAAAACTAGATGAAGATTTACATACAAGATGCAACTAAAATGCCTAAACCAGCTCTTAAACCTACAAGAACATTCAGTCAATAGCCTCCATTGATGATTGATAATACCTGCAACCAAGTTAGTATCAAAAATTTTACAAAACTCAACACAAATCTCTGACAGGAATCAGATGCGTGGAAATAGACAATGGATGTGCAGGAAGACAAATTAGATGCGCAGAAATACAAATGCGCAGAAAGAAGTTGCAGATGTGCAGACAGAGGTTTTAAATGCGCAGGAAGAATGAAAGCATAGAAAGAAGTGTTAAAAGCGTAGAAAGATGTATCATATGCGTGTGACTACACTTTTCTTCATGGATTGCAGAACTGGAAGATTGAATGCACCGGAACGACCTATCATGACTACAACTTCACCAAAAACTCAAAATGGAGGTTAAAAATGGGGCAGTGGCCTCACGGTGGGTGTCAAAATGTGATTGAATTTCTGAACCACAGTAGAAACTACTTAAACATTCAATAAATTCAATGGAAATAAGACAAATGCAAATAAACAAAAGATAATACCTTTGCAAACACATTTACCTCGTGCCTTCCATTGTTGCCTATCTTTCTTTGATCTTGTGTGATTAAGGAGCTCTCAAAAGTTGTACTTCCTTGCTGTTAAGATGACAAAGATAGAATGGCTATGTGAAGGTTTATGCAATGAAACTACAATGCAATAATTAAGATGATGGGTGGGGATAATGATATGTAGCCATGGGTGATGATAATGAGATGAGGATAATGAAGCTAGATGCAATTGCAATGGAGCCAAAGGCACACTTGGGATCTATGGCAGAATTTCTATAGAATAAGATTACTTAAAGCTTGAGTGGTGAAGAATGAGTGTGAGAGCCTTGTTTTTATAGGCTAAGGATGGACCAATTCCAAGTGTCATAAGATCCATGATTGGAGGAATTATCTATGAGGTGTATGGTTGAGATGGAGTTGAGAGAGATAACCATGGGAAATGTTCCTACTATGTTTACAAGGTAGAGGAATATTTAGATCCATGAGCCACATGTCATTGTGTTCCCAATGACCTGTGAGTTAAAAGTGGAAGACTTTGAGCAAATTTTGGAAGAAGGACTCTTGATTTGTTGGAATGTGGGAGATAAACTAGGATTTGAAAGACAAGTGTCTCAGACCCTAGAGATGATTGAGGAATGATAGGCCACATGTGGAGAAGAAATAGAGATGATTAGAGGATAAACATGACATATGGGTGTGGGTAATTAGCTAATTAAATATTAAAATATTTAATTATGTGTGCAACATAGTGAGGTGTAAAGTGAGGTGGAAAGTGATGTGGATTTATGAAATTAGGACTTTGGGATAGAGGAATTTATGATTAATTAAATAATCTAGGATTATTTAATTAGATGAGACATTAGAGGAATTTGGGTACTTATTTAAATAAATTGATTTTTATTTAATTTTAGGATAATGAACCAATTAAATAAATTAGAATATTTATTTAATTGATAGATGAACAAGAATAAAATAAATATTAAAAATATTTATTTATTTCCACACAAGCCATTTTTAGGTGTATACAACTATGATCAAGAAGATCTAGCTATGCTCCCAGTAATCACAAAGAAATTATATATGCAATATAGCATCAAACCTCCAAATTATCCAAATTCAAATCAATGCTTGGCCATAAGGAGTTTCCATTGAGGGGGAGAGAGTATGCCTGGCAATGGCAGCTCTATGTAAGACCTTAAAGGAAAAAATAAGTCCTATAGGCATTATATATGGCTAACTCCTTGGACGTAAAACCTAACAGGCATAACATAAGACCTCTAGGAATTATATGTAAGCCCTATGGGAATATTGAAAATTATTCTCTCTATAAATCTTCCACTTGTAAAAGCACTATGTGTCATGCACACTCGTACACACATGCACAAATGAGCATATACATAGTGCAATTTTTTTTTGAAACATACTACACACTACAATAATTTCTACATTCAAAAGAAGATGATGCACACTTGACACCAATGTATGTACAACATATGAAGGCATGCCACTCAAGGTGAAAGAAAATGATACGAAAACGAGTAAAAGAAGCCCATCAAAACACCTTGGAATAATTAGTGACAATCACCTAAAGAGATAACGACATTGTTAAACATGATGATGAGACTAGATTACTCACAAGAGTGGATTCCCTTAGGGTTTCTATGTAGAATAAAAGTGATGTCATCATTTTGACGTGACTAGAGTGATACACTCAAAGCTAATTTTAGAACCTAAGTTATCCCTTAAGTTAATCTCACATCTAAAGATGGTTTAAATTTGCAACCTTAATTTGAAAATGTCAAGAAACTAAAATCAACTGCAAATAATAATTATTTAGAGGAAGGACTAATTTCTAATATCTTAATAAATCTACAATTTAATAATAAAATACTAGCTTAATTAGAACTAAATAACAATTTTAATCAGAGAAATAAATAAAAACATAATTTACATTATTTAATATCTAATATTTTAACTTTAATTAATTTAAGTTTAAATAATAAAAGTCTTAAATTGAAATTATAATTTTAAAAACAAAAATTAAATAAGTTAACTTCAATTTTAAGACTTAATAACTTTAAATCATAATTTTCATTTAACACACAATATGATTACATTACTAAAATATAAATCTATTTAAACAATCGTTATTATAATTAAGCCAAGTCCACTACATTGTAGGAACTATTAATGCAACAAAACAATGAATGTAAAACCTTCCAATTTGAAATGAACATCATATAAAAAGAAATCTTACTTTTTCTATTTTTTATTTTTTGCTTTGAAATTTCTTCTTACTTTTCTTTTTTTGAAATTATTTGCTTTCTACAGGAATGAGAGGGTTTATAGAGAGTAGGCAAAAAAAATAAGAATATGCTTTTATTTGGCTCAAAAAACTTCTTTCTTCCCCCTTATACTTTTTAATATTCTTTTTTTTTGGGGGGGAATTATCTGTATTTTTTTGCAAACTTTAACTAATTATTTGTTGAAAACTTAGATATGATGATTTTGTCTGATGCATGTTGTAGTACAACCACCGAGAAATCACATAGATTTTCTATATAATTGTTTTTGTGCATGCATGCATAACGGAGGAAGAAAAATAATAAGATTTATTCAAAAATCCAAATGAAGGAGTTTCCCTTGGATTTAACTGTGTTGGGTATTTTAAACTTAATGGACAAGAAATTCTTCTGTAAGTGATTATAATATATCAAATTTTAGTATGATAAAGAGGGTTTTGATTATTTTAGGTTGCATTCATAATATATAAGAATGTTTCATATGAATATGTGATCATATACCCCCATTTACCTACCCAGATTTGAGATTCAAGAAAAATGAGCTTTGTTAAGGGCAAATTAAAAAAAAATCTAGTTTTTATTTTTGTTTATTATCATTATTATTATTTTAATTTAAAGAAAAAGAAATTTAAAATAATTTTATTTTATTTATTTTAAAGAAATAATTTTTAAAATTTTTTTTTATTGAATAGAGGGGGGAGTGAATGGCTCCCCCAAGGGCCATGCTCCTCATGGGAGCCCCCATGGACCCATCCACATAGCCATGTGGAGAGGGGTGTGGGGTTTTCCCATCCCTCTCCATAACTCTTTGAAGAAGGTTGCCCCAATGGGGTTTGCCTTAAGAAAATTTTTAACAAAACATAAATAATATATAAACAAGTATTAAATCCACTTAAAATTGTTTCCTTTCATGTGAGGTTTGAGACAACAAAAGTTTAATATGGTTATTTGGTTTAAAAACATGTATAGATATATTGCTATATGTGTGTGATTAACTGATTTATAGCTCATAAGTTTTACTCAGTATAGAGGGATGGAGTTTATTGGAAACAAGATCAATTGGTTTTAGGTATATGGAATTGTTATGGAGTAAAAAGTAGGCACGTCTTTTTACCTCCTAGTTTAGCTCCTAGGTCCCTGTGTTAACACTCTACATGCAAAATATTCATTTCGATGAGAAATCCCCTAAAACGCATGTCAAATGGGAACTAGGGGACCATTTAATGCTTAGGTCCCAACCAAAAAGGCACCTTGGGACTTGGGTGCCCACGCCCAAGGCCATCCTGATTGGTCAGGGTAAAATTTAAAGGATGTTAATATATGACTTTTAAATGGGTCCTTCCTTGTCGGCTCTTTCAATTAATTTGCGAATGTTTAACGGGAAAGCATATATAAACAATTTTTTGAATTTATTTTGTGTAAGGTTGATGATAGAAAGGTTATGATATTGAGAAAATTAGCATTCAAGGTATTCATTATTTTATTATTGCAGATTTTTGTTAGTATTGTGTTTGTTGCATATTTGGAATCATCATCAACATCCTAATGAGTTGAAGAATCTTCATCCTCCTACGGACTTCACCTCCAAGGTGACATTATCATTATGTTTGAATCATTTCATCATCATTTGGATTATCTTTAGCATGTGTCCTGCAAGGGCACACTCTCTCTCTAACAACAGTGTTGGGAAAGCTTTAATGCTAACTTAGGATTTGACTAAGGCAAATCCCTAAACACCACAATCCCCAAACCCTTTTCTTCTTGTGTGCAAGTTACAGGTGCTAGGATTGAAGAAGTGAAGGTACAAGGAGGTTGAGCAAGGGATAAGATTTCAAGATCTAAAAATATAGTGTGGAAATTCCTTTGTGGAAGACTTGGGCGCCTGCCCCAACGTCCTCCTACTAAATCAGACACTGGATACAAAATCAAGACATCATTTACAACAATTCTCCAGTTTTGATTTCTCGACGATTTAGAATTTTAGGACTTGGGTGCCCATTCCAGAGTCCTTTGATATTTTAGATTGTATGGAACAGGTTACAACATCTCACTGATCATCCTAGTATTTTCAGATCTTGATTTTCCATTGATGATTGTTTGTTCTAAGCTGATTGTCTCATATCTAGGGTTTTGCTGATTCTTAACCTAGGGTTTGGTAAAAAGTTGGGTTGAATCACATCTTTCTTTGACAAACAAGAGCACAAAATCAGTAGCTGAGTCCTCTCCCATCTTGTATTGACTTGGTTCAATTTTGTCCTTGAATGTTTTAGAGAAAGAGGGTTTGATCTTATGTACTTGCATGCTTGCATTCATACCCTTTTTCCCTATTAAACATTTTGGTTAGCCCGTAGTAGCGAACATTGGCATCTTGCTGAGTGTTAAAATCAGATTTTTCATTAATTCACATCATACTTATCATTCCTCATTGAAAACCTTGCATAAATTTGGAAAAAATTTAAAAAAAAAGCATTCTAGGCTTGCATAAAAGCATAGTTTTGCATTATTTCATTGCATGTCATTGAGACATTTTGAAATTTCTGATTTTTACATCAGATCTGATATAAATTGTAGCAATTACTCATTTCATGCTTTCACATCTTGTACTTGCTTACCTCATTTGTTAGGGTTTTATTAAAAACTTGCATTTTCAGTTGAACTGACAAGTGGTTTAGTCGATGATCACCTTGACTCAATGAACTTGACAACACAAACTACTATGGTTAAATTACTTCACATGATTCATATCAACAAAACATAAATCATACACATTTATATATATAAACATACAATTCATAAGCTGAACATATAAACAAGGTGGAGAAACACAGTACCTCAAGTGGCCGGCTCGGGTGGCTGTGATCCCACAAGATCTAACTAAATCTTCTACTAAATCTTTGTAATCATAAATAGAACTCAAAAAAACATATTCTTCATTGAATGCAAAAAGTAACAAAGGTACAACAAAATCTATTACTATATCTCTGTTCAAAACTATATGAAACAAAATCTATCTATTATCCTCTGATCTAGCTAACTGAGATCAACATTGTCTTTATATGAATAGGACTATTGAATAATAAATGTCTTAACTGCCCATTATCCCACATCATAGTAAAAGTACTTAATTATAGAGCAACAAAAAAATAGGAAACTAACTAATCATGAAGGCGATAGAGGTAATACAGTCCTACTATAATTCTACCTCTTAATCACCCATAAAGAATAATCAAAGCTTAGAAATAGAATCATTGAGCACAATCTGAATTCCTCAACTACATCATTTATTGAAAGATAACCATTTATAGAGTCATGGGTGACTCATCCCAGCTAACTCAAGATCTTCTTCCTTTGGCTACAAGTACCTGTATCAACTTCTATGGATATCAACACCTCCTTTGGCTACGGGCTATTCAATGTTCTTCATGGTACGAAGCCAAGCTTTTGATGCATGAGGAGTTAGTACTCTATATAATATTTATGCATCAATCACTTAGAATCAACATAAAATACTAACTTATCACATGAACAATCTATTATCCACACACAATTAATTATCAACATATTATATACCATCTTTCATGCTTCAGTGTCTTAAGGATAGACATGGACATAATTAATATATATAAGTCTAGAAATGTCTTTAGAAAACAAGTAATTAAAACAGTAAAAACAAGACAACTGATGGACTCATCAATAACGACATAAATAATAATATGTTTCTTCATCATTATATTCATCCACAGTACTTCATAAACATGCCCTACATTAAATTGTAAGAAAAATATTATTTCAATAAATGATACAAAAATATAACATCATAATCTAAAATATATTAATTTTCATTAAGTAATACATCTATAATACCTGGTTCAACTAGATCTGAAATATGGTCAAATTCAATTGATGATTCCATTTGTGTGAGTTGTAGTCTTCTAGAAGTTGATACGTGATGAGAATGGGCTACAAGAGATTAAGCACTAGAAGTTTCTTCATTGTTGCTTCTTACATTGTTGCTACAAATTTACTTCTCTCTCTCTCCCCCTATGTGTCTCTTCCTCTCTCCCTAAGTTTCTCTCTTTCCCTAAGTCTCTCTCTTCCCCTATGGATATGATAGACCCATAAAAGATAAAATGAGGATAAGAAAATCATGTCAAACATGTAGAAGCTGAAATGAGGATAACTAAATCATGCCAAACATCTCTCTCTCTCTCTCTCTCCTCCTTATTCTCACTTTTGATCTTTCCCTAATTCCCTATCTCTCTCTGTCTATGTCTCTCTCTCCCTCCTAGCTAAACATATAAAGTCAAACATATAGAAGGTGAAATTAAGGTAAGAAAAAATGTCAAAAATATAGGTGAAATGAGGATGTACTATTTTATTGTTAATTTTAAGCTTCTGATTGCTTCAAGAATATAAAATTCTCTACTAATAGTACCAACCATGAGAAGGTGGAAGCTTGTTTGGCACTACTAGTCTACATTAATAACACTACTAGAAATAAATAAAGAAAAAAAAAGAAAAATCAAATCAAATCACAAAACTTAAGAAGTGTACATAACATACATTTGTGTCATTCCACTAATTCAATCCAATGAACCATGTGGATCCACACTACTCTTTATGGTGTCAAGTATTGCTTCATGGTCAGACTCACAAACTTTCCACAAGTTTTTATTCAATGGTCTACCCCCATCTTTTATCAATTGAACATTTGATGCAACAACAAGGTTAAAATAATGAATAATTTTCCTATGTCAAATGTTGAGAACTAAGAATACTGAGAGGGGGGGGGGTGAATCAATATTCTATAAAATCTTTCTTTCACATATTTATTAACCCATTTACCATATTGAATAACATGAAAGTAAAGTAAACATGAGAAAAGTAGCCACAAAGTCATAACACATAGACACTAGGATTTTTACATGGAAAACCAAAAAAGGGAAAAACCACGGTGAGTGTTAGCTCACAATATATTATCATATCAAAACCATATTACATGAAGGCTCACTACCTTAGGGATCATTGCCCAAGGACTCACTATCCAAAGAAGTGCTCATTGCATAAGACTCACTGCCATGAAAGAAAAGAAAAGAAGAGAGAATGGCTCACTGCCAAGATTGAACTGCTACAGATGCATCTACAAAATGCTGGATTATAGTTCCATTGATAGCTTAGTATACAGATTCAAAAGTCTTCATAAAAACTACCTTGCTTTTCTGCTCTACCTTACATATATTTTGTTCTTCTGCCTTCTGCACTCTTACTATATTTTTTACATTCCAAATTCAAATTAGGGTTGTATATCCACAACTACACACCACATCGCATCAAAATCCATTAGGTATTACTATCCACAAAAATATCTAACTCAAAATTTGGTTGGCTTGCCAGTGATGAAACATGTACACAAAAAGCTCATACTCTTTTAGCTTGAATTCTTTACATGAAGTTATGCAGACCAATAGAGACCTTCAAGGATCTTCATATAGGTATGGACCTATTATCAAACCACTTAGAATAATGATCTAAACACTATCTCCTTACTGCACAATGATCCAACTGTGTGTCAGCCTTATCCCAAAATACACACTTTAAACCTTATTGTCTGTCATATCATAACTTCTAGTGCAGACCACATGAAACTTCAAAATTTACATCAAACATTCATTAGACATCACCAATGATACCTTCATGACCGCAGGTCATAACATTCTTGTGTGGTAATATGCGGATCTTAGAACTGTTACCTCTGTCTTAGTTAAACACTGTCAAACTAACTACTGAAACTTGGAAGCTTATAGATGATCTTCCAGTGGACTTCAGATACTGCAAATCTAGAATTAGATAATTATCATGTGTTTACAACACCTTTAAATTGCACATCAAAATAACCAATAGCAGAGGAATGCAGAGTGAATTACTCAAGTGTTTGGCACTACTCCTCATTGCACTCTGCTTACCGGACTTAGGCAATTTACAATATGACTTTCGAAGATTGTCCAGACATGAAACTTAGGATACAACATTGTATAAAATCTAAGTATGACATACTAGAACTGCATAGAAGGATCTTCATTTGTGGAGGAGTATCAAATGAACCACTATCATTGTCTTGGTAAACTGTCAACACTTAGTCAATTTTGGCTAAGTTAGTCTTTCTGGACCAAAAGGTTACACACAACTTAGTCTCAGGAACTATTGCAAATCATGTCTGATTGCTGCCATCAATGATAACATCAAGTCTTCAACATATCAATAGTGTCTCTTGACCATGTTGCCAACAATCTCCCCCTTTGGCATTGATGGCAACACTTAGTGAAAAATGCTTATGCTGCTCCCCCTTACTATGTACACTTTGTTTTTCTTCTTCCCTTAAAATGTTTGGCCATTTTTCACTGGACCTTCTTCTCCCCCTTTGACATAAATGGCAAAGGTGTATGTACAAGTAACAAAATTGTATTGCAAAACTATTATACTTAGTTGCATATGTACAGGTGTAATAAAAAATCTTACTAACTAAAAAGTGGAGAGGATGTCTGAGTATAAGACTTTCAATTGAGCTATCTCTCTATCCCACTTGGTCTTGGCACTGTTCAAAATTTGAATGTTTCCATTCACTTGAAACACCAACTCCTCTGCCTTATCAATAGTTGTAGGCACATTAGTTGTTTCCTTTATCCTTACTACCTCTGCTTGTAGACCAATCATAGAATCAAGCTTGGATTCTATTGATTCTCTTACTTGGCACATTTTGCTCTTGGTGGCCTTTTTTTTACTCCGCAAACTGTTTATTTGTGCATAAATGCCTTCTATTTTTGACTTTTTGTTCAAGATAGAGTTAGTTGCTGGGTCAAAGGTTTTAGAGATCTTTAATAGTTTAAGCTCTAATTCATCTATTTTCTCCTTCAACTCTTTTATTGACTTAGGCCAAGATAGATAAAACTTGTATATATCACTAGCATCCTTAATGGCAGTCTCTATAATCTTAATGCTATTATCTAACAAAATTGCATCTTTGGCTAACTTATCCTTTAGCTCAACTAGCCTCTTATCATTGATTTCTACTCTAACCTTTGTATCTGCCACTATTTCAAATGATTCAAAATGAGTACTTACAGAGTTTATGAGCCCTTTAAGTTGCTCAGATGGTGCAAGTGTTGTATTTTTATGTAGTCCAAGCATTAATTTCTCCAATACATCAGATGCCTTATCAGTGAACTCACTATCTTGGACATAGGATTTCAAAATTTCTTCTTGAGATTTGGCCTGAACAATTGATCCCGATTTCAACTTTTGCAAGGGAGACATTAAGTCCAAGTTGATTGGACCTTGCAGAAACTTAGGGGCATCCAAAACTTGTGTGCCTTGTTGTTTTTCCAAAAATTCCTTGACAATATTTACTGGATCCTGTGTGGTTGCAGTGTCTCTTCCCATATCATCAAACACTTCTTCTTCCAGCTTCTGCTCTAGTGGTTTAAGGTGCATAGCCTCTTGTTCATCAATGTTTTGTTCTGGAGAAGGGCTCTTCTTAGCATGTTCATCCTCTTGATCATTAGGTTCATTTTGCTTCGCAGGGTTTCAACAATCTCAAGAGATTTATCCTTTTCTTGCTCTTTCATCTCTTCACCTTTTCTTGGGCTTATCGGAGGAGTCTTTGTTTGATTTAAACCTTAATCAGGACCAACTTTTCGTAAAGAACTGCCATTACTAACATTTTGTTCTTCTTTGTCATAAATGTTTGGGATATTAAACTCTCTTAGGATATCAAGTATTTCTTGTTCTTTATCCTTCACAAATTTTTCTATAGCCCCAGACATTAGAGTGTTGATCCTCTACTTTATCTCAATTTTATCTCCAAGGATCTTGAAGACTTTGGATCTCTCCTTAGGAGTCACATTTGGACATAGTTTCAACAATGTATTTTCTCGTCTCCAAGTCTTTTTCCATTGCTGCGTCCTTCTTGGCAGACATTATACTTGCAAGGGTGTCAGGGAGATCTATAATCACTTCAATATCTGATTATAGCAGTCTCAATGATGTCTTTTTCTGCATCATCATATTCATCATACAATTGTGCTATGAGTTTTAGATTTCCATCTACTGTTATAGCCTTCAAGACATCTTCCAAATTTATTGTTGGTTCTCCTTTCTCAGGCTCATCTTGCCTTGGCTTTTTCATGATTCTGCCCTTGCTGGAGGGCTTCCCTTTTTTGCCCCTGAATGCTTTAGTAGCCTCCACTTTCATTTTATTTACTTCTTCATCAGTCTCAGTTTCCTCATCATCAATACTCACATGCATCCTTTTAGCTTCGGTCTTCATTCTTTTGTGTTTTTCATTAGTGGGTTTCTTTGCAGGTGCTTCCACAGAGGGTGTGGGACTGAAGGATGCAGACGTAGTTTGAGTAGAAGTTGTACTTCTTGTTATTTTCCTTGTTACCACAAGCTCCTTCTCTTTTCTCTCAGACTCTTCCAGTGCCTTTTTAGGTTCATCTTGCTTCATTTTTTCAAGTGCCCTAGCTACTTCATCCCTTTCTCTTATTTTAGCAATCTCTTCTTTATTAAGTCCTATGCTTTGGGCATATTCCTCTACCATTTTCTTCACCATTTTCTAAGTTTTTTGGCTTTCTTAATTCAACATGAACTTTTACAGATAACTCCTCATAGGTACCAAACCTTGCCTCATTAGTGTCCCTGTGTTTGCTCAACATGAGCTTAGCATAACCATCCAATATATTTTTAGTTACTTCATAGCCCATTGGAAGGACCCAGACTGTCATAGGCTCAACAACCTCCATCATGCATTGATCTTTGTTGACAATGAAACATATATCATTTTTTGTATTTTTCAACTATTGATTCTGGTATCCTTTTCCTATATTGCATTATCTTTTGAAAATTCTTGAAGTAGCCCCATAGGGCTGCATTCTGTGCATCCGATCTTCCTATGCTATTCAAGTGATTTCTAATTTGTATAGCAACTGGTTGACTACTAGACCAAATCAACTTCATTCCTAGTTATTCTTGCATGAAATAGAAAAATAAACAAATGATCAACATACCAAACTTGAAGGGATATTTATGCTCTTTTGTCCTCTTCAAAATTTCCATTAATTGTTGTCGGAGCAACTCACAAAGGTCATAATCTGCATTCTTCTTAACCATCTCATAGGCAGTGTATTTGGCAGTACCGGAGACAGAGTTATCCTAGTTTGTGAAGTAGATCTTGTAACCAATCACCATGGAGGCAAACCTAACTGCATGGTCTTCAATATTGTTAATTGTCAATACCCTTTTATCGAATTAGGCTCCAGTGACTTCTGTCACTATGCTGTTTTTCACAGATTTCAACACAGGCACTGTTCCAATAGAATTCAACCCTATAAAAACCCTTATAGACTCTTTATGATCATGAATGGTGTGTTAAGCCACATAAATTTATTGTGACTCTGCTCAATACATATCGAACCCATGAGCCCTCTGCAAATGATGGAAAATCAACGTATTGCACAAATTTCTTCTGTTTTAGGGCTTTGTATTCATCCTTCAATTTGTATTCCTTGCCACACAATGTATTCATATACAATTCCCCAAGTTTGTTGTCGCTGTGTTCATCTAGGGCAACATGAATGTAAGTCCTAATGTCTTCCTCATGCATCACACCATAGGGTACTTTAGAAAATGCACTGTCAGGATCAACTTTCGTAGAATTGTATGGACGTTTCTTAAATTTTGGTCATGGTCTCTCAATGACATCAATAACTTGTGGTGTCTCCATTTCCATAAGAATTCAAACAAGTTCACGGTACGGTTTTAAACTGTAAATACCTCTTTTGCCAAATTAGGGTTTTCTTCACTAGAAATTGCTTTGAGTTTCTTTGAATCATTGGAAATCATTGACGTTGCTAGGAATTCTGCTTCAGTTCTCCTTGGACACTTGATAGCTTGAATGCAAAGTGATTAGCCTTTCGAATGTGATCCTTTATAACCCTTGTTATGTAAAAACCTAGTCGTCATAAATGTTGTTCTCAAAAAGCTATCAAACACTTCACTATTAGACACAGTTGATTAAGATTGCTTCACAATGTGCCGCATTAGGTCTTTTTCTGTTAGTTTCTTCTCCAAATGATTCATCCAATACTACTTTAACTCATACCTTAGTGTTGGATCTCAGCAACCACTATCTGGCTAGGGGATTAGAATATTCTATAAAAGCTCCCCCTGAGCCAGAGCTCCCAATTTACTTCTCGGAGGAAGTATTTGCACCAAAAGTTGGTACAGATCCATTCTTGACCTCTTTAACATCCTTCTTAATCTAGATCTTGCTCATTTCCTTATTGGTTTCTACTAGATCAAATTTGTTCTTTCCCTTGTCTTCCCTCTGCTCTGTTTTCTTCTATTTTGCAGAATAGTTTCTTTTCACATTCTTTCTTCTACAAAATTTTACAACATGCCCAGGTCTATTGAAATTGTAGCAAACAATATTCCTTTGTCCTTGATTCCTATTAATTGGATTTATTCTTGATTTGCATTGGTTAGCCATATGTCCAAATCTATTCCATGCAAAGTACTTTCTATTGAAAGATTGAGTGTTCCTTACATTGTTGAAACCATTCCTTATCACATTCCTACATTCACTTGCTTTATGACCAATTCTTTTACAATTAAAGCACTGACCTGAGAATGATGGAGCATTTTGATTTATTCTTCTCCTACACTAAGTATCCCTATGACCAAACTTATTGCATTTGAAAGAATAGCCATTGAAGGATGGGTACCTTTGAGCATTTGGTTGCCTGACTGGAGATCTTCTAGGTCTGTTTCTCTGATTCTGGACCTGATTGCCTTTGACTCTCCTTATCTCAGTGTTAACTTGTCCTGATTTAGAGCTTTCTCCTCTTTCAAATCCCAAACCTTGCTTGTCATCCACACTTTTCTAACTTGCAATCAGCTCATCAAGATTGGCAGAGCTTATTTTGAATTTTTCTTTATAGCTATTAGCTACTTCCAGATCAAATTTTAGAAGCACAACATCTTTTGCCAACTTTTCACATTCTTCAGACTTGTCTTACAAGACTTGATTTAAATGCTCCTCAGACTTTTCTTTCTCTTCAATCAATAGTGATAAATCATTTAGGGTTTCATTTGCTGCTTTCAATTGTTCACTTAGCTCTCTGCTCCTATCCTTTGATCTCTTAACTTTCTCTCTTAGCTTCAGGATGCATTCATCAGCTTCTTTGATATTTTCCTTCAAATCCTGGATATCTGCTTCATACTTATCAAGATCTTCAAGAGCAGTTTTTAGTTCTTGATTACTGACATATGTGCAATTATCAATTGTGACATTGCCTGGAGCAGGATACCTTCTGGCTGCCATGTTTAAACTTTCCCAGATCTTCCTTAAGTTGTTATGCTTCTTCCAAGGAACCTTGCTCTGATACCAATTGTTGAGAAAAAATAATATTGAGAGGGGGGGTGAATCGGTATTCTATTAAACCTTTCTTTCACATGTTCATTAATCCATTTACCATATTCACTAACATGAAAGCAAAGTAAACATGAGAAAAGTAGCCACAAAGTCATAACACATAGACACCAGAATTTTTACATGGAAAACCCAAAAAGGGAAAAACCACAGTGAGTGGTAGCTCACAATATATTATGATATCAAAACTAAATTACATGAAGGCTCACTGCCTTAGGGCTCATTGCCTAAGGACTCACTATCCAAAGAATTGCTCACTGCATAAGGCTCACTGCCATGAAAGAAAAGAAAAGAAGAGAGAATGGCTCACTACCAAGATTGAACTACTACAAATGCATCTACAAAATGCTGGATTACAGTTCCATTGAAAGCTTAGTATACAGATTCAAAAGTCTTCATAAAAACTACCCTACTTTTCTGCTCTGCCTTACATATATTATGTTGTTCTTCCTTCTGCACTCTTACTGTATTTTTCACATTCCAATTCAAAGTAGGATCACATATCCACAACTACATAGCACATCGTACCGAAATCCATTAGGTATTAATATCTGCAAAAATATCTAACTCAAAATTTGGTTGGCTTGCCAGTGATGAAACGTGTACACAAAAAGGTCATACTTTGTCGGCTTGAATTATTTACATGAAGTTATGCGTGTTGGAAAGAGACACTGCATAACATTGATAGGAGTTATCATTGATGGCAACCAAGATTATCCCACACCTCCATAGTGCAGTATCTGATCATACCGGAAGTCAGAACAATAATCTATCTAAGTCCGGGAGCCTGAAACAGAGTATATAGAAAAGTTTGGTATTTTGGTTCAGATCTCTTTTGTGGAAAGGCATGGAATGTTGTGGATCCAAGGTTGTTGAAAACATTACAAATACACTCTAAATCTAGAATTTTGTCATTCGGTGATGAAGGAATCGAATGTTATTAGCATCTGTGTATCAGGTTCCAGTCTGATAGAGCAGACAAAAGAAGAATAGGTAAAACTTGCAGAAGATCTTGTTTCTGAAAGAATGGAAGTTTCTTGTTGGACAAATGGTGGCATTCAGTAACTATGACCAACTTGAATAATGATTTGCAAGAGTAAGTTTTGGTCCACACTCCAAGTTATGAATAGATCTAGCCGACAGGGCTGAGCATTCTTAAGTGTTCCAAGTACTATTGAAGCTGACTAGTAGAATGATTATAGATCTTGTTGCAGATATATATAGTCAATGAAGTCAGTTGTTTAGTGTGTGGTGTGCATACGAAGAAAGTGAATGTGAGTAGAGTAGAAATCTAAGGTGCGAATGAGAGCAGAACAGTAAGAAGAACAAAGCAAGGATGAAGTGCGTAAGATCATTTTTTGTACTCAACCAGAACTAAAATTCTTGCATAAGTAGATGCTATCATTAGTTCATATCTCTATTTTTCATTTGTAATAATGTCTTAGGTAGTGAGCCTTCATTTGAGCAGTGAGCTCTAGGCAGTGAGACCGAATGCATGTGCATTCCCATTTTATATCAATACTTTTAACAGAGTATTAAATTCTTGTGGGTTAACCCCCACCATGGTTTTTCCCTTAACTGGGTTTCCACATCAAAAAAATTGGTGTCAAATGTGTCATTTCATTTCTGCTTATGTGATGACTGAAATGTTTATTTCACTAACTATTTTTAAGTTGTAAAAGAAATAAAAAGAGTAAGAATGTGTGACAACTGATTCACCCCCCTCTTAGTTGTCTGGACCTAATCCAACAATTGGTATCAGATCCAGGTTCCTTTGAAAAAGCTTAATAGCTTAAGGAAGATCTGTGAAGACAACAAAATGGATGAATATGACCTTCAAGGGCAACTTAATCTTGCCCTAGATGATCTTGAGCAGTCCAAGGCAGAAGTTCGAGAGCTGTAAGACAATCTCAAAAAGGCTAAAGACTTCATTGAAGTCTTAAAAGAAAAATTGAGCAAATCCAATGCAAAAGGAAAGGAGCAACCTCTTCAAGACAAGGCCCTAAATGAGAAGACAGAGGAATGTTAAAAGTTAACTAAAGAAGTTACTATTCTAAAACATGAGATGGAAACTGGAGTGATGAGACTAACCAAGGAAATTGAAGATAAAAAGAAAGCTGAAGAAGAGTTAAATCAAAATCTGAAAAAGAGTTCTAAAAAATGTTGCTAATTGGATGCGATAGCTGGCCTTCTAGAATCTAATCTACAAGAAAGCAGAGACAATGAAAGAGAACTTGAGAGACAAATTATCACACTCAGACATGACATAGAAATTGCAAATGAGTATAAAGAGAAATTCAAGATAAGCTCAGCTAAACTTGAAGCACTCATTGAAGGGTAGAAAATGGATGTTGATAAGCATGAGAAAGGTGAAAGCTTTGGATCCGGACAGAGAAACTTTCAACCTAGGAATGGAAGAAACAGATCTAAAAAACCTCTAGTAAAACAACCAAATGCTCAAAGATATCCATCATTCAATGGAAATTGTTTCAATTGCAACAAATTTGGTCATAGAGCTACTTAGTGTAGAAGTAGAGTAAGTCAAAATGGTCCATCCTTCTCTGGTCAATGCTTCAAATGTAACAGGTATGGTCATAGATAGAGTGAATGCAGAAATCCTAATATTAGAAGAATTACCAATTCCTTCAATGGTTACTGCTTTGTTTGCAATGGGTTTGGACATATGGCTAATCAGTACAGATCAAGAGAAAATCAAGTTTATAAGAAAGGAAATGTTGTATGCTATAACTGCAATAAATCTGGTCATATTGCAAGATTCTGTAGAAGTAAAGACAATGGAAGAAAAGGTCCGATAAATAGAAAACTGGATGAGCAGAAACAAGATAGATAGAAACAAGATAAATAGAAAACTGGATGAGATACGGAGTGAAATGAATAAGATCTAGATAAAAAAGGATACAGTAAACAATGATAATGAGTCCACACCAGAATCCGGTGCTGACAATTCCTCCTGGAATTAAGTTAGAAAACTTTGGCTTAGGGGGAGCTGCATAGAACATCAAATTCCCCCAGTCAATAAGTGGGTGTCTGAATCTGGCACATTAACAAAAAATACTCCAAGTTAGTCCATAACTTATGGAAGGATTTATGGAAGAAAAGAAGTTGAGCAGCTAGCCGAGAATCATGGCCTAATAAAGGAAGCTGTGAAGAAATTCAGAGAAAGAATAGAAAAGGGTGAGAAAATAAAATAAGAAAAGAGACAAACAAGTGATCTAGTGGAACCTTCTTCCACCTCAAGAACTACTAGAAGTTCTTCTGCTGCCTCTGCTCTTTCCAAATCTGCAAAACTAGAAATAGAATCATCCAAAAAACGTGAGAAAAGGAAGAAAACAAAAGCTTCCTGGACCTATGAAAGCATAAGAGAAGATAATGTAGATACAGACTCTGACATTGAAATCAAGGAACCAAAAGTAACTAAAACAAAAGCTACAAAGTCAACCAAAGAAAAGTCCTATGGAAGCAAAAGGACTAGCAAAAAATAAAAGATTGAAGAATATGAAGAATATGTTGAGAAACCCACACTCTCGCTAGAAGATGTGATAAAATCTATCACTGTAGATGGCAATCTAAGACGCATGACTGAATTCTATGATGAATATAATGATGCAGATAAAAGGGTGTTGGAGGAAGCAACGGTCAGATATCTTAACATCTGTAACAAGGCACTAATTGAGATAACTTCTATGCTACCACAAAGTCTAGTTGATATTCTAGAGTTGAGAAAAGAAAATGCCAAATGCAAAGACTTAGAAATCAGAGAACATGAGCTGATAACCTTGTGTCCTCAAATTTCACCTGATCAAATCAATATGAAAGTCAAAAATGCCTTTGGAAGCAAAAAGAGAATGAATAAGCTCATGATGGGAGAAACAAGTGAAATTGTTGAAGAAACCCAAGAAATTCTTCTGAAAGCACTGAAAAAGCACAACTTTCCCATAGTCACAAAATAAATTCTGGATGAAGAAAAAGAGAATATGTTTGAACAATAATTGAATGAAGCCCCTATTCTAGAAATAGAACAAGCATTTCAGGAGGATACATAAATGTTGGATAGAATATCTGATGCAGAAGATACTCCCAATCTATTTGATACAACAGGGAAAGAGAATAATGTTACTGTTTCACAGAACCCTCCTAATCAGATAGTAAGTGATGAACAAACAAGAAAAAGTTCCTCTGTAGAGATCACAGAAAAGGATAAAGTAGAGTTAGAAGAAGAAAGAGAAAAGAAAGATACTACAAAAGAAGATGGTGCAAATGTTGAAGCACCTAAAGTAGAGACTGAGAAATCAGGAGATCCAAAGGTTGACTCTGAAATGGCTGTAAGAGACACTACAGACATAGTAAAAGGTCTTCTTGGAAAAGAAGTGATTGAGCTTGATGAACTGGAACTACTCCAAGGTCTAGCCAATCTAGACGCTCTCTCTCCAATTCAACTAATGATGATAGCATCATTCACCCAAGTAAAGGCTAGAGAGAAGATGTTAAAGTTCCACATAGAGGAGAATGAGCTATTGGGACTTGCAACCAAAGTTTTGGAGAGTTTAATACCAACCTATCAGAGGAATCAAAATGATTCCCCCTCCAAACATCTAAAGAATCTGGTAAGTTTAGTAAATTCACATTTTGAGTCATTTGAGAAGTCTGCGGAGGTTAAAGTTCAGAAAGAATTCTTAGATAAGAAATTTTGTGAAATAAAGAACCTGATAGTAAATGATAGAAGAATATTGGGTATCAGCATAAAGAGTATTCAGAATGCTCTAAATGATGGAAGTGATATGTACAAATTCTGTTTGTCATGGACCAAAGTTAATAAGGGTATTGAGAACAAGATAAAGGAGCAAGAATAAAAGTTGTCAAATCTCTCTCAAAATTTGGATCCCCTGACAGTTTTGCCCATAAGTCATGAAAGTCAAGTAATCAACTTGACTGAGGAAATAAAGAAACTTGCCAAAAAGAAAAGTAACATTATGAAGAGAATGTGTGAACTCCGAGGATTAATTGCCCCTAAGTTAGAAATAATGTATAATGCTTTATCTGAAGCTCAGATTGCAGTCCAGACTAGTGTTCCATCAGATCTGTCAAAGGCAGAAGCTTACTCATTTGTGTTAAATGGGCACATTTCAATTCTGGATGGAATGAAGAATACTTGGGCTTCCGAACTTGTGCAAATAAAAGCCATTTTTGTAGACATCCTCAAGTTCGTGTGAATGAAAGTTTTGGTTACTTGTACATATGCGACAACATATACATAAATTTTGGAGTATTTTGATTTATGGATCCCACCCTTTTCCATTGATGTCAAAGGGGGAGTGAAAGGTAGTGAAAAATGAGGAGTTTAGAAAAGAGGGAGAATCAGAATAAGTGAAGAGCGCGAATGCACATACAAAGGGAGTTGCTCTAAGATAGTAATTTTTCACTAAGTGTTGCCATCAATGCCAAAGGGGGAGATTGTTGGCAAGAGACACTGCATAGCATTGATAGGAGTTGTCATTGATGGAAACCAAGATTGTCCCACACCTCCACAGTGCAGTATCTGATCATACCGGAAGTTAGAACAATAATCTAAGTCTGGGAGACTAAAACATAGTATATAGCAGAGTCCGGTATTTTGGTCTGGATCTCTCTAGTGGAAAGGCATGGTATGTTACGGATCCAAGGTTGTTGACAGCATTGCAAATACACTCTAAATCTAGAATTTTGTCATCCGGTGATGAAGGAATCGAATGTTATTAGCATTTGTGTATCAAGTTCCAGTCTGACAGAGCAGACAAAAGAATAGGTAAACCTTGTAGAAGATCTTGTTTCTAGAAGAATGGAAGTTGCTTGTTGGACAAATGGTGGCATTCAGTAACTATGCCTGACTTGAATAATGATTTGCAAGAGTAATTTTTGGTCCGCACTCCAAGTTATGCATAGATCTAGCCGACAGGGCTGAGCATTCTTAAGTGTTCCAAGTACTATTGAAGCTGACTGGTAGAATGATTATAGATCTTGTTGCAGATATATATAGTCAATTAATATGGTTGTTTAGTGTGTGGTGTGCATATGAAGAAAGTGAATGTGAGTAGAGCAGAAATCTAAAGTGCGAATGAGAGCAGAACAGTAAGAAGAACAAAGCAAGGATGAAGTGTATAAGATTAGTTTTTGTACTCAACCGAAACTAAAATTCCTGCATAAGTAGATGCTATCATCAGTTCATATCTCTATTTTTCATTTGTAATATTGTCTTAGGCAGTGAGCCTTCATTTGAGCAGTAAGCTCTGGGCAGTGAGCCTGAATGCATGTGCATTCCCATTTTATATCAATACTTTTAAAAGGGTATTAAATTCTTGTGGGTTAACCCCCACCGTGGTTTTTCCCTTAACTAGGTTTCCACGTCAAAAATCTTGGTGTCAAATGTGTCATTTCATTTCTGCTTATGTGATGACTGAAATGTTAATTTCACTAACTATTTTTAAGTTGTAAAAGAAATAAAAAGAGTAAGAATGTGTGACAACTGATTCACCCCCCTCTTAGTTGTCCGGACCTAATCCAACAATGCGGACCAATAGAGACCTTCAAGGATCTTCATATAGGTATGGACCTATTATCGAACCTCTTGGAATAATGATATAAACATTATCTCCTTACCGCACATCAATCCAATTGTGTGTGGAACTTATCTCAAAATACACACTTAAACCTTATAATCTGTCATATCATAACTTCTAGTGTGGACCACATGAAACTTAAAAATTCACATCAAACATTCATTAGACATCACCAATGATACCTTCATGATCGTAGGTCATAACATTCTTGTGTGGCAATATGCAGATCTAAGAACTGTTACCTTTGTCTTAGTTAAACACTATCAAACTGACTACCAAAACTTGGAAGCTTGTAGATGATCTTCCGGTGGACTTCAAATACTGCAGATCTGGAATTAGATAGTTATCATATGTGTTTATAACATCTTTAAATCACACATCAAAATAACCAATAGCAGAGGAATGTGGAGCAAATTACTCAAGTGTTTTGTACTACTCCTCACTGTACTCTACTTATCGAACTTAGGTAATTTACAATATGACTTCCAAAGATTGTCAAGGCATGAAACTTAGGATACAACATTGTATAATGTCTAATAATAGCATACTAGAACCACATAGCAGGATCTTCATTTGTGGAGGAGTACCAATTGAACCACTATCACTGTCTTGGTAAACTATCAACACTTGGTCAATTTTGGCTAAGTTAGTCTTTCTGGACCAAAAGGTTACACACAACTTAGTCTCAGGAGCTGTATCTAATCATGCCTGATTGTTGCCATCAATGACAACATCAAGTCTTCAACATATTAGTAGTGTCTCTTGACCATGTTGCCAACATCAAAGTCCTTGAGCAATCACACATCGAAATTGTTTATTGGATACCTTCTAAGCCATGTTCCAATAACAACCATTGATCCTATAGGATACTCAATATTTTCTCCATCTATGTTAAGGGCTATCGATTTCTTTTTTGCCTCAACACAATGACATAAATAATAATCTATTTCTTCATCATTATCTTCATCCACAATAACTTCATAAACGTGCCCTTTATTAAATTGTACAAAAAGATTAATTCAATAAATGATAAAAAAAATACTACATCATAATCTAAAATTGTTGACAAGAGACACTACTTTGGTATGGACTTGTATGTTGTCATTGATGGCAACAAGGCTCAGAGATCCTATCACCATGATAGGAAGAGATATCTCTGGAAGAACATATTAGATTCCAGGTCCGGTTGACAGAAAATGGCTAAGTATGGAAAGCATACAGAGTAGAGGACAATAAGCTGGACAGTATGCCTCCACAGATGATGATATGGTAATGCAGTTTAGGTGTGATGTTCTCAATTGTTTAATAGTGCTATGCCTCAGAGATTATGTCCTGACTTCCTCTGGAAGTCATCTTGAAAAAAATGTCTAAGTCTGGGTAAGCAAAGGTATAGCAGGAACAGTGAACATGGCATAGTGCAGTGGTCTGCATTCCTCCACAGATAAATATTTTGTTATGTGATTTCAATGTGTTGTAAACACTTGTATGAAGTGTATTATTCTAGAGTTAGGATATCTGAAGTCCACCAGAAGGTTAGCTACAAGTTGCTAAGTATCGGCATAGTGTTTGACAGAGTTTGACAGAGACAGAGTCTGAGTTCTGATGGTCCGCATTTCTCTGCAAGATGATATCACGCCTTTGCAGTTTTGAGGGTAAGATTGGGAATGTGTAAAGAGTCCTTGATACGATTTTGGAAGTGTTTTCAGATCCTCAGTAAAAGTTGTAAGTCAGCAGATGAAGTTGTTAAGCATACTCTTAAGGAAGAGGCTGACAAGTATATTAATGATTGTGCAGAGAAGAGTTAATGTTTGGAGGATCTATGTAAGTAATTGAATTATTAGAGCTGACCTATATGAACATGTTTGGGAAATGTTTTGGGTCCGCATAACATACAGTGCATTGGATCAAGCTGACAAGGTACATCTTTCTATGTACACGTTTCACTTCTTGGATGTTGACCTGATTATGGAGTAAATCATGATGCGGATATATAAAGGCGATGAAATTCAGTTGAGAGGTGTGTGTGTGGTGTGGGCATGCAAATAGAAGAGCAGAGTTAGAAGAGAAGCAACGATGAAGACTTGGGATTCAGAATTCAGTTGCTAAATGACTGCATCCTGGCATAGTGGTAGATGCTTAAGCAGTATTCAGTTATCATGTGTGATCTGATTGGAAGCAAGTTTTTTCATCAAGGTAGTGAGCTGGTAGTGAGCCTCCAGTAGGGTTTAACAACCCTTATTGTAATCTTGCTAGGTTTAGGGTTGAGGTAGTGAGCCTACTAAATCTAGTTGTACTTCATGGCAGTAAGCCAACATGTTCTAGGCCTGTGGAGTGACCAAGCCTAAACATCATTTTTGTAAAGATTACAATATATAAATGAGAGCTAATCCTCTCCGTGGTTTTTCCCATTTTGGGTTTTCCATGTAAAATCTTGGTGTTATGTGTCACGTTTTTGTGGACCTTGTTCAATTGTATATTTTACTTCTATTGGATTATTCTTTTGAAATGATTAAAAGTAAAAGTGTAAGAAAATATTTATAGAACATTGATTTACCCCCCCTCTCAGTGTTCCTAACATTCAACAATTGGTATCAGAGCCAAGTTCCTTGGAAAAAGTTTAACTTAAGGAAGATCTGGGATAGTATGATCATGGCAGCAAGAAGGTATGGAAATTATAAGAGACAACCAACTAGAAGTAGCTCTTATGGATCCTGAAAATTCTGAAGCAGAGGTTAGGGATCTGAAAGAAAACTTGCAACAAGATGATGAATGCATCTTAAAGCTGAAAGAGCAAGTCAAGAAATTCAAAGACAAATACAAAGAAGTTAGTGACCAATTGTTAAATTAGCAAATGAAGCCCTAAATAATTTGGAAGGATAAGTTACACAAAGAACAAGAGTACAAGATGATCTAAATTGGATTGTGAAGAACAGATTAGAAGATTGTGTAAAACTTGAAAAATAAATTATAAGTTAAAAAATAGATCTGGAAGAGGCCAGAAGTTTTGAAGAAAAATTCAAGATAAGTACTGCAAAGCTTGATGAGATGATTGCTAGCCAGAAGAATGCTGATGAAAAACATGGTTTAGGATTTGAGAAAGGAGAAAGTTCAAACTCTGGTCAAATAAGCACTGAGTCAAGGGAAAACAAAGGATACCAGTTTAGAAATCAAAGAAGACCTAGAAAACCTCTGGTCAGACAACCAAATGCTCAAAGGTACCCATCTTTCAATGGTTCTTGTAATTCATGCAATAAGTATGGTCATAAGGCTACTCAGTGTAGGAGCAGAATAAATCAAAAACCTCCATCATTTTCTAGTCAGTGTTTCAATTGTAAGAAAATTGGTCATAGAGCAAATGAATGTAGAAATCAGATCAGGAAAAGTTTCAACAATGGAAGGAATGAACAATCATTCAAAGGTAAATGCTTCACTTGTAATAGAATTGGTCATAGAGCTATTGTATGTAGAAGTAAAGTGAGTTAGATTTCTATTAGGTGCAATGCATGCTATAAAATGGGCCACAGATCAAATGAATGCAGAAGTTTGGCAAAAACTAATTTTCAAAATATCAAGAACAATCAATCATTCAATGAAAAGTGTTTTGCATGCAATAGATTTGGACACTTGGCTAATCAATGCAGATCAAATTCAATCAATGGAAGGAATCAAGGTCAAAAGAATGTGGTATGTTTCAATTGCAACAAATTTGGACATATTGCAAGGTTTTGCAAAAGCAGGAATGTGAAGAGAGATTGCTATTCTGAAGAAAGGAAAACAGAGAAAAAAATGAGAAGGGAAAAGAAAAGGTTGATCCAATTGAAACCAAGAAAGAAATGAACAAGGTATGGATCAAGAAAGAAGTAATTGAAGTCAGGGATCAATCCGCACCAGTATCTGGTGCAGATACTTCCTCTGGGAAGTAAATTGAGAAGATCTGGCTCAGGGGGAGTAGTGTGGAAAATCCAAATCCCCCAACTAGAAAGTGGGTGCCAGAATTCGGCATGAAGGCGTGTGATGAAATTTGATGTGACACAGCTCTTAGAAGAGAAACCAAAAGAAAAAGGGTCAATGCGGCATATTGCAAAGCAATTCTAATTGACTATGTTCTACAGTGAAGGGTTTTGGCAGTTTTTTGGAAATGAGCACTTAATGATGACTAGGTCAAGCCGTGCGGAGGATAAAAGGGAACTTGTTTGATTTCAAAATCACTTTGCACTTGGAGCTATCAGAAATTCAGAAAGATTGAAGCTAAAGCAGCGACAACCAAGATTTGAAGCATTCGAAGAAAGGAAAACCTGACTCAACAAAACAAGGTGTAGACACCCAAAATTTACCTAATCATCATTAGCATCAAATATCACATTAGCTATCATTTGCATTTGTCTAACACACGAGCAATTTTCCTATCACTTATTTCTTCTATTTTCTCTAATCTATAGTTGAATAATCTTTAATTATTTAATTATCTCTTTATTTCTATCTATTTTAATTAAATAAATCTTATTTATTTAATTAAAAATCCCTTTATAAGCCCACTTTCCAATTAATTAAATAAATCTTATTTATTTAATTAATTTCTCTTCTCATTTATCTTCATGAGCCGACATGTGTGTATCTTTCATTTAAAAAACATGTGTGATACTACATCTTTTATTTAATAGCTTTCACATGTAGTACTTTTTATGTACACGGTCACACATAAGCCTTAACTTCCCTCCACTTGTCATCTTCACATTCACCTATGACTATCATTTAATCCTAGCCATTCACATAGCCACCAAATCTCTACCATTGATTGATTTTGGTTGAGTTCTATATAAACACCTTCTCATTGTATACTACATCTATCCATCATTTTCATATAGTGTCTACATTATCATCTTGAGCATATTGAGAACTTTAGCATCCATCTAGCATATTATCATTATAATCCATCCATCATGGCAGCTTTTATCTTCATAATTGTTCCATGTTGAGAAGAAATCCACATCATAAACAAGGAATCATACAATCTAGGTGATATTGTTCTTGAATGGCATGCTTTTGATTTCACTTGGATTTGATGCTTTGATGGTGGTAGGATTAGATTTTCAATTATATGCTTGATCTTATTAACCTAATTTTTACCTATCACACAAGGCATTTGTGTAGAAACCCTAATTGTGAATCTATTAAATTCTTGCTATGGAAACTCCACAAATTGTAGATGTTACTAAACGCTCTTGACTCAAGTTCAAGAAACACCCACATAAAGCAACCGAAGTGGATCAAACAGGTGTATTTTCAAGTATACCTTACGAAGTCTTGTATGTTGAGAATGTTAGGGCATATATTCATGTTGCACTAGATGAACACAACAACACTTGTCTGATAGATTTACATATCAAGAATCTAATTGATGATCAGTTTGATCTCAAAAAGGAATACAAAACCCTAAAGGAAAAGAAGTTTATTCAGTATGTGGATTTTCCTATGTTTGTGGAGAACGAATGGGTAAGGTACATTCTGAGCCGAATTCATGATGAATTCATCTGGTTAGGGTAGCCCTTCAAAATCATCAAGGATGCAATTAGGGCAGTGACAGGATTAAGCTCCACCAGAGGTGTGCCCTTGTTGAAGGCTGTGAAGAATCATACTGTTATAGAGGCCATTGGAGCAAGGTTCCACAAGAGGGCACTGACTATCAATGATATCACAGATCATGATGTAAGATTCACCTCAATGGTTTTGGGCTACAAGATCTATTTCTCCAACCGGGAGGATTCCGTCTCAGGAACAACAATCTATACTGCATATCAAATGGTCAAAGAGAATGCAAATTATGATTTGTGTGAACTATTTCTAACCCAACTACTGGAGAACTTGAAGAAGATAAAGGAAAACAAGAACTACCCCTTCAAATATGATATGTTGGTCATCTGCTTATTCTTTTATTTTATGAATGAGTTACCAAACATGAAGAATTTGATCTGGTTAAGTAGTAAACCAGTAGATGTCCAAATCAAAAACCATCTAAATAGCATTGGAAGTGTTAATGAGCAAAACATAGCCTTATGGGGATACTACAAAAATTTTCAGAGCATAATGCAGGCTAGAGAAAGAATTCCTAGGAAAATTATTGACACATATAAGGATACTATCTATTTCATTGTTACAAAAGACCAAGGCCTAATGGAAGCTGTTGAGCCTAGGACTGTCTGGGTAATGCCAATGGGGTATGAAGTAGATGGGCAAATATTAGAGAGCTATGCTCAATACATGTTGAGCAAACCCAAGGACAAGAGGGAAGAAAGGTTTGGAACTTATGAAGATCTATCCTTAAAACTTCATGTTGAATTCAGAAAACCTGAATCAACTAGAAAAGTTAGAAAAGAGGTGGAAGAAGTCATTGCAAGGTATGGTATCACCAAAGAACAACTCAAAGAAGTAAGGGAAAAAGCAAAGAAAGTAGCAGAAGAAAAGTAAAAGAATGAACCGGTACATATTCTAGAAAATCCACAGATGAAATAGGATAAGTTTAAGAAAGCTCAGAGGACTACTAGAAGCTTTGCCACCTCCTCTGGTGCCACAGCCTCAATGAACTTGGAGAAAACATCAAAAGAATCCTCAGCCAAAGACATGAAGAGAAAGAATATGAAGGGAAAAAGATTATATGTTAGTATAAGTGAAAAGGATGAAGAGGAGACTGAGACAAATGAAGAGATCAAAAAGATGAAGACTGACAAAGCCCCTAGAAGCACTAAAGAAAAATCCTTTGGAAAAGTTAAGTCTAGTAAAAGATAGAAAATGCCTCCAGTACTTGCAGATATAGTAAAGGCTGTCACTGTAGATGGAAATCTAAAAACTATGATTAAGCACTATGATGAATTTAGTGACGATGACAAAAGGAGTCTGGAGGAAGCCACTGTAAATTATCTCAACACTTTCAACAAAGCCCTCATTGAGATCACCTCTGATCTCCCAGAAAGTCTAGCTAATATCTTGAGCATCAGAAAAGAGAATGCCAGAGCTAAAGATATTGAGCTGAGAAAACATGTGTTGACTAGACTTTGTCTGGAAATCACCGCAGAAGAAGAAAATTTGATCTCAAAGGAGACCAAGGATCAATTTAGAACCAAAACTAGAATGAATTTGTTAATGCTGGGTGATATTGATAAAGTGGTAAAAGAATCAAAAGAAATTATCTTGAAAGCTTTGAAACAACACAATCTTCCCATTGCAAGTGTTAATGAAGAAACTAATATTCCTGTCAATTCATCTGCTCTAAAAATAAATTTGGGTCAAGAACCAGATACAGATGGTAGAATGTCTGAGGAGAAAGAGGAACCTACTGATGACTCTCAAGTGAGAACCCCTCTGACACAACAGACTAAAGATAATACTGACAAAAGGAAAACTGAGGAAGAATTAGCAAATCCTTCACCTGAACAAGCAGGGGAAATTGGTAAGAATATGGATTTAGATGATCTGGAACAAAATCATAAAGAAGAAGTGCTTGCCATGCCAAGAGACACTGCCACATTAGTAAAAGAAGTGCTAGAGGAAAAGAAACAAGATTTGGATGAACTAGAATGTCTACATGGCCCAATAAACTTGGACATAATGTCTTCGACACATAAATTTAAGTGGGTTTCAATTGTCCAAGCAAAGGCCCAAGAAGAGATGTTAAAATCACATATTGAGGATAGTGAACTAATTGATGAAGCATCTGAGATTTTGGTGAAGATGCTACCCACCCACAAGAGGGATTCATCCATGCCCCCAGAAAGACACTTGAAGGGATTAATAAATTCAGTAAGTAATCAGTTTGAATCTTTTGAAAAATCTGTAGAAACAAAAGTAAGGCAAGAATTTGAGGGAAAAAGATTGGAAGAATTAAAGACAATGATAGCAAATGATAAAATTGTGTTAGAAAATTCAATAGCTAACACTCAAAGAGTTGTAAAAGAAGATGGAGATGTGTACAAATTTTGTCTATCCTGGCCAAAAGCTGCTTAGGAGATTGAGGAACAGATCAAAGAGCTGGAACAGAAAATGATGGACATCTCTACCAAATTTGATCCAGTGATAGAATTAGTTAGAAATAAAGAAGCAAAAGTCATTAGCATCCACAATGATCTGACTAACTTAAAAAGTCAAAAATATCAAATAAAAAGTAGAATGGGACAACTAAGACGACTAGTCTGCCCTAAACTAGACTCAATGACAAATCTTGTTGCAGAGGCTAAGGTAGCTATACAAACAGACACACCCTCTGATCTTAGAAAGATAGAAGCTTTAGCTTTTTTCTACAGTGGACACATTCAAATTTTGGACAATGCTAAAAAAGGTTGGGACATTGAGTGGGCGTAGATTAAAAGCATATTCAATGACATCCTCAAATATATGTAATATTAAGATGAAGATTGCACCTGTAAATATGCAGCAGAGAACCAATTTTTGAAATTTTGAAAAATTTTGGGTTTCGGATCACATCCCCTTGCCATTGATGTCAAAGGGGGAGAAGAAGTTTAGTGAAAAATGGATAATCATCTTAGGGGGAGTAGGAGAGTAAAGTGTATATAGTAAGGGGGAGCAGTCAAGTATTTTTCACTAAGTGTTGCCATCAATGCCAAAAGGGGAGATTGTTGGCAAGAGACATTGCTCCGGTATGGACTTGTATGTTGTCATTGATGGCAACAAGGCTCAGAGATCCTATCACCATGACAGGAAGAGATATCTCCAGAAGAACATATTAGATTCCAGGTTCAGTTGATAGAAAATGGCTAAGTTTGGAAAGCATGCAGAGTAGAGGACAGTAAGCTAGACAATATGCCTTCATAGATGATGATTCGGTAATGTGGTTTAGGTATGATGTTCTCAATTGTTTGATAGTGCTATGCCTTAGAGATTATGTCCTGACTTCCTCTGGAAGTCATCTTGAAGAAATGTCTAAGTCTGGGTAAGCAAAGGTATAGCAGGAATAATGAATAGGGCATAATGCAGTGGTCTACATTCCTCCGCAGATACGTATTTTGTTATGTGGTTTCAAGGTGTTGTAAACACTTGTATGAAGTGTCTTATTCTAGAGTTAGGAGATCTGAAGTCCACCGGAAGGTTAGCTACAAGTTGCTAAGTATCAGTATAGTGTTTGACAGAGTTTGATAGAGATAGAGTTTGAGTTCTGAGGGTCCACATTTCTCTGTAAGATGATATCATGCCTTGCGGTTCTGAGGGTAAGATTGAGAATGTGTAAAGAGTCCTTGATATGATTTTGGAAGTGTTTTGAGATCCTCAGTAAAAGTTGTAAGTCAACAAATGAAGTTGTCAAGCATACTCTTAAGGGAGAGGCTAACAAGTATATTAATGATTGTGTGGAGAATAGTTAATGTTTGGAGGATCTATGTAAGTAATTGAATTATTAGAGCCGACCTATATGAACATGTTTGGGAAAATTTTTGGGTCCGCATAACATATAGTGCATTGGATCAAGCTGACAAGGTACATCTTTCTATGTACATGTTCCACTTCTTGGATGTCGACTTGATTATGGAGTAAATCATGATGCAGATATATAAAGGAAGTGAAATTTGGTTGAGAGGTGTGTGTGTGGTGCGAGCATACGAATAGAAGAACAAAGTTAGAAGAGAAGAAACGATGAAGACTTGGGATTTAGAATTCAGTTGCTAAATGACTGCACCCTGGCATAGTGACAGATGTTTAAGCAGTATTCAGTTATCATGTGTGATCTGATTGGAAGTGTTAAGGGAAAATTGGATTCAAATGAATAAACAATAATAATCAATATCAAGTTACCCAAAACTCAATGAAATGGTGAACAAAGAAGATTTAATCAAATAAAGCAATGAACAACAAAGCAAACCTTCCTCAATTCGAAACTTCCATTGATTGCCTATCACAATCGATCTTGCATGTATGAAATAGGGCCCTCAGAGAGTGCACTTCCTTGCTATGCTTCAAGAATCTCAATTGGGAATGACTATGATAATACCACCATGAAGAGGAGCTTCACAACGATGATAGTGGTGCGTAGTAACAAATGTGATCACAAGCAATGAAGGAATCGGTGCCAAAGGCGCACTGTAATTCCTACAAAGTAACGATACTTAAAGCTTGGATGATTGAAATGGAAGAATAAGGTTCAATTTATAGACTTGAGAGAAATAAGATCGATGGTATAGAGAGAATGAGAAGATCAACGGTTGAGAACAGTTGAGAACGTGCAACGAATAAGAAGAAGACATGTGTTTTGCTTTCTTTTACATGAGAGGATTTGCTAAGAATAGAAGAATGAGTTAAATCAATTAAAAGAATATAATAATCAGTTAAGTGATTTAAAACAAGAAGAAGGGATTTGCATGAGAATAAGAAGATATTTTTGCCTTATTAAATATTGGGAATATTTAATTGCATGTGCACAAAGATTGAATTATATTTAGAGATAACTCAATTTAGAAGAAAAAGACAACTTAAATAAATATTTGATTTATTTAAATTTAGAGAAGATATTATTGGAAGAAATAATTAAATAAATGGTATTATTTAATTTAGAAGATAAGAAAGCTAATTAAATAAATAAATTTATTTAATTGTTTGTGCATGATTTGGAAGAATAAATAAAATATTTGATTGTATTTTATCTTTGGAGATTAAAAGGATTTAAGTAAATTTGATTTGATTTATTCAAATTTGGAGGAATGAATTGACTTAATTAAATAATTAAGAATTATTTAATTGTTTGACATAATTGAATTAAATAAAGGATTTTATTTAATTGTTGGAAGAATATGAATCAAATAAATAAATTTGTTTATTTATTGATAGAGGAATTTAGAAGGGAATAAATATTAGGAATATTTATCTAGACCGAATCGTGTCATTTTTAGGTGTATACATTTTGCCCCTCTTTGATGCAATGCAGTTTACGACGTTGCTTCAAAGAATAGATAGCCTGATAATTATACATGCCCTAGTTTGCCCCTAGTACATGTTATGATGATAGGATGCCCCCTTGGGAGATTGGATGGAAAGAAGGCAGAAGGATGAGAGACGGACAATCTCACGAAGACGATGGGAAAAATAGGTTAGGTTTGAAGGAAACAGATCACATTTCAGAGAGATGGGAAGAAAAAAATGGAAGAAACAGGTGTGGGAAGTAGTCACAGTCACCATCTAGCCAAATTGGGGTTTGCACGCTATAAATAGGAGCTAGGTCCACAAGACAATTCATTTGCACACTTGTCTTGGTTTGATTTGCTTTGGAGAGCTTAGAGTAGCATAGAGCATAGAGTAGTCAGCACGAGGATAGACATTCCATGGGAGGAGTATCGATTTGAGCGAGTCCTTCAATTCAACAAGCTAGCAAAGGCAGGACCCCCAGTATGCACCTCAAAAAATTTCTCCTAGGGTCGAGTTTGATAGCAATAAATGCTAGGAGCAAACTAGGTTAGACAGATGCGCCATAATGCAGAGTGGCACATACACCACGCGAAACTGCGCATAGGTAATTCTGCAGCGCATGCATGATATAGGATGATGCATATGCAAAATTTATGCATGCATAGGTTTAGGTGGCGCATGCATTATTTTGCAACGCTTTTACGGTATGTAGTGGCGCATATGTTGAAGTAGCACATATATAGCATAGGACGACGCATACATTGGTTTTTACAGCACTTTTGCCAGAAGTGGCGCATGGGTCAAGAAATTGTGCTTTCATTAAGAAACGACGCATTTACCACTTGTTATGGCGCATATGATATAGATAAGCAAATTACTTAGCAAAATTGACTCAATTGGTGTCCTGTTTGACATGTCAATCGATAAGCTATCTCTGAGATTGCAGGAATCTAGTCAAGAGATGTAGTGTGTTGTTTGGATCAATTTGAAATGCTAAGTTAGTTGATATGTTTCTATAGATATGTTGAGTATGGTACTTGTAGCTTTAGGTTGACGCCTTGCTTTGCGTGCTTGCAGGAGGATATACGAGATATGCTTTAGTCTAGGGAGCGGTTCCCTATGCCTATGTTGTAGGGATACATGCTAACAGAGATAGATAGAGAGGCACTTGGTGCGATGGGACTTGATTATGTTTGCTTCATGCCTGAGGTTCAGGTGAACCACGGATTGCTGACTACTGCAATGGAGAGGTTCCATAGTGAGGGCGGGACCTTCCACTTCCCTACCGGTGAGATGACCGTTACCTTGGAGGATGTGTATAGGATCCTCCATTTGCCTATTCAGGATGAGCTGGTGGAGTATGATCCACAGAGAGACGCAGGACTTACCGTGTGCAGGCAAGTATTCAATGACCCCAAGTTGGTTGGGCAGGTCATGCCTTGGCAGGATATTTATGACTATTACGACTACTTCCCAGGTATAGTAGCAGGATTGATCGGAGGTGTGGTATGCCCCAACAGGAGATCACATGGGTTCCCCATTGGATGGGGTCAGATCATGGAACAGATGATTACAAAGGGCACCCGGTACGCTTGGGGTGTCTGTGTACTTGCACACCTATACCACGATATGCATCATGTGTTATATCACAGGAGCACGAACCTATCTGCAGGTATGTCGTTGCTATAGTTTTGGCTATGGGAGCACATAGCGATCACGAGACCGATCTGTGTGTTTGGCAGATAGAGAGGAGAGCCATACAACTATGGCTATGCAGGAGTGATTTCCCAGCATAGGTTGGGGAAGCTTGAGTACTAGCGACACACTTTGGACGGAGTAGATGTGGTCGAGTGGCAGCCATAACTAGACTGTGAGCCATGGGAGGATGAGGTAGATGAGCTACCTTACTGCTATCAGTCGCGGTGGTTGATAAGATGGACACGATTTATCCTGGAGAGGCAGATAGTCATCCGAGTACAGAGACAGTTTGGGAGGAGACATGGCATGCCACAGGGGTAGGCTCGCTTTGCTAGGACTCATGCTGAGAGGCTCAGATGGGGACCAATGGCATCCTACGAGGAGGCACTGGCTAAGTTTTGGCAGACACCATATGTCACCTGGGATATGAGGAGGGGGATTGCAGATGCTGGGATGATGTAGGACTATGAGGATTGGTTCACTGCACACCCATTTTTGAGGTACTCAGGGCCTAGGGTGTTGGTGCCTCAGATAGATGAGGCAGACTCAGATGATGAGGGTCAAGTTGGCCAAAGGAGAGGAGGAGGGGGAGAAGAGGATGAGGGGGTGGTAGAGATGGGGGAGACGATGGAGATGACAGAGGCTGACCCTGACAGTGTAGGAGAGGTGGGGAGGGACCTTCCCACGCTGAGCAGGCAGTGCCACCATAGCTTGTACAGTAGGTACCATAGCTGGCACATATGCCACCACATCGGTAGGTGGCACAATAGCAGGGACCTCAGCCACAGGGACAGGGAGAGGCACAGGCATAGCAGGGTCCTGCATAGACAGACGTTCATGAGAGGGCCATAGTTACCTTGAGGGGAGAGGTTAGACAGCTGCGGACATAGCTCAGGAGGGCTGATGCCTAGTGGGAGACAGATGCAGAGGTTATTGCAGGGTTGACTAGAGAGAGAGATATGGCAGATGCACGGATACGAGTTATCCGAGTAGAGTGAGATACCACTGTGGCAGCCCTGGGGACAGATACGATGAGTAGCTTTTTGGTTGGGCAGGTGCACCAGGCACAGGTATAGTTGGCGCAGGCACATACACAGTTAGGGCAGGCCTAGATAGAGTTGGCACAGGTGCGGGGGCAGTTAGCGCAGGCTTAGACACAGTACTACCAAGGTTTATACCATGGTGCCATGCTTGTTAGTCAGAGGGCTCCAAGCTATAGGAGCCAGTCCATGGCCTCCTAAAGAGCAGGTGGATTGAGGTCAGGAGCCTCCGTGATGGGCCCACAGCAGTCTAGGGCCAGCGGAGGAGGAGGAGGAGACACTACTGGTAGCGGTGCTCCACAATAGTAGGGATAGCAGGGACTAGTAGATTTTAGACCCTACATACCTTTTTGATGGCTCAGATAGCCAGATAGACCTTATGTACCACATTTGTATTTTGAGACATGCATCACCGTCCATTGGGATGTATTTTTGTATATGACATTGATTCAGAGACAGATACTTTTGATATTGTACATTTGGACATATTTTTGATATTTATATGATGATGCAGTTATTTTGATGGTCTCTATATGTATGAGTTGTGATGCATTTCTATTGTATGATGTGATGTATGTGCCTATCTAATGCAGACTTAGATGTTTACTTGATGTTATGCCATGTTTGTCTAATGCAGATTTTCATATGATGCTATGTGATGCTATATGACCTAATGCAGACTTTGGATGCTTTACTTGATATGTCTCTAATGTGTGCAAATGTAAATGATATCTATATGATTATGCAATTTATGTGATGCACTTATCTATGTTTTTTATTTTTTTCTACTTTTGACACTATATGATGATTGCAACAAACTGTGTATGGATGACCTGATGCACTTACTATGTATACAACTGATTTAATCATGTAAATGACTATTTCATTATGATATGATATGCAACTATATGCTCTATTTTTGTGATGTCCAAATGTACTCTATCTACATAGAAATGATAGAATGATAGATAGAAGATTGATTGATAGAAGAATGACTAGATAGAAAATCGATTGATAGAAATGACTAGATAGAAAGACTCACAAGCTTCACTTTGTATTGTTACTCTGCATTGATTGGATCTTTTATTGCATGGGATATGGATGCATGGATGTGTGGATAGATGTATGGTGGATGTTTTTTCTTTTGACATCTTGATGGTGCAAGTATTTTGAAGTGCTTATTTCATCATTGGGTGAATTTATTTGGTACTTTTTCTGAATGTTGTAAGTTAATACAAGCATCTAGGTATAATTGAACCGAGATCACCTGAGTACTGCTTACATGGATTTTGATTTAGCAAGCTAATACAAGCATCTAGGTATAATTGAACTGAGATGACCTGAGTATTTCTTGCATATCAACAGTCAAGGATTGCCCCCATTCATGTTTAGACCATTGATGTCCTCGATGATCTTTTGTCGATCATGTCCTTAGACAAGGTTTCACATTACTAAAGTTTAATCCACAAACAACAAACAAAGAAAATAATCATGCCTCCATCATAGCATCTCTAGCTTTTGGCATCCTCAAGTAGCATAGAAAGGCATGATAGTAGGAATCAAGACTCAGTGTTTTAACCATGTTTCCAATCCACAAAACATTTTTGCATTTAGATGTGTTTGTTTCTTGCCATAATTTGGGTAAAATCGTTTAGAAGGCCTTAGGAGTTTGCTTTTCTTTGGATAGGTTAATCTCTTGCATCAGGATTCCTGATTGAAAGTGGGCTTTTGCTTGTGCTTGCTTGCCTGGTGAGAAGATTCCATAATCCTTATTGGAGAGACATACCCTAAGGGACTGACCTAGTGCCTCGAGGGCTCATTTCTAAATGGCCTTGCCTATGTAATGACGCAGAGGCAACATAGTTTGGGGTAAACCCTAATGGACCATGGATGGACTAGAAGAAAGATGACAAGAAATGGGATGGATGGGACCATGGGAGCCTTGACGGCGCATTTGAAAAATGGCCTTGCCTACGTGACAATGCAGAGGCAATGTAGTTCATGGACTTGGACCATGTATACTAATGAGAGACACTATGCTAGGCTAACACTATGGATATGATATGAGACAAAACCTTGGTTGACAAGACAACAAAGAGATAGAGTATCAAGCCATGATAGGTTATCGTTAGGTTTTTATTATGGAATAGATATGGGTCGAATGGGACATGAGGAAGAATGGACACAAGGTGATTGGTTTCCCAAAGATGGAGGAAGCGGTTTATCACAAGTAACGCCTGTTTACCAGGTTTTCACCACTTGCTTTTATTTGCACAAAAAGCTAGAAAGTATACATGACGCCTATTTGCCAGGTTTTCATCATGATACCTATCCAAGGTGCTTGCTTGCCAGGTTTTCACCAAAGGATGATTTTTCTTTGTATTTTTCTAATTTTTTGATTTTTTTTTGTATTTTATACCCCCCTTACATTAGGGTTCTCCTAGGTATAGAACCAGCGAAGATGCATGCTGTTGATTGGGTCATCTAATAGCTCACCCTCTAATGTTGCTAACTGATATGCCCCTGATCCATAAGCAGCTACAATCACATAAGGCCCAAGCCAGTTGGGTTCAAACTTGCCTATCTTTTCCCTATCCTGTTGATTGCGAGGATTTTCTTTAAGTACTAGATCTCTAACTTTAAAGATTCTTGGATGAACTCTATGGTTATAGCTTCATGACATCATCTGTTGATATGCTTTGAGATGGTCAAAAGCTTTCTATCTCCTTTCCTCTTGTAACTCTAGTTCTTGCAATCTGGAAACTCTGTACTCTTCATCCGATATGAGACCTTTTAACGACACCCTGAGAGATGGCAATTCGACCTTAATGGGGAGGATAGTGGTGCAGGAGCACCTACCTGACAGCTGGTCTTGATAAGGCAGTTAGTAGTTTAGGTCTTGTTTGTGTTTCCAAGAAGGTCTGTTAAGACCAATTGCATGTAATAAGGTCACGCTGATCATGATAAGATCATGCTGACCAGGCTTTTGCTATTTTTAGTTAGTTGGTTATAACAGCTGTCATGATGTATGTTCGGTTGGATCTCCCAGCCGCCTGGAGAGTTCCCAGCCGCTTGGAGTCGGGTCAGTAGTACTCGTAAGGAAATCTTTATAAGCATGCGATCGGTTGATTGTAGATCATCGATCGGCAGTCTAGTATTGCATTAAGCAGAGGAGTTCCATTGTTCTGTGTGAGGAACATCATATTGTATTGCATCTTTGAATCAATAAAGATCCTGTTTGTGTTCTTGCTCTGGTTGGATTCCTTTGTGTAATCAATTTGCTGGTTTGAGAGGGTTTCATGGATTTCCTGATCCATTCCACCGGTTGACTCATCTGATCGGTGGAATGGTAATGTACAGTAGAGTAGGAGGTAGTTTGTTTTCTGTCTGCATGCAGGTGTGCAGGATCGCGGTCGACAGATGTTGAGAAGCCTAGCATCCTCATGTGCTAGGTCAAGTTGATAAGTTTGAGTTGGAAGATCACCCTAAGACTGGATCGGGTCATCCCTGGAGGATCGGCGAAGTGAAATTTCGCTAAGTGAAGAAGTTCGTGAAGACGGCATCATCAGGATATTTCTGCAAATATCCTGCAGTCGCGTGGGACATCATCATCCGGATAAGTGAAGGAGAGCATGATGTTGTCGATTGCATGAAGTGTGAGTGCGTCGGGGTGATCATCATCTGGAGGAGCCGAGGAGGAGTGCATCGACATCAGGAAGAAGATCGGGTCATGAAACTGTTGGAGTTTGCATGTTGCGAGTGCATCAGGATGTTTTAGGTCGGACATAGACTAAGTGCATGTATCGGCATCAGGATCATCATATCGGAAGTGACAAACATCCGCGTATCGCGAGTAGATGCGGGAGAGAAAGTTCGTGTTTTTCGACTAAGTGTTGAAGAGGTCATCAGGATATTGGATGACGTCATCGTCATCAGGATATGACGTCATCGTCATCAGGATATTGAGATATCCCCTTATGCGAGTTTATCCTGCCGTCGTTAAGTGCTAAGGTATCGGCGGAAGTCTGTGGCAGAAGGTTGTATTAGCATCATCAGGAGGTTTCGAAGAGAACCAGAGAAAGCAGATCATGATGCTATTGCTTGTGTCGTCGGCTAGCGGAGCATCGAAGGGAAGGTGCTGAAGGTGATCGTCATTAGGATATTTGAGCAACCGGATATTTGGATATCCTGCTGACGAAGGTGGTGTTGCATATCATGATGATGCCGATGGAGTTCGGCGCTCGATGAACAGTGCAACAGGAGGATGTGTGCGCCTGCTGAATATCATGATGATGATGTTAGGCGGAAGGCAGAGGAGGTGAATAGTAGTCGGCAGGAGGACAATTGCGAGTGTCCGAAATATGATGATGCTGACTGTGTAACGCAAAATATGATGATGCTGTTGGTGGTTTTAGGAAATATGATGATGATGGCGCAGATGATGATGATGAGGTTGGTCTGCAGACATTCATGCTATATGCGAAGGTTATAGTGTGGATGCCTCTGCATCATAGTGGTATCAGAGCTCAGCAAAAGGTCTGGGCTGTTGTGTGTTGATTCTGTCACCGAAAGGGCAGAGGTAGAGATAGAGTTGATTGTGTTGTGTGTTGTGTGAGGTTGACAAAATGCCTCCTAAAGGTAGTGGTACTACAAGGGAATTGCAGGAGATGAAAGAGAAACATGCTAGAGAGATGAGGAAGATGAAGGAGCTTGCTGAAGCACTTCAAGCCAGGCTGACAGCCCTGGAAAAGAACAAAAAGAGGGAAGTGGGAGACAGTGAGTCTGAAGAAGAAGAAGATACTGTTGAAGAGTATGAAGAGGTAGCTGAAGATCTGGATGCTGAAGACCAGAGGTTGGCAAAACTGCTAAAGGCAGTGCAGAGTGAAAAACCTAAGGTAAAGGTTGATGTTACCAAGTATACTGGAAGCTTGAATGAAGATGAGTTGTTAGATTGGATTGCTGCACTTGATAATCACTTTGAATGTGAAGATGTTGCTGAGGATCAGAAGGTAAAGATTGCAAAGACCAAGTTAGGAGGTCATGCTTTGGTATGGTGGGATTATGTACAATCTGAGAGAAGGAAACAAGGGAAGTCTAAGATTACTTCATGGGATAAGATGGTAGCAAGGATAAAGGGTAAATTCTTGCCAAGGGATTATGAAATCCAGATGTTTAAGAAGCTGCAATTTTTAAAGCAGAAAGACAGGGATGTGAAAGCATACACTGAGGAATTTTATCTGTTAAGTATGAGATCTGGTCATCATGAGAATGAGGTAGAAAAGGTGGCTAAGTACTTGGCTGGTTTGAGGTTTAACATACAGGATGAGTTAGTGTTAGCTAACCCTAAGAATGTGGAAGATTGTTATCAAATGGCAATCAGGATTGAAGAAAAGATGAATAGAGGACATGATAAGTCCATGAGAGGAAGAGGAAACAATAGGGGAAGAGGAACAGCCCCTGCACAAAAGCAAACCAATGAGGGTCAAGAAGACACTGGTAAAGGACAGGGACAGTCTGATTTCAGAGGTGGATGGAAAGGTAATAGAGGAAGATTTGGAGGTGGTAGAGGTTCTACTACATTTTTAGGAAAATGTTACACCTGTGGTGAGTTTGGTCATCCATCTTTCAAATGTCCAGAAAACAAAGGTTCATCATCCAGAAATGATAGAACTAGTGACAAGAGAGTACAACTTGTACAAGAAGAGAAAGTAGAAGAAAGTGCACAGAGTTCAAACAAAGGTCCTGAGAATTTTGGATATCCAGAGAGTGGAGAATCATTGATACTAAGGAGAATTAGTTTGCAGGCATCAAAGGATATGATGCAAAGAAGAGCTCTTTTCAAAACCACATGTAAGAGCAAAGGTAAGGTATGTAAGGTTGTCATTGATACTGGTTCAACAGACAACATGGTATCTCAGGAAATGGTGGATAAACTGAAGTTGGAAAGGATTCCACATCCACACCCTTACAAGGCATCTTGGGTGAGTGATAGTCAATCACTTTTTGTCTCTGAACAGGCATATGTGGATTTCCAGATTGGACCATATCATGATAGAATCTTGTGTGATATTTTGCCTATGGAATGTTGTCACCTACTGTTGGGTAGACCATGGCAATTTGACAGAAGGGTACTGTATGATGGGTATGCTAATACCTACACCATCAAGAAGGATGGGAAGATTATTAAGTTGATGCCATTGCAGGCAAAAGCTGCAGTACAGAAGGCAGCCCAAATCATTTTAATGGGAAAGAAGGAGTTTGTGCAGATGCCTCTAGGAGCAGGCATAAAGGCAGTTCAGGACACTGCAGGGAAAGAAGTTGTTACAGACAACAAGCTGAAGAAAGTTTCAGTTGTGACTGACAGAGGTCAGCAGCAGGTTCAGAAACAGGGGTGCAACCAACCATCAGTTGAGAGGAATGACAAGGATGTTGTCATAGTTGGGACTATTGCTTGTCCTATAAAGATTGACAGGAAGATAGAGTTGAACATTTCAGAAGTTCAAGAGGTAGTTCAGAAAGAGGTTCTGGTCAGACAACCTGACAAACACAGGGTATGTGAGAAAAAGGCCTACATCAACAGGCATGAGGATTTACTTGCCAGAAAGTAAGTTACAGTTCAGAAGACTTGGAGCAGCCAAGAGTCAGCAGCAGATAAAGCTGGAACAGGGCAAAACATTGCTAAAGCAAAGTGTAAAGGTGGAGGACTTCCACATACTAAACTCATGGGACATGAGTTCTTTTCTTTTGGGGAGTATGGTGCAGGAGCACCTACCTGACAGCTGGTCTTGATAAGGCAGTTAGTAGTTTAGGTCTTGTTTGTGTTTCCAAGAAGGTCTGTTAAGACCAATTGCATGTAATAAGGTCACGCTGATCATGATAAGATCATGCTGACCAGGCTTTTGCTATTTTTAGTTAGTTGGTTATAATAGCTGTCATGATGTATGTTCGGTTGGATCTCCCAGCCGCCTGGAGAGTTCCCAGCCGCTTGGAGTCGGGTCAGTAGTACTCGTAAGGAAATCTTTATAAGCATGCGATCGGTTGATTGTAGATCATCAATCGGCAGTCTAGTATTGCATTAAGCAGAGGAGTTCCATTGTTCTGTGTGAGGAACATCATATTGTATTGCATCTTTGAATCAATAAAGATCCTGTTTGTGTTCTTGCTCTGGTTGGATTCCTTTGTGTAATCGATTTGCTGGTTTGAGAGGGTTTCATGGATTTCCTGATCCATTCCACTGGTTGACTCATCTGATCGGTGGAATGGTAATGTACAGTAGAGTAGGAGGTAGTTTGTTTTCTGTCTGCATGCAGGTGTGCAGGATCGCGGTCGACAGATGTTGAGAAGCCTAGCATCCTCATGTGCTAGGTCAAGTTGATAAGTTCGAGTTGGAAGATCGCCCTAAGACTGGATCGGGTCATCCCTGGAGGATCGGCGAAGTGAAATTTCGCTAAGTGAAGAAGTTCGTGAAGACGGCATCATCAGGATATTTCTGCAAATATCCTGCAGTCGCGTGGGACATCATCATCCGGATAAGTGAAGGAGAGCATGATGTTGTCGATTGCATGAAGTGTGAGTGCGTCGGGGTGATCATCATCTGGAGGAGCCGAGGAGGAGTGCATCGGCATCAGGAAGAAGATCGGGTCATGAAACTGTTGGAGTTTGCATGTTGCGAGTGCATCAGGATGTTTTAGGTCGGACATAGACTAAGTGCATGTATCGGCATCAGGATCATCATATCGGAAGTGACAAACATCCGCGTATCGCGAGTAGATGCGGGAGAGAAAGTTCATGTTTTTCGACTAAGTGTTGAAGAGGTCATCAGGATATTGGATGACGTCATCGTCATCAGGATATGACGTCATCGTCATCAGGATATTGAGATATCCCCTTATGCGAGTTTATCCTACCATCGTTAAGTGCTAAGGTATCGGCGGAAGTCTGTGGCAGAAGGTTGTATTAGCATCATCAGGAGGTTTCGAAGAGAACCGGAGAAAGCAGATCATGATGCTATTGCTTGTGTCGTCGGCTAGCGGAGCATCGAAGGGAAGGTGCTGAAGGTGATTGTCATCAGGATATTTGAGCAACCGGATATTTGGATATCCTGCTGACGAAGGTGGTGTTGCATATCATGATGATGCCGATGGAGTTCGGCGCCCGATGAACAGTGCAACAGGAGGATGTGTGCGCCCGCTGAATATCATGATGATGATGTTAGGCGGAAGGCGGAGGAGGTGAATAGTAGTCGGCAGGAGGACAATTGCGAGTGTATGAAATATGATGATGCTGACTGTGTAACACAAAATATGATGATGCTGTTGGTGGTTTTAGGAAATATGATGATGATGGCGCAGATGATGATGATGAGGTTGGTCTGCAGACATTCATGCTATATGCGAAGGTTATAGTGTGGATGCCTCTGCATCAGATAGCTTCTGAGCCATAGACAAGGGCGTAAGGTTTAGCAACTGTGGGAGTGCGTATACTAGTTTTGTAGGCCCACAGAGCGGGATTGAGTTGGATGTGCCAATCACCACCAACATCATTGACCATCTTCTTGAGGAGTTTCAAGATGGTCTTGTTGGATGCTTCATCTTGACCATTGCCTTGGGGGTAATAGGGTGTGGAGAAATGGTGTTGGATTTTGAATCGGTCACAAAGTTCTTGGACATCCTAGTTTTTGAAGGGTCTTCTATTATCCGTGATAATGGATGAGGTAATTCAGGATGAATGAGGAGATTTGCTTACCTATGACGGTGGTGAGGGGAACGACTTCAATCCACTTCATAAAGTATTCAGTGGTAGTTATGATGAATTTATGGCCGTTGGATGAGGGTGGATGGGTTTTTTCCACAAGGTCAAGTCCCCATTGGCAAAAGGGCCAAGGTGTCGTTAAAGGTCTCAACTCTTGAGATGGTGCATGTATCAGGTTCCCATGCATTTGGCATTGCTTGCACTTCTTCACAAACTGGTATGAATCTATTTCCATGTTTGGCCAGTAATAACCCAAACACATGAGTTTATTAGCTAAGGACCACTAGAGTGTGTTCTGCAGATCCCTTCATGCACATCTTGTAAGGTGGTTAAGGATTCTTCTCGGTCTAAACAACGGAGTAAAGTACCATCTAGACCATGTCGGTATAGGGTGTCGACAATAATGGTATAGCGAGAGGTTTGGCATATAAAGGTTCGTTGTTGGTTTGAAGATAAGTCAGGTGGGAGGGTGTTGTCCTTGAGGTAAGTGTAAACTTTACCGTACCAAGGTGAATCAGATCCAACTAAAAGGCACATGGAATGGGTCTCAGGAAGATCATAAGCTGGTTGTCGAATAGTTTCCACTAAGAACTCGTACTGTGACTCATTCTTCGGTATCTCAAGAAGAGAGGCTATGGTCACCATGGCATCTGCTGCTTTATTCTCAATGTGAGGTATCTGCTCAAAAGATATAATCACAAAGTATTCCTTAAAGTCATCTATCATGCACTTGTATGGGACAAGCTTCTCATCTTTGGTTTGGTAATCCTCATTGACCTAATTTATCACTAGTTGAGAATCACCATAGACATGTAGCTGTTTGATTTTCCAATCTGTTGCCATCTTGAGGCCAATGACTAAGGCCTCATATTCTGCTATGTTATTGGTGCATGGAAATAACAAATGGTAAGACTTCAGCATTGTGTCACCATGAGGAGTTACAAACAAGATTCCTACCCTCGATCCATGGTTTGTGTAGGACCCATCAAAGTATAGTTTCCAAGAATGTGTTGAGATATTGAATAAGGATTCATCTGGAAACTCAAATTGCATTGGTGTGGTGTCCTGTAGTGGTGCATCTGCTAGCTGGTCAGCAATGACTTGTCCCTTGATAGCTTTTCTGTCTACATACTCAATGTTGTATTCACTTAGGAGCATTACCCATTTGGCTAGGTGACCTGTTAGAGCTGCTTTGCTTAGTAGGTACTTTAGTGGATCTATTTTTGCAATGAGTTTGATTGGATGTGCAAGCATTTAATGTCAGAGTTTTTGGGAAGAAAAAACTACCGCAAGACATGATCTTTCTATCTGAGAGTATTGCAACTCATAGCCCACCAAGGTGCGACTGATATAGTAGACAACTCTTTCCTTATTCTCATAATCTTGTTGTGCTAGAAGAGCCCCAAGAGCTGTAGGTTTAGCAGATATGTAGAGTATCAATGGTTTCCCTTGGATAGGAGGCATGAGAATAGGTGGATTCATAAGATATTCTTTCAGTGTGTTGAATGCCTCTTCACATTTCTCATCCCATCTGAATGGAATGTTCTTGTGCAAGAGATGACTGAATGGTTGACACTTGTCTGCCAGCTATGATATAATTCTACTGATTGCTTGTAGCTTGCCTTGTAGAGATCTTAGTTGAGTGAGAGTCTTGGGTGGTGGCATGTCCATGATAGCCTTGACTTTAGCGCGGTCCACCTCTATTCCATTTGCTGAAACAATAAAACCTAGGAGTTTGCCTGAGGTGACTCCAAACACACACTTCTTTGGGTTCAACCTAACTTTGAATTGCTCTAATCTCTGAAAGACTTTCTCTAACACATCCAGGTGTGATTCTCTTGTAAGTGATTTTGCTAGGATATCATCTACATAATCTTCCATGGTGACGTGCATCATATCATAAAATATGGTGGTCATAGCATGTTGATATGTGGCTCCTGCATTCTTTAGCCCAAATGACATTCCAACAGAAAGTGCCCCATGGACAAGTAAAAGCTATCTTATGCTGGTCTTCCGATGCTATCCTAATCTGATTATATTCTGAGAAGCTAGCCATGAGAGATAGCATGGTATGCCCCGCTATTAATTCAACTATGATATCTATATTTGGCAATGGAAAATCATCCATACGTAAATCTTTGTTTAGATCTCTAAAGTCATTGCATAGTCTGACTTGGCCATCTAGTTTGGACACTGGTACTATGTTGGAGACCCATTCCGGATAGTCTATAGCTCTGATGAACCCTACATCCAGTAATTTCTTGAGTTCCTCTTTTACAAGAAGTGCTATGTGTGGATGCATCTTTCTAAGTTTTTGTTTCACTGGTTTCACTCCTAGATCTAATGGAAGATGATGTAGAATCAAATCTAGATCTAACCTTGGCATATCTACGTATGACCAAGCAAAATTAACTTGCTTTCTCTTGAAGAATGGTACAAACTTAGTCTTCTCTAGTGGGGTTAGAGATTTAGCAAAGTGAATGATCTTAGGCTATTCCTCTGTTCCAATGTTAACAGGTTCTGTGGGTTCCACAACAATCTGAGACTTCTCTTGGTGCATGTCATTGGGGAGAGTGTCAATCCTTCCATCGTCAGGTGCCACAGTTGGGTTTTCACCTTCAGGTGCGTCCTTTCTTTTTACTGTTTTGGGATTTGACACTGCCGCATAGCAGTTTTCACCGTCAGATCCAATTTTTATTTTGATATTTTTATGACTGGAAGTCTTGGTACTCTCTTCGAAATAAGCCACGGTATTAAGTTCAATAGCGAAACTAGCTTTATGATCCCCTTTGGGTAGGTGGTCCCTAAGTTCCATGTAGTCAATATAAGCGTCATCGTTTTGGAACATATCTAGTTGAGGGGTTCCTCGTAGATGTCATGCCCACATTTCCCATGCGGTCATGACACACATCACACGTGTCATGTCCACATTTGTCATGTGGTCATGACACGAAATATCAAAAATTTTCCATGCTTCCCTAGAAACCCCCTCACACGCATAAGTGTGCTCAGTGGCGTACACTTAAAACACAAACAAAATAGTTGAAAGTAGGGTAATACACACACATGCGCATACCAATCTCAAGAAGGCCATCAAGGGGGTCATCGCGATGCGGTTAAGTTGCTAATAGGGTTCAACTTTACTACACTAACAAAACCCTAAATTCTGAGAAATTCTGGCAGCATAACGCCTCACGGGCATGAGTGGGGTTTACTGTACTAACACTAATTCCGTTCAAGGGGTTACCTGATTTGATTAATAAATTTCTTACAACTCCCTAATTACATTGGAATTACAGTTGATTGAGTTAATTGAACATTTTTTAACAAAGTCCTATCATTTGCTCTCCTACACATTTTCTGAAATTTAATATTTATCTATTCTCCTTCATGTTTTCTAATTTTAAACAATTTTCAACAAAGCCTAAACATTTGTTCTCCTTCCCATTTCTAAAATTTAATATTAAATTTATTCTTCTTCACGTTCTCTATCAATCAGAGTTATCACTGCATCCTTTACATTATTCCTAATTTCTTGGTAGATCAGTTCTCTATCAATCAGAGTTATCACTGCATCCTTTACATTATTCCTAATTTCTTGGTAGATCAAATCTCTGCCAATTAGAGTTATCACTGCATTCTTTACATTATTCCTAAATTCTTGGTAGATCAGATCATGTAAACAAGATTTACTAACTTCGTCTGATGAAGTCCACTAGGTTTCCGCTCTAGGTTTAATTCAACGTTTCAATTAATTTTGTTAATTAAATCACCCCCAATCAGGATTAATGGAATGATAAATCTTAATTAATACTCTTAGCCCTATTCTAGAGAGGTCATGCATTTTCTCCTCTTTATTTTCACTTTTATCTTTCTTCCTCTTTTTCTGTCATTTTCTCAATTTGGCGTTTACTCAATTTACGGGTTGAGTTTAAATGGCCACATATGGAATGCATATGATGGCTTAATTTATTTAAGAAGATATAAATACACACACACAAATATATATATATATATATATGCTATTTGCATTTATATCTCTAAGTTTTCTTTTAATAAATCAATGAATTTATTTTTCATTTAAATATATATATATATATATATATATATATATATATATATATATATTTTACTTATGAGCAAGCTTATTTTTCTTTAATATTTTATATTGATAATAAAGTGGAGCCCTAAAATCTATTTGAAAGGCTCCATTGGCTGAACCCTAACCAAATTTTTATTGGTTTGTTTTGAGCTATGGATAGGGTTCATGGAGGGTGGCGGCAGCGGCGTAGAGAGGAGGTCCCAATGGATGTGGGCGGAGGTTTTGGTGGGGCGAGGGCTGCAGATGGAGAGAGGGCGGTGGTAGCTGCAGGGAGAGTAGAGGGGAGTGTGGAGCTTGCAACGGCGGAGCTGATTGGTGGCAGAGTTGGGGGAGAAGCCGCGGCGGAGTCTTATGTAGAGGCCGCGGAAGGAGGTGGTCCGTGGGGGTTCAAAGTTAACAGGGAGTGTGGGGAGGGGGACGGAGCCCCCACCCACATCACATGTAATGGGGTGTGGGTGGGGGCTCCGCCCCCCTCCCCACACCCAATACACAATATCCATCGGTGGGGGGGGGCTCAATCCCCCCCCACTAAAATCTATTTTGTAACTCCGAAATCAAAGCGACTGTGAGCAATTACACAGTCCGAACAGTGAAATGTTTATTTCATTTTTTTTTATTATTTTATATTCTTATATGTTATTCAATATAATTAATATATATATTAAACATAATATATACACAGGGCCTTTTTTTTTCACAATCCCTTTTCAGAAACATATATATACATACATACATATATATACATATATATATATATGTATATACATATATATAAATACATACATATACATGTATATGTATATACATACATATACATGTATATGTATATATATATATACATGTATATATATATATATATATATATATATATATATATATATATATATATATATATATATATATATATATATATATAAAATGAAATCTCATAGATTTTAAGCAAGAATAATAACTTAGTCTTCTATGTTAAAATCATGTAAACCCATTTATTTAAAATACACACTTAAATATAACTATATTTTTAACTTTAACTTTCCTTCATTACACCTACAATTTTAGTTTTATATATTTTTTTTTTTACAAATAAACCAAGATATACATGCATTCTTTTCTATCAATTTTCCATTGAGGCAAAAGTTCCTATCTTTTCACAAATTGAAATCATTGAATTATTATTAAATACACTTGCAAAGAAGGAACAAAAACACTTATTTAGATACTCCTAAAAATTGACAACAACTAATTTTCTCTCTTTCAAAATAACAATTTATAACTTTCTTATTTGTCATGGCAACACATTCACAACTTAACAATTGCCAATTCATTATGACATACAATGAAATAACTTATAAATGAAAATTTTCTTCTATCAACTTTTGAATAATATACATTTAAACTAACAATTTCTAACTTTCAATTCAATGAGAAATGTCCAACACACACAACTTCAAGAATGTAATTTCTTACAACCAAAGGAAAGAACCAAGTTCTCATCCTTGTCAACTAACAAAGGTAAGATCTCCAAGAAGGCCAAGCTCTCTCTCATGAGCTTTAAGAGTAAAGGAAAATAAAATATTTTCCAAGACAAGTAAATTCTTCAACTTCACACTAAGATCCTTAAAACCTGCATATCACACAAGGGAAAGAAACACCACACATCTTGCTCTCCTCCCTACCGTAGACCCGCAAGAGGGTCACCCCCGAGCTAGGGAGATCATCCACACACCTCGGAAACTCAAATCCACTTCACAACAAGACAAACAAACATCTCAAAAAACACTAAATTACACCCATTGATATTTACAACACACAACTCAACCAAGGTGAGTTTCAAAAGGGGTAAGAGAGTGGACACACTCAACTCTAGAGTGCCACTCCTTCAAAATATCTCAATACAATTTTTCTCATGGCCTCAAGCCAACATGTTAACAAAATTTCCAAAGGAGTTCATATTTTGGCTCTCAAGCCATATAACAAATTACTCAAAATCACATAAAATGCCCTCAAGGATTTCAACATCCCAAAACAAGGTAATGACCTCTAGGAGGATCACTCCTCCCCTACCCCACACTTGTTGAGATTTTTCTCCCAAGTGGGAGAGGCTCTTACAACACCCTATTAAATATTCCCCACAATAACAAAATACAACACAAGCAAAAAATACATCTCACACATTCATCATGCAAGCAAATTGAAATTACAAGGGGAAGGCCTTAGCCTTGAAAACCAACCTTTAAAAGCCCTAATATGGAAGAAGTTGATGTAGAGCTCCTCTAAAATATCCTCCAACATAAGCCACCAAACTCCCTCTATCCTTTTTCCCAAAACAATTTCCAACAATAAAAGTTCTCAAAAATTCAACAACCCCTCACCTTATCCCAAGTGGGATTAAAATAAGTCCAATCCATGAGCTTAGAGGAATGGGGAGGTGACACTTGTCACCTCCTCACTCTTCCTCCCAACCACTAGCATGTCCCAAGGGATGGGTGTTGACACATGTCACTCACCCATCCCCAAAGTCTCCCTCACCCCTTACCACATGTCCTCTCTCCAACACATGGGAGAGAAAAGGAGAGTTAAAGAGGGAAAGGGTGACACATGTCTCCCCTTCCTTTCCTCTCATGAAGGACCACACAACTCCAAGGGTACTCTCACCAATTGTGAGAGAGACTTGAAGTCAAGTCCTCCACAATTGGTGGGTCTTAGAGTCATCTCTAACCTTGGGAAGAGAAAAGGGATGGGTTTGAGTGTTGGTACCACTCATCCTATCCCTCCCATGCCTCCAAATTCGTCACTTAACCTCAGTGTGAAGTTAAGGTGACCATATGGAGGTTTACCAATGGTTACCCAAGTCAAAAGGGACCCTAGACCCATGGGGTATAACTGAGGGTCAAGTTTATCCTAGTTAGGGTACCCAGGGTCAAGTTAAATCACATGAAAAGGGTCTCCAAAATTTAAAATTTTAAAAAAATGTAATTCAAAGACAATTCTTACAAAACAAATCATAATTTAAATTAAAAGAGGGTAGACCTAACCCATTTAACCTCCTACAAATTAACATTACAACATTACATCATACACAGAGTTGATCTTGGTTCCTCGTAGAACTAGATCGGCTTCACAAGGAATTACAACATCAAGTGTGGGATGATCTCCAGTATTTGTGGTTGGTTAGAAATACCTGCACACTCAGTTGCAAAGTTAATTCCACATATCAATAACATAGCTAAAGCAAATTAAAACTTGCACTCGCATAAGATATTACAAGTTCTCTTAAGCATAAAGGAAATCACATTACAATTTTCTAACTAACATCACCCAATTAGTTTTCCTTTAATATAGAGCATCTATCTAACATCACCAATTAGTTTTCCTATAATATAAACATCTATCTAACATCACCCAATTTGTTTTCTCTTAATGCAAGCATCTATCTAACATCACCCAATTAGTTTTTCTTTAACATAATAAAGTCTAATAGTTCGGGAATCCAGGATCAACAGTCCCACAAGTATAAAAGTATAAGCAATAGTAAGGTAAATAGTCACATGAACAGAAATGAAAAAGGTAGGCCTCACAATAGATCCCAGTCAATAAGCTCAGGATGCACAAGGGGGAGGGAGTCAGAGGATAGATCTGATTCGTTGATAGTTTGAATGGATATACTAGGAGTATTGGGAGGGGGAGTGTTCAGGGTGGTACTTTCCTCCAAGTTGTTTATTGCGATAGAACTTGAACCTTCCTCGAAAGTCATACTCTCAGAGATAGGCAAATCAAACTCTAATGGCTTATTCGGTAGCATTTGTCCCTCATGATAGGGGCTATAAGTTTGAATGGTATCGACCTCTTTGTTGTCATAGGAATGCTCTGTCAGCTCATCCCACTCATATTCATTGGAATCTGTGTCACTGTCCACTTAAAGTGTATGGATCATTTCTACTAGGTAAGCATTTTCTTTAGCTTTTCCCTTATCCTTATATCTTAGGCCTTTTGTATTTCTAGCTGATGAGGATGAAGAGGGTTGAATGGGTTCTATGATTCCTTCTCTTCTTAGGCCGATGGGGCCTTATCCTTCGTAACCCATTCTATGTAGGATAGATTCACCTCGCCTATAGATTTCTGTTGGGAGCCTAGGTGGTTCTTGTTGTGTGCTCTCTTTTTCTTTGGTATATAGCCATTGTAGGACATCTCTTTCCTCTGTCTCATCTGATAAGGTCCCCCATTTTACAAAGGGAGCTGTGGGAGGTGCAGGAGGAGTAGATGGCTTTGGAAAATGCTTGGGTCGACTGAAGGATCTAGGAGATAAAGGCATCTTCACTAGATTTAGGCTATGCTCAATGGAGTATTCCCCAACTCCAGTTTCTTTGATAGTAATTTTCTACTCTTTGGGCTTTGATGAGGAAGCTTCAGAGGTATGATCACGCTATGGGGTAGGGGATGTAGATGCTCTATTGTTCGGTATGATGCAATTGGGTTTTGAAAGGATAGAGTTGCAATGCTGGAAGGGGTCAGGGTCTCCTTGGATGGTGACTTGCTTGCCATTATGCAGGAATTTTATACATTGGTGATAAGTAGAGGGAACAACTTTCATGGCATGAATCCATGGTCTACCTAGTAGAATATTACAGGCGAGCTCCCTATCTAAGACTTGGCACACAACATCTTTTATTATTGGTCCCACTTGTATGGGCAACACCACTATTCCTTTTGTAGTTCTCTCCTCTTCATCATAGGCTTTGATAGTTATCTTCTTTCTTGGATCAACTACATTTTCAGAGAACCCCAATGTAAAGACTATCTTTAATGTGCAAATATTTAAACCATCTCCCCATCAATGAGAACCCTCTTGATGCGGTGTTTGTGGATGAAGGTGACGATATGTAGAGGGGTGTTATGAGGTTGAGAGACTGAGAGGTCATCTTGCTCGGTAAATGATATGGTACTTGAGGAGGTTAGATTACCTACCATGGCCTAAAACTTCTCTTGGGCCAAGTTAGTGGGGACTGTGGTTTCCACTAAGGTTTTATTGAGAATCTCCTTGTGGGAAGGAGATAGACGCAACAACTCTAAGATAGAAATGTGGGCTAGAGTTTTCCGAAGTTGGTCTATGACGCTATACTGATGGGGATTGGACTGAGAAGGTGGCGACCTTGGAGGGATGGTATTCAACATGACTTTACCACTGTGGGTAATGATACTACAATTATTTCGGTTAGGCTCTGATTGTTGGTTTGACGTGACCACATTGATTTGTGGGACATGCTCTAATATGTAATTGATGGTATAGTTGAATGGCACACTTGCGTAGTTGGCACTACTATTCCCACTATTCTGATTTTGCCTGTTGCGGATGTTGTTGTTACCGTTGTTGTTGTTGCCATTGTTGTGATTGCCATTGTTGTTGTTACCATTGTTGTTATTGTTGTTGTACGGCCTGTTATGATTGAGAAGTGGATCTCTGTAAGCCACATGTGTCTCATTGGAGGTATGTTGTTGGCTTCCTCCTTGATTTTGATCAAGCACATCTTGAATAACATGTTTTGAGATGGATACAATTGTTGGTTGTATGTCCCCTTCCTCTATGATACTCACAATAGTCAGTGTCTTTCCAATAGTGAGGTTTGATTTGTGGTTTGTAATCACTTGTTAGCAGTAGAGAGATTTCATTGTTAGCCAATAGCTTCCTTAATGCGGATTCTTGGGACTCACCCAGTGGTGTGAATTTTTGCCTTGGATTTGAGTTGAACCATGGTCTTGGCTCCTAAGAGAATGTTTTGTTGGGTGTAACATTGCTTGCCTCTCCTTTGAGAGTGAATATAGGTTGTTGCTTGGGAGCCGCCACCTTGGCATCAACTACTCCATCGTTGATGAAATTTTTGTTTTTAGTCCAAAACTTTGATTTGTCAGCCGTATAATTGGAGGTAGGTGTGTCCTTGTATAACTTGAGTTGCCCCTTGGCGATCATAGCTTTTTCAATGAACAATCCCATTTCTATGACCTTTGAGAATGAAGTAGGGCATTGTATTTGTATTTGATAGCTAAGATCGGTATTGAGGTTATGGACAAACATCTCCATTAATTGCTTCTCTAGTACATCATATGAGCACTTACTTGCTAGTTGTCTCCACCGTTGTAGGAAAGTGGCGAATGATTCACCACTTTTTTGCTTGGTGTTGCATAGATCGAGCATAGAGACTTCATGTTCAATATTGTAAGAGAAGTGTGTGATGAATTTGTTGACTAACTCATCAAAAGATTTGATGCCCGGTGGGAGTCGTGAGAACCACTCCATGGCTTGACTACCTAAAGATCTAGGTAATAGTCTCATTAAATAAGTCTCATTGTGAGCTACTTCCATACATGCTGCATTGAATTCCCTAATGTGATCTCTAGGGTCCCCTTTCCCTTTATATTTATCAAACTTAGGAACTTCGAATCGAAAGGGAAATGGTGTCATGTTCAAACTTTTATCAAAGGGGTACGGTGCAATATCTTCCAAAGAATAGGTTTTAGTGTTTGTACCCATCTTGAGATCTAACATATGTTGCTTTAGACCCTCGAGTTGTTTCCTCATTTCTTCCATAGGAGTGCTTGGGTCTATGGCTTTCTTTTCTTTTTCATTCTTATCCTCTGCATTTGGGTCTATGGCTTTCTTTCCCCTCTCTTCATGATTATTCTCCACATTTTCTTGGATTGTGCTTATATCGAAATCTACGGGGAGTTTAATTCCAAGATTTGCAAGATAATAAAAGTACTTGTGAGGATCATCATGGAGCACTTTCTCTAACAAGCATTGGAATTTCTAATTTTGGAGGCTTCCCTGATAATCTTTGTTAGAGATCTCCTCATCACTATCATGAGGTGTGACGATGTGGTTGGATGATTTGGCCATTTCAAGTTGCTTTTGGTACTGAGATCTAGTAAGAACCATGCAAGGTGACGAGGGATGAGGTGGGATGAAACTAGAGATTTTGGCAAGATGCTGATGGAGACTATTGAGAATGGGATACTTATGACAAGATTTGGACAAAGGACTTTCTCGATCAATGATTCCAAGTAAGATGGCCGATACAAGACGGTAGCCACTAGTAAGGGTACTCGATACCTGTCTTACTGTGTAGGGACTAGTCATGCACCAAGATCACTAGCAAAGTTCTGTGACCTACTAGGGTTACTTGAATCCAAAGTGATACGAAAAAGGGGTCTATGCTAACCTGATATGGGATACTTTTGCCTTAGGACTAGAAAGACCTGATAGAAGGCAAATGGGATGACCAACGAAAGAGAGACTTTGACGTGAAATGGATGAAAGAAAGACTACAAGGTAAGACTTGATCTTAGATTTTGAAACTAGACTGAAATGGGTACCCATAACTGGTAAAGTTTTTCTCTCATAAGTTGTGCAAGTGCTCACTATCATGCATGCGCCGAAACAAATGCGTTGTAGAAACTGATATATGCGCTGTAGAAACTGATATATGCGCTGTAGGTCGCAACAAATGCGCCGCATTGGTAAAAGATAAATGCACTGTAACAGATAGTAAAAGTGTTGTGGGTTGATATAGATGCGCCATAGGTCGGCACAAATGCGCTGCAACAGAGGACGGATGCGCCGCTCTAGCTTTTTCTCAGTGTTTTTGCAATTTTTTGGAATTTTTTCTGATGTTTTTGGTACTTTGGTTGCAAGGTCTTTTTGATTTGATTTTCTAAATTTATGGCAAGAAGACATAGCAAACACAAATAATATTTTTATGGTTTTTTGATTTTTTGACTCTTTTTGGACTAAAAAGAAAAAATAAGTACAAATCCTAGGCTTCAAATGGATAACAAAGGTTTTTGGCCACTAGAACAAAGGTGTTTAATGAAGGCAACTGTTTGAGTGGTTATACATGCGGCAGTACTACTCTCTGTTATGGAGTCTCCCAGCCTACAAGGGTTGTGCCTTGGAGGGTTTTGGGGGAGGTTGGCTGTCAGTATAACACAACTTCATTCATTGTTTGAAGCTTTTGCTCCAAACACAATTTATTTATAGTGGCTTGGAAGGGCTTGGCATCTAGCCTGTTACCACTTAGGGTCATTCCTACTTGGATGAACGGTATCTAAGAGCAGGCCCTTTTAAAGGAAAAACACATGTGAAAATGATATGTCTGGCATTTTGATCACCCAAAATAGGGGAGAGCATAGGCCTGGTATCATTCCCAAAACATAGTATACAGCAGTTCTTTTCCCCTAGTTAAAATGAAAAAAACTAGATGAGCTATCTACTTGGGCAAGCACAAAACTTTGAAGTGATTTAGCAAGTTAGCAATAGTCCAATTTTAACCAAGATAGCAATGATGTGTTCAGTTTTATCTACGTAGTATGAATTGTTAACTTTGAAATGATGGTCAATCGAGATATCAATGGTTCAGTTTTACCCAGATAGCAATGATGAGTTCAATTTTATCTACGTAGTATGAGTTGTTAACTTTGAAGTGATGGTCAATCGAGATAGAAATGGTTCATTTTTACCCAGATAGCAATGATGAGTTCAATTTTTATCCAGATAGCAATAGCGATGATTCAATGATATGCAAGATAGCAATGATTCAATTAGCACTTTCCTAGTTAAACTATGTGAGATTTTGCATGAGCATCCATTTTACTCTTCTGTTTAGAAATCGAAGTGTGAGCTAAGAAGTGCAACTATATGAATCTAAACTAGTACCTAGCCTGCAAAATAGATCAAGAGAGTTCCTGCAAAGACGTCAGCGTTAGTAAAAAACTCATAGAAAACCCTAAAATCACTGCCTCCAATAGATGCGTCATTTTAGAGATTGAATGCGCAGAAATAGTGAACAGAAGCGCCGTAATTACATATGTGCTATAACAGAGGACAAAAGCGCCGAAATATAGTGTATATGTACTGAAGTAGCAGATGCGCCATTTTAGATGGTAAAAGTGCTGTAACAGAGTATGTATGCGCTGCAGTAAAAAATGTGCCATAACATGTAACAAATATGTGTTAGGAAGTGACGGATGCGCTATTTCCTCCTGTGTACAGATTTCTAAAACACAAAAACTCAGTTTTTTGGTTAAATTTGGGGTTAGGCCCCATGGTGGGAGCCAAAAATGTTAAGGGAAAATTAGATTCAAATGAATAAACAATAATAATCAATATCAAGTTACCCAAAACTCAATGAAATGGTGAACAAAGAAAATTTAATCAAATAAAGCAATGAACAACAAAGCAAAACTTCCTCAATTCAAAACTTCCATTGATTGCCTATCACAATCAATCTTGCATGTATGAAATAGGGCCCTCAAAGAGTGCACTTCCTTGCTATGCTTCAAGAATATCAATTGGGAACGGCTATGATAATACTGCCATGAAGAGAGCTTTACAATGATGATAGTGGTGCATAGTATCGAATGTGATCACAAGCAATGAAGGAATTGGTGCCAAAGGCGCACTGTAATTCCTGCAGAGTAATGATACTTAAAGCTTGGATGATTGAAATGGAAGAATAAGGTTCAATTTATAGACTCGAGAGAAATAAGATGGACGGTATAGAGAGAATGAGAAGATCAACGGTTGGGGATAGTTGAGGAACGTGCAACGAATAAGAAGAAGACATGTGTTTTGCTTTCTTTTGCATGAGAGGATTTGCTAAGAATAGAAGAATGAGTTAAAGCAATTAAAAGAATATTATAATCAGTTAAGTGATTTAAAACAAGAAGAAGGGATTTGCATGAGAATAAGAAGATATTTTTGCCTTATTAAATATTGGGAATATTTAATTGCATGTGCACAAAGATTGAATTATATTTAGAGATAACTCAATTTAGAAGAAAAAGACAACTTAAATAAATATTTGATTTATTTAAATTTAGAGAAGATATTATTGGAAGACATAATTAAATAAATGGTATTATTTAATTTAGAAGATAAGAAAGCTAATTAAATAAATAAATTTATTTAATTGTTTGTGCATGATTTGGAAGAATAAATAAAATATTTGATTGTATTTTATTTTTGGAGATTGAAAGGATTTAAATAAATTTGATTTGATTTATTCAAATTTGGAGGAATGAATTGACTTAATTAAATAATTAAGAATTATTTAATTGTTTGACAGAATTGAATTAAATGAAGGATTTTATTTAATTGTTAGAAGAATATGAATCAAATAAATAAATTTGTTTATTTATTTATTGATAGAGGAATTTAGAAGGGAATAAATATTAGGAATATTTATCTAGAACGAATTGTGTCATTTTTAGGCATATACAGTGTTGGTTATTTTCTCAGATCGGCAGAGGGTTTGCCAGTTCCTATGCACGAGCAGATTCGACCAACAGAAATGGGAGGTTGTGTGAGCTGCCTCCCCTTCACTTTTGGTTCTGCTACACCAAGGGGGGTGTCCCTATTTGATAAAGATGTAACATTTACTCTCCAAATGACACAAAGATTTAGCTTTCTAATGACATGTAGAATACTCTCATTTTAGGACCAAGATTTGTGTGACAAATCACAAGGTTGGCAACATTCTTGGACATATGTGTCTGGTCAGGAATGAGTGTATGCAGGGGTTCCTAATCCTACTCCTACAACTAACAGGTTGAAATTATGGAATGGTTTGAATTTGATGGTTTGGATGCAAGACAGGGGTTTTGGATCATAACTACTAACCCAAGTGCAGACCGGTGCCTATCTCAGGGCAAGGAGTCAACTAGACGTATACATAAGAATGGCTTGCAACTGGCATTCGAGTTTCAAGGGGTTAGGACTGGTATTTGCCTTACAAACACCACCCAAGGATAAGTATTTAATTGTCCATACTTACAGATATCCCAGTTGACATACATTCTTCTCCATACCTTAACCTAAAACAAATTAATCCACTCCTTGAATGGAAGTTACAGATTAGGCATGTGGTACAGCAAAACTATACCCTAGAATCTGAGAAACCCTTAGCAACTAGATTCAAAAGAAGAAAATGCATACAACAAGTGGAGACAGACAGATAAACACATGCAATAACTCATTTTTCATATACAATGACAAGAAACTGAATATATGTGCAAGATACACTTAGATGCAACTCATAAACTCCAAAGAGATAGAACAACCAAGATCATGCCCTGTTCTTTGTTATTCACACAAAAATGCCCAAGTCTTCAACAACCAAATATGAGTGACACAGTTTGCATTTTATAGCAAAACTGTGTACTCAGCGAAAATTACAACGGTCAACTCAAAAATCGCTAGATACAATGCATCGTCAGATTGGTGCTCAAAAATGTTAATGCAGCTAAGGGACAAGGAGAAAGGAGTAGGTGGAATCAGGATTTGTACCACCACTTGAAGATTTTCTTTTAAATCTGGTAGTTCATCTGTCATTTCATCCATCGATGCATCTGAAAAATGCCATTAATGCTTAGCTACCCACAGCCATTGTAGTTCCGCTTGTCTATGAAGCTTTTCTCGCTCAAATTGGTGCAGACACACAGAAAGTCCTTCCTTCGTCAAGCATTCAAAACAAGGTCGTCGATCTCCCCCCATCGCTGAGATACAACGGCTCAAAAACCTACAGAAAAGCCAAGAGCCAATGATATCGTGCCAAGTAGGCAGCTTTTTCCTCTATCGCTGAATTTTCCATTCACTATTTTGCCATTTTGCCCTCTGTATATGCATAAGCATATATAGGCACCTTATATACAAGTCAGACCCCAAACTTTATTAGAACAATTTGAGAACTGGTTCAGATCTGGCTTGTATCTTAACCCTTTGTATATCGGCATGTACAAACACCACATACATGCACGCCACAGACTTCAAACCATTATGCATCGGAATGTACCTCCCTTTGAAGTCCGGCTTGTATCTCTTTCACTACATATTGGCTTGTATATTAGCATATACAAGTGCCTTATACAACCTACGGACCTGAAATATTTATTCACTGCATTTTATTCCTCCTTCGGGTCCGGAATGCATATTTCCTCCTTGTATATTCGATTGTATATTTTGAATGTATATCACATATACATTCTCCTTTGTATATGAGATACAAAGCCCTTTGCATGTGAGGCAGACCCCACCAAATGTATATCGGCCTTTGCATACAAACAAGGAATCTTCTATGTATATTCTGCCATTATATATTTTGCTTTGTATATTTCCTCTGCATACAAACAGCAAATCTTTCCTGGAATATGCCTGCAATGTATATTTTTCGCTTGTATCTCCAGTACTGTAGTAAATGCATCTACGCCCTTGTATACTTTTCAATGCACCATTACATACAACCCGATATACAAAGCGGGAATATTCTCGGGAATCTGCGAAAGATTCCCCCTTTGTATATGCATCATTTCAAGCCCGATATGCATGTAAAATGCATACAACTCACTTTTCCAAAGGGCGATGGAGATTTTGCAAGCCCACCAATGCACATTCTGACCTGTATGTACATACAAACCCCTTTGTATATACAAAGATACCTGCACTTAGCTGATTTTTCACAATTTTACCACTACAGATGCTGAAAGTGTTAGAATTTTTGGATTTTTTAGGAAGGGGCTTGAATATTTAAATGCTTAAAACCTGATTGCTTATGCATGCACCACCATATAGGAAGCAAGTTTTGTCATCAGGGTAGTGAGCCGACAGTGAGCCTCCAGTAGGGTTTAACAGCCCTTTGGGTTTAACAACCCTTATTGTAATCTTGCTAGGTTTAGGGTTGAGGTAGTAAGCCTAAATCTAGTTGTACTTCATGGCATTGAGCCAGCATGTTGTAGGCCCATGGAGTGACCAAGCCTGATCATCATTTTTTTAAATATTGCAATATATATATATATGAGAGCTAATCCTCTCCGTGGTTTTTCCCATTTTAGGTTCTCCACGTAAAATCTTGGTGTTATGTGTCATGCTTTTGTGGATGCTGTTCAATTGTATATTTTGCTTCTATTGGATTATTCTTTTGAAATGGTTAAAAGTAAAGGTGCAAGAAAAGATTTATAGAACACTGATTCACCTCCCCCCTCTTAGTGTTCCTAACAATCAACAAAAATATATTAATTTCATTAAGTAATACATCTATAATACCTAGTTCAACTAGATTTGAAATATGGTGATTTAAATCAATTGATGATTCCATTTGCATGAGTTGTAGTGCTCTTGGAATTTGATATGTCTCAAGTGGGCTTAAGTTTCTAGAACACCAATCATCAACCCATTCTTTTGACTCACACTCATTCCAAGAAAAATCTGTACATGAACACAAGCACACCATTTACCTCAAATGAATAGTCTATGAATCTACATTTGAGCTTCCAAATGAGTGGAACTCACTCAATAATGTCATTGTACAATAATCTTCATATTTTTCAATGTTAGCTTCTTCTATCAACCAAAAAATATACGAATTGTAGACTTACCTTTATTACCTACACCCATTGTGTAGTTACAACATTCAACTATAGATGTTGCATCTATCAACTTTGCATTGTCTTTGTACTTCAACTATTCTCATGCTAAGGCTCTTTTAATACATTCTCTAGCACTATCATGCTCCTCTTTTCCATGCCTAGCCTCAAAGAAATTACATATATATTGAACACCACTCATTATATGCATCCTACTCAACCAATAGAATATCTATGAATTCTTAAATTATGATGCACATTTATCAGGCCATATGATATGTTGACCAAACATAATGTTCCTGGTACTCAAATTACCATAAAAAATCTAAAAGAAACCTTGCACAAAATTTGTAGAATGAATGCAATCATCACTAATATAAAAATGATACTCCCTCAAGATCTTTCTATCTTCCTTTGTACTATCAAGTGCATGAATGAATTCTATATGCACAAATATAGCAACCTAAGTGGAGTTGTAGTACAATGATTGAACCTCATTCTATGGTTGTAGGGTATAACCCTCTACAAAGTCTACAATTGGTATGATCATATGAAGAGGAAATGTGTCCTTACATAACTTGAATTGCAAGTCCAACCATTGAGCTCTATGTCTATGCCTTGTATACTCATACATTATCTTTTCTTGAAAAATAGGCATAAATGTAGATATTGGTGTTTCTTCACTCACCAATTCACACTTGTTTGCCTTTTTATCATCTTTTAGAGTGTATGCCATTGACATATTTCTCAAAAGGTACTAGTTCATTTCCAGTTGCATGTGTATTCTCCATGTGTACATTATTTGATGATAAAGAGAAGGGACCTAATTAATCACATGTTAACTAAGTCAATCCTTTAGATCAAACATTGGAACACAAATTGAACCTAACTATAGACCTGAAGGAGAGTCAGGCTACATGGGTTCTGCTCCTTTATTGCAATTAGAAAGATTGATATGAAATGTGCTAGATCTAGGGTTTCCATAATGAAATATGCCAAAAATAGAGATTACTTACCTTACAGAATTGAAAACCTAGAAAATAGGATCTGGAATGAGTAGTGCAGAGCTGTCAGAGATCACTACCAAAAATTAGGGTAGATCTGAGAGGACTATTTCACCTAGGTGTAGGTGTCCTAGGATTTTAGGCCCTCCAAAGGTAGTTTCTGAGAGTCAAGATCTGCATTCTTCAATCTACGTTCTGATCTGTTGTACCTGATTCTAATCTTTCGTAATCTACACAAACACAAGAGGGAAAATGGTTTGGGTCATTTTAGGGGCTTGCCTTAGTCAAACCTTGTGAATGGTGTTCCCACCTCCACAACAACTAAGATGATTATGAGAGAGCATGTGTCCTTACAGGATAAAGGAAAAATCAATAATAAATCAATGTTGTAATGAAGTACTTTTACCACAACAAAAACCCTAGTGGGATGACTCAAGATCACCACAAGGATGAAGATGAAGGAAGAAGCTTCCCTTAGAACATGTAATAATGTCATAAATCTACAATAGAGAGCATCACATAAATTTGCATAACATTCACAATAGACCTTTGATCACTTGAATATCATTTGAAGTCCTAATGTTGCTTAACGTTTCCTAATCTCTTTCATCTAGATTCAAATGGGGAAGGTAGACTTGTTTATATATGCATTCTTTTTCATTTTCAGGAAAACCTTTCAAGAAAAGCCAACAAAGTGTAACACCTGAAGTAACAAGGCCAATATCTAAGGCCACTCAAAATTTTATTTTTGCAAATATTAAGGACAGTAGCGCTTGGGCACTAGTTTCCAGGTGTTTGGGGTCCTCTTAGGGCCTGAACTTAGAGGATAACACTCAAAACTAGCATCTAATTTAGAATCCAGTATTCTTTCAACAAAAGTTCGTATACCAGTCTGTAAGGGTGCTAAAACTAGTGTAAATCACTAGTGTCGATAATTTACAACACTACATTTAGCCCCCACTTTAGATTGGGTATGATCTTATGTTTATACACACACTAAAGCATGAAGAAAACAAACTTCTTCGTTAAAATGTTGAAGCCATTAGAATAATACCAAGATGAGAACTATAAAAACCCCATAATCTTAGGATTCTAAAGGTCTGCAGAGCATAGCAAGAAGAGATTACATATGCACCAGATATCCAGCATAATTCACACATACATGGAGTATTCATAAATCATACAATAATGAATACACATTAAACATGAAGCATACACACAATACACAAAGGAGACATAGAGCATACATGAAGTAAACATGCGAAGACACGTAGTAAACATAGAACATATATGAAGAATACATGGAAAGACAAGAACATGCAAGTTAAGCAATTTCATCATACATATAAGGAAAGGTAAATAATAAAAAAGAGAACATGATGTGAACATTAGCTTGCTCTGTCACTAGGGGTCATGCAAAGATGTTCTCATGGATCACAGGCTAGTAAGGACCACCGAATTACTAGGTGACCATAAATGTAAGGTCACATGAAGTGCACAGGCTAGCAAGTTGCGTTATGCTAGGTCACTCATGGACAAGCAACAAAAGGAAACATAATAGGCTAGTAAGGACTGTTTAATTACTAGGTGAGTTCCATGTCAAGTGAAGACATCATAGACTAGTGATGACCATCAAATCACTAAGTGAGCTTCATGCCAACCATATGAGAGATTACAAGCCAAGAAAAGTGTGATCTTTGCTGGGCAACTCTAGTAAGGTGCTACAAAGATGATCAACAAGTATTTTAATGGTAAAACCAACCACGTGGTGCATGAACAAAGAAAAACACATTGCATGATGTATGCCCCCACCTTAAAGTGATTGCTAACTCCATCAAGGAGCAATTGCTTTAAGGTAGAATGAATAATCAATGTAAAACAAGCACAAGAGCTTTATGGAAGCACATGCTTATAGGATATGTGTTCTCAAAAGCTGCATCGCAACAAGGGGTTGACCAAGTACAAGAAAACTACAAAGTGCCACATAAATCACCTAATATAAAAAATTACATAACACAAAAGGAATCTACTCAAATGGTGTCATTATATGAATGTTTTGTTGGCAATATGTGTCATCATTGATGTCAACTGAATATGTGTCAACTTAAGGTCAAGATTGTATGGAGTTTTTGTATAAAAGTTAAGAAGTTGAAGAGATGGATAGAGCTAGTGGATAGTGGAAGATTTGAGAGAGCTGGTTTGACATAATTGGAGAAGATGATGGACAATGGAAGATTTGAGAAAGATGGTTTGACGTTGTTGAAGACATAGGGTCAGTAGATGAAGTGTCACAACCCACATTTGAATTTTGAATTCAAATTGAAATACTCTTGTAAAAATGTCACAATTCAATTTTTGAATTCCAAATTAAAAAAAAAAAAACATAAGAGGTAAATCCATTTAAAAATACAAATAATATGGATACCACTAAAAAAAATGAGGATAAGATTATTTTAATTAAGGATAAGATTATCATTAAAATAACAAGAGTGGATGAAGCAATATCATTAAACAAAGAAGAGTGGATGAAGCATTAACATTAAACAAAGAAGGTGGATGAAGCATTATCAATAAATTAAAGAAGTGGAGGATGCAATAGCATTAAAAAAATAAGAGTGGAAGATGCTTGGATTTTTCTATAAATTGCAAGGATTTGATGAAGAATGGGCATGATCTCTTGTTTGAAGAGCTAGAGTAAACTAGATGCTCTGGTTCGGATGGGTAATCCATAGAGTGAGTTTGCAACTCGGTTGACATGGTGGTTGCAACATCCGTGACATTGGAAGAAGCTGGTGCACATTCCATCAATACCCATCTACAGGTACGATGTTCTTGTCTTAAATAAACTATGCATTTTATACATCATATAAATACTCAAAGGGAATATGTACAGTTATCATTTGTGTGTGGGTTTTAGGCCATGCCCATCTAATCAAACTTGAGTGATTATAAACAAGTTGTATGAGATGTTGTCAGTTTTCCTATTCTTTTTCCGGTTTTGTACTCATAGCTTTTCTGAGGTTTTGATATTTTAGTTGCAACACAAATCTTATGTCACAAATATTCCTGTCGTAGCATCTTTTTAACCTAAACTCTAGATACATCTGTTTATGTCAATATTATTTTAGAATCATAGAATATGTTTAGGTAAGGGAATCAGGCGACGCAGAGACAGGCATTCCTTGCCTGGTATAATTGATCATTTTTGTTGAAGAGCAAATGTCTGCCAGGTTACTTGCAAATTCAACATTTGACAAAGATCTACTTTTCGTTATGTTTGATGTAGAACCTGGCACTACATCTACCAATTGCATTTGCTTGAAAGTTTCTAAAGTCTTCTCAATCAATCCATATTGTGCATATCCTGCAATCATTGCAATTCATAAGATGACATTTCTGTGAGGCAGTTTGTCAAATGGTCGATGTGCCTTGTCTGGGCTTCCTCATATTACATATATGGCTACGAGTGCCATTCTGTTGGGATAATAGCCACTTCTGTCATTGGCATGCCATCCTGACAGAGAAGGGAAAGTGGTTTCCGTTAAAACCAACGGCGCTGGCACACTCTTTTGTTTGGAGTATATATTCATTAATGACATTTTGCATGGCGATCTGTATATTATGATGATTTAGGCATGCCGTTTAGTTGGGAGAATAGCCTCTTCCAACTGGCTGTGGGATGTATAGGTAAAAAAAAAAGTTAACCAAAAAAGAAATTGCATAAACGATACAACTGTCAACCATTGCAAATGGGAGAAATATTAGGTGACCGTTCAAATAATAAAATAATAGTCTCCTCTCCACACATAGAAACAAACATACATATATCCAAATATATTCCTTTAGAAATAGAGCAACTTTGGTCAATTTGATGACGACAGTATGTTTCTAGGCTTGCTAAAGAATATATTAACCAAAACTTGTATAAACTATTCAACTATGAGTCTTCCAAGTGAGGAAAATATTAAGGGACAATTCAAATAAGTAATAATAAAATATCAGTTCTCTCCCAAAATTTAACTGTTAGTCTTGCAAATGGGAGAAATGTTATTATATAAAAAAAACGAGAGATATGTCTTGAGTTATTTTATTTACTAAATAGTTATTTATTTTACTTTAGAACTATTTTATTTGAACACATATATGACTAATCGAAAGTCCAATAAAGAAATCAATTAGCATTTATTATCATTATCTTTGCGAAGTTTGAATTTATGTGAAAAGATGAGGTTGAATATTACATTCTTGTATTATAGCCATTGTGGGAAGTCTAATAATGCTTTAGTTGGGGAGGATCCATATTTGTTGAAAGGTGCAAAACTAACTAATCTACCACATTTCCTAATATTGGGGACAAAGGAACTCTATATAAAAACTAATAAACTATATAATCAAAGATCACTTGACGATCAACGAATCAACATGTGCAACTACAACTTCATTGTAATATTGGGGACAAAGGAACTCTATATAAAGACCAATAACACATAAGGAAGCTAGACCTATGATATTATAAAAATGTATTCAAGGAATATGCATATTGTAATACCTTGTTGATGAAGGTCTTGTTCTACCTTCTATACCATCCACTTAAATGATATTATATAGCATGTAATAACAAAGTGTGAATGGTAAATAATCTAAATATATTAATTAAGTAATTACAAGTATATGACATTGTGTATAAATATGTTAAGCTATAGTTTTCAACTAGCATAATAAGTGATGTTATATCACAATTATCCTTGTTCTAGGATTGAAGTAAGAATCATAACTAGAAATACACCATGAATATATAAGTAATTGTCAAACTTTATGGGTATAGATTGAAAACATAGCGATTTGGAACAACTTCAGAGATTTGTCCAATATGACTTATGGAAAGAAGTAAAGCTAGCGTGTTAACATTTAGAAAAGTTTTAGTTAAGAAACTTGTTGAGATTCAAATATCTAAAGTTCTTATCCAAGTAAGTCAAATACTTTTGCAAGAAATTGCTCCTCGTACTATACTATTGGACAATGTTTATTAATTCATGGTCTTCTACAAAACTAGATCATTATGTACTTGATTGATTAAGTGTTTTTCTAGTCTTATGCTATTGGATCAATTCAGTTAAAGAAAAGTATTGTTATGAGTTCACATATTATAAATGTGGTCAGAGTTGACCAATTAAGTTGTATAGATGTTTTATGATCCATAAGTAGTTCAATCATAAAAATGATATTTCCAATAATGATGTTAGAATATTATTGTTATAATTGATGCATGTTTGTTAACAATGGAATTAACCAATTTTAGTTAGTAAACCCCCTTGTTGAGATAACTGTCTTAATTTACAACTTTCATTAAGTCCTCGTTGGTTCCAATGAATTGTATCAATTCTTTACTTGTATGAGGAAATAAGTTTCCCTTGTTTCTCTCAAGACTAAATCCTTATGTGCATTATTGATAGAATATCCCTTCTAGTTTATGAATGGATGACATTGAACATTTCTAGTACTATTTATTTCACATAAATAAAGTGATCAAGCATAATTTTTGTACTTAACTAGCATCAAGATTCAATGAAGTATCTTTCCTTTACCAATTTATTTATTAGTTTTGATGCAAGTTTTACGTTTCTACTTAGCTAGGTAAACTTTTAAATAAACGTCCAAACTCAACCAAATTGTAGTGTTCGGTTTCTATGGTACCTCTGTGTCACGTTTACGAGTAATGCCGTCGCATTGAACCAAGTACCTCGTGCCTAACATAGCTGCAACAATGATATCTGGGCACCGTCCCTCTAAATTGTTGGGGAGTAATAAGGAACATGTCGAAGTTAAATCCGCAGGAAGGGAAATCTCCTCAGATATCCCACTAAGAAGATTAACTAAAAAGAAAGGATGATTCTATGTTTACCATGATGCTCATTTGGAAAAACACTTCAAACATACTAATAGAAAATGAGGCTTATTGACACGTGAATATAGATTGGGAAGGACATGTGAAATATCAGATAGAGCAACTAGGCCAATCCAGAAAAGCTATCTATTATATGCTTTCACCTTGCCCTTGCAGATCATGGTGAAAGTACTAGGGAATCAGGAACGGACTTAGTCACAATTTGGTTTGAGGAAGTAAGCTAGATTTCATGGGTAGACACCTTATAGGGATTCCTCCACACTAGGACTAGCTGACACCCCCTTAGGTGTTTGTGGTAGTGGACTAACTTCCGTCCCTGTTTCATCGAGTGCGTGGGAGCTGACGAAGAACTGTCTGGGGCAAGGAATAACCCTAGAAAGGGCTGGGTACCCACTCATAGTTACATCAAACATAGTGCAAAATAGAACTACATGTTCGCATTCCCCACGTTAGTCACATCCTAAGGAGGGGGCCTTGATCCCATGGATACAGGGTATGTAGGCAGTCTGGACGGTGAAGGATGCCCCCAGTACTCAGGTCCCCTGGATGTAGGGAGCCCTACAATTAGCATCGTGATCTTAATTCTCTGAGTAGTGATTACTGAGTTGTGTTAACATGAGATTGTTAAGTTAATTTTGTGCAGATGATAAGGATATAGTTACTAGAGGAGAAGCAAGCTATCGAAAATGAATGCAGGATGTAATGCATGACTTAAGGTATGAACTAACCCATTGTTCTTCTAGGTTATCTTACATAATGTACCTTCTCTCTTAATGTACTCTCTCTATTTAGGACAAGTCGGGTCCTTACATGTGGTATCAGAGCTTTTGGTTCAGACACTAGGCTTGAAGGTCCGCTAACCTAAAGCATGGTCAGAATTAAGACATAAGACTAATAGTATTCCCCCTCTTGTGATCTAATGATCGTCTAGTTAATGATAAACATGGATAGAAACATGAAAAAGAAATGATAAGGTTGTAAGTAAACCTTCCCTAGAAGGTGAAGAGGATAGCTTGATGTCAGTAATGGTATGTGTAACGGGACAACAGTAGTTGTTTGTTAACAATGGAATTAACCAGTTTTAGTTAGTAAACCCCTTATTGAGATAACTGTCTTAATTTACAACTTTCATTAAGTCCTCGTTGGTTCCAATGAATTGTATCAATTCTTTACTTGTATGAGGAAATAAGTTTCCCTTGTTTCTCTCAAGACTAAATCCTTATGTGCATTATTGATAGAATATCCCTTATAGTTTATGAATGGATGACATTGAACATTTCTAGTACTATTTATTTCACATAAATAAAGTGATCAAGCATAATTTTTGTACTTAACTTGCATCAAGATTCAATGAAGTATCTTTCCTTTACCAATTTATTTATTAGTTTTGATGCAAGTTTTATGTTTCTACTTCGCTAGGTAAACTTTTAAATAAACATCCAAACTCAACCAAATCGTAGTGTTCGATTTCTATGGTACCTCTGTGTCACGTTTACGGGTAATGCCATCATGTTGAACCAAGTACCTCGCGCCTAACATAGCTGCAACAACGACGTCTGGGCACCGTCCCTCTAAATCGTCGAGGAGTAATAAGGAACATGTCGAAGTTAAATCCACAGGAAGGGAAAATCTCCTCGGATATCCCACTAAGAAGATTAACTAAAAAGAAAGGATGATTCTATATTTACCATGATGCTCATTTGGAAAAACACTTCGAACATACTAACAGAAAATGAGGCTTATTGACACGTGAATATAGATTGGGGAGGACATGTGAAATATCAGATAGGGCAACTAGGTCAATCTAGAAAAGCTATCTATTATATGCTTTCACCTTGCCCTTGCAGATCGTGGTGAAAGTACTAGGGAATCAGGAACAGACTTAGTCACGATTTGGTTTGAGGAAGTAAGCTAGATTTCATGGGTAGACACCTTATAGGGATTCCTCCACACTAGGACTAGCTAACACCCCCTTAGGTGTTTGTGGTAGTGGACTAGCTTCTGTCCCTATTTCATTGAGTGGGTGGCAGCCGACAAAGAACTGTCTGGGGTAGGGAATAACCCTAGAAAGGGCCGGGTACCTGCTCATAGTTACATCAAACATAGTGCAAAATAGAACTACATGTTCGCATTCCCCGCGTTAGTCACATTGTAAGGAGGGGGCCTTGATCCTATGGATATAGCGTATGTAGGCAGTCTAGACAATGAAGGATGCCCCCAGTACTTAGGTCCCCTAGATGTAGGGAGTCCTACAATTAGCATCGTGATCTTAATTCTCTGAGTAGTGATTATTGAGTTGTGTTAACATGAGATTGTTAAGTTAATTTTGTGCGGATGATAAGGATACAGTTACTAGAGGAGAAGCAAGCTATCGAAAATAAATGCAGGATGTAATGCATGACTTAAGGTATGAACTGACCCATTGTTCTTCTAGGTTATCTTACATAATGTACCTTCTCTCGTAATGTACTCTCTCTATTTAGGACGAGTTGGGTTCTTACATGAAGAAATTTTGTTCAAGTGTGATGTGGTGATCAGTTTGGTGTCTAAACATGATGTGGAGGTGAATACACTTGTTCTAACATGTTTCCTATATCCTTACATTTATATCTTATTAGTTTGGAGTACTACACTTAGAGATAAGTTATAGAAATTTGACTAAGGCATTCATAGTATATATCCTAAGGCAGAGTCACAGTGTTTTGGTCCATATTCCTCCACAAAGAAAGATTTAGTCTTGTGGTTTAGAAGATAATTTGATCTAGATATTAACATGTTATATCCAAGAGATCAAGTATTTACACCTTTAACAAAGAAAGTTATTAGTGATAGAGTTCTAGACTATGATTTAACAATGTAAAGAAATTATGGAGACCTATTGGAATGCTCTGCATTCCTCCGCAAAAGAAGTTGTACCCATGTGGTTTTGAGGACATTTTGAGAGTAGTGTATAAGTGCATCCATATGAGTTTCAAGTGATTTGGAGGTTTGCAAATTTAGTTTTCAAATGACAGTATAATATAGATGGTTCTAGATGTGAATGTATTCTATAGAGCACATATTTGGGTACTTGCAGAGGATGGAGAAGTTATAGATCAGATATATGAGTGTCTACAGAGAATCTACATGCTTCATAGTATCTCAGGTTTGAACTACATACAATTTTCTCTTATTTCTTGTACTACATAAGGTACTCAAGTTAGTTAGTAAAGAGTTGTATATGACTATCCTCTGGATTACAGTATACCTGAGTTAAGTCTCTAATTTTCTTTGGAATTGATAGATGAGGTTGTACAGATCTAGGAATGTGTTCATAATAGTGCAAAAGTTCATTTCTAAGAGTTTCTTTTGTTTTGGTGTATTGCAATGCAAAATTCTAAGTCTTGGAATATCACAGTCTATCTGGAATGCTTTGTTCTCATCAGTTCAACATGTTTATTGTTTTGCAGATGCATTTATTGATTAGATATTTGAGTAGAATGGTGTATGGATAGTGTTGAGAAGATCCATAGTTGAAATCTTGGTCCGCATAATGTTTTTGGCTTCTCCTCGGTGATATGAAGATGGTCAGCTAGTAGTGGTACTATTGTTTGGGCCGACAGTCCAGTTTCCTTCATACGCGGTGGATCCTGATGGGTTGTTTTGGCATTGATGATGTGTAATGATGTTTCTTAGATCCTGTTATGAAGTGTTATAATCTACAACTCATTTTCTCTTTAATATGTGTTTTCTCTATGCTGACCTATACAACATTACACGTTTCATCTAAAGGTCTTGTTAGTGCCAACCTAGTCATTATTTTGAGTTGTTACAGAGGGTATATATAGAAGAACAAAGTCATTTGTGATAAAAATGATGTGATGGAATAGTAAGAGAAGCATGAAATGTGTGAAGTCAATATGATGGAGTAATTATGCAGAAAAGAGGACCGCAACATCAGCATAAGTCAGATGCTTCCATTACAATGGTTCATATTTATGTTATCATTGTAATATTTTTAGTAGTTAGGTTTCTCCAAGGAGTTGTAGCCCTAAAACAATGTTGTAAACTTTTATAGTAGTGAGTATTATATTGTGAGCTAACACCCACCGTGGTTTTTCCCATTTTTGGGTTTTCCACATAAAATTCATGGTGTTCTTATGTTAATTGATGTGATGCATGGTTTCCTTTCTGTTCTCTAAGTAATTTAGTTTTAATTTGCAAATGGTAGTTTAAGTAAATTTGTATATGCTAATTCACCCCCCTCTGAGCATCTCAGTGTGTTCAACATGGTTTATATATATAAGGGACAATTATTAGTGGAATTTTCATCATCCGCCAGTCAGTAGAACTATGAAGATGGAGGAAGAAATATCACATAAGAATATAAAAGATAACATAGGAAGATGCTAAATCATCCGATGAAAATGGAAATTAACAAACTGGAAATTACGACATATAGAAAAATGGAGATACACAAAGAGGAATGTCAATACAGGTTCAGTCCATTTGTATTCTTGCACCAACAAGACTTTCAAGGGTCATACAAAGAGATCTTAATAAACAAAATACACATCAAGTAGCACAATATAGGGGTAACAATATGTGCAATCATAACACGAGAGAGAGAGAGAGAGAGAGAG